>OX104134.1:42108973-42558229 GCA_944470555.2 Heterobilharzia americana
ACTGCTCAAAAGTATTCGGATTGTTCGAAATGGTTGAATATTTGAAGTTGTCTTATCTCCTGAACAAGACCATATCGTTAAATGATAAATCACGTTCACTGAACATAGCTTCCGCATTATTTCTGTCGCTCACTGTTATGTCCTCATATACTATTGCACCAACATGGTGAACTTATTCACCCAGCGATGATGCCACTTGGAAAAAGGTTTGCTGTGCCCTTTATGTCCCATGCACAGTCCGATGCTCCAAGAATTTCATACCATAAAGCACTTTACACGAGGGCAATCATGGACCATTGTGTTGGATCCGACAATATACTGACTAACATTTAACGCCATTTAAAATATTGCTGGTTTCGCAGTGAGAAACTGAAATACGTTTTCTGCGCAGAGAGGTTTGTCATTTCGCGATCAGATTCCCTTTTTGGGTGAGTGATTGGTTCCAAAGGCCTATTCGCGCGCTACAAAGACGCGCTTTGAAAGCTTGTGTCCTAGTTATCTGCTCGGAAATGAATACAGTAGGTCCATGAAACCTGAGATCACCATAAAATGCATCTTCTTCATAACTACTCCAGCTCAGTAGTGACACGCTACAATTCTTTCCCATTACAACGGAACTTTGGTATCCACTCCAAGACTTCGAGAATTCTCACTGAAACCATAGTCGAGCCAGGGGCTTGGTACATACTATATATGTACATGCACTACCTGAAACAGTCGGTTACTTAATCATCGAAGATAGCAGAGAATTCGGTTTCCTGTACATTTCAACCGAATGCGGATGATAACATACACAAAACCACAGCAGCTCTCAGTAAAAGCTGCTTGAAAATAGAGATTATGGGCACCGAGCCATTGCTAGTCCGAGAAATGTCTGGTGACCGGCACTTATAATGCGAGTATCGCAGTTTGTTGGACTGTCTGTAGCAGACCTCACGAATCAACCAGTGCAGTATGACGAATCGTGTCATGTGTCTCTATTAGTTGGCGTGACTACCCTAGGTGTAGACAGAACAGCTGGATGGACTCAACAGAGCAATAAGGCATGTTTGTAGAATTGCAGCGTTATTTTTCTTTGCAATACTCGAAATCCTTATCATCTTGTTAGGGCTGCGCGTCTGACTGCAAGCATCTGAATACAAGCATCAGTACTTTCATGCTTTCACAGTGCTCAACGCTCCGCTGATCAACTTCAAGGCAAGGGGAGCAGGTGGAGGACTTATTCATAACTCAATTCAATTCAAAAGTGACAGCAGGTCAGTTGTCACTGGAGCGTGGTACAGACGATCAAATTATAGCTTGAAATGTTTATGTCAAGCAACGAGACGCCAGTAACGCACAGTACAAAATGTAGCTCTGTCCCAGGGCTCAGATGCAGTAGAGAACGTCCATGTTCAAAAGCAAACTCTAGGAACGAGACCATTCACGCATGATAAATGTGTCGTTTTGCGTACGATACCTCGGTTAAGTAACGGAAAACATGGCAGTATAAAAATTGCGTAGTTGTCAGGCACCGACGTATCTTTTGAGCTGCTGCGAGAAGCTAGTCGTATCTGGCAGAAGTGCAGCTGCTTCGTCAAATTGTTCTCCAGTAAGCATGATATGATTCCGTGCAATAAATGAGCTGAATAACAGCCAATCACCCGTCCCATTTCAATCCGTATTCCAAGACGAACAATAAATAACTTTTCTTTCCACTTGGTGTTACCTTCAGTGAAAATGGGAGAGGCTTTTGGCTCCCGGTGTAACCTTCCCACCACATCGTTCAACTTTGGATAATATGTTGCGGTACATGTTCCTCTGATACCCAAAAGTTCGCCCGGCTGGTGGAATAAACAGCTTCTGATCAGCGATTCTACATTCATCGTGATAATGGAAAGTACTCCGAAATTCTAAATCCAAATCTTAATAACGTTTCCAGTGGTGGTTTCTGCGGATATGCCATTCCGGAGAATGCCAACTGGTCACCTTGCGGACCGATCGATGCATGTCAAGGTGTATGTGAGTCCTTCTGAAAGGGGTGATGGTCCGACTAAATCAACATGCACCTGGCAAAATCTGACACTGAGCATTGAAAAACTGCCCAAGCACTTGCATCGGTAACCTTCTTCTTTGGCAGCGCATGCAGGTTTTTGGCTGCTGCTTTACATTCCGACCCAGGTTTGACCTGTCAAGCCTATAGGGAACCAGCCTGGCAGCTGCTTAGTGGCCCACAAGAGACATGTTACGCACTTTCTGGAAAATTATGTGTTTCGTAAATTGTGAGACGAGTGGACGCATTTTGCTAACAAAAACACTACATTATGTACACCAGATTATTTGTCCCTTGGGTTCCTGATTAAACACAGGGCTTCAGTAGCACCTCTCCAGTGAACTCTATTCTCTGAAATTTTTGAACCTGGCTCCACGACAGCCCAGAAGCTCTTATTTCCTCCTCGCACTATCTCCTCCATGTCACCCTCTACTCGGACGCCCAACTCGTCGCTTCCCATCTGGGTTACACTCGACGGCCTCGCCTGATGCGTGATGTCCCCAGTCGGTCTTCTTAGTGTACCACCTATCCATCTCCACTTCCTTCCAGTGCATATTTGTTGAGCGATCGGTTCTTGGTTAGTTCGTCACCAGCCCGAGTTCCTTGTTGCTTATTCTTTCTAGCCATCTGATCTTCAGTAGCCAGCCTGCGTAGGCGGCAGTTGTTGATGAATGTCTGTAGTTTGTTGGAAATCCCTCTCGTAAAGCGCTGAGTCTCTGAACCATCACACAGAAGCACTGACTTGACGTTGGTGTTGAAAATCCGAATCTTGTTCCACATGCTGAGTGCAGATGATCTCCACACTGGTTTCAGGCTGATGAACGCCTGTCTTGCTATCTTTCCGATCCTGGATGGCTTTGACATCCTCATCTGTGCCTGTGCCACCTGTAGTTGAAACGATGCTGCCTAGATGGGTGAAAGAGACTACTTCCTTCAGGTTTTCTCCCATTGATGGCGATTGGTGCTTGTTGTTGATGCTGTTGTTGGTGCGGTATCTTCATCACCTCTGTCTTCCCTACATTCACTTGAAGTCCCGTCTTCGCTGCCCCGCCTCTCCCGCCAACTTCTTGGTTTTCGCCTGTAGATCTTCAAGTTTGTGTGACATTAGATATAAGTCATAGGCGAAATCTAAATCTTCTAGGATCTTTTCCCCGGTCAAGCGCATCCCCCTCTTCTCGCTCCTCACTGTTTGTTGCGTGATCCCGTCCACCACAATCAGGAAGATCATGTGTGATAGTAGGCAGCCTTTTCTTACTCCTGTCTCCTGTCTTCACTTCAAAGGCATCACTGAGCCTCCCACTGTGAATTACTTGGCATGTGGCATCTTCATATAGTTGTTGAATGAGGCTGGTAAAGGTTCGCAGTATTCCGTAGCGTTGAAGCAGTCGCCAAATTACTTTTCGGTCGACGCTGTCAAAGGCCTTCTTAAAGTCGATGAAGTTGAGGTAGAGTTGAGTTGACCGTCATTTTATACTCTGTTCTGTGATGATGTGGAGTGTTGCAATCTGGTCCACACATGATTCGTACTTCCTGAAGCCAGCCTGTTCCGGTCGTAGTTTTGAATCCAGCGCATCCTCTAGTCTCTCCAGGATGTTGTGGCTTAATATTTTGCTTGGGGTGGACAGGGGAGTGATTCCTCGCCAGTTCTTGCGAACACTGAGGTCTCTTTTCCTCAGGAGTTTGACAGGGTAACTCTTCCTCCATCTCCAGGCACCTTTACTTTCCCCCAGACGTTTTGCAGTAGCTGTGTGAGCATGTAGGATGTTGTCTCCGTGTCTGTTCTCGGCGCTTCTGGCGGGATCCCATCTGGTCCTGGTGCCTTCCAGCATTGCAGTAGCTTTGTGGCCTTCAGGACTTGTAGGACTTGTAGTTCTGTGGCTGTTGGTGGTAGTTCTGGACCAAGTGCAGTGGTGGTCGATCCAAGAGCTTTTTGAAGTGGTCAGCCATCGTTTCCTTTGTTTCGTCCGTCTGGTAATTAGACTTCCTTCATAATCTCTTATCGGCTTCATGTGTGTTGATCTCTCCCCTCCCAGATAGTAACATGGTTATTTGATACAATGTTGTCGGGTCTCTGTTTCTTCAAATTGCAGCCTGTGTAGCGGCCAGAATCCAATAATCTTGGCCTGAACGCGGGAAATAACTAGGCGGTGCCAACTGACGTGAATCTGACTAGTTCCTGCGTTCTACTGTATAGCTTCCTAACTTCCGCGAGTGACGCACAGTCAAAGGTTGGATCGAAATATCAAAACACGGTTTGTAGTAATTCAATAGTAGATTCGTAACAAAATCTGTGGTACTATCAAAGCAACAATAAGTTATGTCAAATTACAAAAATACCTCAACAGTGCCGTTGGGTAACTATACAGTCCAAAACGTTCTCGGGTACAAATACGTACTACACGGTAAAAACTGGTTAAAAAATACAACTGTTAAATACCTGTCGGTCAATAGGAATATTCCCGGCAAAAGGGATCAAAACTCTGCCTACAGGAATCAAATCAACAAACAAACGTTCCCAGTAGACAGTCAAAAGACAAACAGTCAAATCACTGCACAACCGTAAGTTGAACCAAAACAAAATGTCGTGCGCAGTAAAACAACATCACCTTATCAACAGTCCAGCGTCACATAATAGGAAAGTGAAACACTCATAATAAGTCTCAAACATACAAAGGCAAATACCGAGTGTAAAGTCAAATAAGACAGTTAAACAAGCAAATAACATTACACCGGCGAGGGTCAAAGGTACACCATCCATAACGAGGGTAAAAATGTTAAAATAAATGTCAATACAATCAAATAAGGGTGATCGGGAGGGATTTTCAGATCATTTTTCCTTTACACCGGCCACCAAAATCCCTCCAGACACGCAAAACACCTCTGTGTATTCAGCCGTGGCTCTATCTACCTAGCTGTCTGCATACTCTATCTTTCTTCTACTCCCTCAAGAAGACAAAGCTTTCTTATATCTCTTCTCACGGTACCTTCCTTCATACGCACCATCACAGTTCTTACTAAATCGTCTTCGTCCTTCTCGCATGTTTCGATCACTCCCAAAGGCCAGGAACCACGTGGTGTTTTTTCAGAGGCCACAATCACCACATCTCCCTCCTTGAAATTTCTTTTCCTTCCCAACCACTTCTGACGAGTTTGCAAGCATGGTAGATACTCTTTCATCCATCGGCGCCAAAATACGTCAGCTAAGTAATTAACTTGTTTCCAACGTCTGACGTAATTATCGGCAATAGTGCCCTCCACGACTATTCCTCCACTATCTCTCAATAACAATAAGCTATTGGGAGTGAGAGCTAACTCGTCTTTTGGGTCGGTCGTCATGGGAACAATAGGACGATTGTTCAAAATTCTTTCTATTTCCACGAAGTAGGTGGCTAATGTATCATCATGCAGAGTCTGCTCTTTGGATATGACCATCAATAACCTGCGTACAGAACGTATCATCCTTTCCCATATCCCACCTCGATGACTCGCTTGCGGGGGGTTGAAACTCCATCGTATCCCCTTTGACACCATGGCATCATTGATTCGTCGTCTATCCCACACACTCACCAGTTGTCTTAGTTCCGAAATCGCTCCAACAAAGTTGGAACCATTATCACTGTATATCTCTGCAGGTGTTCCTCTTCTTCCTATGAACCTCATTACAGCCATTATAAAGGCGTCGGTGCCTAGGTTGAAAGCTACCTCTAAATGTATGGCTCGCGTCTGGAGACAAGTAAACACACACCCGTACCTCTTTTCCTCTCTCCTTCCCTGGCGAACCATGAGTGGTCCAAAATAATCAATTCCCACTGATGAGAAGCAAAACCATCCTTTCTGCACGCGACAGACCGGTAAAGGGGCCATCATCTGCTGACCCAGTGCAGCTTTCAATCGTCGGCACTCTATGCACTTTCTTATCACCCGTTTGACCGCACTGATCCCCTTAATTATCCAATAGTTTCTTCGTAGAGTGGCCAGGACTTGCGAAGTACCAGTATGTCCTTCTATAATATGATAATGCCTTATGATCAGCTCAGTCACGAAGTGATGTCTGGGGAGGATAACCGGATGCTTAAAAGTAAGTGGGTAGTCGGAATAGTTCAACCTCCCACCGACGCAGACCAATCCATCCACAAGTATAGGTGACAACCTTTGCAATTCACCTTCTTCAGTCTCACAACTACCCTTTTCTCGGAGTTCCTTTATTAATTCTCCATATACCTCCTGTTGTACCATACATAATACTTTATGTCTAGCAGCTTCCAGTTCATCGGCTGTTAGATAGCCAACATTCAGTGACACACCTTGGCGACGCGAATACATAACGGATATGTAGACCACATATCTCTTAAGCCATGCCACAGCTTTAATCAGCCTCACCCAGTCCGAATGATACGCCAAAATCGGATCAGCAGTGAGCTCAGTAACGTTTGTGTTTGTTCGGACCGACCTCTTCAATTCGACATTTTTCGGTGGTTCCTTCCAGCAGAGGTCTGTGGTACTTGAAAACTGTCGGGTTCCCAGAAAAGAGGGGCCCTGAATCCAAGACGCTAATTCACACGCTTTTCGTATGCCTCTTGATGTCCAATCTGCGGGATTCTCTTCAGATTTAACGTACCCCCACTGATTTGGGGATGAATACTGGTGAATAATGGCTAGACGGTTGGCCACAAACGTACTATACCGACTCTCTGTATTTCTAATATAGTACAAAACAATCATAGAATCTGTCCAAAAATAAGTCTTGTCAAAGCTATTTGGGAGGTTCTTCCTCAAAATTTCACTCATTCGTACACTCAATACTGCCGCAGCTAACTCTAATCTCGGCACTGTCACCGTTTTCAGAGGGGCAACCCGGGATTTGCTATAAAGCAGTATGCTGTAGGGTGGCGTGTTTTTTGGAACGTTCCACGAATAAGCCACCGCTCCATAACCAGATTCAGAGGCATCGCAAAATAAGTGCAACTCAATCTTACTCATCTCACTCTTATCCTCCTTCTTGATACTTCTGGGTACGGAGATTTGCCCAAGATTCTTCATGAACCTCATCCAATCCATCCATAGGGATAGGTCATTGGAACTCAGGGGTGTATCCCAACCAGCATGAGATTTGCAAAGATTCTGCAATAGCTGCTTGGCCGGAAGACAAACTGGGGCGATGAGGCCTAGTGGGTCAAAAAGAGCTGAGACGGTGGATAGTAGTCCTCTCTTCGTGAAGGGTTTTTCGACGGGTTCAAATCGGAACTTAAAAACATCATGCATGGTGTCCCATTCCAAACCTAGGGCCCTGTGGATTGAGCCTTGACTAACACGTAAGTCGACTGAGTTCTCTGTGTGGCTCAGACCAGGAAGAACTACTCTCACTGCCTCTGAATTAGTCACCCACTTCTTCAATTTAAAGCCACCACGTAACAACAACTCAGTGGACTGTTTTACGAACGTTTTTGCCTCACCTGGGCTTGCAAAGGACACTAGGCAATCATCAACATAAAAGTTATGCTTCACTGCTTCCACCACATAACTATCATAATCGTTGGCATACGTCTCGGCAGTCTTGGCCATTGCAAAATACGCACAAAACGGTGAGGACACTGCACCGAATGGGTGTGACGTCATTTGATATTCAATAGGTTCCTTCGAGAAATCACCCTGAGGCCACCATAGGAACCGCAGAGCACCTCGGTCAAACTCTGGGACTTTCACCTGCATAAACATTTCTTCCACATCGGACGTCAGGGCAATCAGTTCTTTGCGAAAACGCAATAATATTCCAACCAAGTTCGCTGTCGTGTCTGGTCCCTGATACAGGAAGTCATTTAAAGAAGTTCCGGACAGTTTGGCAGCGCAGTCCAGCACAACTCTTACCTTCCCCGGTTTCTTGGGGTTAAATACGGCATGATGCGGCAAATACCATCGTGGGCGGTAGCTAGGATTAAGCTGGGGCTCAGGAGCTACTGCTGCATATCCCTTTCTGATGGTCTCTTCCATGGCGCTAGTGTAGCTTTCGCGAAGGCTTTCAGAGGATATTAGTCTGCGTTTCAAACTCTCCAAACGTCGCCTGGCTACTTCGCATCCACCGTATACTCTCTTGGACTCCATTTTCCAGGGCAAGGGGACAACGAAATGTCCATTATCCCAATAAGTACCTCGCTGCACTATGTTTACAGCGGCTAGGTCATCGACAGATAACGACTTATCTCCCGAGTACAAATCGCTGAACTCATAATCGTAAATTTTCTTCCATTGATCGACTAATAGATCTGACCGAGACATACAATTCACAACCCTCTCCCTGTGCTCACGAAAGCTTGTCGGACCGAACACGACCCAGCCCAACAATGATCTCACAGCATATGGGCTCTTTCTGCCCCCTAACTTCTGATCTAGAACCCAGTGAGCCTCAGGTACATCGCAACCGATGAGCAGCAATACCTCCCCGTCTTCCACCTCTGTCCAGGGTACGTCAGTCAGATGCGGCCACCTTTTAATACTTTCTCGCATCGACCCTTTAGGTCTCCGTACTGGGAGATCTCTTGCCACAACTGCTCGATCTATAAGTATGCATTCGTTTCCGTCTAGTGAATAAACTTCGAAAGGCTTGCTGACTGAGTCCGCCAATCTACTTCCACTAACAGTTTTGATGATAGTCTTTGTGCCGTCAGTCGACAATCCTAGAAGTTGCAAAACATTTTTCGTGATCAAAGTTGTATCAGAGCCATTGTCCAAGATAGCATAACCGTAAACCTCTTTATTACCGTGCTTTACACGTACCGGGAGTAGGCCCAAACACACGCTTTCTCTGAGAGACTCAGTGCATCCACAACTACCTTTCTCCGGTTGTTCGCCTACGGCGTGGTGGGTCTTCTTGTGTAACAGAGGGTGATGGTATGCTTTACAACCTTCTACACTGCACACCCTGTGAATTTTACATTCTACGGACCTGTGGCCCCTTTTAAGACATGAAAAACAACAACCTGTTTCTTTAGCCTTCGACCATCTCTCATCCACCGGTAACGACAGAAATGTGGTACATTTTGTGACTACATGGTTCCCTCCACAAAATATACATGAAGGTTTCAGGACTCCCCCAACGGGTACTAGCTGCTGCGTGGAACATGCTATTTTACTATCTGGTCGTCGACTGCTTGTTGCCAGCTGTCCAAACCTACTTAGCAAAATGCTCGCACGTGCTGACACAAACTGCGTTAACTCTGCGAAGGTAGGTTCTCGTTCGGTTTCAGTTAGCTTTTCGACAGTCTCCGCCCATTTCATCTGTAACACACGGGGCAATTTCTTTACTATACCTTCTAAAGTTCTCAAGGAGTTAAGGTCCGCAGTATAGTCCATTTGCTCTAGGGCTATAGCGCAGTTTTCCATTTTTATAGCTAACCTCGACATTGCCTCAGCATCGTTTTGTTCTATGTTCGAGCATTCCATCAGATCCTGTAGTAAGGCCCGGCTGACTTCATGAGTCCTTCCAAACAAACGTTGAGTATATCCCGAGCCCTACGATAACCAGCAGATGGTGGTAACATAATGCATTCCTCTATAGCCTCCCTGGCCTTACCTTTACAGTAATGTAACAAGTATAACAGCCTCTGTCCATCATCATCAACCTTAGAGACAACGTAGAGCTCAAACTGCCTCATAAACTTCCAATATTTGGCTGGATGTCCGTCAAAGCTGCTTAATTCTACTTTCGGTAACTCATGGCCAACACTGACACAAGGCAACGTAGCGGCAACCCCTTTGTTTTCTGCGCTGCTCGCCTGGCTAGTCGTTTCACGATCAGAACTGCTATGAGGGTCAATGCCAAGACAAACTGATTTGTGACACTTTATATCATCATCCAAGGAAAAGGTATCACCTAAACCCCCATTCACATCTAAGTTGAGTTCTTTATGCAGACGCAACCTTTCCTGTCTTTGTTTAGCCTTGAATTCACGAAGTTCCAACTCTTGCCTTTCATCCAACTGTCGTACCTTCAACTGAGCAGAGGTCCTACAAGGACTAGTCTTACTATAGTCAATAACTGTACCATTATCAGAGCCACGGCATGAAATAACATCAAGAGGGACTTGCTTGGTATCTGAGGTCGGATCCATGGACATGTCACCTTCCCCGTCCGGAATTGACTCAAGGAACACCTTGCGATTGCCAGGTACAGCAGTGACGGGTTGTTGAGTACTGTAGCGGCCAGAATCCAATAATCTTGGCCTGAACGCGGGAAATAGCTAGGCGGTGCCAACTGACGTGAATCTGACTAGTTCCTGCGTTCTACTGTATAGCTTCCTAACTTCCGCGAGTGACGCACAGTCAAAGGTTGGATCGAAATATCAAAACACGGTTTGTAGTAATTCAATAGTAGATTCGTAACAAAATCTGTGGTACTATCAAAGCAACAATAAGTTATGTCAAATTACAAAAATACCTCAACAGTGCCGTTGGGTAACTATACAGTCCAAAACGTTCTCGGGTACAAATACGTACTACACGGTAAAAACTGGTTAAAAAATACAACTGTTAAATACCTGTCGGTCAATAGGAATATTCCCGGCAAAAGGGATCAAAACTCTGCCTACAGGAATCAAATCAACAAACAAACGTTCCCAGTAGACAGTCAAAAGACAAACAGTCAAATCACTGCACAACCGTAAGTTGAACCAAAACAAAATGTCGTGCGCAGTAAAACAACATCACCTTATCAACAGTCCAGCGTCACATAATAGGAAAGTGAAACACTCATAATAAGTCTCAAACATACAAAGGCAAATACCGAGTGTAAAGTCAAATAAGACAGTTAAACAAGCAAATAACATTACACCGGCGAGGGTCAAAGGTACACCATCCATAACGAGGGTAAAAATGTTAAAATAAATGTCAATACAATCAAATAAGGGTGATCGGGAGGGATTTTCAGATCATTTTTCCGTTACAGCCTGTTCTGCTTCACTTGTAAGTGTGTCGTGTAAGTGCTTTTTGTCTTTGCGCACACTCTTCCTCACTTCTTTGTCCAATGTTTTATGCATTGTACTCAGTCCCTCCTCTCTTTTAGCATTCCTGCACTGGTTCATCTCATGCTTCACCATCCTCCTCTCCCCTATCAGCTTCCATGTGTCCGTGGGGATGCATTCCTTGTTTTCTCTCCTCTTCCTTCCTAATATGGTTATGCGGGTTTCTTTCCATATTGCTTTCAAAGAGTTACAGTGCTCATGCACACAGGTTTCTTCAGGGATGTTCCTCGATATCCCGCATTTCGTCTTGATGGCTGCCGCGAAGATTTCTTTGTAGTTTCGTCCTTCAGTTTCCGAGTGTTGTACTTAAACTGTGGTCTATCACCAGCTTCCTTGAAGGCTTTCAACTTGATTTGGAAGGTCCCTTGCACTAGATAGTGGTCTGGGCCTATATCTGCTCCTCTTCTTGATCTTGTGTCCAGTAGGCTGCGTCTCCAATTTCTTGAGATTGAGATAAAGCCGATCTGATTTTTAGTGTGTCCTGGTGTCTGGTGAAGTCCATGTCGCTTTGTGGTTATCCTTGTGCTTGTACACACTGCCTGCAATCACCAAATTGTTGAATGCCCAGAAATCTGCAAACAATTCTCCATTCTCATTCATCACCTCACCGAGCGCTTCTCGACCCATGGTTAGTTCTCTTCCTATGTTGTCTGCTCCCAGCTTGGCATTCATGTCGCCCATTAGAATTTCGACGTCGCCAACTGAGGTGGGGTCTTGTCCGGTACAGATTGCAGTTGTCCACAAAATTCCTCCATCTTCTCTTCATCTGCTTGATTATTTGTAGGTGCATAGCATAGCATGGCGTGGCGTAGCATTGTGTGATTGTGACCTTCCGTCCTTTTGAGTTGAATCTTGCTGTCATGATTCTGATCGTTGAGGAGATTGGTTCCCGCTGCATGACAGAGAGTCTTCGATGCCGTTGGGGACATCATGATAGCCACTCCCTCAGTGTGCTCGTGGTTGTCGTCTGGGTGACCGGAGTAGATTATTGATTCTCCGGTTGACAGTTTGGAGAGTCCACTCCCATTCCATCTGCTTTCGCAAATTCCAAGCACTTCAGTGTGATACCTCTTCATCTCTTTGGCAATCTGGGCTGCCTTGCTGGGTTCAAACATGGTGTGGACTTTTCATGTCCCCACGTCTACTTTCGCTTTCATCGAGTGAGAGAAGACACATCGGCCAATTGTCTTCCGAAGGCTTTCACCAACTGGCGTCACTTAGCCTCTCCGATTCCAGCGAGGAATAATTTTGTTATCATTTTTATATTTTGTTTTTGCTTTGAAGTTTCTTTAGTGGTTGGATTTGTTTTAGGGGGTAGGGTTGCCGGTAGTATGCCCAACCTTCCCTCTTTACCCGGGCTTAGGACCGGCTAGTAAGTAGCGAACCAGTTAACCAGGCGAATTTAAAAATGTTACCTACCAGAGAGGAATTTTCGAAAAAACTTTAGTGGGCCACAGTGACGTGGATTTTTTGAACATACCGTTTCATTTCATTCTTTATCCATTGGTTTAAAATTTGGCACTTTGATAAACCTGATATCCGCGGTTTCAGTACCACTCAAGTCCACAGGTAACAGGGCAACAGCTACTTTGTTTTATTCCCCTGAACAAAGAATCTGTCTATTGCGGATTGTAAAGTGAATTCTAGATATTAAAGCACTATGGAAGAATAATTTTCTTACTTCGTTCATAATGCTTTTGTCAGAGGTTTATGATTTACACGGATAATTAGTCGTGCCCCCTCAACCGCATGCTGAGAACCCCCAAGTGCTCCATAAGGTGTTAGTAACCCTTTTCTGGAGGTATGTTTCATCAGCTTGGGATCCAGCCGTCTGGAGAAGAAGGATAGTGACTAGCATTTGCTGAGATAAGTTGTGAAAAGACCCTTCCAACGACTACCTCGGACGCATCTGTCGTGATAGCTCGGAGAGCACTTATATCGCAGTGCATCAGTAATATTCGGAGGTTCAAAGCCCCTTTGGCTTGTGAAACGCTGTGATCTCAGCATAAGTCAAGTGTAGTATTTTCGAGCTACTCAGTAATTCCATAAGAGGCTGTACTAGCGGTGCATGGTGAGGAAGGAAACCGTTGAGGAAATGACTGTACCGAGGAACCTGCGTGTCTGGAGAATAGAACCTGGCACTGGGTATCCTTTAGTAGCTGCTGTTCTTTGGGTGCTGCTTTGATCCCATCAATGCTAATATGTCCAAAACATCCAGGTGGCTCCTTTTGGAATTCATTTTTCGTAAGCTGGTTGTGATATTGTACTCACTTTGTGGTGGAAAGGGCTTCAAGCGATGCTGAATATGTTCCTCTTTCGAGGTGCTTGTGGCCACCAAGTCATCATTATAAACCTGAAAAAAGATAGGCCATGAAAAACTGACTTTTTAGATCCTAGAAGTGTCTGGAGTGCTTTCGCTGGACTGAAAGGCATTCAAATGAACTTGGATAGCCCAAAAGAGGCAGCGCTTGCTGCATTTGGGGTATCCGGGAGCTCCACAAGGATCCCATAATATCACTCTCCGAGAACATGGTTGTGTCCGACACGGAGTTGATCAAATCGCGTAGGTATGGACTACGACACCTATCGGTGACCATCCGTCCGTTCGGTGTTCTGTATTGGCCACACGGCAGCACTTTTTCGACGCCTTCCAGGGATCTATGCGCAACGGTGATGACCGCGGGCCGAGACGGACACATAGCTTCCAGTTGTAAAAGCCTGTCGAATGCTTGTGCGTCTACGTGCAACTTTTATGAGCCTGATTGGCATGGTCTTGACGAAATGCAGGGGTTCTCAGTCTCAATGTAGGGAGTGGCATAATGTTTCAATGAAGCGCTTGTACAGCCAGCGGGTGGGTCCGGAAAATTTCCTAAGCAGGTCCTTATAAGTACAACTGTCGGCTATGGAGGCTGCCACCAGGTTTTTGGCTTCGGTGTCTGGTGGCAAACCCGTGATAAAGGAACCACGAATACGACGAATTCGTTTGAGACAACTGGTATCTGCAGCAGTCCATTGTGCTTTAGAGAATCTGGTTCGATAATTGAAGAGGTTGCGTCACAATGATGAACTTCCAAGGGCGTGTCATATCCAGCTCAAAGTTTTGAATTCTATGGGTACCAATCAAAAGGACAAATCCAGAACTTTAGTTACTTGCGAAATTTCAAAGGGGCTGAATGGAATTTAGGCATAGGCGCTGGGTTAGAGGACCGGTGTTGGTCATAATATCGAAGGCATTTGTCCTAATATGCTGTAAGTGGTTGTCGACATACTGTGGTCATCCCTCAGTATAATTTTCATCAAATCAGTGGGCTTCAGAAACTTGCCCCAGCCATAAAAATGGGCCGCATCAGGGTGCTGAGGGCGAAAAGGGTTCGACTTGATAGACTGCTAAGAGAATTACAGCGTTCCCCCACACTTTGGCAATACTAGAAACCATGGTGCATGATGACATGTCTTTTTCATTCTCAAACGTGCAGTTCGCCGTGGCCAATAACGCGGCTTCGAGAGAAGCCGCTAATACACGAACAACTCCCTTGTAGCAGTTTACCGACGAACAGCTGTAAGTCACAGGAAGAGACGGGTAGAAACAGTCCGTTTTGGCGCTCGAAGCTCTTTGTTGGCGTCGGTTGTTATCAATTACCCTCGAAACTAGGATCTATCATGTCATCCTCATTTCAATCCGGTTTGAAGAACCACCACTTCATAGCGAAAGTCAGTGACTGCTGCTCACCCCTAAACCTCCGGTACAGCGGTATCCAGCAAAACTCACTGCTCGAACTTAAGCCGTTTAAAGTTGACAGCAATAACCCACCGAAGATCCTGTTATCGCTCTCAGTAAGATTTTCAGGCGGGATAAAGATCTGAGAGAAAATCTGTGAACTGAATAGCTTTGATAGACTGGGGATTAAGCAATTAAGTGGGCGTGAGCAAAGCCCTGGAGTTCAGCACAACTACCTTTGAGCTGTGCACATAGAACGCTCCAGTTCCGACAAGTATGCCATAGGAATGACACGTGACACGTGAAAAGCTCATATCCTTTACCCGCACTCTTAAGAATATCAAAAAAACCCGCCCAATGTTACGAACGCCCCGCAGGGTATTTAATAGATGCGCGAAAGACGGTTTTACGATCCTGCGCAACATTTGTATCTACTTATATTTAGGACGTGGGATCGTAACATGACCACCTTGCTTGGTGAGAGCGCGTTATATGGCCCTTCGATTCTTTACTGATGGAATGATGACAGAATGAAACTAGCAAGCCTATTGAAGCCTGGATATGAAGGACCTTGAAGCAACCTTACAGTGTCAGGTTTGATAACCGACACTTTCGGACACCATTCATGCAGCCTGGCCAAGACGATTTCAGCAAAAGTTGGAGTAGCTGCAGTAAAGGTCCGAAACACGGAGAAACCTCCCATCTGGAGCCTTGAAATTTGAAGCCACTTCCAAAGTGGTTTCAACTGTCTTTCTATAGATGCGTGAGAAAATTTTGACTGACATGCGCAGTTGGTGCCATGACCTGCAAGAGGACTCAGGACTTCGGAGGTGCAAGCAACCGGTAGGCCGAAGCTTTCTGAGACCGCCATTACCCAGTGTAAGCCTTTTGAGTGTTAACTGAGGGCTGTGCTCGGGGAACCAAGATAAACTTCGAAATAACCAAGGAGCAGTTCTTGACTACTCTTCCAAGGCGACTGTAAGTGCAAGTAACTGACAAACAATCAGCAAGGAGTATATCACGAGGGTAACATTGAACTTACCACTAAATTCGGTAAGGCTCGTGAAGCCAAGATAAGAACAGGACACGAATAGCCACACCCCATGTTGTAAGTATCGTCACCGGTGGGCTGAAATCAAAACAGAGGTACTGATTACTTCGAGACCGATAACCAAAGCATCCTAAGTGGGCGAATGGGTAAAAGAACCTTTACCCCGCAGTGGTTTAAGCAGAAAGTGTGAAAATACCTTCACGGCACGCTAATGAGCGAAACCATAACCCATAACTAAAGTAACCATCGTCAAAATACTGGAGCTTTTCTGAAAGGTTCGCGTGCAACTAGTGGCATGCGCCTGGCTCTCCCCGGGTATGGCTTAGGAGGCCCCTTCCTGGGTTGAAAGCTTTGCCTATGCGGCCAGGTTCCTTCAAAATGGAGGTGCATATCTACCACAGCAAGAATGGGATTCTTGGGGATTGCTCAGGCCCACGTCATCCTAACATTTTTCTTTTTCAGTCGGCTATATCAGTGAACCGCAACATTCACCGCAGGTTAGTACGAACTCAAAGAAAAGCCTCGTAACCACAAAGGCTAATATTTGCTTGAAACTCGTTGCGTTGCGTGCCCCATGAATATTGGCACTTTGTGCCTCGTCTCCATTCTTCTCAAAAATAATCATATATACACTTGTCCTCTAGGAGCTTTCATCCTCGAATCCAATAGTTTTTCGCAATGAAATTTTCTCCGGAACCCATAACCCCGACTTGGTCACTACCATCACTCCCCGAACAGACAACTGAGTAACTGGTCAAGCTGTCTTCAGCAAATGTTATCGCCCAAGTTCCGCATCTGCTGCACTATTCGTCTCACTTGACCACAAGTTTTGAGCCTCTGCGAGGCTTCTGGCATTCTTCTGAGTAGCGCAACTTCTTTTGAAGGCACGGTGGACAATTAACTCCAGCTATTGTAGATTTTCCACTTTTGAATTGGCCTACAAATATTTCATCTCGCTTTCTCTCTTGTTTACTCATCTAAATCGGCAGCAACAGTGATTTAGAAGGATCCGTTCCCAAAACACCTCAAGTGAAGTCTCACCTCAGTTATTTGCCACCCTTTTCGTGGTAGTAACGATGGCCGATGGTAAGAGATGTAAAGCCTGCCCGAAGGACCACAGGATGACCTTAGTTGATCGGTTACGGATATTGATTCCTGGAAAAAACCAAATCCCCATCCCATACAACACTCAGAACCCATCCGTCCTCGTTCAGAGAAAGGCATGCCTTGTTGGCGCACCTAATTCAAACCCTGGCTTTCCAGTAGATGTTGCTGAAAGGAAATGGAGGGGAACGAAAAGAAAGCCTTTGAACAAACCCCCTGGCTAGGGGACGATTGCCGCAAATGTGGTCTCACTGAGGCCAGAATGTAACACTTGCATCAAATGAGCACTCTGCCAATGAGATCAGGACATACCGAGCTGGTGTCACACCTTTATGGGGCACTGCTCATCCACCTGGTTCTGGTGTATCTTCACAGTGTCGAAAGGCGGATGGTCGACTGGAACATACTCAACACCACCATAAAGTCTGGGTCGTATGAGGGTACTGTCGATGACACCAGGTGTGCGCCAGGCGGCAAAGCTCCTGGACTATTTTCTTACTAGAGACCACCTGCTAGCAGAAAACGTCAGGTTTAAGCCCTTCTCAGCAGTAACAATCAGGGTGGGGTAGTGCCTGATCTGGTAATCAATGAACAACTATCATGAGAGGGGTCTTGTCCTTATCTTCACTACACCAAGGCAAACTGCCTGGCGACGAACCAACATCCGTCGGCGGTACCATTCCCCTGTAAACGGAGTACTTTTGTCTATTGATCAGCGCTGAGAACTTTCGAGGGACCTTATTGGGAGGGTTATCTCTTGAAACGTCCCGGTAGGTGCGACAATACCAAAGAAGCGGATCCCATGGCAGAGACTAGGCACTGAAAGCACCTTGAGAGCCAGCAGAAAAGCATGGCTTGGATGCAGAATCTCCAGAAAACTATCAGATCGAAGAGTATACATGGCTGTAGGGAAAAGATGCAGCATCGAAGTGAGGATGGTCAAGAGGCCGCTCCAGACGAACCTAACCCAGAAGCTAGGGCGGACCCTAAGAACCTACATCGATTCATGACGTGGAAAAATTCACCAGCCAGGGAGCTCGCAATATGAAAGGCTCCAGCGGAGAGAACCTCTATGGAATAGAAACTGCCAAAAACACTTAGCCCGCCTTCGACACAGCCAAACGTTCCATCATCCAACCGAAACTACCAACTTCCTGGACAACCTTCAGCACCACTTAATGCAGTAGAGTTTCATGGAATAAAGGTACCCCCGCCGTGGTCATTGAAAAGTCGTCAAAGCCTCGCGCAAGAAAATCACCAAGATGCGATGACTTTCGGCCGTCTGTGTTGAAGCTATATGCGGGTGCCGTATGTGGTCCACTCTGTAATCTGCTTCAGCGCCCCTGAGACAAAAATGCCTCCACTAGAGTGGGGAAGTACTGTCCCCCCTCTCATCTTCAGAGGAGAAGACAGGCAGAGCCCAAAATAGTGCCCGTCTATAGCGCCTCTGCCAGTGCTTTGGAGAGCAGAGGAGGGCCCGCAAATCATTCTGATTGGCGAAATACCAGGGTTCGGAATCAACGCTGAGGTGCTATGGCTGTAGGAGCATGTAGACGGCATAGAATCCCGCATATAGGTCAGCAGGGCTTGCTTGACTTGGAGAGCACTATCCGGTGCGTCACAAGGAGTGATTCCAGATCCACTAATGTTTTTCCTTCTTGTGGGTGACCCCCATCGAGTCTCAGGCCCCCGATTCCTTTTTACCCTGAAGGTATTAAGTTACGGGAACCTCCGGCTACTGTACCCCTGCCTAACAACATTACTGTTTATGCTCCAATAATCCCACACACGCTCTTGTTTGCTTCTTCCCCTACCTCTGGCTCTAGGATCTTGCCCCATTTGCTGATTTTCTCCCTGTCACTGTTGTCTTCCCTCAATCTACATAGGTTTCACCTACCGTTCCCTCCACTTCCTTTCAATCCGCTTTTTCACACCTCCCTTGATTTCCTCGAAGCATCTTTTCCTCCTTTCTATCTTCCTTTTACAATCAGTCAAAAAAACTGTCTGGCGACAAGACACTCGAGGAACCTATCTGCACCAAAGGCCTTCGACAAATCACACCATTCTGGCACATTTAATCAAAACCTAGCCACCTGTTGGGTTAACAGAGCTACAGCAGATGAGTTGGGAGACCCACTGAATCGGGATCTACCAAAATCTGGAATCCAGTGCAAAGAAATCAACTGGTTTGCACAAATTAGTAAAAGATTTTGAATATTCTTCTCTCTGCTCAAAGTTTGACACAGTGTGAGAAGAGACCCGTTGAAAGATAAGTGGCGCGTAATTAATATTCTAGCACAGTTACACAGAACGCCGCTGAATTTTAAGAATGTCTCATGATGAACTGAAATTCAGACACTTAGATTACCCCAAGGTTTGTTGACAGGGGCTAGGATCCCGGGTTCTTGCACCCCCATAGCTGGCAAACCTGGTCTGAAAGCTGCCAACCGTAAGACTAAGCCAACTCTCAGTGAAGGGGATGGGGGGAGCACTCTCATTGTCGACTAAAGATTTATGCAGGCAACATGCCCTACCAACTTCGGTGACCCATTCAATACCGACGGGTGCACAAAAGGGGGTGGAAATTCCTTCGGTGCCAAGGTCACTGACCAGGCCCCAGCCGGGCTTGCACGCCGGACTATGTGAAATGGCAAATAATCAAGTCTAAACGAAGTGCTAAAAATTCAGGGGCAGCGATGAAGTCAAGTATCATCGCTCCATAGGGCAAAGATAAAGCAAAGCTCCCTGTAGTCCTCTTCGTAATGGAAGAAAGCGAGGAACGGCACCACCTAGACCTGTCGAACACGAGCCTGGTCAGGTAAGAAGTCTGATAAACAAGCTTTACCCGAAAAGGTACCAGTAGTCACCTCGCTCACGATAAGCACAGCAGGTAAAATGGGACGGTCCCTACTGAAAACGGGTTTCGGCTACATAAAATCACGTTCAAATCAAAGAGGAGAGGGATCAGATTCTAAACAGCGCCCATAGACTTCGAGGACTTGGAGTGCTGGCGCGTAAGGATTTGCCCCTTATCGATAGAATCAGAAAACAAGAAGCAGAAGAAGAACTGAAATCCAGATCAGCAGCAGGAGAAAAAGATCCGAAAGTGATGGATTTTCGTGTGGTGAAGCCTTAGACGACAGATGATGCCAAGGCCTAGATGGATAAGATGGAACCTCCTTTTAGTGGTTTTATGGCCTTATACACAGACGCAATTAGTCTCCTAAACAAGAGGACTTAGTTTAGTAATGTAGCGATCAAATCATCGCTACCTCAGAAACGTGGCTGTCTTCTGAGATCAGTGCCAACGAAACACGTTTAAGAGGATTCGTTCCAATTAGAAGTAATAGTAACTTGGTATTTTCTCACACTCGCTCAAATCCCCTGGAAAGAGCTCGGAGGGCAGCCAATCGTATGAACTTTGAGATGGCTGACCTGGCCCACGAATATTGACTTTAGGAGCTGAACCTCTTCTCTTTATCCTATAGCAAACAGAGGGGAGGTCGTATCATACGATACATGATTCTAAGAAATGACTTTGGACATAATTTGTCTTCTACTTGTCTCCCAACTAGGTTTGGATAATTCGGAGGATATAACAAGGGAATACATATGCGAAAGAATGAATATAGTTTTCTCAGTCGGGTACTCCACTCCTAGGATCGACTCCCGTTAAAAATGGTGTCCATATCATCAAATGACTCAATCAGAAGAGAACTAATCACGCAAAGAGATCTACTGAAAAAGGATCAATATAAGCTGACAGTCTTCTACCCTCAGATAGCAAGTTTCGATCTGTGTTTAAACACGTCATTGAAATTAACAGGGGTAGGCTAATTAAGTTGTGCACTCCTTAAAGTAGCCAATTAAAGGCTGACTCGAGGTTAGGAATGGATAACGAATGCATATGGTTTGAAGGGCTTTAGCGACGCCTTATTAACCAGTAAAATGACCAATAAATTTTTTAAAGTTTAACTTTCCATAGAATGGAGGAAGTAAATGTTTGTCTCAGTAGTTTATGGAGCGGCATTCAGGAACGCTATGATTCTAACACTGAGTAATTCTAACAAAGAGGCATTTTAGACATTACAAACAAGCAAATAGTGTCAAGACATGTCTCAAATACTGAAAATAGTAGTTCAGAAACAGTAACTTATTTCATCTTTGAGGTAATCTCGGGATTACCTTTTAGAATGTAAGCATCCCAGCCAGCATTTACTTTGGGTGCTCTTTGGAACTTTCGGATTTCACCCGAAGCTACTTTGGGCGCACTTCGTGACTTTTGATACTTTCGGGGAGAAGGTTTGGAACATTCGGGGCGATATTGTGCGTCGCTTGATATGCGCCCGAAGTAAAATTTTCGGGTTTTAGACCGAAACTCACAATGTGCTTCCGAAGCTAATGCTGGCTGGGATCCCAGTTAACATTATTGCGGGGAAACGCAGGGCGAAATGCCGGGGTTAAAAACTCGGAGAAATGTTGCATCATCCCGCGTTTAGCCCCATGTTTTCGTGGCAGTCTGAAACATGACCCCGAGTTTTGCCCTGCGAAAGTGTTAACTGGGATGCATGTAAGACGAAAACACCGACCAATTTTCAACGGATAACTTTATGTGCAGCATATTCTTAAGAATCACAAACGCTTTATCAGATGAGATGAAGCTGTGAACTTAGCAACAATGTGGAAATTTATCACGTTTGACTCACTGTCAAATTTATGCATGTGGTCGCTCTCAAGTTTTTTTCAGACCACGTCGTGCGGTCACAGCGAAGATGTTTTGCTGTAATAATTGTATATGTTAGGGACTAAATAAGGCGGATTTAAGAAAAAGATCGCAACATAGTAATAAACAGTACACCAGTAATTCATATACGTTCCGGAATCCTTCGGAAAATGCTGACTTTTACCTGAAGGGAGATGCTTAAAACGCTTGTTCTCTTGCACATAGGACTGAATTGTGTGGTTAAGATAACGCAGCATACTGCTTTTGTTCATCAGAGATTCTTTTAATATATGTGTTTGCAGTAATGTTGCGTAATTACTGATATCTCATCCTATGCAGATCTCAGCAGTATATAGATTGCAAATAATACTTCAGTCAAATAATTAGCGGGAAGATGAAGTCAATTTATTACACGAGGCTAATACAGTAGAGAGGGCTGAAGTGTGGATGAATAATTCAGAGCTTCAAATCAGTCTTCAATGAAAAGGATAGTGGGCAATTGGCTTGTGGTAATCGTTGCAATAGTTATCTCTGTGATGGGCTTTTTCACTCTTTGAATGCGATCTGCGAAGGAGCTCCCACCTCTTGTCTCGGCAACAAGTTGCAGTTAGTGACCACCTCATGGAAGAGCCGGTACTCCACTCGAATATGATTTGACCGCTGATTTTGGATCTGTCTTTAATGTCCTCCGACATGATCCATCCTAGAGGAGGAAAAAAAAATCGTATAAATCAATACCTGTCACTATTCACAATGCAAAGGGCTAGAATCAAGTCGCCCCTTTATTGCGTTAACATAAGGAAAAGAGGTTTAGTCTTGCTAATAGCTCTTCGTAAGGAAGCTGGACGAGACTTGCCACTAATTTATTGGCAACCCTTTGAACCCGTTCTAGTGTATCACCTTCCTTTTTGAAGGATGGGCTAGCTACTTGAATACAGGCCATACTTGAATAAGGTGTGGGATCCTGAACATCTTGCCAGTTCATTTGAATCCTCTGAGGCTAATAAATCACGAAAAGCTTTAGCTTGAGAAGCATTACAGTTACCAGTCGTCTCTAAGTACAAACTTGTTTCGAAACCCGAGGTGTTAGTTGACCATTCATTGAGGGGCCACCAGGAAAGTCATTTCCAATGGAAACTACCGCGCTTTTGATGGAATTAATTCTCAGGGTTCATCGTTTTGACCATCCAACCAGCTCACCAATGTCAGCTTGGAGTGTAGACCTATCATTATCACTATAGATGATCCTCCATATTTTGACGTCCTCAGCAAATGACAGTGGTGGCGACCTGCGCATCTTCGATGTTTCCTTAACGTTAAGGAGGAAAAGCAATGATCCAAGCTTATTTCCCTTGGCAACACCACTGACGAGTTTGTCACTCAGATAGTGTTCCATCTATTCTTACCCTTTTCTTTCGCTCGTGTAAGTATTCCCTGACCCAGGCATGAACCTCATTGTCAATACCAAATGTGTGAAGTTTCTTCAACAACCCTGTGTATGACACTTTATCGAAAGCCTTTCTGAAGCTTATAAATTCCACATCCACATGGGGTTTATCGTCCATATATATATATATATATATATATATATATATATATATATGAGTGAGCGTAGGCGGCAGCTGTTGATGTATATCTGTAGTTTGTTGGAAATGCTTTTCGTGACGCGCCAAGATTCTGAACCATGTAGAAGCACTGACTTGACTGAATTAGTGTTGAAAATCAGGATCTTGTTCTTTATGCCGATTGCAGTGGATTAGATCTCCACACTGGTTTCAGATTGACATAGTCCCGTCTTGCTTTTAAGATCCTGTGTCCCGTGTTGGTATTAACTGATTATCGTATAGAGGATAACCTCTTCAGGTTGTTCATGACATTTTATGAAACTAGAGAAATGCTTATGTTGTATCGATGTAGCAATGAGTTCAACTGAAATAGTTTTTAAGATATTTGTGTTTGTAGACATTCATGGTTTAATGGAGTTGTAAAGCTGTAATCATCGGAGGTAGAAATACTAACTCTTGGTCTAATTGATGGGGAATTGATCATTCGTTTTCCCTTCGTCAAGTTCTTGGACATGTCCCTACTTACCGACACTTTCCTCATTGCTTGGCCCGAAAGCGGTATTCCACCTCGTATTAACAGGCGGTCTTGAAGAAAGTACCAAATAACTTGATAGTATTACAAAAGGCCATCTAACTTGAAGCACGATCCTGTGAGTTTCGTTGAGAGTCAGCAGTTACCCACAGTGTCTATCATTCTTGTGCGACCTTGCTATATATGTGTTGATGTAAGTGAATCCACTCACTTCCTACTTCTGATTCCATGTCTAAAGAGCCTGTGATCGGTACAGAATACGAAGAGAAAAATTTGTGTTGTATGGATTTAATAAAAGGATGCAACCTACTAAATGGTTTGAGTAAAGTTCTTGGGATGTCTTTTGCATCTGTAAGGTAGGTAGTGCTAGACGACCGGTGTGCAACACAAGCAATCTCGAGAGTGGGAGGTTAAGTAGTCAAGTGGGTTGATGGGTTTGCTTATTCAAGAATTAGCATCCACTCTGGTTGCTAACAAAATTTCGGGACGATAACGTAAGATTATTACTGCTTTCTCCAACCTCATCTACAACTGATAAATATCCAACTGTCTGTCGTAGGGAAAACATACTGAGCCTAATTCTGTTGTTGTTTACTCTCTGGCTGTGAAGTGTTTCTGTTGAAGGCATAATGAGATAGTCAGTCAACCACAGTTGTTTCTGTGGCATTCTTGACGTGTGATAAAACCACTGGGTTAGCAGTTTTGAGGTTTTTCACGTGGTCCTCAATAATGAAGGTAAGACAGTAGATGTAAAGGTACATCAACTAAGATGATGAAAAATGTGTCATTTGTCGATGCAGACCTCACGTTGATATCTGATATGGATATTATAGAAAAATTAGTTTTCCGGGTTAAGGCAGCACCCGTTCACTCACTCACAGATTGTCGCTCTAGGTTGGTCTGGTGACCCTTTCCAGGTTAGGTGTGAATCTAGCCTGTGGGCAGCTGTTGCGTCAGACTAGTTGGCTAGAACCTCATGCTATCATTTTAGGATCTTGAAACTGTTATAACCTTGTCACCACTCGTTGCACTCTTGTAGTAACTACTTGATATAACCCGAATTATATATATATATATATATATATATATATATATATATATATATATATATATATATATATATATATATATATATATATATATACATTCAATGTGCAATGGTTGCGATGTTCGCCGCCAACTGGGATCAATAACCTGGTCTCATTTTCCTCAAGCTACATTTCTCCAGGAAACATTTGTTAACATATTCCGAGGATTTTTAATATGAACAGCGTTTTGACTGTTATCTGATACCGGTCGTAGTCATATGTTTCTGAATAAGTGGGATCACGTTGTTGCTTACAGAGAAGAAATTAACCATATTCCCTTGAGACAAATATAACAAACGCCTCATGTTTTTCTATTTCTTAACCGTGACTCACAACTCTTATCTTCCCGCTTCCAATATTCTCTGTCAAGCTGTAAGTTTTCCAACCTCTGTAACATGTTTTATAGTCTCAGTGACTACTTTTACTACTATCTAAACACTATGAATTCACATTATCTTCTCATATTGCGTTTTCATATTTCAGGTTGCCTGTTTTCTCAACCTCTGATCTCAGTTTTGTTGTACATAACCACTTCTTCGTCTCTATGTAAGTTTGTTAATTAGCTAAAGGGATATTATATTTATAGCTTCAAAGAGCATCTCTAATGGGCATTCCTCACTATCTAATTGTCGGTGGTGGTTTATCTGGTCTCATTACTTCATACTTTATATCCCTTATTCGATCACCTGGTACTTATCGTCTTACAGTTTTGGAGAGTAGTAACAGGTGGGGAGGTTGGATTCGGTCAGTTAAAAATCCCAACACCGGTTCAATTTATGAAGCAGGTCCGCATAGTGCTCGTGTCAAATCTTCTGCAGCAGGTCTCTTATTGAGGACAGTATTGAGTCTAAATCTTGAAAAATCACTTTTATGGATGAATGCAGATGCAGCAAAACGATTCATTTTCATAAATGGCCAAGTTGTGCCGTTGTCTACTCTCATTTTTTCAGTCAGAAAACCGTTTACTCGTTCTATTTTCGATGTGATCATCAGACGATTGTTTTCTGGACGTCCACCATCTCAGTCGGATTGGACTGTTGATGAGTTTCTTCGTTCTCGTTTTGATTCAGAATTCGCTGATTATATTGGTAGTGCTTTGATACGTGGTATCTTTGCTGGTGACTCACGGAACCTTAGTGTTCGTGCTTGTCTGCCTATGGTAAGTCATTTGTCCAATGCTTATATTGCTCATCTTATTTCAGATAAAATTGTCTAAGTAATTCATGTGATCTCAGAAACTGTCATCAATCAATCCTTCTGATGTTCTATCTTTAACTGTTATCTTCACTTCTAATTTATGCATATACTAGCTGATCCATATAACAATGTTTTAAATTTTTAAGCATCTAGTAAATTTAAATTCCTAGGGGTTGTAATTTATTCGTGTTCAAATTACAAGTATTAATAAACAACAATTGATACCCGCTGAACAAAAGGTGACGTAATGGATAGTGCTTTGGCGTTTGAAGTGATGCATACTAGGTTCGAGTCTCAATAGGAATATTACTCACTGGAATGCAGTTACATTCGGGTGACGAGTCCCAAATGGGACGAAATACACGTCCTGGACTCTACTGTTAGTCACCGAGATAAATATTCACTTTCAAGATTATTTTTGAATAAATATTTACTTTTTAAGCTTAACTAGTGCTTAATTCTTCTGAAATGTAAATCAATAAACATTTCAAAGAAATCTGGATCCTTTCTTACACATAGTAGGTATAAAGGATATTTATTGAATTTAATGTATGCCATGGGAACTACTTCATGCTCCAACATAGTACCGTATTTATTATTATCATAGAGAATCACTTAATTTCATCAATTTTTCTAGACATCAATGTGACTGACTTCATTTGGTGAATTATTCGGCAATCAGTATATTATATAACTTTTAATATAATTCGAGCATGTTTAGAAAATCAAAAACAAGATTTGTCTGGACGTTTCACTGTGTATGCCATAGCTTCTTTAGCAGTATTGTATAATAATTTCGATTTTTAAAATTGGTTATCATATTTCAATACACTGATGTGTTCATGTATTCTTTTCAGCTTGTGAAATCAGAAGAATGTGGACCGAATCTGATTCTTGGACTTTTGCGCTCAAAGTTCAACCAATCTTTAAATAGTAATACTGTGCCAACTATTCTTGATGAGAAACTTCCACATTTGAATAACTTGATCTCATCCAATTCGATTGCATGGAATTTGTCAGGTGGATTAGAGACTCTAATCGATACTATGGCAGACAGTTTAAATAGGAATTATCCACACATTAAACTTCATTTGAACTCTTCTGTAGAAAAATTGAAATTAAAAAATGATCACTACGAGTACACATGGAGAAATGTTACTAATGGTAGTGACCAGAAGAAAATAGATAAAGCAAATTCAGTCTTTCTTTGCTGTCCATCGTTTGTCACAGCGGAAATTTTGGAGGATGTAATATCTTCTGAAACTCTAAGCTATCTGAAACCAGATCGCCTTCCATGGGAGGATGTTGTCAGTGCTGTTCTAGAAGTGGACGGTTCGTCTTTCACTCCATCAATTCGTGGATTTGGACACTTAGTACCTCGTCCTGAAGATGCACATATTTTAGGTGTGATATACGATTCTTTTGCATTTCCACAATTGGATGGAGATGGTAAAAATTTGCGGTATACAGTAATGATGAAACCTCATTCTGACTGGCTTGAATCATCTAAAAATTTCAGCTCTGTAGAACACTTAGAAAGTGTTATTGAAGAGGTTTCAAGAAATGTCCTTATAAAACATCTTAAAATACCCAATCCAGTGATTGTTGGTCGTCATATCCGAGTTCTCCGTAACTGCATCCCTCAATATCCTCCTGGTCATTTGAACAGTATAGCTAGTTTACGCAATGAAATTTGCCAAGTTTCAAGTGGAAATAATTCTGTCCGAAAAGGCCTATATCTTGTCGGCAATTCATATGATGGTGTTGGATTGACTGATACTGTTCAAAGTGCTGCAAATGCGGTTGTAGAAGAATTTAAATCGTTATCATGAAGATTGGTTGTTTGTAAAGCACATCATGCCTCTTTGTATTATAATTCTTAATAGTATTGTAATTCTAGGCTTTTCTCTAATGCTTACAGTGTAAAATAAACCTTTTCGTACTTAGGTTACATTTTCATAATTATGATGCTGTTATCCTTTGCATTCCTTTTGAGCACACGGCTGTGAAACATGGCCATTGAATGTAAAAGACATGCAGCGATTACAAAGTTTTAATCGTAGGTGTCTTCATAGCATTGCTTGCGTTTGATGGAATCACCACCGTGTGATCGATGTTGAGGTCAGGTAAAGGGTACTAGACAAGATAAGGAAGTCGATTGCTGAGGTTTTGAACCTTCGTCGGCTGTGGTGACGTGGTATTCGTTCCACTGCGTCTGCCGATTCACTGCTTACCTCGACGTACCATGTTAGGGGAAGTTGGACTAGGTTAGAAGAAGGTTCAGCGTAGCCAGACCAAGACGCAGCACCAGTCGACCAAGTTCCTGAGCGTTGGTCTGAGCCGTATTGGGAGATGTGGCTGGTCACGATGGGGCAGTTACATTCGCTCTTTGACATCTAAAGCTTGAATATTTGCACTAAGCGTTATGTTCAGATTGTTTATTCTATCCACCTATTCTTTGTATACTGCTGCGAGGTGTGTGTGCCAGGTTCTACGCTGATTCTATCTGTCTGCATAGGATGTAGTGTATCATATGTTTTTTAATATATATAGTACGTAATCGATTCGTCCCTACTGTGTTTTTCTTGTTCTTCCTTTGTAGATTTCTCCTCAGAGAGGGAAATTAACTTCCTTCTGAATATAACTTGTTTCCTTCTAGAGAGATTGCCTATTCAATTGTTAATTAGTAGTTACAAGTGTTAGTCGGATTCATTCCGAAGGGAAATACACTGTAATCATCGAACTATAAAAATACAACGCAGTTGGACCGTTTTTCTAACGGTGGCCACTGGAAAGAATTTGGTAAATAGACTTAACAGTTTTTTATAATTTGAAAGCAATTTGGGTACTCGATCTAGTCACTCAGTAAGCATGTAACTCAGAGTTGATATCACCAACTGTAAGTGACACTTAGTGATTATAGTTCTCACTTTAAAGCAAACACAGCTTCACTTCAGATCACAGATTCATTTTATTGATGATTACCAATAAAATGCAACTTAGATCTTGTGATTTCTTGTAATCGCCCCCCTAAACATTCATAACTAGTGTCAAAATACATTTAAAATGCAATGCATAGGATATATTTATGTATTGTTGGTGCTTTCATCGTGTAAGAACAAATTTCTTCTCATAAATATGTGAATCAATCGTTCAATTGTCTGGTTTTCATCTAATTTATTTGCTTCGACACCTGTTCATACGATCGCGTACTTACTCAATGAACCTGTATTGACCGAGCATTATTTTGCCTCATGTCGCTAAAATGTGTGGTATTTCGTCGTGTTAAACGATTCTCTATCGTAATTTAGAAAGTTACATCATTATAAACTCCCGAATTTTTAATCATATCTAAGGTAGCATGAAATGTTTGATCCTACTGAATCAGACATTCAGGAAAATTCACTAATATGTCACTGAATCATTAACCCGATTTCCCACAGAAATGGAAGCCAAAGTATGGTCGAGAATATTGGCTTTCGGTTTCATTCATTTATGGTATTCTTCATTCGCTATAATGAAATACGTTCGCTTGTACTTCACAAAGGTGTATATGTATGTATATACAACATACGGTGGTTACATAAAAGTAACCTTTTCCAATAATGTCACCTTCGTTATCTGCAGAGTAAAAGTTCCAGACCACAATCCATAGTATCTTCAAAGCAGCCGAGTTTGCTAACCTTCATAGCTGTGAATTGTCTGAGTGATTTAGCTACATCTAACTCTTTTGTTTACCCGATAGGTAGCATTTTTTCTTCTGGCTCTTCATCCCTATAATAGCTTGTTCGTTAAGGTAAGTTAAACTGACACTGTTGGTTTCTTGGAAAACGATTTATTGCAGAAGTTTGTTATTGAGGCATAAAAACT
This sequence comes from Heterobilharzia americana, assembly GCA_944470555.2. Lineage (NCBI taxonomy): Eukaryota > Metazoa > Platyhelminthes > Trematoda > Strigeidida > Schistosomatidae > Heterobilharzia > Heterobilharzia americana. Next base: position 42,138,868 of record OX104134.1, read on the forward strand.
ATGGGATAGTTTAAAAGGCTATTAAGAAGTGATCATTAGTGAGAGAAGAAAAAGTATTTCAGTGGATAGTCTCTTTTCGGTGATTTCATTCTCAGATCTGTAAAGTTGCAAATTTATACATTTTTTTCTTGTGTTAGGGTCCGATAGTTAAAAGTGATTTGTTAAACATGGCAACAAAATTAGTCTCAATGTGAGCTAACAATCGAGAGTTTAGTGGTTGAGTGTGTTGACCACTTCACTTACCTGGGAATTGGGACCAGCCCTGGTGGCTCAGTGGCCGATGAAATCTCCGCATGGATACAGAAGGCTCGGCTGGCTTTTGCTAACGCACGCCACCTGTAGACCGCCGCGATATCTGATTGTCTATTAAGGGTCACGTGTACTGCATCTGCACAGCAGTCCGCTCTGTTCTACTCCATGACTGTGAAACATGGCCATTGAAGGTGGAAGACATGAGAAGGATGGCTTCAGGTGTTTGACCACCGTTGCCTTCGTAGTATAGACCGTATTCCGTGGTGTCACCACATGAGTAATGCAGAAGTCAGGTGTAGAGTTTTAGGGAGAAGAGGTAGGTCAGTTGACGAGGTTGTGAACCTTCATCAACTGAGATGGTTGGGATGTGTTACGTATGCCTAGCCGCCGATTGCCTCGTCACACAATGTTGGCCGAGGTAGGTTGAGACTGGAAAAGGCTCGAGGTTGCCAGACTAAAACATGGCACCAATGTATGAAGTTTCTGACTGTTGGTTTGAGCCATGTGGGATGATGCAGACTAGGTGGTTGGGGTCGGTGGGACAAGAGGAACCAGTGGTTGGAGACTGTAGGTGATATGGCTTGGAACCGATGTTAGTGGCGCAGATGTATACACACATTATCCTCATCTTAACAAGGCTATACCGAATCTCACCATTTTTCATTCTTCCTTTCTCTCTTTTCGTACTTAATATTTCTTTTGACTGGACTTTCTTATCATCATCTTGCGCCTCACTGCCTTTTTACTTGATGTACTGATGTGAGGTGTGGCAACTTGGACCGTTATACAGTAATGCTTGGTTCTATGTTGATTTGGATGGATGGTCAGTGTGAGCTGTCATTAAAATTAAAAACTGTGATGAATAGTGAAGACTAATCAGAATATATCTGGCGATGTACAAAGATTAGTAAGTTTGCATAAAATGTTTCATAACAAGTCAGAATGTTTGGAAACGGAAGTGTGCTCAGAAAGAGTGTAGAAACAAGAATGTATATTAAATTACGTAAGAAGGGAACAATGTGAAAAGAAAGAGACGATCTCAGAGACAAAGAAGAAGAGGTTAAACAGTTTTGTTATGCGTACAAAGCTCAGGTTTCTCCATACAGATGGCAAGAGCATCGGTGATGCAGAGAATACGAAGACATACAGCCTTTGAAAGGTTTCTCTTCGCTTTATAAATGACTGAATGAGGAGATTCTTGAGATAAGGTGACTAGTGTTCACTTATCGCTCTTACTGTTACCTCTTTGTAACCACACGAGATAGTGCTCATGAACTCTTTTGGGATAACAGTCACATTGAACTACCTTATACCTGGCTTCGCAAGAGCAGGTGAATAAAAGTGGTCAGATAAAAAGGTTTGTACTTTGAGTTGTTAGAAATCATTGAGGGACAGGAGAATACTAGTCTCAGCGTTGATCAAAGAATGTTCTCCTTGGAGAGTTTGATATCCTCCCCTTTAGGGCGTCAGCAGCAAAATCACCTTTGAAATCTAGATTCATATCAAGTATCTTTTTTGGCATGGTGGTAGGCTTCTCTTTGCGAAGTTTAGGCTTGTTATTTTTGTATATACGGGTCGCTGGGAATCCATTCTCAACCAGAAAAGAAATTTCGTCTCACAACACATCGGGACTGCAGATTAGTCCGATCTGAGTTGCTAGGGAAATCAGCTTTCGTTTGCAACTCATGGGCACTCAGTTATGAAAGTTTGTCAGTTGTCCATTCTATATTGGTTTTCTGGAATTCATCTTCGTAATGTCCCATGGGCTATTATTGTCAGTTCGATATCTAAAAAGTGGATTTTCGACTTCATAAGTGAATCTGATTGCTGAATGACAGCTATTGAATACCTATAGAATGTGATTCAAATCACATTGATTATAACATAAAAAAAGTGACTTTTAAGTGCCTTTTGTACAATTGAAGACCTTCAGTCGCTGATTTCAGGGGTCCGTCCTCCAGACTGACTATAATGAAGTCTGCTAGTAGTCGACCTTTTGAGGATCCCATGGTGGTTCCATCTTCTGTCTATACATCACGTCGTTAAATGTCAGTAACCCTAACAAGAAAAAAAATGTATAGATTGTCAATTGTACAGCTTTGAGAATGCAATCACTTGAAAGAGATTCTTCGTTGAGATGCTTGTTCTTTCATATCTTGATGAACCACTAGTGATTAGCTTTGTTATGTGTATTCTAGTGTGAAGGCTTAATCTATCAGGTCAGTCATATTATTAGTAACTACAGATGACCATCAGCTATGTTAAAAATGGTCATGCTATATCACCAACAGTGTGAGGCTGGAACATGCTTACTTAATAGTAGCTTAGTTGCTGCAGAAAATGATGATACTAGATTTGACCTTGTTTTTTATCACTGAGATGCTCTATTGATGAGTCTTGAACTGGAACAAATCACTGATTTCCTATCTGATGTCTAACCGTACTGTAAACCATTGTAAGCTTTAAATGAACCGATGTGTAAGACAGGCAAGCACTCTAGAACTTCATTAACGCTTTGATTTTTAAGCAAGAATCCCATCTCTTTCTAAAGTACCCAGTATACCTTCGAAAAACTTTATTTTACCGTCGAACTCTGCTTTTCAGTTCTAATACCTTACTAATTTATCCTACTCGGTTCTCTCTTCAGCTTATAGTAGAGGCGAAGCTGGTAAAAGTTGCACAATTCTTTTAACATTATGAACAGTTTTACTTTTTTGTAAATTACGGCTTCTTCCAAGTGTTTGACTAGTTATTGAGACTTTCGCTAATGTACTTGACCGGCTTGTTAAACATTATAGTGTGCAATATGAAAGTGTACGTCATAAGAAAAGAGCCGCACAATCTCAGCTAAAAGCTAAGAGGATGTTAAACTATGGGAATAGTGCACAGACTCCTACCGAAACAGATGATGTTTAGGAAAATATTAAAACTCCTGTCTTTGTAGACAGACTTTTTCTTGTTCGTTTATTTGAACAGTTAAACGTGTATAATTCGGAAAGTCCTGTTAGATAGTGGCAAGACAAGAAACAGTTACTGTTATAGTGTAAATAGGTATGCTATGATCGAGAGTCAGACGGCGAAGTCGTACTGCTGACTGAATGGAGTGTGATAGAGGTAAGGTGTTTCCTGCAGATAACTAGCTGTAGCATATTGATACTGTTTTCCTTATGGGAAAGGGAGTTAGCTCGTCTTGATTAGAAATCTGAGTATGTTTGTAGTGCATTTCGCACTTGTCAAATGTAAGATGATGTTTCAATGCTGGTCTACACTAACTCCTAGTTTAAGGATGGGGAGTGAAGTGGTAGAAGACGTCGATCATGTCACTGGAAGTTTTCTCAACCCGAATGTGTTGGTTGCTGACTAAGTTTTAGTTGGGATACTCAACGTGCTTTCGGCATTTACCAACTTACATCATCTCTGACATCGAGAGATATCTAACTACGTTTTAAGGGACTAGAATACTGCTCCGTGTCCTACTATACGGCTATAAGAAATGATCGTTAAAAGTTGAAGAGGTTATACGTTTCTGAACACAGCTGTCTCTGCAATGTGACTCGCGTTTGGTGGAATCACCGTGCGAACAATATAGATGATAAGGATAGGATGCCGGGAAAGTTAACGGATGAGGTTGTGAACCCTGAGCGATGGTAGTGGCTTGGACATGTGTTACGCATGTAGAACCATCCTGGCCGGGCCAAGACATGGGGTCAGTAGATAGTCTTTGACCAGTGAGCTGATTCCTGTACAGAAGTGTAAATTGGCTGATAGCAGTCCTTGGAAAGATGTGAATTTAAGGTTGGGAACTCTTGATGAAATAACTAGAAATCAGTGGCAATTTTACTAATGTATTCACTGTTTAACGACTTCTAAAGCTTTGACATACTCACTAAACTTAACTTTCCAGTTCCCTTCCCTCCAATGCACCTTCTATTTTGGTACCACTCTGCACCCACTTTTTTCTTTACATGTTCGTGTGAGGTTCTTCGTTAATTTTTCCTGTCTGATGTGTCTACTAAAGGTCTGTTTTAAAATTATGACTCACCTGATGGCTTTTCACTCCCTAGATAAGAACTTATCAACACTTTGCACACTGATCCATACTTGAGGCTTGACAAAGGACTCTGAAGTTAGACGATCGACATGTAAGTAACCATTCAGTCAGTGGTTTCAACTTAACAGGTGACAATCCCAGAGTTAGTCTCTTCATGGTACAGAACAACCATCATTCGTGGGTATTTTACCCGACTTCACAAATGGTTGATACTGCGATCCACTAATAATTCTCAAAACGTAGTCAACTCCACCCCTATCCAAGTCACAAATAGAAAGTAGATTATTTTCAAACCATTTTCTTTCCCGCTATGTTTCGAAATGACAATCTGATCAAACTTTTGAATCCGATTTCAAACAACTGATTCAACTTTAGGGAACTAACCATGATCCCTGACAGGTTTTGGGCCTCATACTTTTTAAGAGTTGAAGATGACTATCACCAAAAAACCTCAGAAAATGAAGCTGGTATCAAATGCTCTCTGTTTTCAATTTGTTCTTGATTTGATAACATCTTATGACAAAAAATCTACAATATTGACTGATTCTCATTGTTAGCAACTCAGTTAGCTGAGAAATATCAATTATATGTGAAATAAAAAACTTTGTTTTCGTTTCCAAGGCATAAACATCTAGTGTGGTGCCTTTCACGAAGTTTCGTATGCATTAATATCGTAAGGTCCGACTGGGATTCTTTGTGTTTAAGATTATGGGTGATACAGTATACTACTGAGATTTCTTTTATTTCCCTTCATTAACTCAGTTCTGTTAGATTAACCTTGGAGTTAGAAAAGAGAGGCTTGTGCATGTAAAACTAGTAACACAAATGACGCCATAGTCGATTTAGTCTCAAGTACATAATTCCTACTCATCTGTGAAATGCATGCACTACTGAGGCAACCACCTGGGTACTTCCTACACTCTTGCTTACTCACGAACGAAACCAGTGAGAACATATTCCTTTGGTTATTATGTGATTTTATTTTGAAACTAGTAGTGCTGAACTGATTAACAGATTATTCTCGGGGATCATTTTTACTGATCTAGGTTATTTAAACCTGACCTGATACATACAACTCATTACTGACATGTCAAAGTGTCTGATAATTATATGAAAGGAAATTTAGTCGTTGGACCTGTTGAACGAATTTGCATACTTTATTACATACGTTACTAAGATTTAGACATAAATAAAATTAAATTTTGAGGGAGTTGTGGAGATTTGGAAATATTTCAAGTTGTTATTCATCGTAGACTGACATCAGTTGGAGGAACAAAGGAAACCTGGGAGCACTGGTTCTATCAATTATAAACCAGATTGATGGGACTCAAATATCTGACAGGTTAAACAATAAAACATAAATTTCAAAAGACTCGCCTAATCTTTTGTTCTGTTAAATGTCTCCTAACATATGGGGGCGATTTAAAAAGTTTACTGATATGAAACAATCAAATAGTGAGGCCTGGTGTGAAGTATGTGCTCAAAACTAGTTATTCATACATAAGCCTTTCAATGTTATTTCATTGATTTCTTCTAGTCCAACAGAAGTTTGTTTACTCGGGTTCACTGATTTCATCTTAGATTTTATGACTTGAGGCTTGATTGTAACATGCCACCCGCTTAACCTGAAAGTCATACGTTCGACCCTTGGTGGGTTCCCTGATGCGCAATGCCGAGAAGTTTCAGACTAGAATGAAACAACTGTTCAGTGCCCCCAGATTGTGAATTGATATTGCTCCTTGTTGAATACCAATGCGAAATCAATGAATAAATCCCCCAAAACCTTCAAACTGAATAATATCTGTGCTTGACCCTGCACTGAAAGAATCCAGTGTATATTTTTGATAGTATTTTGCACTACTCTCCTCTCAATATTCGGAAAAAAACAATCTCGACTCTGTGACTAAATAGCTCTATATTTTACGAATTCTTCTTTAGAGTCCTCTTTTGTTTTTCCTAAACTGTAATTCCATTTTAGTCTGTTTGCTAGAAATGTCACACAGTGAAACAGTATCCTTTACTGGATAAGGTTTTGAACATGATTTATTGTCCATATTCATAGCAGGTAACGCTACAACTGTGAAACAGAGTTTATATATTCCGAATTTTCTGTTCCTCTTTGTGATGATAAGGGTAGTAGAATTTCCCATATATCTGGGACAGGCGCAGAATCATTTCCATTGCATGTATTTGGTGTTGGTTTGATAAACAAAGATTCGGTTATCAATCTCTCCTCCACCCAACTAAGTTTTTAACGCTGTCGCACTATCCCACCCTACTATGTGATTGTGTGTAATTGCGTGCACAGCTATAGCCGAGCTTTTCTCTAAATTCCTTATTTTATTAGGATCTACTTATCTGAGCTAAGTGTTTGTGCTCTGTTATTCTAATCGATCCTGGTTGACTACTTTGACCTATGTATTTGACCTAGCAATCATTGCTAGGGATTTGGCAAACCAGATTAATTCGCTTAATTGCATCGACAGGATCTTTTAACTTATAAACCTTGTTTCTAAGCGAGTTTGTTGGTCTAAATGTCACTTAAATCCCAGCCTTATTGAGAACTCTTAGTAATGCTACCAAGGTGTCTTCCTTGTATGGTGACACAGAAGAGGCTTTGAATTCTCTCCCAACCCTGTCACCATTAGTAGTAGAATTATTATTAATAACACATGTATTACTACTACTACTACTACCACTACTAATATTTTTCTTTCGATTTCTTATGAATTTATTTATAGATTTTGGTGGGTAATTTTGAGATGCAGGGTATTCTTGATGTGTCTAATTTCTTGTCGTAGATTTTGTGGTCTACTAGTAAGCTTTTCCCCCCTATTCCTTAGGGACTTAACTAAGCCTCCTTTAACTGAAATGGGTGGGAGGATTTGAAGTCTAAGTAGCGATTCGAAAGGGAAGGTTTCCAATAGACACTAGTCTCTAGACTCCCATCTTGTGTTCGTTTAATCTTGCAGTCCAACATTGCTAGGTTACCTTCATCACTTTCTAAGTCACAGGTAAATTGGATTGCATTCACTACTAAATTTATATGTGCCAAGAACCTATTAATGTGTTCCGATTTCCGTACTGTAACCGTATCATCTACATATCGGAGCCATATCTTTGGAGTAGGACTAAATGTTTGAAGAGTCATCTGTTCCCAACTAACCATAAATATGTCTGCCACGATAGGGGATATTGGTGGTCCCATGGCAACACTTTCAGTTTGTTTATATATTTTATTTTGAAACAAACTGTAGACGTTAGGCACAATCGTACTCCCAGTATGATTTCCTCGATCGGCACCTTAGTTCGATATGTAAGCTCTTTGTCATCCTTAAGCCCATTTCTAACTGCCTCTAGAGTCACATCGATCGGTATATTTGTCTAAAGGCTAGTTAAGTCAAAACTAACCATTTTTTCATTGTCATCTAAGTGTATGTCGTCTAATCGGTGTTTCACTGTGTGATATTTCTAATAAACAGACTAAAATGGAATTACAATCGACCATAGTGCCCAAGTTTGACTCCTATATTAAAGATCATACTGTATTGTACAGGATTTTGAAGGGTTAAAAGAATACTTCTGGCCTATTAAGGCAAACCATCGTGGAAAGGCATCTTAATACTTGCAAAAAACTGACTACTGCTGTTGTTTCCTAAGGACTAGACACCAGCTTTACTCTAAGCTTCTTCTCTTTATATTATCAGAGAGGAACAGAGTTTGTTAGAATCTACCTGGTTAGCTTAAAAACTGATGTATGGCCCTACTTAGATCACAATTTATATCGAGTAGAAAGGGCTCAGATGAGAACAGTTCGTAGGTTAATTGCAGTAAGTGTTCGCTTCATCTTCTCTTTTGTCTTTTAATAACTTTTTATGTGACTCGTTTATGGACTGTCTATTTGACGAATTGTTTTCATTTGGAAATGCGTCATACATATATGAGCCTCACTGGTTAGGTGAGGACTTATGATACTAACCAGGCTGAAGTAGACGAAAGGGGACTTTAAACTGGGACTAGATTTGAGTGCTAAAGTCGACGAACCACATTACACTGTGAGATATACTTGGATTTCCTTCTCACTGAATAAAGCTATTATCGCTCTAAGATAACCGATGAAATGGATGTCCCCCCCTCCCCCTCCAATTAGAAGGTTGCTAAGATGAATTAATAGTACCACTAAATAATAGCAATTGCCTTTGTATCCTTCAGTAGAGAAAGACCGAAGAAGTAATAAATATTATTATTATCATATTAATGGCGGTTTTTATACATTTTTTTCTTACTTCAATGAACACTTCCTAACTTTTTCGATTCGGATATGATTTTATTGTCAAATATATATTCACTTGTCTTACTGTTTATACTTTGGGATTTCGTTGATTTCTTCATTTGCTGTAAACATGAGGTTGTTTGATGCTTAGTTAGTAGACCCATACGTGAAAATGTTCTATCACAGTGTGTACATTGATAACGCTTCACTTCAGAATGTGTTTGCATATGAGCTCTTAAATTTGATCTGTCTGCAAATGCTCGTGTGCATATCAAACAGGCGAATGGTTTTTCACCTGTATGCGTTCGTAAATGTCCATTCAACAACCACATACGTGAAAATGCTTTACCACATAAATTACATTTACATGGTAATGTATGCGTACGCACATGCATTTTTAATGCAGACATGGAATAATAAACTTTGCTGCATAAATGACAAAAGTATGGATGACCATAATGATGATTTGGTAGAGATGTTGATGTTAATGTGGCAGCCATTGAGAGATTTATGTGATCAGAATGACTACTGTGACTATCATCACTGTTACTGCTGTTTTTGTTACTCCTTTGGAAAGAAGACGAAGAAGCGACATCAAATCCATCGAAAAGTCACCTTGATTATTCAACAAGAAGGAGGATTGTGTTTTGTTCATATTCCCGTAAACACTTTCATATTCTCTCCGACTTTCCTTATCTTGAGCTGCCAGTTTATTACTTTCTATTACTGTAAGCGGTGGTGAGGTGGTGATTGGAACTCGCAGTGTATTTGATTCTTTTAAACTTTGTGTCATGTGTATACAGTTTGTGTGTTTCGATAAATTACTTTGTGTAGAAAATGTGTGATTACATATTGAACACCTAAAACGTTTATTTCTTGTATTATATACTATCTTCGTGGGACCACAAACTTTGGTGTTATGATCCGATTTGAAATTTCTATCTACATCTTTTGAAGTATTAATTAGTTCTGAAACTGAAAATTTTGTCTTTTTACTCCACGAAGATGACGTGTTCAGCGTTTTAGTCTGTGAAGCGTTTAGTGGTGAATTTTTGTTAGCATTATTATCCATATTTCTATTTTGCCACAAGTTAGGATCTGTCATAAATTTGTATTGTTCTGAGTTTACGTTATTTATTGTTGATGATTGCTGTACTGGTTTCAGGTAAGGGTTGGTCATACTTAACAAGTTATTCAATGTATTCAATATGGATGAAAGTTCTTCGGATGACAGTGATGATTAATATAAGGACTGTCAATTTGTGATTCATCTAGTTTAATTAATTGCTGATCTGCAGAAAAGTTATTCATAGTTTCACATTGTGGGATATTATTTGCTGAGTTTACAGCTGTCGACAAATCGATTGGCTTTGTTGCTGCACTAAATGTTGTTGCTTCATGTCCGTATCCTAGATTATTGTAGTCGAAGAGTTGCTTATCACTGCTTTGATGCTCCTGATGAATGTCCTTTTGTTTACGTGAATTAGCTGAGTAGCCGTCAAAAAACATACTCCATAATGTGAGATTGTTCAGTAATGTGTTTTGGTTCATTTGTCCTGAGGTTGGTTTTAGGTCCTCTATACTTGTAGTATGCTGACTGATATTTCCTAAAATCACAGAAAGATACATAAAAGTGGGTAAAGTATGAAAATACTTCACTGTCTTCTTCTTCAGTGACATCTTACAAAAGTATGAATAGCCTATGTTATGGAATAGCGATTTAATTGTTTAGTGTTCTCTGGAGTTTCTTATTTGATCATGGACGTTCCATCACCACCCTAAGGAGTCTTTTCACCCAATGCCCCCTTTGTTAAACGGAACTATTCTGCAAGTAGCGGTAAAAAGTAGAGGTTGTAAAATATTTTGTGTACTGAATATCGTATAAGGTTTTGCATGCACACTGTTAAATTTGGAGGTGGAACGAAATAAGCGTCTGCTACTCACTTGTTTCCAGTTGCTTTCCGAACCTTGTCAACTGATTATGAAACGTAACTTGAACCTAATCAATTGGCCATGGACCCACTCAATAGAGTCCTGACAACTACCATAAAAGTCATATGACGATATACCGGGTGTGTTTAGTGAGAGGGATATTTTAGCAAGAATAAGTAACCTGCTGTTTCAATTTTGAAAAATGGCAGGAATTTTTAGTATTTTTTCACACGAAACTGAATTTAAGAGTTAATAATCTGGGAGATAAATATAAGATGTGGGAAAAAATCTACTCAAGTAGCCTTTCCAAAACAAACATGACACGACCGAAATATTTTGTGTAAAGTACCAAACTACTTTCAAGTAGTATAAGTTTCACTACTCGTTAAACAGCGGAATACATCCAGTTGATCATAGGAAAAGACAACGCGGTTGCAGCGAAGAAAAAATCTTCTTTTCGATGAAGTCATTCATTAAGCTGTACATTCGTGAATATATGTTGCAGTGGGCGAATGTACAAATTAGTGAGTGACTTTGTCGAACAGAAAAAATTTTCTTCGCTGCAACCGCGTTGTCTTTTAGTATAAGAAATGTAACTCCTAGGTTCTGAAAATACTCTCCCCAATTATCTCATACTCTCATAGATGATTCTCTAATATCTCGGGATACGGATGGTTTTTCTTTATTTTTCTATTATTTTCATCTTTTCAACCCACCAATAAGTCATCAGTACCTGTAAATTCATGTCTTCTGCTAATTTAGACAAGCGGTAAACAGCAGAAACTAGTTGTTACCTTCATTAGAAAAGTCCACTGATGGTAAGCAACCATAACGTTTAAATGCATAATATCACTTGACGCTGTAGTCACGTGGATAAAGTTGGGGTACTGAAATTGTTAACTATATCGTGATACTGATAACCGTTCGATGACCAAGTTTGAAAAATTTTTGACATAATTGACAAATTACTGTCTGGAGTCAAGTGATAAACTCATTGTTCACCATTTACTCCCTTGATAAAATTGGTTGTCAAGGCTCTGGTTGATACTGATTGAATTTGTTATACTTTTCTACTTTCAACGTTCTAAAAGTTGCCTCGGTGAGGGTGACCGATGTAAGTGTTGGTGTCCAGCCTACTTAAATCGTGAACCCAATGCTCTAACGAAATATCTGGTTACTATTCTCCAACCTTTATACAAACAGCCAGTAAAATATAGCGTAAAAGATGTATTTCAATTTATAGAAAAAATCAGGGATGTTAACATCATGAATGAAACTATGATATCACTCGATGTAAAATCTCCATTCATCCACGTGCCTCTTGTTGAGACGGTAAACCTTATGCGTGAACAGTTGAAAAAAAAGTCTATCAATTTTGGAGTCCCATTAGATGTAGTCACAATGTACTCGTCACTGAGTTCTATATTACTGCACCTTTTTCTGTCGAAACTAGGAAGTGGTTTGCTTGAGGGATCCATTGCCGAATTTTCATTTTACTGTCAATATTTGGATTATATCTTCATCCTGTGCGAAAACAACATGAACAGATAGAATATACTCAACAGATTCAACACACCCAGCGATGAATTTTACGTGTGAGGAGGAATCAGATGGCGAAATAGCTTTTCTTGATGTTTTTCTGTCAAGACTAACAGATGGGTCGATAAAGAGGAATTTGTTTAGGAAAAAATATACACATTTTCTCAGCTTCATCTTCTTTCAGCACAAAAAAAATTTAATAAAAACTCTGAGTTACAGAATAGATACAATTGAGGAGGAACTGACGACTTTGAGCAACACACTAGTCGAAAATGGCTATTCTGATAAATTCATAAAGAAACATAGGAATACAAAAATGACAAGAGAGGATTTTGCAATGGCTAGCACGAAACCAATATACATTCGGGTATAATTCAGAGGTGATGCCCTTAGTGAGATATTAATTCATAAACTACGCAGATCAAATTTTAATGCTGGTAAGTTGCAAATTACTTTCTCCACACGCCCAATGGTGACACTAAGACTGAAAGGTAAATTACCTAGACCGACAACTTCCTGTGGTATTAATCGGTTAGACTGCTTCTGTGAAGTAGACACGTCAGTTCCTGTTCTAGGAATTTGTTTTTTTGTGCTTTTGAACACCTCTCAGTGTGGTTAAGTACTGGTGTGATAAAGACTATTACGAGCTCCATATTAGCTCACTTGGTTGAGACGAGTCATAAGGTAGATATGAATAAGTCGTTTTTCATCCTGTACGGGTTTCTATCAGGTTGCCTAAAGGTACCCAACTCCCAACCCTTCAGACTGCAGAAGCAGTAGCAATTAAGATAAAACAACCTGAATTGTGTTCAAAAAACCAGGTGTTGCCACAACAACAACTTTGACCCAATTCTAGGCGCATAAATTCCTCAGCATCTTACCCAAGGTAATCTAATTTTCCACTTCCATAATGTAGATACCCTTTTAACCCTATAATCTAGAATGGTTTTAATACAATGTCTTAGCGTGGTTTGTTCCCCAACAACAGTAACATTTTATCAGGCTATTATTTTTCGAACTACCCTTCTTAGTTTATTTATTTCATCTAGCTCTTATAAACACCTTACACAAGCCAAATAATCGTTTAAACAATCAGTTTTGGTTGCGTTGTGTTCTTTGAGCTGGACAGTTTCATCGTGAAAGCAGTGTCACCAGTAACTTCATACTGAAGTGACTACAACCGAAATCATTCGCTTGAGCTACAAATACTCTCCCTCCTTTCAAGATAACTAGTTATTTTGAAGGGAATTTCATTAACAATTGATTCTATCATTAATGTCTACACAATTTTTTTTCTGGATTGATTTCATCAGTTGCATGATATTATGAACAAACTGGTAAGGGAAATTTTAATATTGGTGACGCATAATTCCTCAGTATGCACGTAAACTGTAGAACCTGAAGAAGAAGTTATCGGAAAGAATAACCTTTGTTCACTCAAAATGGCTTTTAGAAATATGTATTCATTTGTCAATTAGTTTCCTAATCAATGTTTTTACACACGTCATAGAGCTGCTATCAACAGTTTCGTTTTAAACATCAACAACTAAATTCGACTATTTGTTATTTTGACCACCCGCTTCAAAATTCATCATATCACTATGTTAAAATTCACCGCTTTTGGAATATTAGGGTAAGTAGTCGATTGAAGGAAGAATGTTTTACATACTTAGATTTATGTATTTTTCTTTTATTTGTGTTTAGAACACTGTTCCATTTGAAAATACCATCTGTTTACTGAGAAAACTATTAGAAAAGATTAGATGTAAAGTGTTTTCTAATGAAGTCATTTCTGGTCTAGATTTGACTCTGGGTTTTCAGCTTCATTCCATTCATTTCCATTTAAATGGAACATAACTTTCATTTAAATGACCTGGACATTAAGTGATGTTTCCAGATAAACACTGTGACGGATTTATTGAAGCATGACAGAAGGTGACAGCGCTATTACAACCGAGAATTCCACCTCAAATTGCCAATATGCTTTGCTTTCTGAAAGACAAAGTGAATCAGAAGACCCACCAATCTTGTCAGATTATGGTCATTTTGATAAAGAAACCAAAAAAGAGCAATCATAAGTTGGTGCAACCTGCCTTGATATTTGATTGTATAAGTGTACAGATGAATATTTTGATCGAATAGACCATATAAAAGTTGGCTTGGCGCAAAACTTCATCATACTCTTTCAAGTAAACTACTTTTATCACTTTATAGTATAGTATTGGGAATAGGTTAAAATTTGAGCAGCTTACAGCTGTTATTTCCTCAGGATCCGTAGAACCAACCCTTCAGCATATTTCTAGTATACTAAAAGTCTTCAAATGAGTATTTCAGTGCCAGTGTACGCTGCCTTGAACAACAACCTAAGAGTATTGCAAAAACGTCCTTTTTTATACACTTGCAAATAATTGTACCAAAGCAACCATTAACATGTTTTTTGTTCATCCTTGTATATACAAGGAAGTATTCAACCATTCCACTTCAGGTAACAAAGGCCAAGAGAAGAGAAAAACATTCAGGCATAAAGTATACATGACTTCTGAGCAAGAAACTAGCCCAGTTAAATTGTAACTCATAGTGACCTGATTGTTTTTTCAAAAGGAATAAAAGAAATGTATTGTCTCGAATGAAATCTCCTGTGGAGAGGATTTGCAACTTTTTAAAAGCATGTAAAAAAAAAGTAAACAGATGCGCGTGCACACACACAACGTAGATTTAGGCGGAAGAAAACGCAACATTACCGGAAAAAGCTATTCACTGAATCGCAAAAATGTTTATGGGGACAAAAACTAGTGTGTATATGTAAATATATATGTACAAAGATTCGGAGGACCTGTAAATTGTGTGATCTCAGAGTTTACATCATTATGCTTAGTGTTTTTCCCTTACTTGCACAGGAAATATTCTTTCCTGCTGGGTAATTTGATTAACTAGGATTTACCTGTGAAATTCTTCTAAGGACACCTGTCAGCCATAAAGCTGAACCGCAAGATGATGATGTGAGATAATTAATAACTGAGAGGCATTACGGATTTTAGTACACAAAACGTATGTGATATTTAACTTTTACAAGCCTTTATGAAGATAATTAACACTGTGAAACAAATGTTTCATACGCACATTTGTGTGTTAAATTAAAGCTTTTCTGTACAATCAGTATAATACTCTAGTGCACATGTGTAACACTTAGGTAAAATATTATTAAGGGGAACGTCATAACCAGTGCATAGTAGTAATATGACACAGTAATTAGGAATTCCCAGTAGTCCATATAATTCATGCCTTTGTTTCCATTAGCGTATTTTTCAGTCACACAAAAAGTAAATAACATAATTCAAACATGTTGACCACCAGGATAAAATATTCCACTTTAGAAATCTTGTCGAAACATATCTCGATTCGAACGACAAATCAGATAACCAACTCCTTAAACACAGAACTTGCTACATGTACCGCTAATATGGAATCCGGTGTGACTGAAGTTCATTCTACCTGTTAAGTGAATTAAGAAATAGTGGACTGATGAATTAGTTCTAAGTCTTGTGCATGCATGATTAGAGTGTTACTTAGGAATCAGTCGACCTTCAGTGTAACAAGAATCAGTCACTCCTAAGAAGTCCTTCTCTACCTAGATTTAATTTTTGTTGACATGTGTGCGTGGAATGTATTTTCAAGCCAGACAGAACTCATCAACACCGTGAAATAATGAGCCAGTCAAGAGTACAGAGAAGTTTGCTTTACTAGTGCAAAACACCTATACTTAAGAATTCTGCCTTTAATCATCTACACTGAATACCTATTTTCCTTAAAAAGCTGAAGAGTTGTGATCACTAAGAACAGACTGACAACTTCAAATAAAACAGTCATTCAACCTTACTACAACAGAAAACTCTAGTTTTATTATCTAAAGGTAATTCCAAAATGATTCCCCTGTATGACCAAATAAGTAGGTAAAACATTGGCAACTACAGGAAGCAATCTTCGATGGTATGATACAGTCACCTCATCTTGCTCTTTAGCTTCACAAAGATTAGAATAAAAACTTATCAGGTTAAATAAGAATGAAATTTTCAATAATAAAAGACAGGATGGACAGATTACTTGAGTAGATCAACATTTCTCGGGGAGGTGGTAGGAGGGAATGTAACTAAGTACAATCTCAGTGTCATTATTCTATTCAACAGAGTATTGGTTGCTTAACTCACTTTCCCTTTTTACCCTGAAATCCTTAGGATGAAAGTACTAGGATCATCCCGATTACAACTTTCTGGCTAATGATAAAAGACGGGTAAAATTTACTCAAATTGAACTTTTTACATACACCAGATACTTCACCAGATCGACATTATCATGTTTCTTTTACACACTATTCTCTTGGAAGCTCACCTTAGCTCTTATTATTCTCTAAAAACTAACCAACGGTTCACTATGGTCACCTTCATTATGAAATCTCCTTTCTTCACATTTTTTGCATCTATGAAGAGGGTATTCAGCTATTTGGCTTCGTACATCGAAAAAACTTTTACAATGTCAAATTATTATTACTTTCACCATTTTGTGAATTATTACAAGATCATTTTCCGTCTGTACGAACTAAAAAAGTGAACAATATACTAGTGACGTAATTATATTCTATTATTCAACAATAAGCTGTTTGTATGAAACGTGAACACAATTGCGGAGCTTCAGAAAACGTTATCATTGGAAATAAAATTTTGTTCTGCTTATATACCAGGTTTTGAAGTGTTCTCAAATTAAAAACACAGAAAATTTTGCAATAATCATCTCTCAATAGTAACCAGTAGTTGTTGGTCAATAACTCCAGTCATCTGAGTCTTTCATATTAAAGTGCTCTAGCTTATATGTATGGTTCTCAGTTGAATGACTAGGTTGCTACAGCATACTGCCTAAACATATAAACGGCTGTAGTGCTTAGACTTTTCAATAAAATGAATCCAGTGCGACTAACTGACTAACCCTTAAGTTAAACACCCAGTGAATTACTACCCATTTATTTTTAGGAGTTACTTTGTGTTGAAATGCCTTAACTATCAATTCATGACCATTAATTTCATGCAAAACACTAAGCATAAGTGATAAACTTTTGCCTGTTATCGGTATAAATCGTTTAACTGTTCGTCAGAGTTTGCAAATAAATTTCAGAACCTATAGACGGATGGATAACCGTAGAAGTTTTGAAATCGTTAGGCTGAATAATTTAACTTTGCCTATCTACTAACTCATAAAATTATGTTTCATAATGAGACAATAAGTTAAGCTATACGAGCATGAGATGGTTTGAACATGTCAGTCAACGGTACTAGACTCAAGTCCAAGCAGTTTTCTGTGTTAAATCTAAGCCGTTTCTACTTCTGTCTCACAAATGATCATAATAACAAACTGAAGAAAATTTAGGGAATCATACAGCTCCAAGCGTGAATTACTCCATGTTTCTTGATGACTGACTTCTCAAGCTGTAACAACTTAGACCAAAACAAAACACTATAAATATTAATGATGGATCGTGGCTAGCAGTGGAATCCAGGATACGCATTTCGTCCTATTTGGGACTTGTCAGCTAGATGTACATGCTTTCAGCCACGATCCATCAATAATATAATTAGAACGCAGGCAATATCGAGGCACCCTCACAGGAGCCCATATGCCAATAGAGACTGATCAATTCGGTCCAAATAACGACGGTATGATATAAAAAACAGTTATACTAAAACACAACAAATGTGTATTCAATTTAATTTGTCAGGTTATTTGCCTCGTTGGTAGTCTAGGTTGTTGTGCAAACCCAGACAATGTGTGATCAACATTCATTGTGTCTGACGCGACTTTATATTCACTAAATCAAATATTCTCGGGAACTTATAAAACCTTCTTGACAAGTTTGTATATCATTTATGGTATTACGAATTTTTGGCAATACACACGGTGGGTGTATATGTCAGAAATCAAGAAATATTAGCCTCATAATTACAAAATCATTATCGAAATTTATCAGCAATGCCCCAGGTATTCTCCCTTATCTATTTCAACAGTTGAAGTTCGATGGGAAAATTTCAACCTGAGACTGTCCATCTTCCAATAACTGCATAGAGTACTTAACAAAAGAAACATTAGATCAAAAACAAAAGATGAGAGTTCCAATGGTCCTATAATTATTGCTTGTTGGAAATGCAAACTTGGCAACCGATAGCGTTTACCATCATTCAGTAATGTGCACTCAGAATTCCGGGTTGTTTGATTCCACCATTCCGCCCTCTTTGCATACATACCATCCATCTCCGCCTGCTAATATTTTTGTTATATGTTCTGGACAGTTCCTGTGATTCCTTATTTATGACTCCGACTTTCTTTTGCCTTTAAACCTCACTGATGACATTCAGTAGATTATTTTGGTTGTAAAGAAGGGGGACAATTCTCACATTTGCATAACATTAGTTTCGGACGTAAGTGCTTAGCCAAGAAATCAGCAAATATATACTACAATGTTTCAGGAATATTACATAAGTTGAAGGTAACTGAAATTTCTGAATACTAATTAATTTGTTATTATCTGCCACTAATCTGAAAAGATTAACCTTCTGACATTTTCTCATAGTTCTTTTCCCCTTATACAAATACCTCCTTGTCTTTTTCCATTTTGGCCAACTAGAATATGATGGTTTTTAGTGGAACTCAGAGAGTTAGTTTTCTTATATTTGTGAGTCACTTGATGGAAAATTATTTTCCAACATGTAAAAAGCTGTCTTATAAAAGAAAAACCTGGCTTACTGACCTAGTGGACGGGAAAAACATGCTGGGACCAACTCTAAATAAGATGCAGCAATACTAAGCTGTTTAAAATCGTTGGAAAGTCTGACATAATTTTTCACTAATCAAGATAAAAGCAATCCCGGTTGAAAGCAATACACAAGTTGCTGTCGACCTTGAATTTCGAAGTATGAATGGTGCATGGTGAACTCAAGAAATAATAAATAAAATGTAGCTATATTTCATCTGCATAACATTATTTAACTTCTTGAAATGAACGGAAATAACCAAAGAACACACTTCATGACTTCATGGTTGTTGTTCAATCTAAATGAAATACCACTTACTGATGTGATTCTAAATAACAAATTCTACTGAGTATAAAGCAGTGAAAAGGTGTTAATAAATGCAATTATATTTATTTTAAAAAGGGTTCCTTGTTTAACTATTTTGAGTGTATTTAAACAAAACAGACAAAATGATGATTAGGCATTTTAAAAAATGTATGAATGATGTAATTTGCATTCTATTCCAACTGAAAAGGATAACTGGATGTAAGGAATTCGTCAGCAAAGCTGTAGTTCGAGAACCTTACAGCTAATTTCTTGGTTTGGAGTTTAGCTGGGAACCTGTATATGTGAATGCATGCATTGTTTTTAGAAACTAAATACTTTAGGCTATCAAAGCGATATCAAAACAGACTGAGTAGTCACTTTAACACTGAGTTACACATGCACGTGAAAGGTCCCACACTAGAACAAAATAGCTGTCGAAGACTCTCAGAGTTCCTATGATTCTCTATCTAATGTCATTGCTTAATGAATACTATTTTTGAACGCATTTTAAGACTACATGATAACATTCTAATTGACTGAAGAAGTCTTTGTCTCACATATTACTTAACAGTAAGCATACACAAAATGCACTTTAAAGTTTCACTAAGCAGGGTAACAGATTGCTGAAATATTTTCTTATCTCAGAGATGGAGTGAACTTAACAAAATTTTCTGTGCACTTCAAACTCAATCGTCCAGTAAAGAGGCTTCCTTTTAGATAAAAAAAACTCTAACAAAAGCCTTCCTAATTAGTGCAAATTTCAATATCCCTAGAATCGTTCTTGCTAGAACTGTCAGAAAACCAACCAAATGAAAAATGGTATAATCTTCGAGTGAAATCACTTTACGCGACTAATTTTTGTCTTTAGTCAAAACTACTCAATTGTATCAAGACCACTACAAGCCGAGTTTCTAATAACCACATTATTTAAATCATGCCACTGACTGTCTAAGGAATGTCATAAGAGATACCACAAATACTATGTAGGGACTTTAAGCCTACTATTTATTGTTGATCCCCTTCGTGGCCAATAAATCCATCGGTTCTTATCATTTTCCATCTTAATTATTAATCATGGTGTCTAGAGCGATAAACCACTCGGTAGTCGACGATGACCTCGCATCATTACGGCGTAGTATCTCTGGTACATAACAAACAAACTCACTCCCACTATGAGTTAGAAATTGCGAATAAATTTGCAAATTTCTGCATACAATTAAATGGTGTATCACTACTACTACTACGGTTACTCATTGGCTAATTTTTTCAACGTAGCTGTCTAGTGATGACAGATAACTTGTTAAACCTTTTGTGCGCCAAGTATCCAACGTCCTTATAAAATTGTGAATAAAGATTTATTGGTAATAGGAACTAAATTTTTAGAGAAATATCTTTATTCAGTTACTCAGTGTAGCAGATATACAACAAAGCAACCTCTTCATCTGCCCTTTTACGTAAAACACTCTAAGTATGATCTGATATAAACAGAAAGAACAGATATGATTTATCACGTTCATAAGATTTATAATAGTTTAAACTGAAGACATACAGAGTGGTAGCTGTTTTTGTACTTTCAGGAATGATAACAACATTTTGCAAAACTTTTACTTGACACCACCAAGAATTCATGATCAGTTAGTTAAGTTGAAAATTTAAGAAAATAAAAGTATATCGAAATTTGATTGAGGTTTTTGAGGAAACCTTGGTTGGGAAAACTGACAGCTATGTTTTTCCTAGCTGTACAAGTTATTTTAGCTTCATAGTAGGCCCAAAATTAACTTAAATATAAGTATGAATTCGGTCCTTGTGGAGTAAGTAACCTAAATGTATTTTGGACAGGTACCTGCAAAAAACTGTTTGCCTGCATGCAAGTTTATATGGACAGCACATTGATTAGTAATCCTGTTTTTAATGACAATAACCTTCTCAGGAAACAGTGGAAATATTGTGCCAGCTGACGAGTCCGTCACTTAGCTGACTTAGGTTTTGTTAAAGACTTCAATAGAGTTTAATCATCTTTAAGTGAATTAGCTTTTTATACGCTATACGCTTGTGAATCACGATAATGCTGATGGTGTCGTACGGCGAACATTTAAAAGCTTATATGCTGAGCTTAACAGAAGGAAAGGATAAGAACCACAGTTAACAGTGTCTATGTACGTCATTACTGAATAGTCAAATAATTAACTCACCAGTAATGGAACGTAGATATTCATCATAATAATTTGAATAGGTATTTTGCATTATTTCACAACTAAACAGCAACAGAATTGATTGACACTTTTTCAGTATCTCTGCTCAAGCAAGATTAAATTTGTGTGTTGATGAAGATTTATGTCAATGTCAAAGAATAGGAGTTTGTTTTTCTGAAATGATATTGCTTACACTTTGAAAATCAGCTGAACACTCTATGAATGCTCTCGGTAGGAATACGGTTATTGGGGTTATAAACATGAATTTATATGGTATGCTTTAGGCAAATCATTTTACACGCAAATTATTATCACTTTCTTAACCTGCACCTTTTTGTGCACTGTGCCAACTGTTCCTCTGTTTGCTATTACTACTGCTTAGAGTTTATTGGTAATAATGGTCACGGTGAATGATGTTTGGGCAAAAGGGGGAGAAATTCAGTTAATAAGATGATTGTGCTTGTGTGTGTATGTGTGTGCAACAGTGGCTGCTTGTGAAGGACCTACTTCACATATCCTCTACACACATACTGGTGCACAAATAACCTTGTGTATATGTACATGTCTGAGTTCCATTTCTGTGCCCTATCCTATTAAATCTGCTTAATAATTACTGGACACAACAATGATGTGGTTGCCTCTGCTGTTGTCATTGCTCCCGTTGCTGTTATAATCAGTGTTGTAGGTACATTTCTCTACTACTAGAATTCACAGATTTTTATTCACCTCTATGAACAGTCAAAAATGAGAGAAATTAGGGTACACTAAAAACCCTGTGATTCGCTGTTCCAAAACTTCCCTACCCTCCTATCACATAATGAAGGAATAATGCAATAATATTGTGCACCGTCATGATGGTAACAAAGTGCAACAACACTGTCATTATCTTAATTACTTTTTATCCTTTCTGTCTCTTTCTCCACTTGTACACTTTATAGAAAAGCCTGCAAAACTGCTAATTGCCATTGGACAGTACGCATTTTATTGTAAGGAAATAGCTAGTGTATACTAATAAGTATCATAGCTTTTGTTTGTATTTTAGGTAGTCAGCCTTCATTTCACTTTCATCAGTGCGGAGGTGAGGGGGAGGATTTTCCCGACTGTGTTTAACATAGTTCATTACAGCTTATTATGGATTGCACAGTTCAGCGAAAACAATTCTGAACCTTGACATTCTGTTTTGGAGTAAAGCTAAACTCCAGCTTAATAACAACAACAACTGTATTTTATGAAAATCTGCACTTCCACCAGAAATAAATAAACCTAGTTGATTATTTAAGATATGGTGTGGATGACTTTTAGGGTTACTGGTGTTATGTATCCGTTGTCAAGTGCCTAAACAAGTTCCCATCAGTATTAAGGTATTTCAGCTTGACTGACAAAGCACGAGAAATATAATTTCTAAGATCTCTTGTTCCAGTCGAGAATTCATCCTGTTTAACGTCATATTCTTATGAATAAAAACGAAATCTGATTCTACCCCTCATTTTGGGCTGTCTGATTTCTTGTAGCCGGACTGTTAAAAGTTATTAACCGGCAATGAGTTAAGCTAATGCGGCTATTGCTTTAAGACTAGATGAACATATGGAGATATGACTCACTGGTTTAAGGAGATGACTTCCAGCCAGTGGATCATGGGTCCGAACCCCACTCCACCTACCTAGGTTTGAACAACCGATTAGTATCATTAGCTTTTACATAATAGGTATGGCTCACTGCCTACAACAGGAATGAGCACATGGTTGCTGAGCGCCGTTTATAGTTTTTTTGTCGTTGAACATTTAGAATTTTATACTGAGACCATTTATGATTTAAGTTTTACTAAAATTATTGTCTTCCCACGTCATTTTAACTTCATGCTTCATCAGGTATTTATGATAACTTCCCAGTAATCGACCCATATTATGTTAATCAGTCAGTGGGACAAAAAATGCATGAAACGTAGTTCTATCGTTGTAAGTACCTTGAAAATGTAACCGTTTGAATGTTATCAGTTAAATGCACTAGATTTTATGAGAAATATTCATATCTTCAAGCTTTAAAATCACATTTCACAGGTGATCTGATTCCCAGTTAACCTTAACGTCGATCATTACCTCTAAGACGAATTCTGCACTCTTTACGGAAAGAAGACCAAGACTGAAAAGTATGCAAATCATATTTAAACCAGGTTTCCTAAAGGTTGGTCAATGGTTGTGTTAATGGTGCTATTCAGTTCCCAGTAGATACTGAATAGAAGTCATGGACATGAGTTTCCGCAGTCGAGTACGGCTGGAAAATAACAGTTAGAAACTATTAAGATGAATATTTTCCAAGTGTTTAACAGCATTAATTATAAGGGCAAAGTAGCCACAGAATGGGTGGAATCGGGTGGAATATACTATGATAGGTGCTAACTGAGTCCAACGACTGAAACACTATTAGAAATGAAATGCAGTCATTGTAATTAGACAGGTGAATTTACAAGAATAATATAAGAATACTAACTGCCGGTTTCAGTTATGTTGCAAGAAGTAAACGCCACTGGAACGTTTTACAAAAGGACTTGATGAAGAATGGAAAATGAAAGCATATTTACATCTGTAGCATGCGTATACCATTAAAGGTGTAGCTTTCTCATCTATGTAGTTTGTGAGCAACTCAGCAATTCTGAGGTAGTTTTCACGATGAATAATCATAGGATATTAGAAAGCACTGAACCTCTCTTTCGTCTCAAGTTGAAATATCGAGAATATTTACTGATGATTCATCCCAGGAACTGTAGATGGTATGACGAGCTTTTTATTACTTAGTCGTTTGGCGGCCTGCTTGAACTTTCGGCTACCAAAAGTTTTCAACCGAATGTATCATATCAAAATTCTTTCTTTTAACTTGTTTTAATCATTAAAATGTATCTTCAAGTCGTACTATGTATTCTTGAGCTTTTTTAAAGTGTTTTGAATCTGCCATTTAGCAAGTAAATCATAAAATAAAGAAAAAACATCATGGTATATGGTGATGGGTATTTAAGCGCATAACAGTACTTAATATTACTGTTTCTGAAAAAGTATAATTGTTGGGTGGCTACTGTGGCTCGGTGGTGTGGTGGGCAACGCGCTGGCGTTTGAAGAGATCACTCCTGAGTCCGAATCCCGCTGGGAGCAACACTCGCTGGGAAGCAGGTACATCCAGCTGACGAGTCCCAAGTAGGACGAAGCGCTCATCTTGGATTCCACTGCTAGCCACGATCCGTCACTAACGTAATTCTGAAATAGTTAGCTTGAACTACAGATTTTCGTGCTGACTGAATGAACCATCGCCATCTTCCTTCCCAACAGCAGCTAGTTGTTTCATTTTATCACCTGCAACAGTTTTATCGCTAACATTACTGAGATGTTACAATTATTTTGTTGACACATATTTGCTGAAATATTGCTATTATTATTAAATTCCATGAAGTGCGCCACGATGCTGAGTTTCCAAACTTGGTACCAACCACATTAAGATTCGGTCAGCACTCAGGACTAGACAACAGGAAATCGGTCGCTCTTCAGTGATCAGTCAATGTAGTTAATCCAGTCTTAAATGAGGTTAGTCGCATCCCGAATACCTTAGTGGTAATATCGCTGACTGAAACACTAAGTGATGGGGGTTCGAATCGCAGACAGGAAATCAGTCCATTTGAGGTCGTAAATACGCCTTGCTGACAAGTGCCACCAAGCACCAAACCTAAGTCTACGGTTTCCTGTCGATTGTTTCCGAAAACTAAACTCCATAATGCATCAAACACATTGTCTGGAATAAAGTTATAATAAAAATTATTATTATTACTATTGGCTAGCTTCAACTCGGGAAGGCAACAACAACGGTTTGTCTTCTCCCCTTATATTTTTTGTCGAATTACTGTTTCAAATAAATTTCTATTATTATTTATTGATACCTGTCACTTTTCGTAGCAACATTAGGTCGAAATGCTCCACCTTTGTTGACAGACTGGTCCCTATGCGGATGCATCAGTACTGCCTAAATATTCATTGTGCTGCACCCTAGTGAGTTAAATTACATGTATCAATGAATGCCAACTGAACCCCATTGCACAAGAGGTGGTCCTCATACCTCAGTAGCTTAGGAGATAACGCTGAGGTGCTTGAAGTGCTAAGTTTAGGGTTTGAGTCTCGGCGGGAATACCATCACTAACTGGGGTGCTGGTATGTTTACTTGACGATTCCATGGTAGCACGAAAAGCATGTCGTGGATTGCAGTACTAGCACCAAAGTAAAGTATAAGTTTCATTTGTTTTAATTTGTTACTTAAAATACATGGGATGAATTACGACTGTAGACTATAGGTTGAAATAAGTCAACTGAACTATTTGTCGTACACACATAAATGTATTTAATACGAGTATTTTTGACTTGAAAATAAAGGAATGTCTTTTGATGAAATTTACTGTACACAAATTTAAACTGAATGTTTTCACACAATTTTAATCTCGATTCCAACTATTGGTATGATCACTGGCAGTCATATTGCTCCAAAAATGCTACTAGAACCTAAAAATCTGAACATTATGTGTAAAAACAGATTGTAAATTTATTTATAATGAATTGATGCACTCCATAATACACAAAATCAGCATAGACTTAGTTATTTGACTGTTAGGGTCAGAAAATATCACTATCTGACTTGTTGGTACTCAGCTGACTAAAATACTGTTAAAGACATGATGCAATATACTGCATAAACTATCGTAAACTGAATGGAATAAACCGAGGTCACGTCTGTGGAGTATGAATCGGCTCAAATTGATGTAATTCTATATTAGATTTGTTTGTTTGATTTATAACACACAGTAATACAGTGTTATTTACTTAATGACAACGTTTCGAGCATAAATTATTGCTCACAATCATATCCATGTAATCACACTACTTCCGATAGCTGATTTTTATATTCCTATCACCTCATAGTCTTTGTTTTTATCGGTAGTAAAATTTCTCATATCTCTGGTATAGGCGTTGCATCATTAATACTATATATGTTGGGTGTTGATTCGACGAACAAAGATTCAATAATCAATCTCTCTCTCCACCTAATTATATTGGGCAGTACAGCACAGTGGTTTTATCCTACCATATTGTGCAGTTGTGTGTTAATGCATGTATTGCAATGGCCGAGTTTTTTCTAGATTATTGATCTTATTTGGGTCTGTCATTCTATATTTAGCTAAATTCCTATGTTCCACTAATTTAACTGACCCTGATCGGCTAGTTTAACCTAGTGTTTGGCGTCGCAGTCATTACATGGAATTTGATAGATTGGATTATTTTGCTTAATTGGTTCTATCGCACCCCTAAGCCGACAAAGCTTATCTCTGAGTGAGTTTGTAGGCTGAAACACAGCTTTGCTGAGGGTACTACATAAAGTTTCTGATATTCCTTCCTTATAGGGTAATACAGTGGAGGCTGTAAACTCCTTTATATTCGTATTGTCGCTGTCATTCATACTCTTGTTACTGTTATTATTTCGTTTCTTAAGTGTTCGTACGAATTTCTTAATAAACGGTAGAGGATAATTGCTGAGGTCCTTGTACTGACTAATTGGTTTTCTAGCTCTGTTGTTTAGAAATTTGACTAAACATTCCTTAACTGACACTGGATGAAATAACTTGAAGTTTAGATATCTGTTGGAATGTGTCGACTTTCTGTGGACGGTACTGCACAAACCACCGTCTATCCTTCGTTTTATTCTACAGTCCAACATCGGTAATTCTTTTTGTTCATTTCCTACCTTGGAAAGGAATTGGGTTGCGTCTACTACTGAGTTTATATTGTTTGAGGAAATTGTCGATATGTTCCGATTTCATAAGAGTGAATGTGTTATCCATATATTGGCATCATATTTTGGTACTGTATTAAACGTTTGTAAAGCCACGGTTCCCCAGCTATCGTAGATATATCTGCTACGACTGGAGATATTGGCGATCCATTGCTACTCCTTCCATTTGTCCTGAAACTTGAAGACTATGGATGTCAGGTACAACTGTACACCTAATATGATCTCGTCAGCCAATATCTTAGTTCTGTGAGTCAGTTCTGAGTCAATATTTAGTTTATTTCCAACTGTCTCTAATGCAATATTGATTAGTATTTTAAGTTAAAGACTTGTCACATCGAAACTAACCATTTTTTCACCCTCTTCTATATGTAGGCCATTTAGCCTTAGTTTTAACTCGTAAGGATTTACTAGTCTGGAATTTGAACGGTTCCTAATAGGACATAATATCGATGCTAAGTACTTTGCTAGTTCATATGTCGGGGTATTTGCTGAAGTCAACTGTGGGTCCAATGGGATAACCTAGATATAAACCTTAACAGCATCATAAATTCTACTAGAATTATTAGTATTAGGCACCCAATTAAACCATTTAGACTTGCCCAGAGATCGTTTAAGTCGGCGTGTCAAATCGGCTGTACATTTCTGAATTTTATTCATGAATGTATCTAAAGGTTTATTGATCTCTTCATACGGTCATGTCTGGATATATTCGCAAATTTTGTTTAAATAACCCAATTAGCCCATAATTACTGTTGAATCCTCTTTATGAGATTTAGCAGTTACTATGTTATTGTCATTTCGTAGATTATTCAAAGCTGAATTTTCACGTTTTGTAAAGTTTTGTTAGCTCTTCTTCTGGTTTTTCAGTGTCAAGGCACGGTGTGCTTTAACCTGTTCAGCGGTCGCCGCACCCACTGAGCCTAATGCTAATTCTATGCTATGTATGACATCTTCGGGTGTCAGATGACCTATTGTCACGTTGAAGTGTAGTCCTTTTTCAAGCATTTTCATTTCAGCCGAGCTTTAGATTTTCGAGGAGAGATTGACTCCTCGAGAACCTTAAGTCAACTATAGTTTGGTGGAGAGAGGGATTGATCAGTGAATCATTGTTCGTCGAATCAACACCCAACATATATAGTATTAATGATGCAACGCCTATACCAGAGATATGAGAAATTTTACTACCGATAAAAACAAAGACTATGAGGTGATAGGAATATAAAAATCAGCTATCGGAAGTAGTGTGATTACATGGATATGATTGTGAGCAATAATTTATGCTCGAAACGTTGTCATTAAGTAAATAACACTGTATCACTGTGTGTTATAAATTAAATAAACAAATCTCTAATGTAGAGTTATATTCTATCGCAGTGCCCAAGGTTTACACTTATATTGACGAATTGTTGTATTTTTGATATGAGTAGAATAGTATACGACTTGCTAGACTAGTGAATACGAGTGGTATGATCAGAAAATACTTTTGAAATCACACACTTGGGGGACACTTAATTCCTTTTTAATAACAACTTGATAGTTTCAACTATTCATGCTCGATGAGCACTCCTGATAGCTCGATGTTCAATGTTTATTTAGTTTAAAGGAAAGAACCTCTGAGCTTCGGTTGGCGCATGCACTCTTTTCATGGGTAATTTAACATTTTCTTTGATCTTGTCTTCGTCACATTTATTATCGGCTAGAAGTGAGGTCTAACAGGTTCGCTTCATTCTGTTTTGAACTAGTTGACTAGATGTATCTTAGATGTCACTGTCAGTTAACTTTATATGTTATCAAATGTGAGTTTGTTTTCTTTACACACACACACACACCCCTAACTTCAATAAGTGTCCAGTGGGCTTTATTCTTCAAGTCGTATTCATGATTTGATAACATCTAGAAAATGTACAGATGACATGGAATGCCATTTCAATCGACTCACTTTTAAGCAAAATTCTGCACTATCAATTTCAAACGTTTAGGTCACAGGTCAATGGAAGCACTTGTATATTATCTAAAGTAGCGTAAGGAAAAAGAATTCAATATAGTTGAAAGAAACTGATGAACAGTATCTGTATAACAATACGGTGAAGTAGGATTTTTTGTAACTTATTTTACGTCTTTAGTATTAGAGAAACTATATATTGTCAGAAGTATCCATATGGAATGCATTTGTGATGTAAATTAGAACAAAACATATAAGCATGGTGTACCATTCCTCCACTTATTTCTGGTTTCTTTTTAATGTGATAAGTAGATATTGTATTATTAGGTATGTACTAATGTATTCAAATGACACTGTCCTTGTCTTCCACGTGATTTAAACTGAAAAGTCTAGCCTCGTTTTAAAAAGCGAATATTCATAATCAGAGGCAGAATATACATTGTTAACTTTTATTTCCTCATAGTTCAGTTAACTGCGTTAAATAAAAACAAAAATGAAACCGAATATTTCCTGTCATCATACTCTAGCCAGATACTTTTGCAATATGAGACTCATCAACAGTCCGTGATAACTATCTAAATAAAATGAAATTCCCATGTTGAACTTCTATTTTTAGATTGGATATTCGCTGTATTGACCAAGAGAGAATATTCAGGTTGCTCAATGTGATTTACACCTCCCTACTATGTAAGATTGACATCCATCTTTATGAGAGACCTGTGCATTTTACATATACCAAGATAGAGTGCTGAATTATTGATGAAACAAATACATTTCATTTCCGTTATATCATACCTTTTGAGGCGGCCTATGTTAGTAGATAAAGGAGTAGGTAAACATAATTATTCCGGCTAACCTTGAGTATATAAATTTTGAGTCTGAAAGAGGGACTGTAATAGTCTGAGATGAGGTAAATGTTTTTCGAAAGCTAGGGAACCACATAAGCGAGTGTGTTTGGGGCCTCTGTGTTGGCACCATGCTATTGGGTACATTAAATTTATTTTTAGGGGGTAAGAGAAGAAATAACGTTATCCGGTAGTAGTCACACTGACTTATTCGACAATGAATCAGCATTTTCTAGCATGGCAGGGTGTGTGTAACGATAAACTGCATTCTTCTCATCTCATTACATACAGTAAAATGATTGACTATGAGATCTGTTCATAACCACTTAAATATCATGTCTACATAAAGCGCAAACAAATAGGAAGTCAACTTGGGCTTGAGAATATTTAAGCAGTGAAGGATCTTAGATACAAGCACTTCATAACATTCTATGTCCATCATATTTCCAACTACCAGTGTATACCGACTATTAATATGTGTCATGGAAGCTGAGTCTACGATGCCAATAGTTAACCAATCTACTGTATGCTTGCCTGTGCATAGCTAACCGGAAAGGGACAGATAGTCGAAAAATTTCCAGGTACGAAAATTTAGTCGGTTACAAGTACATAATTTATTACAGCTGTTTAGTATATGTGTTTAGCCCAGAATACCACCAGTATTCCTAGAAGCATCGGTCCATATAACCTGAATATAGTAATACTATTATACCGGTTGTATTTACCACATTATTACTATTTATCTTGACATAACTCAGTGCAACATAGTCACTGAAAAATGTATCACGAAAATACCATAGCAAGATTATGAAGAGATAAAACAACAAATAAAAACAGGCAATTAAACATGGCTAGGGAAGCAAAAGTAGTCGTAGAACATACATTCAGGAAGTCATCATCACTTTTTTATTACGGTCCAGATGCTATGACTGTGAACCATATTGTATAATGTGCTTAGCTACTGAGTTCTATGATCTCCTGGATAGTAAACAGTCAGTCAAGGAAAACTCAAATACAATTAACCCACAAGAATATAACTTACCATCTAGTGTTAAAACTAGTGTGCTAGATTGTGAATATCTAATCAGTCTTTTTAATCAATAAGACAAACAATATAATCAGGATCCAGGTTACAGTTTGCTAGAAAACAACTTGTTCAGATGAAGATTTAGCGATTGCATAGAATTATGACCGTTAGAAATCAATGAATTTTGTCTTATGAAAAGTCTATTTACAGATAAGCTAAGTTCATATACTGCATAAATTATTATCAGTATACAGGTAGATAAGTAGGATAATAAAAGACATTTACGCATATTGGTTAAGTGGTAAAACTGCAACAAAAGATATATCAATCTGAACTTTTTAATACACAGTATATGAATAAAATTCAGGATAGGCTATGTGAAACTCTATACAGTAATTATCAGTCTTCAGAATAAGTAAGCAACTCAGGAAGACTAAAAATGCAAGAAAATTTGCTTGATGTTTCAATCAAACAAACAAACAGCTGATAGAGTTTTAAAAGTACCAGTTGTTAACAATTAGCCAGTTTTTTTGAGAATAAATAGCTTGTTAATAGTTTGTGATTACAAAGTTTCTGTATTATAAGAATCACTGGCTGATACAGGGAAATTCCATTACTCTAATCAGTTTATTTTAGATAGTGTATATGATAGATATGATATGTTGCCAGTTTAGCAAACTATGCACGGAAAGACATTTTGGTGAAAAGTATTTGTCTACTTCACCCTGTATGTATGCTCATCATATGGATTTAAACATTTTTTTGTTTGGGTTAAGAAGTAGCTACATCACCATTCGAAGTCAGATGAAGTAGCACTACAAGTCATCTTCTGAACAAGTGCTCTGTCAGCAGAGATCCGTCAACATTAAGTCTGAAATAATATTTACTGACTGAATGACAAGATTATCGTAGAACCTCCCACACAGGTGCATCGGCTCAAGTCGCCACACTTCACAGCAGTACAAAAAGAACAGGTGGGTAGAAAAGGAGTGATATCAAAGTGGACCAAGTGGTATGAGAGAATAAACAGTCTGAAGATAACGGTTAGTGTGAATATTCAGGGTATAAAAGATATCGGAGAGTGAATACAACTGCGCCATTATGACCGATTTCCAGCCATTTTACCAAGAATCCTCAACCACTGATTCCTATCGTCTTGGTGACTCCGACCAGATAGTCTATATCTCCTCACCCGACTCAGATAAGAAACTTCATGGACTGGTGCTATGTCTTGATCTGGCCACTCAGAACCCCGCTCCAATGCAAGGCAACTTCCCCTAGCATGGCATCATATCAATCGACTTACCTGTTTTGCCTAGTACCCTTCGTTTGACCTCAACATTCTTCACATGGTGATCAAACCCTGCAACTCCTTCAAGTATTCCACTTTTAACGGCCATGTCTCACAGTTGTTTAGCAGGACAGAATCGACTTCAGCGCAGTATATTCGTCTTTTGATAGATAGTTGGATATCTCGCCAATCGGTGCCACAGATGATGCATGTTGGTAAATACCAAACGGGCCTACTGTATCTCCGTATATACATGTAGCCAGCCTTATCCAAATGAAAAGTTTTCATGACCTTATTTTACTCAAGATGTTCCATAAACATCTTGAACTACGAATATACTAAGTACTTTAAACTGGCTAAATGATTATTTTCTTAAGTCATGTGATACTCCTAACAGCTGTGTTCATGAAAAGTATTAAATAAGTTCTGTGTTTTGTTACCAATAGAAGAATCTCAAATTGTTTTAAAAACTGATTCCGTTAAAGCGAATCTTTCACTGGAGACAGTGAAAACACTGATAGTCGGAACTCGGTATGATGATATGACTGGAAGTGATAATTATTCACAAGACCAGAACTTGTCGAGTAAGCTTCCTCGGTTCATGAATGGTCATTAATCCCTCACTGTTCTTACCTGCATCAAAATATAAGGGTATTTAGAGTATGTATATATGTCGAGAAAAACCGATTAGATGAAAAAGTTTTCTCTTCAAGCAGGTCTTCTTTTTTGGCTCTACACTAATGTATAGGTTTACAAACTATATTAAAACAATAATCAAGTGGAGGGGGTTGATTAGCAATATTTACAGATTTTAAATAAGCCATAAAGGTGGTAAGTTTGAAAATCAAGATTTAAATAATCAACAGAATAAATATATGGGGTCTAAAATAGTAATGATACTGTGGGACGGATTATTCCTTGACAAACTGTATGCTAAGTGGTGAAGTAAATGGAGTATTTTTTTCTCGAGTGGTCAGTCATAATCAACAAATTAATTGCCTGAGACCAATAAAGCAAAGGAGTTTTGCTAGAACAAGCTGGGACAAAGAGGTACAAAGTAACACTAAAAGTTACATTATGTTGAAGGGTACGGTAATCCAAGTGGCTGGATGAATTTCTGACTCGAAAAGGCCATGATTATCCATTTCATTGCTTTGGAAGATCATC
The DNA here is from genome assembly GCA_944470555.2 of Heterobilharzia americana. Classification (NCBI taxonomy): domain Eukaryota; kingdom Metazoa; phylum Platyhelminthes; class Trematoda; order Strigeidida; family Schistosomatidae; genus Heterobilharzia; species Heterobilharzia americana. The sequence continues at coordinate 42,172,296 of OX104134.1, forward strand.
TTCCATAGTTTCAAACATTCTCTCCAACTAAATGAAAATAAGATGTTTCTTCTTTCACTCATAAGTAAAACTACGCATATTTCCAAGCGTCATGCTATTCTGTTCTAGACTCCTGATTCGTATAAACGATGTGCTATTGACACCCAGTTAAAGTACTTTCAGAAGGAAACAAACATCTTTCACTGCGAAAGGGAACTGTCATCGTTACGTGTTAATCTGGCAGTTATACTTAAAATGAAACTCAACACTGCCAAACAGGTTACTCTAACGAGTTGATCAGGACAAGTAAATTCCATGGATTATGTATGACTAAGTTCAATCTTGATCAATGTCACTGAAACCAACCAGGAAAGGAAAGGCATGCTTTTAAGGTTGTATTTATGACAAACTGACATCAGTTGGGGAACCATTGAAAACCTACGAACAGTGGATAACTATTGGATAACTATTCAGCTCCTGTCACTGGTAGACTAAATGAAAAATAGGCGCTGAAGATTTCAAAAAATATTATTCAGTGGAGTTGAGGATAACCGTGACAGAACTCAAAGCGATACTAATATGTCTATTCGATTAAGAAGGTATTTTCTTGCAAAATGTTTCTTACTGCTATTTAGAGTCTCTGGGACTTTTGGAATTCAGAATAAATTCCCTGTACTTTTTCCGTAGATTGTACTTATTTCTGTGGAACATGTAGAATAAATCTCCTGAAAATGCGTTACTGTTGTCAATCACTAATAAATGTTGTGAAGACTCAACTATTAAATGATTTACTCAAACTATATCAAAAAGTGTTGCAATTAACGTCACCGGTCACCAAGATAAAATATTCTTCATCGTGATGATGGATAGTGGTTAGCACTAGAATCCAGGATGCGCATTGTCTTATTTGACACTTGTCAGTTGCATGTGCCTACTTTTCAGTGAGCGAAGTTGTTCCTACTTAGGTTCGAACCTGGGACTGGTGGCTCCAGACTCCAAGGGGCTATCAACTAAGCCACTGAGTCACGATAACTGCTTCTTGTGCGATGGTATAGTTTTTATGTTGTTGTTCGTGTTATTCCGTCTTTGACTGGACCCAATCGATCGGCCTCTATTAGTGTATGGGCTACTGTGTGGATACCTCGGTTTTTCCTGTATTTCAATTATAGATAGGTGATGGGTAGCGGCTGGCATTGGAATCCAGGACGCAAGCAACAACATAAACTACTCTTCAGACTACAACATCTCTCTGTTCAACGTCACTTCGTATCACAAATGAGCGATGTGATCAACCACTCCCAACTGGTCAAGCTCACGGAAAGTTCTTGAGCAAGTTAGAAGTGTATACATAATGACATCTCACTGCTAAGTACATCCGGGTTCTTCGCCACAAGTGGAGTCTTCTTTTAGTTAGTAGTGACCGGCAATAGATTCTGGGACACGTTTCATCCTATTTGGGACTCGTCACTTAGTGTCAGTGTTTCGATTGAGACTTAAATCCACAAACCCTCACTTCAAACCCTGAAACATCACTGAGTTATAACAGCCGTCGATTCCGTGACTTAGTAAAGCATCTGATTCCGCTGGGTGGCCGTTCTAGACGGTTTATCCGTCATCAGTAGCTAAAACTATTTGGCTTAGAGCAACCTCTTAATCATTTACGATACAATGACTACACAAATGCTAACAAACCTGTAATATATTGTAGTGGGCGTTGCTAGCTGTGGTTTTCCTGTGATTCTTAATGAAATTAGTCAGAATTAGTGATGCTAAGATAGCGAAAAATGTCTTTGTGAATTGGCTTGTTCTTCAGTGTTGGTAAGAGCAATCGTTTTATCACTAAAGCAATAATAATAATAAAAATAATAGTACTGGTAACAACATGAACAACAACAACTGTTCACGAAAACAGTGAACCAATTTTCACTATATAACATTCACTGCCTACACATGCATACACTGGCAAATATACATGCAGACACGGAGACATTTTCCAGTTCATCTGCTTCATTTTGCCGCACATAATTCCATATAATTCATAAATAAAAAAACGAAGAAAGTGTATTTTCGCTCACTTTTCTAGTATACCTTTTAATAGCTTAAACTACACCTGATCTATAGATATCGTAAGAGTATATGCTTGTGTGCACATCTGTATGTCTTTCTGCACATAAGTTTGTTGGCATATGTGCTTGTATATGGTCACATCTTAGATTACAATTCGTCAGCTGTTTTCATCCTTCTAAATATTATTTGAAAACTATAGTAGTTGGGAAACCGCTAATCTAAAATATGCCTTAATATGTATATAGGGGTTATAAATTGACAGACTAGTTCATTAGACTCTGGACCTAAAAAATTTTCATTCAGATCACGAAATGTGACAAACTACACCACCTGTTACATACAATTTTGTTATGGTTTCTATCTTCAACGCACTCGATGTGCATACACCATATGCGTAAAATTTCTGTCCATCTTAACTTCCCTCCCACCTTGAAGTAGAAAGGGAGAGAAGAAGACGTCTTGTGCGCGTTTGTTACACCCACAACACTATAAGCTTGTCACAAAAATGAAAAAGCCTAGTTACTTCTCTTTTCTGTTGATAATCAGTTAATCACCCTTAATGATTTGTACTTTGGTTACATGTACGCGTACATTATCATCCAGCACAAATGCAACCTCGCAGTAATCTTGAATGTCCTCATACTGTCTGGGATGTGTTGTACGATTAACTGTCTCCTTCTCTATATATCTCTGTTGATTTCCATCACCCTATTCTAACTCTTTAAACGATTTATTCATACTGTACAATCACATTCGGAATGTCAAATATGACATACTGACCTCTTTAGGTACATGCACAAACAGAGAGAGAGGGAGAGAGAGAAAGATGGATGATGGGTAGGAAGGGGAGAGAGTATGTGGCACACACATGCAGCAGGTACAATGATTACACGATGTGAACAGGTGACGTTAAAATAGAACTGCTGTTTTTTTATCCTTTATATTCACCATAGTCTTCTACTTTCATTCACTTCATTCCTCAGTTTTTTTGTAAGTACCAATACCCACATTAACCAATAAATATAACCACTTGGTAACTCCTTAGTAAATCACATAAATTACCATAAAGTAACCCGATATGCATAAGTATATGATTTACTTTTTCTTCGGAGTATGAAATTTTTACCACTTAAAACGTTAGTGTGACAGTATTTAAACTTTTGAAAAAGGCAAGATATTTCTAGAACAGTTGGTTTTTATTCACTTCAATGTACATGAAGGCATCAAATAGATAAAGGCGAGACAGAAGAGAACTTGCAAGGAAATTTTTGTCAGATAACATTTCCAAAAAACAACAACACGAAATATAACACTGAAAATGAAGGCATTTTCACAAGCTAACTAATCTAGTCATTCACAGTTCGTCATACTTTTAACATCACGCTCAGATTAGTCACTGGACTCTAATCGTTGTCATACTGCCTAATCTTTAGTGGTTACTTTGGAGTCTTCTGAACAAGTGGCTGGTTAGTAGGTTACTGCACTTTGTTTTAAGTGTTTCACAGACAATTAAAGACAACTAACGAGAAACCCTGAATTTTATCTTGATGTGTGCAGGCAGTTGTGAGAAAAACCTATTTTCAACCTCAGGGAAACTCACAGGACTCGGAAGAATCCATCCACTGTTAAACACACTGGCTAATATCACAGTATTCTAGAGTCCTTTAGTATATATACGCATAACCAGAGCACAAAACTGGTTAACATGCCCAAATGTAACGAAGCTTCGCACTACTGAGGATACGAAAATCAAGACAAAATGGTTGGCTAATCTTTTGAGACTTTCACTGGTTTTTCCTAAGGCAGTCTTATAGGCAATTTCGGGAGTGAAAGAATATTTAAATGACGTCACAGAAGATGTGTAATGTACCTAATATTCAAGACTGCACCTCATCAGACTTTGGATTATGCAGTAGTCTGTAAGAAGTGAGCTACTGGTAAGACAAGTTTATGGGTTTACCACCTGTTAAAAGATCATACAGTTGCTGAGTAGTCGGCTCAAGTTTTTCTCTTTGTCTGCTCTCTTCTAGATTCTCGTGGTTATTGTTAAACTCTTACTCTTCTATGTATCCCCACCCCTGCAACAGCATATCTGTAGGTTAGACGAAAACCTACCAGCGGCCAGTCGTTACACGGTGTTCAACCTAAAACTTCCTTACAAAGAAATATTTGATGGAAAAGAACAATTTCGTCAACCGAAGAATGGTTATTAGAATTACTGGAAAAAGAATACATTTTAGGTAATTACTATGCTTCAGAGTGAAGCTGAAACTTCAACATGTTTGAACTGGTTGTGTCAAAGAAGCTTTACGACCCATGTGGCGAAGGATATATTTTGTAAACTTTGTGTGGAAGCAGGATGTGAAATCGCTATCGTATTACATAAGTCGTCTACCTTGTAAAAAGGATTTCAAGTATACCTCATCCGTACTAGTCTTCATTACTTGAAAAGTTCATATCAACAACAATTATTATGAAGCAGACTAGTTCATGAATGTCAAACAGCTGATTTGACCTCATATAGGGTGTTCTCCTAAAACCAAAAGTCAGATAGGCTTAAAATTATCAGTAAAGACGATGAACTTAGTGGTGATACATATTCCTATATATTTGATGGGAAGTCAAGGCAACGGTTTGACTGCAATATTAACTAGGAAATCAAATAGCTCCTTTTTTGGTTATGAATTAGCTAAAACTAGATCAAGAAAAAAAATAGTCTAATAAATAATAAATGTACCACAAAACTAAAAGTAAAATAAACGTGGTAAAACTTTAAGAAATATCTGATACTTCTTTGACTGTATGAATGTTCTTCTTCAAGAAAGTAGACAGGCTTAAAAACGTAAAATTTCAGTGCGAATTCTTGGATAATCCGTGCCACTGAAGTAAAAAATTGAACATTCACCGATAAGGTTCCAGTTATAGAGCAGACAATTTGTAGTTGTGTGAGTAAATAGAAGACAATGAACCTCAGAGAAATATGATCGATTAATGAAACTAATTTCGACTGGAAACGAAATAAGTACTACTCTATATTATCGAAAGACAACAGCTAGCTTGATATTTCATTCCAGAATGGTAAGTTACGCTGCTTCATGTCACTGGGAATTGATACCATAACATTTGTTATGAGAATTCTAAGGTTGTACTACTACTCAAAATGAAGAAAAATATGGTAGAAATATGAGCCGTCAGTTGAGTTCACTTGATCAGCGAAAGCAAGTCTTTAGACAAACTATAGACAATGGGAAAGTTTAGTTGAGACTTTGTTGAAACACTATATCCAGGCAAAAAGGAATCGAAACACCAAGACTAACTACTTTGTATTGATACGTCAACGAGAAAGAGGGAAAAAGCATCAATCCCTTGTGTTTTAGAAAATATGAGTGTCATTATGTGGTTCGTAGAGCTGTCAATATAATATCGAGGCATAAGTATAGGAGCCTATATGCCAACAGAGATCGAACAATCCGATCCAGTAAAGCAACGGAGAACTACATGCATATCAGCAGATAGTAATAACTAATATCGTTGTACAAGAGGTGGCTATCGTGCCTCAGAGGCGTAGTGGCTGACATTTTGGTGTTTTGAGAGATGGGTAAGAGTCTCAGAGGGAACAACATCACTCACTGGGGTACAGGAATGTTCAGCTGAAGAGAACTGAATGGGGTGAAAGGCGCGTCCTGGATTCCTCTGCTAGCCACAACCAAATAAACTATCCCAACAGATGAAGTTGCTCATTAGCACTGAAGTCTACTAACGACTTCGTGTATCTTTGGATTCGTTATTACTGCTGAGTTTTATTGAGATCAGCTTACGAGAAACCTAATGAAAAACAATTAACGGTGATGAGCGACAATCCGCAGGAAAAGTTTCCGTTTTACAGGACCAGTGGAACAGCAGGTTGGAAGAAGATGAGTTGACCGCCCAACCACTATACAATATTTAAGTTTTAAATATCAGTTTTCAATGGTTCTCCAACTGGCGTCAGTTCTTGATGAATACCACCTTGAGATCAGTCAGTTACCCAAACTTCCGAAACTGAGGTACTATCTAGTCCTCATTAGCGATACTCTTCGAGATGAGATTTCCAGGAACATCAAATTAGAAGTCATGATCTGCGTTGCAAACCAAGTCAGATCTTAGGACAAACACTCAACGATGGTATTAGATGAAGGTAGATCTGTATTGTGAAGTAACAGAAGTAGAATGTGGACTATTGAATTCCAAACCAGTAGCTCCATAATAACGTGCTGGCCACAAAGCCTAACGTTTGTGGGTTCGATTCCTCGCGCGGCTGTTGACGCACACTACTGGAAACCGCATAAATACTTATTTTTGCAAATCTTTAGATTGAGAATTATGTTTCTTCATGTCATTTCCTAGGAATACCGTCTTTGTAACTCGAGTATAGATTGCGTGGAAATATACATGAACTCACTTCTATTGAGTTCTTAGAGTTTCGCCTTCTGTCCGAGACCAGCATTAACAGATGGTTTTCAGAAAACTTTTACAAGAAACTCATCTCCTATTTCCAACTACACTAACAATCAATTCTATGGAAGTATCCTTCAATTCTTATCATCATCACATCCTTCAACCCTTCAAGTCGTGTAGATTGGATCCAGTAACAAGTGTATTCAGGTAACTTTGTTTTGAATATATTTATAGTACTTAATAAGTTTCCGATTAAATCTTCATTTAGGTAGATATTTTGCTTCTTGTTAGTGGTTATCGATAAAAGTGACTTAATTTTCGTGTAGATTGTCTCTGGGTCCCCTGCAATTCTTAGACTTTGGTGAAACAGTTGTTCAGTTCTCCTAAGCTTCTAATGGTCCTCCAATTGATGTCAGTCCTTTACACATAGAACCTTGAAACCAATAGAAAATAGTCAACCAGAGAATTCAGTATGGTGAAAGAGCTTAATAATACGATTATGGATCCACTTTGTTCCATGGTTTTCATCGATTTAATACGGTTTCTCTTCAGTCTTATGGAATACTGTCCTGCTATTGACTGGAGAACAGCTTGAAACATATAAGACCAATTGGTTGTTTCGACCCTCTCTAGGGATTATCAGCAGTAGTCACTGTCAACTGCAGATAAATTTTACCCAACTACGCTTATGTTCTGCCATCAACACGTCACTATCCAGCTACTTCGTATATCATAGTTCACACTTACCAACTCCTGCCAGTTTATGACATATCAAGGCCATCACCTATAGTTCATCAGTAGGTACTCATCCTAGGACAACCAGCTTCATAGAAGGCGTTCAAATAAATACATAGAACCCTGCTTACTACCAGTTGGTCACTTCAACATGAAGCTGTAATCAGTGTCAAACCATGTTAGATGTGAAAACTAGTCCCCACAGATAACAAAGGATCATAGTCACAATAACTAAACATGAAGGTTCCAGCTACCTGGTATCTGCCGATCAGTTGAGTGATAACGTGCAAGCAGTAGGATTTAAATACTTTGGCTTCCATCTCCGTTTGACACTCAGAATATCCATGAATCCCAAGCTGTCAAATACTCTGTCTTTTAAAACTGTCTATAGATTGTCAATCTGAGGAAAAAATAACTACAAAAATGAATCCATAACTCTTTGCAATAATTTCCTGTTTCTCATTCAAATGCACTTTACTTTCACCGCGCACTGAGTGACGCATTCAAACTCTTCTGTGACAATCTTGTAAATCAGATCAGGATACACAAAAATATACAATTTAAACCCAATGAAATGCTTCACATTAATAGAGTATTCAAACTTCACTTTTTCAGGTTTTTGAAACGGTCAAGAATTACCGGTAAACACTCATGGTCAGTCCATGTACTTGAGATGTTCCCTTAGTAATGCATCCATATATTCATTTCCAATATGAGTGTACTTCTTCCGAAATATATTACTGACAAATGACATTTTCTAGAACTTTCCAAAAATCCCACAAAATGAAAGTAAAACTGGTTCGATAAATAAATAACCATGAAATAAAGCCTTCATTCACATCAATCAGCAGGTGTTTGTTTGAGGTTCCAGCAGCTTTCAACACTAGGTGAGAGAGAAGTAATGAAGTCTCCTGTGCTTTTAGCGACCAATATCTCGGAAAAATTATAAATAAACACAGAGGATTTGAGAATTTAACATCTAAGAATTCAAAGGTTGAGTGACTCGTCACGCTCATTGCCTTCTTTTTTTGTGGTTGAGTCTTAGATCAAAAAATTTAAAACTCAAGCTATATACACATAATCACTCCCAATAATGAATTATTTCTTATGTTGAACCGCGATGACATTTCCGCGCCTTTACTTCAGTTCAAATAGGAATCCCATGTATTATAATTTATTCGTATATCTTAGCTACTACGGAGGTAACTGTTCGCCTGTTCAACGTTTAGGATGATCAAATGTTACTGTAAAAGAATGGCGTTACTAAATCCACATTTTATCTACAGCGATTACAGGTTTCCTTCAAGGTGAATAACTAATAATAACGAATGATAGTGTCAAGCGTTGTCTCAAAGGACAATAAAAGTTTGTGCGGTGCACTATACTTGCTGATTAAAGGTTGAGAGAAGTAGCTAGAGTTTTAAACACAGCCTGCATGCTTGTTGACACTTGCCGGTAAGTCAATCAAAATAATTTCAGTAGTGATGTCTTCAACAATGGGGTTGGACAGTATGGACCTGAAACTCTTTTTGAAAGATGAGCATGAAATATTTCTATATTTCGGGCACATATTTTGACTAGTAGTATCAAGCATGTAACCCAGGTTCAAAGCTTCTAGCTCCACGCTTGTAATTAACTTGAATTTTCAACCGCTTTGAAAAATAACGATTAAACGCCTTATACAGTGGATTTTTCAGTTAGTTATCTTCCTGTAAACACAAAAACTGGTTAGCGTTATCTCTGTTAAGCGGTGTAGAGGGTAGGCTCCTCCGGAAAACTTTAACTTGTCCGACTGACGTAAGTCAGTATTTTTTTGTGCCTTTTATCAAAGTTGGTAAGGTCTGTTGGAACAATAGCCATAAATGAATACGTCTGTTGATTGTATTAATAGGAACAACACCGCTTACTGGAAGGCAGACACATCCAACTGACGAGTCGCAAATAGGACGAAACATGCTTCCTGGATTCTACTGGTAGCCACTATACATCATTACGATAAATGGATAATGTTAAAATCACTTTCGAGGGAGTCGTATCTCTACTCAAAATATCAAGCAGGTAAGTCATATAGTAAGGTGCAGTTTTCCATGCCCCTAATCTATAGGTTCGGTTGCACTAGGTAATCCAATATCCCTTAGTTAACAACTGAACAAAAGTTGAAAGGATCTTTATGAAGTGGTTGGATTTTGCTTCTGTTAAGATCTACTTATAATTTCATAGCTAAAAATTACATCATTTGACGTTATCCATTATTGTCTGAGTAATACTCACACCGTTAAACTCTTTCTGGTTAGCTCCGCAGTACCTGCCTAAATTGTGACACGATGATACAGTCGAATGGCTACAGTCAAAATCATTTCATACTGCAGAATAGTTCATATCTCGGTGAAGCATGTGACTGAAGTAACATCTGGATCTAATGAACATTGGTGACATAAGTTTTAGGAAATAATTCGAGATAATCATTTACGCTAATTCAACGGGTTGACAGGAGATCTACTTAGGTTAGTATAGTTTCAGGAAAATGGATTCATTGGAAAATGTTTTTTTCTGAATAGTCACCCGTAATATTAGTATGAATGGGTTGTGCAAAGATACTTTAAATCTGCTGTTTAATGGGAATTGCTGAGTATTCATATCCACCGAATGTACTTAGTGGATTCAGGGGAATCAGAGAAAATTTCAAAAAATCCACAACTGAGAAAGATGAGTGAATATTCTGACTGTAGACAAAACAGATGACTAAAATATATCAGAAAAAACATTTTTCTACTGAGGAATGTAATTTACTTAAATTTACTCTCAATAGATGATTCGGTTACCAGTATCCTTAAATGTTAATAACTCCGTTAATAAAAAAATTGTTACACTGTTAGTGAGATTAGTTTTCGCAAAGTACTTGAACTCTTCTACTGTCTCCAGATGACTAACCAATATGCCAGACCTTTATAGTATAATTATGCTCTATTCTTTAGACTTGAGTACATCAGATATTCAAAAAAGAGATTTCCTGAGTCTGTTTAAAAGGCAGTTTAACAAAAGGACTGATAAAGTCTTTGCTGAGAGTTATATAGGAGATGGAATCTGTCAGGGGTGTGTGTGTATTTTCGTCGTGTTTTTATCACTGAAGCCGTGACAACTTTTATGCAAAAGTTATAGCTATATGTATAAAATAATCTTCCCCAGTCCTCTTCCTCGTCATAGACTTAATTTTCAATCACTTCGGGTTTTTTTTCGTTGGCTTCAAACCAAATGTTAATTCGTTCTTTGTCTACTGTTTCATATCATTTTTAAGACAGTGTATCGCATTTCAAAATCCTACACACAGGTCTGTTCATCTTTATTCAGCTTACTTTATCTACTTTATTTATATCCTTTTAGTTGTTGACATGATAAACAGGATATTATATTCATGTTGCTTTACCCTTGTAATAATGAACGCAGTTGAGATACGGCAGTGTTACGATCAACGTAGATGAGATATAACTACGGTTGGACAGGTTGTACAATCAATCGATCAATGCACCGAAAATTATTGAACCCACCATTTAAGCCTGTTTACTTTTGTTGACACTTTCTTCTTGATCTGTAGATGTGGTTGTACACAAATACAGGCAAGTTTTATCAGTCTTGTCCGTCATTTCCGTAGATATTAATTTTAAATGTCTTTACTAGGTGGCATGTATGTACATGCATATTGAGTATACTGAATGTAAATAATTTCACGAGAATAAATTAAAAGCTGAAAAACAGAGGTAATGGTTATTTTTTCAAATAAATATTAACTACTCTCTCTCTCTCTCTCGTGCGCTCTGTTTGCTCGTCTACAAGCTAAGCGTTTGTTACAAACATGATACTTCTTGAAACATTATGTATGATTCAGACTTGAACGTTATTGTGTTGGTTACTTATCTGATAGTCTTCTTTTTCCATACCACACCAAAATATACTCAGAAAATAAAACTTAAGAATGACTATTCGCGTTGAATAAATATGCTCATTTAATGGAGTCGTTTTTTCTGGAAGTACAACCAGAAAGATGAGAGAAGATAAGCCTTCAGTGCTTTCTAATCTTAACTGACGATGGTGATGCTGATGACAGGGAGGAGGAGGAGTGATTTCCTGGTGTAAAGATGATGACCATTCATCAGTTCTGATTGTACATTATACTAACAAAAAGTACTTTATCATATTCACTCAAAGCATTCTCATTATTTCTGACATGAATCTTAGTACACGACTGATGAGTATTTCATACGTGTAAATCCCTAATATCAAAGCATAGTTATAACTTATAAGGATCGAATGCTATGAAGCAGATGCAAAAATAAAGCGTCAGTCAGAGATGTTACCACTAACAGATTGAGGCGATACTATTAACTCAGTAGTACAGCATTTGACTGTGTCAGCTGACCAATTAGGGACACTCAAACAATTAGAAGAAGTGACTAACAGTCATTTATATTCTGTAAAATCAGCTCACCAGTGATTTGTGTACCATCTCTAGCTTAAAATGATAACACACAAGATCCTATATCTGTTTGAAGGTTAGTTACTTCACATGCCCCCCACAAGATTGCAATGAAATAGTCTATTCCACAAAGTGTAACGGTCAAAACACAACTTGATGCATATCTACCGGGGTTTAGCATACTCATCATCAATATCACTGAAACCGGGTTTGCGTAATATCTATGGCTTTACGAGTATATCATCGTGAAAAAAAGGACTGTAAAAGTGAGCGCTGCGCTAGAAACAGAATTTAAGAAGTGAAAGGTTTAGAAGGTGTTTAAAAGTGAGACGTTAATCAACTTCCAAATGATTTACAAATTGCATGGTCCATGTTGACATTTTTCACAGCTGAGTAGTTTTTCAACTGCCCAAATGTGGTGTCAACATCCCGAACTCAGATGATCTGAATCAATTCAGCTTTATGAGCTGGATTTTTCCAGGTACACTGTTGATGAACTCGGCCTCGAACGAGCGAACCCCTGCCCAGTGTTTAGACCACTCATATCTGGCTGGCGAAATGCTGTGGAGCAGCCTGAGTGGTGTATAATCACTCGTTGTTTAGTAGTAGTATCTGTCGGTGAGAAGTTGACTTTAGTATCGGTAAAAATTTCGGTAATCCATACAGGAGTAAAACAAAGCAGATGTAACTTCAGTATTACAAAGAATGTTTGTAAATTCGGAGGGTAGAGAAATGCATACAGTTACAATATGACTAAATTAACATGCATTAGGTACGAGATTATTGATGTCATCGAAAGGATAAGCAATTGTGTGTAAGTTCTTTTTTCACAACCATTTTTAGTTGGATTTCTACGATACTGAGGGTGGAAGCACCTGGTTTATGAAAAGTGATTAAGTGGAAAAGTTACCTGTGGAAAGCAGTTGCATGGAAAATGAATGAAAATTAGAGAGAAGGTCAAGATACAAACACTAGGTGACGAAGAGGATAAACGTGACTGAGGATTACAGGTTTAGTATCCTGAAATGTGAACAGAATGCTGCATTTCCATCACAAAAATCATTACCCAGATTATACAAATAAGCTAAACTATTTAATTAAATTCACACTAAGGGTAGTTACAATTAATGAGATATGTTTGTGGTACAGCGATCCATTGAGAAGGAAGGGGAGGAAGTCTATGGATCATAATTTGAATGAGTTGAAACGACACTCTTAGCCAATAATATCCACTTAATTTTCGATATAATTCGTCATCCAAGCTCATGAGTTTTCGACAGACAGCTGAGAATTTCATCTATTTTTCCGCATTTCATCTGTCGATAAGCATTTGATACCGCCAACACCTAATTTTCCATTGAATAAAGATTGGTAATCATGCAGCTTTATCTTTCAGTAAGAAACTACATCTCAAGAAACTAAAAGCAAAATTTAATGCGTTACTTATTAATAGTTGTAATTTCCTGTCGGTTTACTGTGTTGAACTGTTCAACCACTGTTGACAGATGGATACCAATGCGGATCCCTTGACACTGCCTTGATATTCATTATATTGTAGTCTATTTGATGGCTAGCAGTAGGATCGAGGACGCGCGTTTCGTCCACTTGAGACTCACCAGCTGAATGTACCTGTACCTCAGTGAGTGATGTTATTCCCACTTAATCCATTGCCCCCTCGCCTCAAATGCCAAACACTCTCTTACCCCACTGGTCTACTGGATTACACTTTAACGCCTATAATGACTGAAGGTCTACTTCCAACTGCCATGTCTCACAGCAAATTGCAGCACGGTACACTCGTCTTTTAACAGACAGCTGGATATCTCACTGGCACCCAAGATGGGATAAGTTGATGAATACCGAATGAATGTTTTGCTTCCAACCTGAAATTTGTTCAGCAACCAACCCATTCACGCTGATGAAACTACCCAGGTAAGTGAAGTAGTCGATGTATTCCACTACTTTATTCTCTATCCTTAAATTTTTACGATTACTTATCGTCAAGAATGCACTATTTGCATACTGTACAGCAGTTCAGAAAAACAAACGAATTTCCGATATTAACCAGGTAAAGTGAATGCTAATGCTTTAATGATTGAGTGTAAAATCAACCAATTGAACTGATAAGCTGCGGTTTGCTAATTTTCTTTCTGATTTGCGTAAGTGGATAACTGAATAAACAGAAAGACTTTGTTTTAACGTTATTCAAATGTTCTGTGACGAAAATAATCGAAAATTTTATCAAACGAAAATAAAGCACTGGTAATTGTGCCGCTTCTTTCCAGTCAGTCAAACAGTCAATCAGACTGGTGAAAAAAGACAAATAAACATAAGAAGATATAAATATTCTTTACTGATCAGTATGTTTATATTTTGTTACTAGTTTTCTAATCATTTGAGAATAACTGATTTTAATTGAGATAATAAAACAAACGATAGAACAGAAATTATTTGTTTTAACTAAGTCACTACTAGAACAATCAACCACGGATATGCTAAATTAAAACAAGGGGTATAAACATGCAGAAAAATGTTGATGAACAGAAGTCACCTGTCACTACGACTTCAAGGGTTCACTTCGCGTTAATACATATATATATATATATATATATATATATATATATATATATATATATATATATATATATATATATATATATATATATATATATAATGCACACACTTGCTTTCTGTCTAGTTTGTTTGTTTGATACATTCTTAGGGTAGAACAAGTAGGGAAGAAACACCTGAGAAAAAAATGAACTGCCAATGGAGAAACAGCTGACATTTATGACAGAAACTACGACAACAGTTGTGCCTTCAGTATGTTCTTCAACGTATGCTTGAGCATTTGCATATATATCGTTCTTGTCATTATTATTGTTGGTATTATCGTCTTTCTATCATTGTACAACACCATACAAGACATGGATCAGTTGTATATTTGCGTCTGTGTATGTGCATATTGATGTAGCCGCCTACCAATTTGTGCTTTCGCGTGCACAAGTTAAAGTGTAATTACAAGTGCAAATGAACAGTTGAAAGAAAGATACATTTACAAGGTGGATATTATCTGTTTCTAACATGAATAAGTCGTTTCATAGTATGTTCATTAGCCTATTCCAAGAGAGCTAGTGACCGCCTTCCATCGGCCTGCAAGTGTAGACAGTTTCCGTGAGAAAAGCCTGATTCTACGTTTTGTGAATCCTCTGGAATGAGTGTGTCAAGAATCTGACAGTTTCGGTTAAAGTTTTACTTTTCAGTCCCTCCTTCGACTGATATATATTATGAAGTCCGATAATGTGAACAGCTCATTGAACATATTTACTGATACTTTAGATTTAGGTGCAGCTACGATTTTATTTTTTGATCTTCCAAACAAAGACATTCATTTCCCACTCCAGTGGCCATCGTCAATAAAAACACTAGTCGAAATGATAGGTAATCGGCCTCCAGAAGATGAGGGTATGAGCCAAATGTCCAGAGATTTGTTAATATAATAATAATCACAAGATTTTAAAATAACGATTAACTTCTCACTGCTCTCGGGACAAAATATAAGCTACCTAGTTAGGCTTCTTGATAATCCTATTATTTCCTGAGGGATCCAACCATTTTTCTTGATTAAAACTTTCATTTCGAACCAACTCATGATGTGCCGCAGATTATATTGCGGTATGATACGTAGGGATGACGTCTTATGATGGTCGGTTACGTTCTTAAGGCCGAAGGGCTTAACAGTTCTTCATATTAATCATCAGTCGTCACTAGGAGATGACTATATGTTATAAAAGTACCTGTAATGTAAGTTGCTTGAGGCACTCGTTTATTATGACATAAACTTAAATGTCTGCTTGATCATCGCTGAATTTCTCTGAAGGCCATCCACGTGTTTGATAAGAGCAGAAAATTCATGAAGACGAAACAAATTTACTCCAGTTGATAACAATTTTACCTAATATCTGATAACATTTGGCATGTGTTTGACAACACGACTTACATTCCCTATGGTTATGACTTTCATCATTAACTTGTGACATTATCTCTACTGAAAGTTGCTTCTGACTGGGGAATAATAAATACCTATACAAAGGAAACATCAAGGTGCTTTCTTATTCTATATCACTAGTTGTAAACCTGAGTTGACGTGCTCCTAGATCAATTCATTTCGATCTAAACCTTCAACACCGTATAAGTCCCCATCTACTTTCCCCCTTTCTGTCCTTGTTCTTCTTCCTTCTAATCTCTCATATTCCGATTAATTGAAAAAGATTCATTTTTGTAAATGTATATGTGTATGTGTTTATTTGTAACCTCTATTATTTAGTCACTGGGATTCAAACCGATGAGTCACTAGTTAAACGGTTACCATGATACCTGGAGTTTTTATTATGACTCTGGAAAAGCACTGGACTTATAGAATGAAACGGGAGCATGAAATTTCATGTTCTCTGGTCGTCATCCTTTATGGTACCTGTTCATTAAAAGCGTTACCGAAATGGTAGAGAACAATGCACTTTTTATACACTGAAATAAAAAAATTTGTTGACCCGAACGTTTTCACTTGATGGTAAATTTCCTTCTTACATAAATATCTAAGAAAGCATATTTTGCCAGCAAGTGTCAAAGAGAAACTGCCTCTCCATTGTCCCACTAAATGGAAGATAAGGGA
The DNA here is from genome assembly GCA_944470555.2 of Heterobilharzia americana. Lineage (NCBI taxonomy): Eukaryota > Metazoa > Platyhelminthes > Trematoda > Strigeidida > Schistosomatidae > Heterobilharzia > Heterobilharzia americana. Next base: position 42,188,657 of record OX104134.1, read on the forward strand.
AGAAAATCAGAGAAAAACCATACGAAGAATGATATTGGATGCATACAACAGACTTTATAACAAGTACTGGAACATATCCAAGGTACACAGAATCAACTAATGACTGCCATGAGCATAGCAACGGCAACCAAAGGCAAGAGAAGAACAAAAGACTGAATAAACAAACTACTCAACCTCTTCAAATCATAGGAGAAAGAAACAAAACACTTATGGTTGGTGAAGTCTTCAGAAAGTACTTCATCGTCAACGGATTAAACTACAATACAGAGAATACCAATATATTTTTGTACACCCGTTGAATCTTTACAACAAATTACAGAAATAACAGCAGGAAACAGCAAGAACTACACCAAGTAGTCATATCGTTGAGGAAAATCATGAAGAAGGAGCGTTTGTTAGCATTTGATGAAAAGAAAGTACTGAACTCATCAATACCAGACAAGAAAATTGGGATGTTACCAGCAGACAAAGAAACGAAAACTTCTATTATGAAGAAGGTAGATTACGTGAAGAAAGCACAAGAAGTATTCACTGACGATGGCACTTACTAATTGATGAACAAAAATCTTACCAAACAACTGGACAACTAAAGTCAAAGAAAATTAAGCAGTCAAGTCACCTCAGAAGAACCGTAGTGAATTAAAACAAATGACCCATTCCTACCTAAACTCTGCGGTCAACTAAAAGTATATAAGACAGATATTCCATTACAACCAATAGAATCAGTTCCGGCAATACTGTCATTTGATTGATCCGGAGTACTATACAATAAACTAAAAGACCTTGTTAACGGAAATAAATCTCATTCAATTCAGCAACTCAGTTCACGAATAGAGCAAACAACTTTCGGTGTTGTATTCTTTTTTCATTTCCTTATTCGGCGTTGATGTTATAGATGCATACTTTTTGTTTGTATCTCGTTTAAATGATACTGTTTTGGTTGTGACTTTTAAATCTGCCGGTATTGTGAATACAGTCTCTTTTTTCTTCACATGCATCTTCAGTGTTTTCGTTGTCTGACACTGGTGGATCAACAACGTTTGGAGTGCTAAGAAAGGTGAAATTACTTGGGCTTGTATATTCGCAATTGGAGTCAAGCACTCATCAACTACATGACCTCAAGATAGAAAACAATGAAAAAACAGTGTTTTTCGATTTAACTGCACTTTTCATGTCGGTCAACCTAGATCTTTTCAAAGAAACAATGAATACCCTTTCTCAACAGTGATCAGAATCTTCAAAATTATCCAGGAGTTACCACCACAACTTTGGGGGACTAATCAACCCATCTATCTAACGTACTTCCAGTCTGACTGTAGGATCTACAAACAAATTCCAGCAACTAATATTATTTTATTAATATCCAGATTGACGCTGAAGCAGTGATACAAAAGTTAGAATCACCAGTCATTCAAATAATCAAACTCGAACTTTGGATTCGTCATGTCAATGACACTTTTGTGATCCTGAAAATAACTAAATTGTAAAACACATTCAGTCTAACAAATCAAACGTTTGAAATTATTCAGTTCACGAAAGAAGACAAAAATAACGAAACCATGTTCAAAGATATTCTCATCAGAAGAACACATGACAGAACCTTACATGCTCAAGTGTTCAAGAAGGTGACAGATACTTCTGATTATGAACCACAATAATAACAACTCAAAACCTTGTAAGATGGTTTGTGTACTCACTGCGGCACTCAACAAATATGTAAGCCAGAAGAAAACCACCTTCACAAATTATTTAGAATCAATGACCATCCAATCAGTCATCCCAGTCGCCGAAAAGCTAGGAGAATTTATGGGCACCAACTAGCAGTCAAACGACATAACTTACCATCAATCCTATCAACGGAGGCAGATGAGCACAACCACGATCCGATTGGAACAATGTAGAAGTACTACAACACGTAAGCTTAGAGATTCCAAGAAAACTCCTGGCAACATGATACTCAAATCGCATGGATCTAATAAACGGATCGCTAAGAAAGGAGTAATGAATTGAGAATTAATCAAGCAAATCAATAGTTTGACATTAGGTTAACTGGTCAACATAAAAGCGGGTAACTATCAAGGCCAGCAAGTATCCTACATAAACATTCCTGCAACTTGAAAATACTTCACTTCTTTATGAACTAGAAGACAATGAAGCCCCCTAGCCTAGTGCTGGAACATCCACGGTCGTCTGTGACAGCTCGAAGACAATCAAACGTTTATTGTCCCAATCTTAAGCTAATAGTCTGCCTTTATATTTTCAAGTGATGATTTTGGATCATGTGCAAGTCGTCTAGTCTACTTTCAGTACTCAATAGAATTGATCGACAATAATTTGGATTTGTTAATGAATTTCTCAACAACTCAATGAATGATTTTAATTTCTCATTGGATCTTTTAATAGTCTAGTTTAATAAATGTTAAGCAGCAAAATAAGTAATGTAATCAGTTTTGTGCGTATGTGCTCAAATTCACTGCTAAAAGTGGTACAATTACACGTGCATGTATGCAACACACACAGTATTACAGCACTAAAAACAAATAAATATTATAGTATATTGACCAGGTATATTTAATTAATATTACAACGACTGGTGGAACTGTTTTCAGTACCGTGAAATTCATTGGAAGTATGGAAAATACTGTGTTCTCAGACAACTCTTAGTAAATTCTAAAACTTGTTTCACTCACTACTGACTAGGCTACTATTACATCTCAAAGAATGAAGTTAGATGTATGAGAAAGTCACATCGCTGATTCAACTGTATTTAGCCATGTTTTACATAGGCAAAGTCGTAGTGGTCGTCCAATAGACTTGGTTAGTCTGTCGATAGTCTTCTTCTAGGGAATGATATTGGCTGGAAAATGTTTAGAATCTCGAAAGTAATGGACAGTTATTTAGTATAAGTTGGAAATTCTAGGAATTCTTCCACCAGTGAATCAATCATTTATATTGCCATGCTCGTAGGCTTTTAATGCAAAATGTTTGCAGAGAAAATTGTAGTTATTCACGTTTCGAAACATAAAACAGCTTTTGACAACTATCATTACATGTGACTATCAGACAGTGAGTCAACCGGGAAAATTGCTCCAATGTTCATCTAAACATTCAAAGCAATGTGTAGATTAAAGGCAAAAAGGAGTACAGTGACAAACAATGAAATAGGTATATACTCTACTCCAGTGGAGAGCGCTTTCTAACTCCAACTAGTTTCTGATATACCTCGGTTGTTTTATGAGGTACTTGCGCTCACCAAGCTGGTTATCTTTTGATCGATTAGTTCCCCTCATCCAGTGCTATATGCAGCAGAATGCGGTTCAAACAGCTTATTAGTAAAGCTCCTCAGTGCAGATCTAAGTGATATGGTGTTGGTCATTAAATGATATATCTTAGTGTTCTCAGAGGTTGCGTAGAAAGCTTTAGCGTTTATTACGTAGTGGGATTTTTTCACACACGCAAAACATCTGACATTGTGAATTCCAGATGTATCAAGGTTCTGATGGACAGTTTTACGTTGTAATTTTCCATCGTATCCACAGTTATTACTCAAGTCAAATGTTGAACAGTAAGGCGTTGTTTTATTTGCCAATAGCTTTCTTTCGAAGTTTTTTGAGGAAGCTTGGCGTAAAATGCCATTTAGATAGACACCATCTAAGGTTATTCGTGATTTATTTGTGTAGAAGCATTTTAGGTAGAATTTTATATGATATTGGCCTATACAAACTTATTTCACAGGGGAATTTTGAGTGGATAAACTTTCTCATGAACAATGAAGGATGTGAAATCGAAAACTCAGCGTATCATTTTGCTAGTAAGAAGACAGTTTTCCGTGCTGATTTTCACTACCTAGGTTGACATTGTTGATTGAATGGCTTTGTGATACGACTGGTGGTGTAGAGAATAGAAGTGACTAGGCCGAATAAATGTAAAGGCCTAATAATTGCAAATGAATGTAGGGGGGGAGGGGGAAGGGATTTACTAATTCAAGCTTTGAGTCAGTTCTAAGTTCGTTGCCTTTTCAAGGTCGAAACAACTAGTATCTTGAAGTATTCTAACAAATTTTTATCCCGCATTCCACTCTACAAGCGATACAAAAGAATATGAAAGAGAGGAGTGAACCAACTTGAAATGCAATTAACTTCACCAGAATAAGTAAGTAAATCCGTTGAACAAGCAGTTTTAGTCAATCACAGTTAGCTGTTAGCAAAAGATTAAATTTTCCTATTTGTTCAGAGTAACTTCTAATCAATTAAAGTGTACTGTTCATGAAAGCAAATACAGCTAGATAGGTATATATATATATATATATATATATATATATATATATATATATATATATATATATATATATATATGGATACATGACGGGCATACGCTGGACCGATGAAAAGAGTCTAGAAGACTTAGATTTCGCCGATGATTTGTGTCTAATGTCGCAAAAACACGAAGATCTAGAGGCAAAAACCAGCACTTTTACAGAAGAGGCAGGGCAGCGAAAACAGGACTTCAGGTGAACGTAGAAAAGACAGAGGTGATGAAGATACCCAACCAACAACAACAAGCACCAGTCACCATTAACGTGAGAAACCTAAAGGAAGTTGTCTCTTTCACCTACTTGCCTAGGCAGCATCATTTCAACTACAGGCGGCACAGGCACAGATGAGGATGTCAAAACCAGGATAGGAAAGACAGCAAGACAGGGTTTCATTAATCTGAAACTAGTGTGGAGATCAACTGCACTCAGCACAAAGAACGAAATCCGGATTTTCAACACCAACGTCAGTCAAGTCAGTACTTCTGCGTGATGGTTGAGAGACTCGGTGCGTTACGAAAGCATTTCCAACAAACTACAGATATTCATCAACAGCTGCCTACGCTCACTCGATGCTGAAGATAAGATGAAAGGCCAAAAAGAATAAGCAACAGGAAATCTGGCAACGAACTAACCAAGAACCCATCGCTTAACAAATATGTAGAAGAAAGTGGAGATGGATTGGGCATACGCTGAGAAGGCCGATTGGGGACATCATGCGCCAACCCAGGTCAGGTCGTCGAGTGGAATCCAAATGGGAAACGACGAGTTGGGCATCCCAGCTGAGGATGACATGGAGGAGACCATGTGAGGAAGAAATGAAAGCTTGTGGGCAGTCGCGGAGCCAAGTTGAAAAGACTGTAGAGAAGACAGTGCAATGGAGGCGTGCTACTGAAGCCCTATATTCCACTAGGAACCCAAGGGATAAATAATATAATATAATATGGATACATAACTATTCAGCTGAACCAGAGACAATTTATTGGTTTACTTTACCAAGGATCTTCTTATATCCACTGAAGCATTAAGTCTTCTTTAGTCAGTTAACCATTTACTAAATGAGGAATTCTTGTTAACAGCACAAGTGACACTCGAGGACAAAACGGTTGGATGTCTTTATTCTATTTCAGTCTATCTCAAGACAGAACCCTGAATTTCTACTCTGTCCGACGAGTTTTCTTATCCTAAACAAAATTAGAGTAACTGAGATCATAGACACCAGTAGATTTCTTGACTATTTTAATTATTCCCTTAAGGCCACGTGGATTACTGCTAGTGGAAATTAAGATTTCTTATAAGTACATCAGTCAGCTCTCTTAGTGCCAGCTGCCAGTTGGTGACATGGAATAATTTTAAGTAACTGGATGAAATATTATCATCAAAGCAGGTACATCCATTTAACGGGTCCCAAAGAGGACGAAACGCACGCCCTGGGTTCCACTCCAAGCCACTATCCATCATCATTATATATAATTCAAATACGGGTAATATCCAGCCATCCGCAGCATATACCAATAGAGACTCATCAATTTGGTCCACTCAACAATGGGATAATGCAAACAACAACATAAAGAGCCTACAATGTTCGAAGGACCAGTGAAAATATCTGAGTATCGAACAAGTGTTCCGTTTTATTTTTTAGATTCTTTGCTGATGAAAGAACAACATCCGCAGAAAGCTTTTAGGTAATTCACTTTGATTAGACTTCAAATATGATTCTTTTTCCTAAATATGTGAGCATTTAGGTATTTAAACGAAATGTATGAACTGCTTAAAACGGAAATATATCCATCAGAGAACACTATGTTTTCTTTATGAATCCTAGAAATGCATAACTTGAAAATCACATGTCTTAGTTTCACTTAAAGTTCTATATTAAGACTGAACATTATCCAACTCGCTTGATAGGCTAATGAACACATTCTGGATAATTTAGTGACAGACAACCCACCACTCCATAAGCTTTAATAATTTCCGAATTTATTTTTGACCTGATCAATGAATTCTTTATTTTGTGGACAAAACACAGGCTGTCACCGAATGTATATGACAGTGTCTAACCATCTTTAATTCTTGTATAAATTATAGGCGTAACCTAACTGAAAAGTTGACCCACGTTACCATTATTATCATCGCTATTATCTTCACTATGGAGATGCGATACAGAAATTAGGTTTCTTCTGGCCTATGATCTCTAAATGGAATACATCTATACCTCAGTGAGATTTGTTAATGTTAGTAAACACTTAAATATGTCGTATATGACCCTGAAGTTAGAAGCATCATCTATCGCTTGGCAGTCTATCAGGTCAGTACTAGTGACTCTAGAATTTTCTTTTTATTCCATCTTTAAATTGTTTTCAAAGTAAGATCAGTATTACTTTTTCGCTTTTAACAGATTTTGAAACGTGGATATCATTTTTAATTTTTGAATAAGCATCTAACATATTTATGGCTCACTTCATTATTTATCCTCCCGAATATAATCTATCGCTACTAAATAGTCCAAAAACAGATCTCTGTGATGTAGTTATTGCACTCAGCATTTCGTAAGAATGGTCTCACAGGAATGTGCCTTCGAAGGGAATCTGGATATTGGCAGACATCTGAATAGTGCTGCTAGCAGTTAGGAATTTTTATAGGTGAAAACAAAACCGGTTGCTTAGGTAACAGCTGTAACACAAGAGCCGCTAAAATAAAGAAAATTAAAGTATTTAAAGGTTTCCATTTCATGTATTAAAAGTCAAATATGAACGAAGAATATTCATTTCACTAACTTCTCATCAGGTTCTACAGTTATAAAATCAAATCTGTTAACATAACGATGGCCAAATTTGTAGTGAATACATTTTAAAATTGATACCAAATCAGATTGATTCGCATTTCTGGATGACAGTGGGACTTATACATGTACATTAATCGCCGTGATAAGTGGAAGGTAAGTTGTATTGGCTGGTTGGCTGATGCTAAGTCATAGTAAATGCATACGAATGTATTCAAAATATAATTAAACTGTACCGGACTCCACTGTTAGCCACCACTAAACAAGTACGTCATCATCAGCAAAGTGCGTTGAGAGAGGGGGAGAGGGGAAAACAGAGAAAAATAAAGGAAAGAGACTCGTGAACTTCACGATAACAGAAAAAGAGTTATTCGAAGAGACGAGACAAGACAGAAATTACATATCTTATTCAACACTAATGATAATTTATGTATGATTGGATTGACGATTCTGAGTTTGTGACGAAGGAAGGTCTTTTCAAATAACTCTCTTACTGTTATTACTAGATTTCTGGACCTCTTTCTTCCTTTCGTTCTTTCTCTATTCCTTCTCTTTGTGAACACGTTTAAAAAGTTTCACTTTTAGGTTGTGTACAGCTGACGAATATTGATGAAATGGAGTGAAATCACTTTATTTTATTCCTCCTTGCCATCATGACAATTTCGGCAAATTTCTTTTCAATCTGGAGGTTTGTGGAGATTTATTAGTTGATTTCAGGTTGGAATTCATCATGGATTTACATCATCGGGAGAAACATTGGAGACCTAGGAGCACTGGACAGCTGTTTCGCCCTAGTATGGGGCTCCTCAGCAGTGCACCACCATGATCTCACCAGAGATCTAACCCAGAACCTTCAGGTTCTGTGGCCACCACGTTATCATCGATCCACTGCGTCGGGACCCAGTCGTCCACATTTTCTCCTTCTGTCAGTTCACAATATAGTGTGACCTTCATCCAATGTCGTGGTCGTCATCGTCGTCCTCATGTCCGACTGTAATCACCTTTAGTTTAACTTCTGTTTGCTTTTTGTGTCTGATCACGAATTTGGCCAGTCACATTTGATGTTAAGCTCTACTTCAGTGGTGTCATTAGAGCAAATGATATTTATACGATGAATCAAGCATCTGATCAGGTTACGTATACATGTCACGCATACAGAGCTATAAAAGTGAGTGCAATACATTAAGTTAGTAAAGTTTATAGCCGAATTTTGAGATGCTTCTCAGAGTTAAAATGGAAATAAGTCAGCATGCAACCACCGCTGCTTTAAACGAATACTAAAATCTCTCCGCACTATGACTATTATCATTGTCAGTCCTAAAGTGTAATTCATTTCAACCTCAACTTTTCACTCCTCTAACTCAATATTTTTGTTGTCGCATGAAGATAATGGACAAGATTCGGGTGGTCAAATGTTGAATTTATTGGTACTTAAGGCTGGGTACCTGTTATTTAGAAATTGTAATCAGTCACTTTAATTTGACCAGCGCTGAAAAACATTTGGCACTTAGAGATAATGATACAGACGGAGGACTTTCAAAATGGCTAATTGCATATGCTCAAACCACACGACAATAGTTGGTGAGGTGGGTGCACACTAGCAATGGAGTCAGCTATTGCTTCATTTCCGATGAAATAAAATTTCCTGGGTTTATTGTGTCACGATGACTCATGTTATCAAGCTAGTATTTTTGGAATTTTAGACGCATCAAAATTTTGGATTCATAGTGTTACACTGTAGTGTTATCACAGTCACCTTTAGTGTTTTCGATTTCATTTTTCGGAATGATTTAAAACATCCTATGAAATCTCACTTTTGGCATTGTTCTAAATCTTGACGACAGAAAAAGTAAGTTTCAGCAGTTGTTTATTGTCTGAAGGTAATCAGAATGATCCCAAGGAACTCCAACCATTCTTGAAACATATCACATGTGTACTCGATTGACTCAGTCAAGAATTAAAAGTGATGGTCGTTAGTCAGAGTCAGCAGTAACTCGGAACAATTTGGTAAGCATGTATCTTCTGCTAAGAGACTTCCTTTGTATGTCTATGTATGTTTATTCATTTTCTGACCCTTCCATCAGTTTCTTTTTATTTCTTTTTTCAGCAACTTTACAGTGATAAACAGAGTGACAACTCCAAAACAGAAGCTGAAGGTTACCAAAAGACAGTTTTTAAAATTTTCCCACTTTGGGAAAGTTGTTTGTACTACTCTCTAGTAGTTTAACTGGTAACGCTAAATATTTTAAACAGTTATTCCCATTAATATAAGTATGGAATTTGGCGACTGTGGAAGAATTTAATTCCCTTCTAGATCAGCCTATTTTATATCGCACACACTGATACAGTATTATTTACTAGTTGAAGTTTCAAACAGAATTTATTGCTCATAATCATATCAAGGTCTGCTGAAAACGAATGACTCTTAGAACATTCAATCACACCTCGGAAGTATTGTGGAGATATGTGGATCACACATTTACTGTGTTGAAACCAAACATATCTATACCTTCTTGAGAGAAATCAACTAGGTGATAGACGAAATAAACTTTACTTTCAAGTTAGTTACGACCAGTTAAGAACAAGGTTGAGGCAACAAGTGTTTTTAGGGTAAAAAACCATGAGAATTGTCCGTGTTAATCCGTATGGAAATAAATCCCAGATACAAGTTGAAGGGAACGATGATGTAGTTTCCTTCTTACTATCTAATAGGATGTGAACCGACAAAGTTTGTAGTGGGAAACTTCCTAATTTGAGTAAACTGATATCCTGACTCTCGGAGAATGTAGAAGCTTTTCTCGTTCCCTGATAATCTTCAGTACTAACAGTCAGAAGATAATTTCCCTGTGTGGGATTTAGAATGAATAAAACCCTAAAAGTTCTCTCGAACTTACGGATACGCCTTATTCCGACTTAAAATATCTGATTTTCAATTCTTCTTATTTGGTGAGATGTTGCTAAACAGTGGGAAATTTTAGTCCATTGACAAAATTCTTATTTGTGTATGTTAACTATTAATGAACGCTTCAGTGCACTTTTTAGAATAAGTCGGAAAGTTTTCTTTCATAGCACTGTCAAGCACAATGTGGATTTTTATAACTACATCTAGTTTACTGAAATAAACTACCATTTCTAATAGAGTAATGCTGTGGGATCACTGATGACCTGTCTTTCAGACTTAAGAATACAATCCATCCATCCTTGTTATGGATAAACTGCATAGGTTAGAACCTTTTATCCATTTAAATAAATATTTCATCACTGATTATTTTTGTCACATGAGTACATATTTACCACAAACCTTCTACACTTTGCATATCATTGCTGAATAAACTGCAAATCTCAAACATGAAAGCCTAAAGGTAAAGCTTCTTTCAGCACTCTAGAGGACTTAGAAAAGTTTTAATAACGAAACGTTCACTACAAAAAGAAAAAGCCTACTTTAACAATTAAGAATATGTGGAATGCTCATCTCTGGAGAAAGTCTCTTATTTCTCATTAGTAATTGGTAGATCAACAATAAACTTTATCCATTACCCAGAATCCCATCTGTCATTGTATTGCCGTCATTTGACCTATTTAGTTTAAAAGTTCAGTATTTGCATTTTGTTACAATTCAGTTATTATTAAATGAAAACTACATTTCAACTACAACTCCTTAGAGCAATGCAAAGAAGCTGAATAACTTTGGTCTAAAAGTGCCTGATATGATTCTAGTTTAAGCACGTTTAATGTGATACGCTACATTTGGATGGATATACGAGAATGGAATTCAGGACCTCGTATATGTGGTTCACAACCAAACTATCAGTAAGTAAGAAGTGAGAAAAAAAAACAGGAAAAAGCTGAGCTCATTAATTGTTGCCTGGAAATGACGACCAGTTGGACACTGGGTTTTTTGACACGATGTACGGGACCAGCCAATTAAGAGGGTAGTGTGCGTGCTAGATTTTTCCTAACTGGAGATGATTAGATATTGGTCTAGTTCCTTTAGAATTTCATAGAGTATGCTCACAGATTGCAAAGATTTATTTGAATTCTTAACACAGTTATCAGAACCTGCACCACAACTCATAACATCCAATGACCAATAATGCCTTTGTTCACATTATTTCGTAAATAAATCACCAGGTATGTCAATCTCCATGTACTTACCTGTGAAGTGTATTAACTAGCTATGCAAAATTGAATTGGGTAGACTAGATCAGATGGTTAGATGAATGAAATAAGCCATGAAAAGCTGTTTTTTCCTATCATTTGGGTCAAGTTGTAACGACCAGCTGTTGATACGTTTTCGTCTAGCCTGTGAGTAGGTAAATATATACGTTGTTGCAGAGGAGTGTGTGAATTTAGTGATGACCATGAAGATCTGGAAGGGAAAAGAGGAACAGAAAAATGTGAGCCTACGACTCAGTAAGTAGACAAGATGTACTTACATTCGGTAATAAAAGATAACTGACATGAGGTGAAGCTTGACAAAGAAGAGTTGAGGCAGTCTAGAAATCAAAAATGGAAGGTGAATGTGTTTCAAAGTGTTCAATGAAGGATAGCCCATCTATCAAACAATCATTTATGCTATTGCATGAAGGTGGAATGATGCTTCACAAACACGGAATAATTTTCTACTAAGCTTTTATGTTGAATTCAAGGATCAGAAGCAGTTTGTTGGCTAGATGAAAATACAAGGTATCGTTAAGTTTCCTGTCAAAATTTATTTTTAATTCTCAAGTTGTAGAGTATTTTCTAAAATAATCCAAGCTATGGTAATTTGAGTGAATGGTCTTAAATTTTATGGATATGGAATACATTTAACAGATAGAAAGTAGCAAACACAGCTTTCGAGTTAGTCAGGACTCATTGGCTGTGTGCACTTACGAAATGGACCAAGTCACGTTGGGGTCACCTTGGAGACTCAAATTTGTGATACATAATTTTGAAGTGTGACATAAGTGAGAGCTTAGCCATAATAATAATAACAGTAATTCACTTTATTCCAAACAATTTATGCTACAATTTGGAATTCCCAGCATGATATATTGCAACGACAACAAAATGTAAGTATGTACATACCCCTTTACAACATTTCGAATTGTTTTACCATAAAAATTTAAGTAATGTGAAGAATATTTAAAACGAGGAAATTTTACATTGTTAGTTGAATTATTGAAATGAGATTTTAACTGTCACAGAGTTGATGTGTGATTTCTGTTCTAACACTTTTTTCCTCACAAAATATGCCTGCCAGGTACAGTCGAATTCTCATACTTAGCTGTACGAGCATACAGTCTTATATAGTTTCTCCTTGTCCTCCCTGAGGAGATACATGGACAGAGCTGTAAATGAAGTGGATGCTCACTGTCAGTTAAAATTTCTGTAGCTAGTAGCTTGCAGGAATTTATATATCGATCAATCACAGTGTTAATCAGTTGAGCCAGAGACACACCACTCACCCTGCTGACGGTCTACGCAACATAACATAGTCCTTTTTAAGAAGACCAGGAAAGATTGGTGGGGAACAATATAGAAGAATAGGTAAAATGCAGGAATTAATAAATTGTATAAGAAGCAGTTGAGTTATACCAGAAAGCCTCAGTTTTTTTATGTAATAAGTTAACCGAAAGATTTTTTACAAGTCAGCAAACTATGGGATGACCAACAAAGATCAGAAGTAAAACCCAACCCAAGATAGTTCACACTCGATTCACTTTCTGCAGAAATACCATTGATGCAGCAGGCGTCATGAGATTTAAGCAGCTCACATAAGTCTTGTTTACGCCTGAGGCTAAAATTAATAGTCTGACATTTAGAAGGGTTTAGTTTGAGATCATTTGAGAGAGACCATTTGCCAACTTCAGACAAGAATTCATTTAATTTAGAGCAACTCAAGGAAGAGTTTACTGGAATACAAACCGTCAGGTCGTCAGCATACTTGATAAAATTAATTTCAACAGAATAAGGCAAATCGTGCAAAAAAAGAGAAAACAGAAAAGGAGAAGGTACAGCACCTTGAGGCACACCAGCTTCAGTAAGCAATGAAGTGGAGTGCATCCCTTTATGAATAGTGTACTGTTTCCTTTCAGAAAAATAAGAATCCAGCCACATTGTAACCCATGGCTCAGTGTGAGCTATGGCAAACTTATTTAACAAAAGTGGTCTAGGAACAGATTCAAAGGCTGACGAATAGTCCAAAAAGTCACAACGAACATACTTAACACCTTTGTCGAGACTAGAAACAATGTTATGATGCAAGACAGTAGCTGCATCTACAGTACTCCTCTGGTGTTTGTAAGCAAACTGTTTTGGATCTTTGAAAGCCATCAATGAAGGCTCAATCACAAGGAGAAGTAATTTCTCCATTATCTTCAGAAAAGTGGAAGTCATTTATAAATGGTTATATGACCGGATTATATGAACCAATGGGTACTTAGGTGGTAATTAAAGCAACGATCCAGGGATAACCTAAGATTTCAAGCAGAACAAATATGCGTAGAATGCCGTAAATTTTGATTATCAAGTGATTTCACTGTAAAAAATTAATTAAAAATCTAAAATAAATGCATTTTAATACATTTTCATGAGTAGTATCCATATATCCTTGAAAATTCATCGATAATTTTTTACGAGAGGCATTTCTGCTTAACAAAGCATTAAATTATATGAATTACGATTGAAATATTTTAGGAATTGAGAGTTGATAGATGAAACCAACTGAAATATGTAAATTTTCGAGTCTTCAATAATGTCATTCTAAATTGTGTTACAACCAAGGATACCTTTGTTAAAATTCTTCTAAAAGTCGGTAGATGCAAAAATTTGGGGTTATTACGCTACCTTTTCGGTTATTTTGGGCATATAATGAAGACACAAAGATTTTTGAGTTAGATTTTAACTGATTGTATTCAAGATTGCCTATTTTCCTGTAATTTTGTTCATGTTTGCAATTTTTCAACAGTTTTAATTATCTATAGATTTAATTTACGACAGTTTGCTGTAATATATTCATATTATTCAGTTATTAGTGTTACAAAACACTCATACATAGACTAGATTAGACTTCGGTTCCCAGAGAAGCAAGAAATACTTAGTTCTTCATTCCCATATGAAATTTTGTGTTCCGTGTAACATGACACAAGACATTTCTGATGTCATTAGCATCTGAAGTTTATTTTGATATCCCATACATTTCCAGTTACCTGGATGTAGCTGAGACTTTAGCCTCCCAACTTCCTCCTTGTTGCGTTGATTCCCAAACTTCACAGATATAAGGTGGAGAATCTTCCGTGTCAGCGTACAACTTTGCAAAAATGGTTTCAGGTACAACTGTTTGCAAACCATCAGTTGCTATACTGACTGATCTACAGCTGTGTACCCCTCCATACACGGTTGGTTACACAAAGCTTTGAGAGATGCCAACTTCAGCTCTCCACTTTCGGAACGTACCCAAAAACTGATAGAAAGTATTTTTTTGAGTAGTTACTATACGTTGAGGTTCGGCATTTCCTTTTCCGAACAAATTGTTGTAGTACACCAGGTTGTGACTAATGTTCAAGAGTAAATGCTTCAGCATCTTACACACCAACAATGGTATCATATATCTTGGAGTTAGATTCAGAACTACGAACCTTCCTCTTACGTCCATATGTGTAAGCACATCTGATTAAACGGTACTTCAAAACTGGATCACCAGTATCTTACTTGCTCTTACATACAACTTGATTGGTATGCGTACACTACTTAAAATACGATTACAAAAGTAAAAGTTATACCATCCAGTTCAAGCACAATTCCAGGTTTTCCCAATTGGTGAGTCCTTCGGATAACATTATGTCATCAAATACACGCCACACACCAACAGAAACAACTGAATCACCTAGTCCACTAACTGTCAACGAAAAACCCAAACACTGCCAGGATGTAGGAAAATTAGCTCAGATACTAACTTCTGACCAGGGTACGTACGGATTCGTATACCAACTTAGTGCAAAAACCCAGGTTCCTAAATTTCGTGCGGCAACGCACCAATAAGGTGGAACTGCAATAACCTTCAAATGCACAGCCACCTCCATAAACCAGGGATACCTCTTCCTCTGTGCCAGTAATCAATGAAGCTATAATGTACTGAGTGTTAATTTAAGTCTTCTTACTATAGAATGTATTGTGTTTATTGAGTTAAGTGTGATAACATTGAAGTTCACCGTTCATTTATCCGCTTAACCATGTATGTATGTAAACATTTTCTTCAAAAGCAGTGGTCTAAAAAGAATATGAGTTGGAACAATTCACCTCTTTATTTTTTAGTAAATGAATTCAGCATATTCACTCAAGTTTTAGTGATACTACCTCCAGACGTTCGGAATCCATTTCCAAGACAAGTTAAACTCTCCTCCAAATCTGCTTGAAGTACGCTACTAGTTCTACTTATTTTCAGGCTTAGACTACTTAAGTAGAGCTCTTCGGTTTCATTTCTTTGAAGCGTTGAAAACTCTGCTTTAACCTAAAGGATGACAAAACAACTAAAGCTACGAATGCCTATCTCGCAGAAAATTCCCATTGTAGATTTTATCGACAAGTCTAACAGACAATATCCTGGCGTAAACATTTTCGGGATTAGTGAAAAAAATCTTACTTATTTGTCATCAAACTGAAATGTTTAAAATGTAGCCTGTTATTTTCTTAGCCTAAATTAGCCATGATTTAGTATACAACTCCAAAAATGGTCAATAAAGTTAACTGAAAAATGATTCGTGACTTGCAAATTGTATTTAGATCAAAGTTCACTTCAACTAGAAATCTTGTTGATAAACTGGCGGTTATATAAAAACCAGTCACACAATTAAAGTCAGTACAAAAAGTTAAGAAGTATCTGTTATTCATGACCTAGTTGATCGATCTTCGTCAACATAAAGGCTTCTTGAACAAATGCTTTGATAAGCAAACGTTTGAGTTTCACCTTGATGTTATGCGGTTGACCATGTCTAACAACAGAATCAAGTGTGCACATTTCGTTCTATGCGGGACTGCAGTCTTAAATAACATTGACAAGCATGAGTTTCAGAACAGGATTACCATATCTCATTGTGCCTACATTATAGGACTTCCCTCACATAATGGAATCAAATGTGTCAGACAGTGAGTGGTCAATGAATGAATTTATGTAGAAGGAGTCATCATTAGCAGACTCTGAATGATGCTGACCAATGTCAACTATCTTTTCTAACCTTATTTCTGGAAAAAACATTTTGTAGATTTCTAGCATAGAAATCTGACCCCACAGAGTATGTGGCATTTGATCTGAAGGAATGTTTCAGCTACAAAAGGTAGACTGAGTTTTGGTACTTTACCTATTACATGGGAAAAAAATGTTTCACAGTATTCCTGTAAAAAAACAAATTCAGGGAACCAATGCTTTGACACTGTGTCAAGTAGAATAAAATACTTCAAGGAATAAATATACTTTGTCCCATTAATGTTGTTATTATTGAATTCTGTTTTCAAGGCAGATGATCCAGTAACTGTCTAGTGAGACTGCTGAAATGGTTCCAGGTAATATCACTAGAAGTTTGGTAGACGGGTAAGGGTGTTTCGCTTGTAGAACCGTAGGGTGTATACATGTTTCCTTTGGTAATTATTTAGTCATTTATTTGAGGCATAACTCATGATCCATCAATATAACCACAATAAACACATGATTGCAAATCAGTTTTCGAAATTAAAAGTGGTTGTTCTTGAATACATCTCATCTTGGAAATAAAAATTTGCTGCATTATTGATGTTGAGAAAGACCTATGTGAATTCCTATCTATTCCAGAACGTTATGTGAAATTAGCTGAACAAGTAACAAGTGGTCATAATCCCCAGTTTTTTCTCAACTTCCATAATCCTTCTTCAATTTTTCAACCATAAAACCCAACAGCTTAACCACTAGGTGAAACTAGAAACAAACCTGGGGTCTAATGCTATGTCAACAAATGATGTTTTGCCAACTTATTACTAGCCTGACCTTAGTGACCAGTAGGGGCACCCAGGACGTGCGTTTCGTCCTACTTCGGACCCGCCAGCTGAATGTACCTGCACCCTAGTGAGTAGTGTTGTCCCCGCTGAAAGTTAAACCCAGCACCCTTCACTTCAAACGTCAAGGCGCCATCCACTAAGCTACTGAGGTATGAGAGCCACATCTTGTGCAGGGGGTATCAGTTATTGTAATGATACTAGTAACTCACGTTCTGGATTCCTCTACTATTCATCAAGATCATTATAACATCATGAATATCCGGCAGTATCGAGGCATCCACACAGAAACCCATCTTATTACTGAGGTCGAGCGATTCAACCCTGCATAGCAAAGGGAAATTACAAGTGTCATTATAACATTCTTAGCTTATTTCATTGTTGCATTAGGAATTCTATAATCACAAACCCTATAGGATCTAAGAACAGTTACTCCTACTTTTTGATCAAAACGTCAGTGGGGGAATTATCAAATCCCTCTTAACATCAATGTGCTGCGCTGTTTCGGGATTATGTAACGATCATTGAATGCATCACTTGTCAGCTGTGAGCACTGCTCAAAGGTATAAGTCTGTATACCATTATATTCACTGAGAAAGTGCAGTTATATTTGATAATATCGTTATGCGAATGTATTCGGCATATTCTATACTGAAAACCAGTTCAGCACAACATAAATATTATTGTGTTTTGAGGACTAATGGGGATTTTACTTTTAGGGTATACTCATCAACAACTGACATCGGTTGAAGAACCACTGAAAACCTAGGAGAATTCAATGGCTTTTTCGTCCTAGAGTGTGAGTCCTCAGCAGTACGTACTCACGACTCCGTCAGAGACCAAACTCAGAATGTTCTGGTTTCACCAGTCGGAAGTGAAGCAGATCCCAAATGAAGACCTTGGTAGATAGCCGCATTGTATAGCGATTTGACAGAACTAGCTAAATATCGACGACTGAACTTCGACCCCAATGGCTCAATGACTAACATGCTCCCCATGAATCCCGAAGATCCTCAGCTCGACCCTAGCGGGGCAGTGGATGCGTACTGCTGTGGAGTCCCATACTGGGACCAGACAGCTGTCCAGTGCTCCTGGATTTTCAGTGGTTCTCTAACTAATGTCAGTCATTGGTGAGCATTATCTTATCAATATTATTAACAAAGAAATAAGGAGATGCATTTTGAGATTATTTAGAACTCATTTCTCTGAGTAAAAAGGTTATTACTAATAGTCGTGTCTCCACTTTCTATACACAGAGGCGGATAACTCTTGCTAAGCTACATCTAGTACTCCAAATTTCACCTCAGCCTATAAGATGACAGCATGACAAATCTAGATACAAGCTATGTCAGCAACTTTTCGTCTTTCACGTAATAAATTTTTAAAAAGGTGGATATGAAACGATCGGCAAGTTATTTACAAATTACACACTTGACCTTGAAAATGCTCCAACTGAGCGGTTTTCAACTGTATTCTGGCTAGAGCAATTTACAGCTGAGTGTGGTTGACTTTTAAGTAATCATGTTATTCAGAAATACATTTATGTAAGAAATAGCTTCTTGATTACTCGTCTACCGTTAAAGATATACTCAAGAAGAAATTTTCCGCACATTTCAGGTGTGGTTTAGGTCATAAATATACCGAAAAAGTGATTTTCTAGTTCTCTACATAATTTGCTCATAAATTACGATGAATTCAAAATATATGTCTATCTTTAGAAATTGAAAAGATTTGTTTCTCGATACAAATTTAGTTAGTTAGTTGAGCAAGACTTGCAATCAAATTTCACCAGAAACCTCGTTGACATTTTGGAGAATACTGGCGCTTTCTTCATCTTACGACTTCACAAATAGTGATAACCTTACAGTTTGTAACTTAACTATAATAGGCAAAGGAATTATTCATATCTAGGTACTACTGTCAGTCAACTATCAGTCTCCTTGTTAACCTTAAACAAAATAATCAGTAATTCAGACTAGGTTCATCTCTGTTCTTACAATTTTCTATTGATGTAGTTACTTAGTCAGGTCAGGTAGTTTGGTGATGAAATACACACTGCATCAAATTTCAAATCTCATCTCACATCAAACTGTTGCTAACATCATTCTGAGGTGCTCTTCTGTTTTCCTCTATCTTTCGAAATACTAAACACTATTGTTAGTGAGTTCTAAACCAACATTTCCAGAATATAAATTACTTCCATTAAACTGTTTGTCCTTGAAACCAGTCTTCTTTTCTGAGAGGAATAAATAAATTCTAAAAAACAAAAACAAACTAAAAGTAAGTAAGACTGTTCAATTCAACAGCAAACAGATATTAGACGCGTCACTGGAATGATGAATATATACACTTAAATATTTCATGTCGACAAAGACGAAATGCAATCACAAATAATCATATTCATTTGGAATTAAAGTTTTGAATGTTGAAAAAATTCATATGATATCTGGTTCTGTGAAGCGAAAGCAACCTGAATGCCGAACACTGTCGGTAATCGTTTTTGTTTGAATATATACCACTAATCTGAATCTCGATTTATTTGACTGTGACCAGATATCTACTTCTGAAGGTGTAATTCTGAGTTCACTTCACCGATATACTCCACCTTCATTTATAACTGCAGGAAATGGTCTTTAGGTGTTAGTCAACTGGAGACAGTCATCAGAGTGAAGTATATGCGACCTGGAGTGAACGGATGTCCCCTGTTAAATTCAAAGCCATGTCATCCAGTGATGTAGTGAGAGATGCTGCTACCAAGTTATTCGAAGGCACTTACATGCACTTTGCTTTTTCATCAAGAACATGCGTATACTGTCGGTTGTTTAAGAGTACAGTTTTGTTCTTTCTGAGTTATGAAGAGTAGTAAAGGTGGACGGAATTATCAGAATATCTGACTAACTGCAGCAAATTAGACCAAGTAAAGAAAATACAACTTGCATTTAAAACAAGCAAGGAATATGAAAAAACAGGACTTAATGAATTGATTAATTTCAGTAGTACTCGTCAGCTGAATACTCTACATACTTGATTATGTATACTATTAAATAATGCAAAAGAGCATACATATATGCAGACGTAACGTAGACTGAGACATTTTTTAAAGGTCAAGTGGTAATGCGAAGGGTAGAAATAGGTGTTCAAAATTGGATAGGTTACACCGTTAAATATGAGTTTAGATAATAGTGCAATCTAAGGATCACATGGATTTCAGGTTATAATAATAATAATGTTGAGACAGAGGTGAGAACTGAATGGATGCAGCTCAGATTACGTTGTTTAAAGCAAGATACTCAATAGTACTTGAGCATACATAACAAGAAAACCAGGTGTGTATTGAAATGAATAATAATGACAACAATGGTGGTAGAAATAAGGTTAGTTAGGCAAAACACATCCGGGGGGAGGAAAACAAAAATATAAGATGCGTGATAATTAAGAGCAAGTAATAAAGACTGAAAATGATTAGATGACGCTGTAACTGCTACGGTGGCACATTCAAGCTGACTACCATTTCCTTCTGAATGCAGGAACGTGCAGGCTTCTACAATTCCAAACAATTTCTTATTTTGCTGTCTACCGATAACCGTAAAAGATCTACAAGCACCAATATCATGCCCATAATCCATTAGGCCTTGCTTTATCAAGCTTCTCGGTGTCTTCTTCTCAACATGCTTCAGCCATTCGTATAGGTGCTCAATCATTTGGATAAACAGACACCTCTCTGTACAATCAGTGTATTTGTTCCCGCAGGTACATTCGAGTTGATATATGCATTTAGATGTGTCGAGGATCGGAGCCCTGTCTTTCACTGATTGTGCAGTACCTTTTTGACAATGCTGAGTAGGACGAGTTTAGCAGCATAATAAGTCCTTCTGATAGACTTCACCAATCTTCATCTAACTACTTCTACCACGTCGTCACCTTTGAATGGCAAGGTGATATAAACTGGCTTTTTCTGTACTGTTGAGGACGCGTTCTGCTCCCTACCCATTTTGCGTGTTAGTTGATAAAGCTTCCTGGGTACCCATTCTTCAACAGAACGTTTTTCAAAGTCATCATTTCGTAGTCTAGTGTGCTGTCAGAACAAATTTTCCTGACTCTATTAAATAGCACTCTGACTACGTTCATTTTGTATTGGATTGGGACAAAGCTCTTGAAATGAGGGTAATATCCAGTCCATGGAGGTTTTCTATAGATGAACCTTTCGATAGATCTATGGATTGCTTTCCCCAATCAGACATCTGAGAAACTAATCATATTATTTTCTTTGTGGTCAGTAGTAAAGGTCAGTTTTCTCTGGCATGGATTGAAGCTCTTTATTAGTGCTTCTGCCTCCATTTCGCTATTAAACATAACGAATATATCGTCCATGTAAGGCTGGTACATTTCTGTCTGATCTGTGAAGCATTTCAAGCTACTAGTTTGCAGACTTGTTAGAAATAAATCATTGGAAAGTGGCCCTAGAGGGCTTCCCATTACAACTTCATCAGTTTGTTGGAATAGCTTTCCGTTAAACAGGAACTAGATGTTCTTGGTGAATAGATTTAGAAGCTTCCTCAACTTGTTCGTTGGGATAGGGATATTACCAGTTTTTCGACAAACAAACTCGATGGCTTCATCAACTAGTACGTTTGTGAAAAGAGATACAAATGCAACAAGGTGCTTACCAGTGCTATTGAAACCGGTGATGCTTCGAACAGATTACAAGGTGTCAGAAAGTGTGTGTATTCCCAGACATATGAGCAATGGCTTGAGGATTCTATATAACCATTGAGCTACTTTGTGATAGGATGAGTTTATCATTCATAATATAGACCTTAAAGGCATCCCTAGCTTTCATATTTTTGCACGTCCATATAACTTTTGGATCTGTGATCCAATTGGTTTAATGCTATAAATGTGCTTTCATCAATGTATTTAGTCTTCAGAAGCTTCTCTGGTTGTTGTACTACCAACATTTCAGTACATGATGTTTGATCTTTAGGATTACTATCCTACTTAAATTTCGAGTTATCAGTGAGAATTTCATGCATCTTTATAAAAGAAAATCTGTTCTGTTAATGAGAGTTACATGTTTTTCTTTTTCAGAACTCAGAATTAAGATATCTTTATCCTCTCAAAGCTCACGTAAGGATCTTCAGTGTTCTTTAGAAATAGTTCTTTTTCGACTAGAACTAACTTTTCCTGTCCTTTGAAGCAGCATAAAGACTAGTGAGTTAGTCATATAAGTTTTCAAACTGGACTTCAACTTCGATTTGTCGTATATTCTTTGACGGCACACAAAATCTAAATCCCATAGATAATACTTCAGATGGCTTTTAGTTAAATGAGATATCAGAGAAATTGTGAAAATAATCTGATGAATTGCATGGAAATATATCATTTAAAGGATCAAGAAATTATGACTTTTGTAAAGTTCTGTTTTCAGTTTCTCTCACCCTTTTTAATGCAAATATTTATTTGAGTGCCACTAAAATTTAATTCATTAAATCTTGCTTTTTGGCATTTGTTGCTTGTTTTAAACATGTCTGTCTTTCCTTTATTTCTCTTGGTTATTTTGATACAGTGCTAGTCATACTGAATAGATATTATTTGAACTCGCGCTGGAAGTAGTGATTGAAAAGCTTTTTAAAGTAATGGTCTTGGTTACCTATTAGGTATCGTTCGTCTGGATTACTTCACTCTTCTTCATACAGGATATTTTCACTAAAGTTAACAAATTATTCCTAGTTAAACTTCAAAACGGCTTTTGTTTTTACTATTCATTGACATTGTTATTCTCCTTTGTTTTGTTGGATCGAATTGTTCGACCTTTATTGGCATATGGGCTCCTACGCGGGCTCCTATGTCAATAAATAGTAATAACTACTACCCGTTGTACAAGCTGTGGCTATCGTTCACCCTTGGCATAGTGGGTAACCCCATGGCGTTTGGAGCGGTGGGTGCGGGGTTCGAGTCCCAGTTGGATCAAGATCACTGGGGTGCGGTACATCCAGCTGACAGGTCCCAAATAGGACGGAATGCGAGTCTCGGACCCTTCTGCCAGTGAAAACCAACCAATTTATCATAACTTCTGTTTTGTCGTATTTTACCAACTTCAGGAAGTAATAGATAGGACACTTTCCATTACAAGAAGTACTAGTACTTTCTTCTAACCTCTTCCCGATGAACAGTTTTAGTTCAACAGGACCTAAGAAAAAAGTTATTCTGAGCAGAAACATCACTGAAAATTTGTGACATAAATTCGATTTATCTAAGAAGTCTGTTGTAATAGAGAGTATTTCATTTCATTTCATCATTAGTTAATATCAGTTAAAGGACCATTTAAAACAGAGAACACTAAATAGTTTTATTGCTTAGGTCAAAGGTGAGCATGTAAACTCGGTGATGATAACAAATGATAGTCATGTTCTATCACATACTGACAGAGGTGTTACATGTCAAGTATTAAATTCTAATCCTGTGACTAACTTCCAACGTATTCTTTACAAGACCTGAATACTATTCTAGACTATATATTACGTTTAAGGTCCCATGGTCCCATGCTAAGATTCAATAATTTCCTAATATCATTTTTTTTTTGGCTCTTTTTAGACAATATCAAGCCAAGATAAATGGTATTTGAAATGTTTCACTTATTTTCCGTATTATAACTGGTTTATTGGATAATTTTATGATGTCCTGTCTGAAGGTTTACCAATTTTTATTCAAGTATACGTAACTTTACTTCCATTTCAAGTGAACTTTCCATGTTTCAAAAACAAAAGCATTTTAGTGGAAGAAAGAACTCAGCGTCTAATAAATCATCATTTCAGTTTGGAGGTTTGTAGGGATTTATTGATTTCAAGTTGATATTCATCACGGACTGACATCAGTTGAAGAACCATTGAAAATATGAGAGCACTAAACAGCTCTTTCGTCCTAGTATGGGATCTCTTAGCAGTATGCAGCCAAGATCCGGCGAGGGATCAAACCCAGGACCTTCATGTTACACGGTGAACGCGTTAAATATTCAGCCACTGGGGTCAGAGATCAATGGTACACAGTTTACAATTTCTGTCAGTTCGCTATACAGAATGACTATGCACAAAAGTCTTCAGTTGGTAGTGTAGGACTACCCAACAGTGTGCACGCATGACCACTCCAGAGACAGAACTCAGGACTTTCAGGTTCCGCGGCGGGCTACTCACTATCGACCAATCGGTCAGAATCCATTGGTTCACATTTTGCTAGTTCTCTCAGTTCACAATATAGCATCACCTTCAACTCATGCCGTCGTTTAGTACCTGTCCTCAAGTCTGAATTGGTTTGCCCCATCGGTCATGACTTTTCACTAGAACTTCGGAAAATCTCATCTCGAAGTAAGTCACTAGTGAGCATTGGAGATTTGTAGGAATTTATTGATTTCAAGTCGGTTTTCATTACGAAACAGATATCCAGTGCTCCCAGATTTTTAATGTTTCTCTAACTGATGAAAACTACTTTGAAACCAGTCCATCAGCACAAAAAACCAGGTGAATTGGATTTATTTGTTTGGAAATTCATTACTCAAACTTACTTCGTGACTCAGATTTTTACCATTTTTCTGTAAATATTAGAATTAGGAAATTGTGCGCGTCGGATTTTTCACCGAGAGATTAAAATAGATGTAATGAACTTCACATACTTGTCATGTTATATCATCTAATCATTATTTTATCCTTGAACGCAGTACAATAAAATAGTTGCAACCAGCAGCACATTGTAATGTTGAAGTGATCAATGTGTATAATTCAACAAAAGCTTTACATTCATAGACCTGCATTAGCAATGTTGCAAATGTGTTAACCTTAGCAAAGGGTACTGGGTTTGAGCCTCAGTGGAAACAACACTCACTGGGTGTTTCAGTCACATCCAGCTGATAAGTCCTAAGTAGGACGAAACGGGCATCCTGGATTCCTCTGCTAGTCAATAAGGTCGATATGACATCATGAGTAATCGGCATTATCGAGGCATTTTCATAGCAGCCCATCTACCAACATAGGTTGAGCAATTTGGCCCTGTATAGCAACGGGAAATTACAAGTATCATAACAACTAGCTTATCGAAGTCGTAAGCTGATTGGGTTACTCCTACTAAAGTATACTGCTCACTGGTCTTATCTGCTAGCATTAGTGAAAGTCTACAACCATTAAATAAGATGCGATTCACGATTTGGTCTTCCAGTTCCTATCACTCGACTTTTAATCGTCTATTTGCCCACAACTACCAACTCTTCTTTTCTGCATATTTCGATCCGTGTTGTTATTGCTAAACAATATTTAAGTGGAAAAACTAGGATGCTGATTTAAGCGGTCTGGCAGGGAATACATGCAAAATTATCACCATAGTTCCTGCTCCCATCCTCGGACCTTCCACTACAAAGGCGCTAAGTATGTTAGACCTGCCTTCTTAGATCATACTTCTCTTTCTGATTCTATCCCCAGACCCCTTTTATTAAATAAGCTTGCCAGAACTCACATTGAGTTCTGGATTGCAAGCTGGCTTGATTCTTGGTTGTGTTTTGTTCTCTGTGCTGAGTGGTTTACTCATGAAGCTTTCATTGTTTTTCCAAACAACAACATCAGTAACTTCGATATGAAGTCTTGGTTCTTATTTTTCTGAAATAAAGCGGTACACTTTATACACAGGAAAGCGCCCTACTTTGCTACTTAGTGAAGCCAGTGTCCCTCAAGATGCTGTTCTTTCTTTGTGCGCAACCTACCCACCTCGACTAAAGCTAACATTTTTAAGTAAGCAGACGACCTAAAAGTATCCATGCCGATTATCTGCTCTTCAGATTGTTCTCAACTGAATAACTTGTAGATCGAAACGGGCCACTGGTCTCACACTCGATCTCTTCAAATATCAGATGGTTAATTTTAGCTTAAGATGTGAACAAGACCTATGTGAAGTGCTTCATTCCCATGACTTTTGCCTTATTGCTGGCTCTACTGTAGGGCATGTATCAAGGGTGATCTATCTTGGCTTCTGCTTTTATTCTGATCTTTCTTGGCCTTCCTATATCTTACTGATTTCCAGGAAAGTCTTTCGCCTAACCTTTTATTTAAAGAAACTCAGACTGTCTGGCATAACTCAACCTCTACTAGTACGTTTCATTAATTCCTGTGTTTCGCCTATACTTATTGTTCCTCCTTATTCTTTCCTGGACTCCAAAAAAAAGACTACACTGTATTGCTTGGGTTTTGAAGTCTGTTAGTAAAGTGAGTGGTATACCACTAACCATGCTGACAAATGCGGTTGTGGATAAGCATCTGAACTCTTGTATCTGATGACAAGCATCCTCCGCATCTTCAACTTTCTCCATAATTGTCGTCAGGATAGACACAAAGCAAATATATTAAACCTTATAAACATACAACTACATACAAAAACTCAGCTATACCTTAATTATTGGGTGGAGAAAATAATGTTATACGTAGTTTTATCATTCAACTTTCCAATCGCAAATAGTTATCATGACCCAGAAGTCATTTACCATTTTAACAATCCTGTTATTCTTTATCATGTGTTGTTAAACAGCACCATTGTTGATATATATATATATATATATATATATATATATATATATATATATATATATATATATATATATATATATATATAAACTGATGTAATACCACATACTGAGAATTGTGTACTGTATGCAAAATTATGGCCCGAAATAAGGCAAATATGTTATTATTACTATTGTTATTATTGACACATGTAGGTGTACAGACCGACGAAATGGATCTACAGGACGTACTACGTGTGCTACATATTCCTAGACAGATCATAAAACGCCTCCTTATTACTTATAACAAACAGACTGTTCAGCGTAAAAGCTCTTGGTAAGAAAATATGTTAGTTCATATTGTGAAACTACTAGTTCATTTAATAAATTTCTATAACATTTCGAACAATCTCATCACACATTTACTTGTCACATCAATTTATATATGAAAATGCAAAAAAGGAAAAGTTAAATATAATGAATATGAAATGATTGGGGGCCCAACCAGAATTTATGCCGATTAATTGAACTTCATATATCTGCTGCTTCTGTACTGTCTGACATTTCTGTAGTTTACCATATCAAATTTATGAATTTTTGTGGTTCAGTTATGATTAAAACGAAGGAGGAAACTAAAGAAAAGTTATCGAGATCTTGAATTAATTATCTTCATATACAGTCATTTCTAGTAAATCCGGATAAATATGTGACGAAATTGTCTTTAATTGAACTTTCGATATGTGAGAAAGAAGCTCTTTCCATGGGATTCAATTTTACAGTTCCATACTATCATAATATTATGATTTGGCGATCAGTGCCCATTTCGAAAATCTATGTGATCAGTTAAGTTCACTAGTTCCTGCCTATTCTGATAACTACAGTTGGTTAAAGGTTAAACTAGTTGGTATTGTCGATCAATTCCATAATTCAGGCCCGTAACACAACACTTTAAACGCCTGAAAAACTTACAGAATAATCTTGATATGATAATCCTAAACCCGATAAAGGATAAGGTATTGTGTTGATGAACAAAGTGGAGCACAAAAATAGAATATTGTCTATTCTTTTTGATGAAAGTAAATTCATGCAGGATGTTTCATCAAAGGATATTGGGCAATTAAAAGGAAAAGTAACATCTAGTCTAGTTAAACTGCTTAATATGAATTTTGGTGATAAAGCGGAGTTCAGTTTCTTAACACACATGGGACCAAATTCTCCAAATCTTCATGGACTTCTAAAAATTCATGAAATTCATAGTCCATTACACCTAATATTGTCAGTATGTCGGTCTCCCATAGACAAATAGGTGAAATGGTTACCGAAATACTGAGCGCCATTTGCAATGTTTTATGTAAGAGTTCATTGAAAGATACTTTTGAACTTGTTGATTGTCTTACTGATATGAATATCAGAGACAAGAAAATGTACTCCTTCGATGTCAACTCTTTATTTAAGAATGTATCCTCCAACGAAGATAGTTAATATACTTTACGCTTATATGTCCTAGAATTATCCTTCTTTTCCTATTTCTCCAATGCATTTAAAGTAGCTACTTTTATTATATTTTGATAAGGTTTATATCGCTTTCGAAGGTGAACACTTTCGACAAATTGATGGTGTTGCTATGGGGAGTCCATTAGGGCCGTTATTAGCAGATGTATATATATCACATTGAACTAATGGCTCATGGATCTGATCAGTAATGTCACATTCTATAGAAGGTATGTTGATTATATGATTGTAATATGTGACACAGATGAGGATGCCGTACGTTCGTTAAAAAGACTCTATACCACACAAGATCATATCAGCCTGATACGGAAAGAAGAAAATGACCATCAACTTGCATTTCTTGATATACTGTTGTACCGGAGACGAGATGGATCTATCAGACGATCAGTCTATAGAAAGCCTACTTAGACCAGACAGTATGTGAGTTTCTACAACTTTTGTTCAATGAAACATAAGAGGGGCTTAGTAAGATGCTTATTCAGTAGGATCCAACATATTTGTGCATTTGATACAATGGATGACCAAATTTCTGACAGAGACACTTATGAAAAACAGATATCGATTACAGTTTGTATAACGTTGTAGAAAAACTATTAACCCCAAGGCCTATAGTTTTCCGGCTCTCGAGGAATGACATATTTCTTAAAGTACCACACAGAGGGGAAACGAGTAGTCGGATATTGAAACAGAGATTAAAATCTGTTATCAGTAAAACAACTCAGCTTATCATTGTTGAGACGACAAAACACCTGCTTCACCAAAAACCTCACTCTCGCATAAATGATTACGTCGCATCCCACTGCGTTTACCAATTTACATGTATGTGTGGGCACACATATATAGGGAGGAGTAATCATGTTATGTCGACTAGGGTGGGTGAAAATATACCTAAATGGCTTGAAAAACAGTTTAACACAAACTCTGATAAGTGCAGGTCACAGACATCTATCTTCATCTATAGCAAAACATTTCATCTAAATGAATCATAACGTCAATACGCAAACAGCATTTAAGAGCAGTTAGTGGTGCATACTGCAATTTGCCGAAGCGTTAGCCATTCGTAAACTTAAGCCCCCGTTGTGTATACAGAAAAAAAATTGTTGTTTCACTTAATTTCCCTTGCTAATCCCTATTATATTACCAATTAGGTGACGAGAGGGAAACCTCCATAAGTATATCTATGATAAAATTGAATAAGAATGGAGACAGTGGGCATCCTTGACGGACACCACTCAACGAGAGTGTAGCTCCCTGGACAACTCGCCGTAGGGAGCTACACTCACAACACCCACGACCCCTCCAGCAGGGATCGAACCCGCGACCTTCAGGTTCTCCGGCCAGCGCGTTACCATCAAGCCACTGGGTCAAAATTCAGTGCTCCATATTGCCAACTTCTGTTAGCTCACGATATAGCGCAAACCGCCACCCAATGTCATCGTTGAGTATCTGTCTTCACGACCATCAGGCTTTGACTCCACCGGTCACGACTTCTCATTGGAACTTCGGGAATACTTCTCGAAGCTAGTCACCAATGAGCACCAGTTCAATTAAAATTTGAGGGAGTTGTGGAGATTTGGAAATATTTCAAGTTGTTATTCATCGTAGACTGACATCAGTCAGTCAGTCACAACTCCCTCAAAATCTATTTAATTTTATCATAGATATTCTTATGGAGGTTTCCCTCTCGTCACCTAATTACACAGACGTTGACCCAATCATAGGTGAATTTTCGTTAGATCTAGGATATGCAGATGACATAGTCCTGTTAGGTGAAGACGCTGACAAGATGCAGAGTCTTCTGAACATTTTGAGTGGGAATTTGAGAATGTTTGGGATGCGATTTTCACCACCCAAATGCAAATATTTACTCCAAGACTGGTCTTCAGAGGTACCGCGGCTAACAATAGAGAGTGAAGTGGTTGAGTGTGTTGACCACTTCACTTATCTGGGAAGTAGGATCAACCCTGGTGAGTTAGTTGCCGATGAAATCTCTGCACGGATACAAAAGGCTCAGCTGGCTTTTGCCAATTTGCGCCACCTATGGAGCCGCCGTGATATCCGTTTGTCTATTAAGGGTCGCGTGTACTGCACAGCAGTCCGCTCTGTTCTACTGTATGGCTGTGAAACATGGCCATTGAAAGTGGAGGATACAAAAAGGCTTCAGGTGTTTGATCACCGTTGCCTTCGTGGTATAGTATAGGACGTATTCCGTGGTGTCACCATGTGAGTAATGCAGAAGTCAGGTGTAGAGTTTTGGGGAGAAGAGGTAAGTCAGTTGACGAGGTTGTGAACCTTCATCGACTGAGATGGCTGGTTGGGACACGTACTACGTATGCCTAGTCACCGATTGCCTCATCACACAATGTTGGCTGAAGTAGGTCCAGGCTGGAAAGAGGCCCGAGGTGGCCAGACTAAAACGTGACACCAATGTATGAAGTCTCTGACTGTTGGTTCAGGCCATGTAGAGCGATGCAGACTAGGTGGTTGGGGTCGGCGGGACAAGAGGAAACAGTGGTTGGAGGTTAGGTGATTTGGCTCAGAACCGATGTCAGTGGCGCAGATGTATACACACATTATCCTCATCTTAACTACACTACACCGAATCTCACCATTTGTCACTCCTCTTTCCTTTCTTCTCGTACTTTATATTTTTTTGAATGCATTCCCTTATCTTCATCCTTCACCTCATTACCTTTCTAACTGATGTAGTGATATGAGGTGTGGGAGCTCGAACCATTACGCAGTAATGCCTGGTCCTATGTTGATGTTGATTGATTATATTACCAAAACTAGTGCCACAACATTTTCAGATTCACATTTATCCATTTTCATACATAAATTGACTTGACAAGTAAGTGTGTGATGAGAATGTTCGAAATGTAATGACAAAATACATCACATTTTTCAGATAATCTTCGTCTTCTAATAAAGCTACCGAAATTCGTATTGTATTTTAAACCAATGAAGTCTAGAGTGGAAGTGAGATAAGCACTGACATTTCGAAAACCTTTAACCTTAAGTGCCAGTAAAACTCATCCTGAGAATAATCGTTTCTGATAGTTTAAGGGGAACATGATATCAGAAAGCGAATAAAATAATCCGAAATGGTTAATTTGGTTTTGATGAAATTCGAAAGTTTGGTGGCTGGTGAAAGTCTTGTAGTAGGAAATGATAACTCCATAGTAAGACTGGGGGGTATAGTGCCGATGAAAGGTTTTCAGGATAAGATTTTCAATACGGTGAAACTATTCTATTTTAAGGTAATTCCAACAAGGATGAAAATCATTTTCGATCAGTCGCATTGAGCACATACCTGATTATCTTGGAACAGCAGTGGCTTTATTGGTGGCACTCCTATTTGTGAAAACCGTTGTTACTCTCCATGTGAAGGTTCTTTTTCAATAATATGATGATAATACGATGGCGAACATTTGTAGAGTGATCCTGATGGTGTTGTGTTCCCTGAGCTGAATGGTTTCATCATGAAGCTCTCATTGTCATTCTAGACAACATCATAGGCTCAAACTTCCGAAAGAAGTGAGCTGTGGGATTTCTCCCCAACTGGCTTAGTAGCTCGTACCAATGACCTTTTCAGTGGTTGGTTGTTTCTACTGAAGTCTTCTTATCGTGTCCGAATTTATTTCGATTGGTTAGCCTGCTAACCTAGACTCCGACCTTCTTGTCGTTTCTTATTGATTGATAGGTTGTATGTTTGTTGATCGTTGAATGTCAAGCTTCTAAAAATCCCTTGGCATGCTTTGTGGTTCCTCTATTCAGGATCTCCACATTTTCCAAGTCTACAGTTGTCTATATGTGTTGATATAAGCGAAGATATGTCATGACACTTTGCTGTCTGTCGATTTTCAAATAGACGGATACGAAAAGGGTGACCACTCTGTCCCACATAGTATTTTTTTTGTAGATTTTGTGGTTTATTTTTGTAGATAAAATTCGTTTGTCTTCCTTCTCTGTTGTATCTTTTGGCCTGCATTAGACCGGGTGAAGAGATTTTGTGGACTTGTGAGCTACAGTGATTCTAAAAGGCTTCAGTAATCTAGTTGTGACCTCGGAGATCCTCTTCATTTAACGTAAGACAATTCCTATATTAATTTCAGAGGATGACTCTTCGGTTACAAACGAATTCGACAAACACCTTCTAATGACGTTGTATGGATAGAAGTTCTTCTGGAAAACAGTCATTAAGTAGTTTTATTCTTTTCTCCGGAGGCTTAATGTACTATAGTGTGTTTTCTCTCTTCTGAACAATATTTTCATACAGCATTATGTGTTGTTAGATCGTTACAACTATAGTTGAGGATACGATCCATATGAAACGGTTTTCTGAATGCTTTGACTTATGAATTTACATAGTTAGGGGCCTCTACGCACCAAAAGAAATCGAATTCATTCTTTGTAATATAGAATCCACACTATCTGCAGTTCTGATACTTTAGGAGATGAACTTAATCTTTTCAAAAATATTTTGATTGAAGACCAGTACCCTGAGCTTTTCAGCGGTACAACTATGAAACTGAAGTCAAATAATCATTCAACTTTTACGGCTCCTAAGAAGCCTCTGTTCATTGGCTTACAGTTCAGCGGAGACACGTCGACAGATATATTAGGAAACCGTTTGGCGTGTTGATTCATAAAGACTTCCTGTGATGCCAAACTTAGATGAATTTTTTCTACATACCCAATGCTTCGATTATGCGTAAAGGATAAGCTAGCTTCCTTGGCCACCTCGATGCCTGTTTATCATTTCACCTACTCCTGTGGAATAAGGCATATTGGCCGTACTAAGCGTTCACTTTCCAAATGTATTTCCGAATATTTACCAGTCTAGTTCCACAAAGAAGAAAAGAGAACACCTCACAGCTCTGTTTAGCTTAGTAACCAAATACTACTTGATAGGTCTTCTTATTATTACTATTTCAACGATTACTTAATTATTTTTCGGATCTCCTGATTTATAATGAAAATGAAATTTCGTTCAAAACTATTTTCTCGAACATTCTTTTTCTGTTACCAAGTGAAAAGAATATTTCTGAGACTGTACAGCTTGAAAATAATACCGCTGAAAAGAGTGACTCTTCGTCAAACGTCTTTTGTTTTATGACTTAATGGGGATTTTTAAACCTTTTAATTTTTCAGGTTGGAATTCATCATGAACTGACATCAGTTGGAGGAACATTGGAAACTTGGGAGCACTGGACAGCTGTTTCGTTCTAGTATGGGACTCCTCACAGTGCACACCCACAATCCCACCAGCCCATGATGAACTTCAACCTGAAATCAACTAATAAATCCCTACAAACCCCAAAATTGAATGAACCTAGTGCTCATTAGTGACTAACTTCGAGAGGTGATTCTCAAGGTCCAAATGAGAAATCTTGACCAGTAGAGTCAACCAAGTCGACCATGAGGACAGTTATTCAACGATGACATTGGATAGAGGTTGCGTTATATCTTGAACTGACAGAAGTAGGAAATATAGACGACTGGATCCCGACTCAGTGGCCCAGTGATAACGTGTTGGCCACAGAACCTGAAGGTCCTGGGGTTCGCTCCCTGGCGAGGAGGGGTCATGGGTGTGCACTGCTGAGGAACCCCAAGGTTGAACAAGACAGCTGTCCAGTGCTCTCAGGTTTCCAATGTATCTTCAACTGATATTAGTCTATGGTGAATTCCAACCTGAAATCAATTAATAAATCTCCGCAAGCCTTCAGATGAAATTTTTCATTTTTCCCAAATGCATTCTATAAATGCAAGTCTTTTGTTTTGTTCCTCTTTGGTTGTTAGTTTGACATTGTTGGAAGTGTTGCTGATTAATATATGGAGGTTTTTCAGTTCGCTTTTTTAATGATGATAAATGTGTCATCTGCATATCAGACCCCAAATTGTTGTTTGATCACCGCCAATACCACAGTTCCCAATCTGTGTATAACTGCTTCCGCAATTAGTCCTGATGCAGGTAAACCCATTGGTGTTCATTTTTTCTGTTTGTAGAGTTCGCTATTGAACTGAAAGTATGTTGTAAGGCATGCATCAATTAATTTCATCTAACTTGAACATTTCTTTGTGCTTAGAAGTTTCTTTAGCTATTGGATTCATCAACAGATGCCTACGCTCACTCGATGCTGAAGATAAGATGAAAGGCCAGGAAGAATAAGCAACAAGGAACTCAGGCAACAAACCAACCAAGAACCCATCGCTTAACAAATATGTAGAAGAAAATGGAGATGGATTGGGCGTACGCTGAGAAGGCCGATTGGGGACATCATGCGCCAACCCAGGTCAGGTCGTCGAGTGGAATCCAAATGGGAAACGACGAGTTGGGCATCCCAGCTGAGGGTGGCATGGAGGAGACCATGTGAGGAAGAAATGAAAGCTTGTGGGCAGTCGCGGAGCCAAGTTGAAAAGACTACAGAGAAGACAGTGCAATTGAGGCGTGCTACTGAAGCCCTATATTCCACTAGGAACCCAAGGGGAAAATAATAAATAATAATAATAACTTGAACATTGTAGTTGTGTGTGTTCCGAGAGGTGTGTATCATTGGGAGGAGAAGAGCCAATTCATCTCTAACCAGTTTCGGTTCAGTTGAGGTGAATAAAACTTTAATGTCCAAAGACACAATCTGTTCATCGTTTTCAATATTAAAATGCTTGGTCTTCCCCAGAAATTTACTCGAAAAGCTCATAAAGTGGTTTGTGTATTTTTGGTTGGTCACATAAACTTCGAAGAAGAGGTTCCTTGGATTTAATTCGCCATTGGTCTTATTTTGTGATTTGCCCCGCTTTGACGAGTTTGTTTAAGGTTTTGATGATGTGAGAGTTAAATTTTTGAATAGGATTTGTTGAAATTGGTTGATATACATTCGCCTTTTTGATGTCATCGTCTTTATCTATAACTTCCACTTGTGGAGATAATTCCATAGCTCATTTCTTTCTGAAGCTTATGCTAATGGTATTCCTTAATGAAAGCTTCGCTCACGATTAAGCCACCCGGCTGATTTCACCCTCAATCATCACTCATTACCAATACGGAAAAATAAAGCCAATTGATTTAGGGAGTGTGAATGTAATGGAAATTCTCCAGTCTTCCATTAAGCATAAAGACCTGCAGTTGTGTGCATCAGGTAAACCTTTTTCAGTTTGTTGGTATTTTGAGTCATCGCGATTTCTAACTTGCATGCATTCAACAAGCAAAACAACACAAATGTCAATGGTGTCTTCATTTTTCTCATAAAGTTTATCGCTGTCCTAATAAAAATCTACTGATAAATGCTCAAACATTGTTGTTGTGCAGATCATACAACCGAATTCAGAGCATTTTCATGGGGTTCAGTATTGATTTTGGAAAGCAAGAGGAAGTATGTTGACCTGTATGTTAACGGTAGATCCATTTATCTACGGTTTGATTCAACATTAGATATCAAATGGATTTCCTGAAGTGCTTAACTAGCTTTGGAGTCTGCGCAGATTCGAATCCGGCCACGGTTCAAGTTTTCCCTTCACCTTCAATCATCATCATGTATAAATACTAGTCTACCAAATCACAGCTATCTCAGATAGTCAAAATGATAATCAGTATGATACTGTCTCTCTAGTTCAGTTATATTTGGATCGGAATGAGAAGTCGTAACTAGGTAACAAGTGTAAGTATGATCAAGGGACAATAACGCGTGAAGAATTCACATATTAGTCGGGAAAAACCCTTGGCGATTGAAGTGAAATAAAAAACCTGGTCAGTAGTTGGACCTCCTCCTAGCTGTGAACATCAGGCCGGAAACCCGGTGGTTGCTGGTTTGAACCCGACTGAGGTTCAAATTTTCATCTCACCTTCAATCACCACTCAGTATAAAAAAAAGTCTTTCAACAAATACCTCTAGAGATACGTTACAACGTGTAGGAATGAGAGACTATCATATTACCTTTGGGAAGCTTTTGGATTTTTCTAATCTGAGGTGGTCATCAAAGTGACCAGACAAAAAATAATTACTTAATTAGATACCATGATGTCTTAAGGAAATAAGGATCAAATATGTTTTTATGGTTGTTAAAAATAAACCATTAAAACAACAATTTCACTGTAAATATGATTAGTGGGCAATTGAAGTATAAAAACAGAATATTTTATGCAACCCTATAGTTATTGTTCATCCTTTACGCCAAGTACTTTTCTTTCGAATAACAGTCGAAAGCAGACTAATAGCATTTAACTGAAATCCCCAAGAATTATTTCCCCTTTGAAAGTAATTATTTTCTATCGGCGTATATACACTTGGATGAAAGATACATTAGTCATATTCATCTTGGTGACTAGCATAGGAACTCAAGACATACGTTTCGTTCCATTTGGGACTCGTCAGCCGGATGTACCTGCAGCCCAATGAGTGATGTTATTCCCACTGGAACTAGAACTCAGTACCCACCGCTTCAAACCCCAAGGGGTCATACACTAGGCCACTGGGGCACGAGAGCCACCTCTTTTGAAAAGAGTATCAGTTGTTGCTTTGATTCTCATAACTTGAACTGGATATACATCTTAGTATCTCAAATAACACCTTGAATTCTATATATTCTCCAGTGAAATCGTAATCAAATGATACTGATTCACTTCTTGCGTCTAGAAAGTTGTTAAAAACCTTTTTGAGAAACACATACTCATTACCTAGGATCAGTTAGCCTGTATCAGATGTGTGATCCATCTAAAGACCTGTCTTATCCTGCCAAAAAGTTCAGGTTGCTAAACTTCTGTAACACTACTCGATAATGAAGCAGATAGATGGGTTGGAGGCTATGAATGTCTACTGACCGGCTATGTAATCACGACGGGGTTTTTCCAGCAGCATTTGTCTTAGAGGTGATTGGATCTTATAATTTTTTCCACTGGTTAGAATAATGTATTGAAAAACCACTTTTATGTGTTACTTGTAAAAGAAGATTTATTTTTAACAAAAAATTCCCTCGCCGAATTATCTCTTCGTTTCTCGATGACTCGACGGGCATGTTTTGAAAGCTCTCCTAAATACCGGAAATAATCTTAGGTTTGCTGTTGATCACTCACCTTGACAGAAGTTTGTAGATAAGACTAGAGACTAATAAAGTATTATCTGTGTTTTTTCAGAATCCTTTAAATTCATTTGAGTGATGTATTCCAAAATGCTATGGTAGGAAAAGTCTCCACCTCGCTGGTCGTTGTCAGTCAGTGTAGTTAACATATGAAGGTTGATAACTGGTGGAATTTCGCCTTGGTTATATATCAAGTGTTGTATTCTATGAGAACAGCAAACACAGAGACAAACAAACCTATTTATGCAGTAGAACATCAATTAAACGTCAATTAGATCACAAATTACTCGTCACTTATGAACAGTAGTTCCAGAAGTAGTGAAGACAGTTAACAAAATTCCACCTTCCATCCTAATATACGTGATTATCATCTTTAAATCGTAATTAGAAGTCTATAGTACAGTGAATCGAAACCAGACAATATATTCAGAGACAGTTAAGAACTGGCTAGATTAAGGTAGAGAAATCACAACAAACAAATTATCATTAAGATTGTGTATAAAGGGACACTGCGACACTGAGTGTCCCGTTCAATGGGAGAATCAAATTTATGTTGTAACATTCTGTGAGCTGGAAGTAGACAATGTCCTTACAATTATATTGGGGGGTACAGTGGCTGTTAGCAGGATCCAGGACTCGCGTTTCATCCTATTTAAGACTCTTCAAATGGATGAATCTGCCTCTCAGTGAGTGAGTAATATTTTCTCCAATATGACTTCAAATAGTTCACTCATTGCACCATTTTGAAGTATGTTTGTACTATATTATGATAAAGTGGAAGGATGTCTTTAGTTTAATTTCCTTTCCGACTGATCACCAGATAACTTATGAAAAACCTTTCAGTGGAGTGATTATTATCATATTATTATTATTATCATATTACGTTGCAAACGCTTTCAAACAGGTATCTATAATGAAAGTGCGAACAATTGGCTTGGGGGTGAGTTAGATAAGAATGAAAGATACTTTAATTTGGTAAATGCATTATGAGACTTCTGACATCAGTCATCCAGTTTCTATGGTCGCGTAGAGGCATTGTAATAATCAGAAAACTGTTTCACTATTCTGCTAATGGGGAACGCACTTAATCAATCGTTTTTTTGTCTTCAGTGATAAATACCTTGGGTCATAAAACACTAACCATATAATTTAGTGAAGTGAGGAAAAGAGCGGCAATTTAATTTCCTCCATTTCCACTTTTAAAACAAAATTATACGATATTAAAAGCTGCATATATATTTACTCAAACATATTGCATATTGCATGGGAATTGGCTGAAAATGGTGTAGTATTTTGTAAAGGGCTCCCTTTACTTATTGCATTCTCGTCCAAGTTCAGTGTTCAAAAATTAACAAAATAAGCTTCATAGTAAACTTAGAAGTAGTATTCATCACGCACTGACATCAGTTGGGGAACCATTGAAAGTCTGGGAGCACTGGACAGCTGTTTCGTCCTAGTATGGGACTCATCAGCAGTATGCATGCATGACCCGAGTAGGGATAAAACTCAGAACTTTCAAGTTTCACGGCGAACGCGTTAAGCATTCACCCATTAGGTCGGTTTTCAGTGGTTCATAATTTCTAAATTCCGTCAATTCATGATATAGCGTGACTATCACCCAAGGTCTTCAGTTGGAATCCGCTTCCGTTCAAAATAGTTGACCCTACAAGTGACGGCTTCGTATTAGAACTTCGTGATATCCATCTCTGGAAGCTTGTCACTAATGAGCGCTATACAGTAATGTATTTTTGAGATGAATGGAGATTCTTAATTTAGAGGTAGTATTCATCATAGACTGACATCAGACTAAACTATCAAGAAATGAACCTCACTTTCGAGTGTCTTTAATATATATAAATAATTATAGGTTACCGGCAATTTCCTCAACATCTGTGTGAAACGTATAATTAAATTAAAGCCATTTTATGTTACATTGCAATGCCAACGTATATGTGTCTGTATTATGGTATTTCAAAGAATGATATTAATTAACTCTTTTGCATAATTGTTTCTGCTTCCTGAGTGTTTTTGATATGAGATGAGATTTCCGTATCAACATCAAATTCAGGTGATAATGGTAATCCCCAGTTGTACAAGTGATGGTTCTCATACCCCAGTGGCCTAGCGGATAACACTTCAGCGTTTGAAGCGATGGTTTCGAGGTTCGCGTCTCAGAGGGAACAACATCATCCACTGGGCTGTAGGTATGTTCAACTAGCAAGTCCCAAATAAGACGAAACGCACGTCCTGGACTCCACTGCTAGTCACCAAGGTGAATACAACACAATTCAGCTTCATTCAGTCAGAGTGTTTCTCAAATTCTTATGTCGGCTGCATCACTTAACTTTCCTTTATGAAGAACTTTGTCTGTCAGTAGACGCTCCAGTATGCAGGAGTGGGTAACTACTAAGTCGACTAACTACCTGGATGATTTTTCATTTCGACTAAGACCTGATGAAAAGTTTTAAATTCAGCATGACCGCAGGTTATAGCCTTCTGCATATTCAAGACATGGAGAAACTGTTGAGATGTTTTTTATGGACTATCTCTAGAAATCACTGCTAGTAAACGGTAAAGTGGATACGCCGTGTTAGTCAGACCGACTATATAACTGTAGATTAGAAGTCTGAATTCCTATGTGAAGGAAAGAACTTTTTTTGAGTAAGGTCACCAAATTAGGAATGACACATATTGATTAGACACCTTAACTGGTGACTGCTTTTTAGGACAAGAGAGTCAGGTTTGGTGACTTTTTATCATAACACGCCATAAATTCATGAATTGGCTGGATAGTATGCTGAGTGAGTTATTTAGTTAGTAGGATAGGAGTAATCATTACCACTGATGCAGCTGTTTTCCATTTTCGCCGTCCACTACGTCTGTCCAATACGTTACTGATTTATCTGCTTTCCGACACCTCCAGTTACTACTTAGTGGTGCACGTATACAAGTGTGACCAGATGTGGAGTGCTACCGCCAGGTTGAATATCTTTCTAGTGGTACAATGTTCTAAAGTTATCGATAGTGGTTTAAATCAGAATCAAATTCAAAATTTTATGCAAAATTTTAGAACTAATATAACACTCGAATACAAATATGCAACATTTCCCCAAGTCAGTTTCCTTATCAGTATGTTAACTACACACAGCTAGTAACTCTTTTCCGTCAATCAGGTTCAAGAAATCTTAGATTATCATTTGACTATCTGAGATAGCCGTAGTTTAGCAGACTAGTATTTATGCTGGGTGATGATTGAAGGTGAAATGAAAATTTGAACCGCTTCCGGGTTCGAACCAGCCACCACAGGGTTTTCCGCCGACACCCTACCAACTGACCTACGACATCCACGGCCGGCCGCGGTCCGCAAAGGACCTCATAGCTCAGTTGGTAGGGCATCGGACCGAAAACCCTGTGGTCGCTGGTTCGGATCCGGCCGCGGTTCAAATTTCCATTTCACCTTCAATCATCACCTGGTATAAATCTTAGATTGTTTGCTGAAATTCATCTTCAGTCTGTTAGTTGCTTAATTTTAATCCTTCTGATGTGTCATCACCTTCTAAAAGGTGACCTTTAGTTCCTT
This sequence comes from Heterobilharzia americana, assembly GCA_944470555.2. Lineage (NCBI taxonomy): Eukaryota > Metazoa > Platyhelminthes > Trematoda > Strigeidida > Schistosomatidae > Heterobilharzia > Heterobilharzia americana. Next base: position 42,229,461 of record OX104134.1, read on the forward strand.
CTGGGTTGTTTACTTGTAAACATTCTGAGAAATCATTCTTATAACTATGAACTGTCGTAGTGAACTGGTCAATTGGATACTTCTAACTGAAATCCACCTGCAATTACCTGGGGTTTTAGTTCAACTTTAGTCACAATATTGGCATAGAAACAAGGTGGATCATATTTTTTAATAGCAAAGCAACCTATGTTTCAACTAAGGTTACTGAAAACTCGATGTCTATTTGAATGGCCACACGTCACATGTTGTTACTCAGATGTCAAAACATAATGACACTATGTATTTTTGAGATGAATGAAGATTTTTAATTTAGAGTAGTATTCGTCATGGACTGACATCAGTTGGGGAACCATTGAAAATCTGGTAGCACTTGACGGCCGTTTCGTCCTAGTATGGGACTCATCAGCAGTGCGCACGCATGACCCGAGTAGGGATCAAACTTAGAACCTTCAGGTTTCACGGTGAACGCTTTAACCATTCACGCACCTAGTGTGACGTAAATAATGACATTATATGCAGTGTTATTGCTTGCATTATACCGTCGTTGATTGGACAGAAATGATCAGTCTATATTGGCATATGGGCTCCTGTGCGGATGCCTCGATATTGCATGAGTTCTTAACTATATAGTAATGATGGATAGTGGCTAGCAATGGAATCCAGGATGTGAATTTCGTCCTGTTTGGGACTCTTCAGCTGGATGTGATTGCCTCCCAGTGAGTGATGTTTTGACTAAAAGGAAGAATGGTCTTGGTATATAACTTCCTGAGTTCTAAAACACTTATGACCTGACTCAAATCTCTTCGTGGAAGCACTACCGTGGATGAAGGTTCACCCAATTGAAGAATCCTAAGCGCGTTGAAGAGTGTATCATGCAGCCCACTCCCCCTAGTTACAACCTAAGACCGAGAATACCTAATATTCAACCCGGTTGCAGCCATTCAGAAATTTGTTGTGTCATCAAGTTAGAGACAGCAGAAAAATGATTTTCTTCTATGATAGTTTCTCACGTCTTACGAAAAACTTTAAACTATGTTATCAAGTATCAAGAATGCATTCGTGTCACCATGCTCTTTTTTACGAAGAGATCACCATTCTTCAAATATCGAAACAATCCCATTTAAACATAGAAAAACGCGATTGCAGAGAAGAAAAATTTTTCAACGAAATCATTCGTGAATATGTAGTAAAAAGGGATCGAACATACAAGCGTAATTTCCGGTCAAAGGTCAACGTAAATTGCGGCACAAAGGAAAGTCGCGTAATGGTGAAATAAACAAAATGATGATAAAACAAAAATAGTTACGTCATATGTAGGTTATCTAGAGTGATCGACAATCTACGATGGTCATGGAAAAGAAAAAAGTTGTATATACATTTTTTGAATGCATAATGATGGTTTGAATTTTTGAATCGTTAGTGCTTCAGGTATGCCGAGATGTCTTAGCTTCAGTCCTTTCGAGTGGCTTGGTTGCAATTTGTACAGAAATCAGAAGGAGCTTACCAAAAATTCCGTTAAGGAGCTGAGGATGCATTTCCGTTCTCCATCTGTCAGACAAGTTGGGTAGTATTCAAGAGCGCGTTTCATAAATCGGCGCATAGTATGATTGATATACTCATCTCAACAGGAGCAAGTAAACTGATCTGCAGACATTAATGTGGTTCGGTGCTAATTCTTTGGGTACTGATGAATGAGTTTCTGACAGGAGAATGTGATTCTAAGATTAGCGGCAAAGAATATTCGGTTCATAGACCCTCACAGTCTCTTTGTAAGTATATCTGCAGGCACTATCTCCCTCGAGTTCGAAGTTCAACAGTAAAACCTTTTTCGGGGCAGTATGCACATGTTATACGGCGTTTTTCGGCTTTAGATTCTTATCTATAAATCCCAATGGGTATCCACTTTTTATCAGGATTTTTCGCAAGTCTTTTGGTTCATCATGCATGGTATCCTCTGTGCATATTCTTCGTATTCTTGAGGAGAGTGAATTGATAGGATTCCTCTTTCTGCTTAAGAGCACACAGCTTCGAAAAGTAATAAACTGCTCGTTCTAAGTGGGCTTTCCGTAAATAGATCTCCGAACTGAATTGTCATCTTTTCTTTGAAGTTGGATGTCAGAGAAGTGGAATTTCGAGCTCAACTATTCTCCTAGAATGAATCTGATAGAGGGATGAGCACTATTCAAGGTTTGAAGCAGGTTTTCGAGATTCATATTCTCGTCACAAATAATAAAGGTATTATGTTGGTTGTTAGTGCTGATGATGTCGTTTAGCAAGACGATGAAAGCTTCACGACTAAACAACCCAACTCAGGGAACACAATTCAACCAAGACCATCCACCTGAGTTACAAATACTCCTCATTATTTCAGAGGTATTATCTATATATCTTTTGTAGAAATGAAGCTAGCTGATTATTTTCGATAAGGTCATGTCTTCCAGGCTTGGTACAAAACAGTTAGCTAAGAGAGAGCCATGAGGCAATCCCACTGCCACGCTGTCTATCTGTCTGTAGATTTCGTCGTTAACTCTGAAGGATAAGTTGAAAGTACATCTTAGAAGAAGTTCCTTTAGATAGTGATTTGGGATACTAGTGTTTAATTTATGGGGCTGGATGGAGCTACACAGAAAACAAATGGTTTCCGTTTGCGGGTTATTTGTAAATAGGGAGGTGACACCCAGAGAAATCATTCCCTTTCCTGACAGATTGACATTTTTGATTAAATCAACAAACAAAAAGATGTCAAGCAGGTTGTGTTTCAAAATTTCATTCTTCACTAGATAAAGTATCTTGACGAGCCAAATGAACGGTAAGCAGAATTGGTCATCTCTAGTATCGGACGAAGGGGAATATCTTTGTGCGAAGTATTGAGGAACCCAATGGGTGGGGCTTTTGTCAGAGATCAATGCTAATCAGTACTTCATATTTTATCTTATTCAATGTCTTGAGTAATACGCGCTCTATTTCACTGGTAGGATCTGGGTATAGCTGAAGCATTAGCAATTCAAAAACTCAAACCACCATTATGCCTTCAACCTCTTTCTTTGCCATGACCAACTTAGATTATCGAACACTAAATCACCTATGTATGACGTAACTACTTTTATTTTTATAAAAAGGACTGAGTGAGAGAAGAAGTATGTTCCTTTTCAATTGGTTCTTCGTCTTCTGCTCTTCACTAATATATAGGTTCAAAATTCAATCCAAATACCAACCAAGTGGTGGTGGTGAACACTAATTATAGATTTTAAGTCATGAAGATACTAAGTCTTAGAAATTAAGATGCAAATAATCAATAGAGTAATTAAAATTGATAATATGAAGCAGGTTAGGTAAGTGGCATAGTAACTGCCAGAGTAAATGGGATGATTTTTGACAAGTGTTCAGTCACAAACAATAAATAATTACGCAGTGATACGAAAATAAATGAATAGTGATAGCAACAAGAGGGGGAAGAGGTGTAAAAAGTAATACTAAAAGTTAAATCACATTCACAGCCACGGTAATGAAAATGGTAAAACAAACGTCTTTTGAATACGAAGGTTAAGTTTGTGAAGGTGGATTACAATCGCCTCTGTTATGTGAAGTAAGCGAATGCATAATCCATGTGGTAAATTAATTAGTATGTGATGAATAATTTTTGAAAGCTTTCTAAGTGTGCAGGTATGAAGCTCTTTATTGTTCTAATTTGTTCCTCGCTCAACCATGATGGACGGTGTTCAGAAATTCGACAATAGATCTGCCTCATTGTAAGCCCAATGTAATATTTCTTCGCTCACTCAGTCTTATTTCTAAATGTCTGAAAGGGAATATTCAATATACTTTTATTATTATTTTGTAAAAATTTTGTTTATTTCGCCATTACGTAACTTTCCTTTAAGATTCAGTTTAAGATCAGTGTTCATTTGTTCTTGTAATGCACTTTAACCAAGGTTAACTAGCTTAATCAATTTGACCTTGAAATATATGATAAAGAGACAAAGAGATATCTCATTGTAAATTCAATCATTATTGTGAACTAGTAGTTGTATTATCAAGAGTTGAAGTGATTTACTTTCTTCAATGATAAAAGTTATATGATTGAAGTCGACTTCGATTTGCCCACGAAAGCCAGACAACTACAATTCATTAAAGTGACTATTTCCTTGGTTAACAATATCTATGCAAACTAGATGTGCTTTGTAAAATCACGTTAAATCAACAAAGAAAATTTCTCGTCGACTTCATTCATGATTCTACTTAAGGCCACAAGTTTTACCTATGATTAATGGATCCTTCTTGTTTGTTATTTAACTGGAACAATGAAATACATGAATTCCTATGCATACTTTTGAAGTAGCTTCTTATGAGTTGCACTATGAAACTCATTTGTTTTCAAAAATATTATGTTTAAAAGTGATTACATCAGGACCCTGAAAGGTCGGTCAATCAACAGGAAACTCACATGAAGTGGCCAACTGACTAATTTTCCTAGATCGGCGCCTTCAGATATAAGAAAACTCTGGATCGGTTCGCCATTTATTGGAATTCATAGCATTTGTAATCCTGACTCTGGAAAACGTTCTGATTGACAGCAGACTGTTGTTGACAGCAGACATCTTAAAAGTTTTATTTGTAAACTCTATGAGAACGAAGTTAGTTAATCATTTCACTGTTTCGGCTTGTAGAGAACTTCTGTTCATGAGTTTACAACTCAACAGAGACTCATTGACAGGAATATATAAAAGTGGTCAGTTATGCTTAGGAAGAAAACCGCTTTATGCTACCAAACCCAAATTTGATTTCTTCACTTTCGCAATGCTTCAGTAATGACTGCAGTAAGTGACACAATAATCAAAGGAAATAACTAACCACAAACCAATTCGTCAGGACAAGCTGATGAATCCCACACGGAGAGATATAGACAGCCCACTTCATACTGAAGTTAGTGCTCAGAACATAATCCAACCAAGATAACTTACTTTCTTTGGCCTTTTCGAAGTGTATTTATCACTTCACCTGCTCTTAAGGAACAAGGTGTGTTGGGTGTATTGAAAGTCCATTTACTGTGCGTATCTTCGCGTATATGCAAGCTTGGCTTCACAAGAGAGATGAGGTGATTCTTTTAGCTGGATCATGGAACATTTGATTGATTTCGACCACCTGGTAAACTCAAAAACTAACTTCAGAGTCACCTACAGAGTTTGTGCAAACCTTTTTTAGAATGTGGAAGTAATCATGATTCATTTATTAAATTGCTGAACTCTGAGTTCAAAGGAAATTTTTCCTGTCACTTGATTTACAGCATGGTAGTGATCTGTTAGAAAAATCAACCATATTAGTAATACATTAAATCTTTCTGTATATCATGTCATTTCAACTTTTAAACTATATGAATCATATTTCATGACTCAACAACTCAGTAACTTAATGTTATTCTTGGTTCTTGATAAGCTTTTTTGTGACTAGTATTCTTCATACTATATGATTGCTTTCTAATCTCATGATGTGTAATCGAAACAGAATTTTGTTAAAATGCTTCGTGATGATAATGTAATGGATAAGTAATTACCTAACAAACATTTATACGACAGTTTGGTAGAACTTTAAGTAGCTTCAGTAAAGTTGAGACCTTTTCAGCATATGGGTTGCATAGATCAGCTAGCACAGCACTGGACAGCTAATCCAAAGACCACTGTCTTCGGTCTCACTGCAACTCAACTCTTCATTTAACCTCCCAAAACATCATCTCTTGTCAAGGGTAAATCACGGTAATCTCAGGAAGTCTGCGATGATCATCCCTTTTTTGTTACCAAGTAAATGCATTCCACATAAAAAATGTCAGATATGAAGTAAACCTGAATAACTTGTACTAAAAATACCGTCAGTTTTGTTAGTTGAATCGGAAAACTGTGTTCAAGTGAACGACGCACAATTTGAAAATGATATACTATCAAAGTAATCCAAATGAATTCAAAGGTTCAAATCTCATCTGCTTTCATTGTTTGCATTCTCTTACCTAGAAGTTATTTTTAGTGCTATACTTTTCAATACTAGTTAAAACTGTTCATGAATACATCCCTGAAACAAATAAACAAACACATCAATAAGATAAAATTAAACAAGGTACAAAGGAAATTCTTTATCCTCAGTGCAATCGATATTTAATCAGTTAAGTACGCTTATATGACAAATGTTAACCAGCGTTTTATGAGTCAGTAAGGTTTAAATGACACGCTGATTTATGTGAATGCCGTTAAACGCTTATTCTCCGAACACTTACAGACACAAAGGTGTTTTGAAAGAAACAGAAGTGTGGTAAAACAACCTCATAACCCCCAATGTCAGCATGTAGTCTACAAATGCTCAACTTGTGAACATTAGATAGCAAAAAAAGAGAAAGAAAAAGATGTGATTATCTCTTTTAAAAAATGAAGTCGAATAACATGAGTTTATGTCATTTTAAGGTTTCTTGTAAAATGTATCAGAAGTGTTTTACACACGCGAATTAATTCAAAACGGCAAGTACTGATTCAAGGAAAACGTACATTATTGTATTATACTGTTTGTTGGTACTTGTAATTCTCCATTGTTTTCCTGGATGGAGCTGATCCACTTGGGTTAGTATATGGGCTCCTAGGCGGAAGCTCCGATATAGCCGGGATATTTATTGTCAGTTGACTTAATTAGTCAGTTAGACCTTGTATAACAACGGAGAATTACAAGTATATAAAAAAAATAGTAATAACTAATACCCGTTGTACAAAGTGATTATCGTGCTTCACTGACCTAGTGGATAACCCCTTGGGGTTTGAGGCGATGGGTATGATGTTCGAATCTCAGTGGGAACAACGTCACTCACTGGGGTGCAGGTACATTCAGCTGACAAGTCCCAAGTAGGATGAAATCCATCTCCTGGATTACATTGATAGCCAAAAAAAAAATGTCAATTGACAATACATTACTGTGTATAACATTCAAAGCTGGCTGGTATGAATCGAATCAACACCGAGAATGAGCGGTGTTACCGATTACGTGACCATCAAACATTGAGTGGAAATTCCAAAGAAGAAAAGTTATTTGAACTATAAAAATTATATCAGCTAGTCGTATAACTACCTCAATATGACTATGAACAGTTAGTTGCCATTGGAATGTCGTCGAACAAATGATACTGTATCATTTTGCTCAATAGATAATAAATTATTCTTGTACGAAATGAATAATTAAGGTGATGATGATGATGATTAACTATAACTTTAATTACAGAAAGGAATTTTAATAGAGAAAAATGACGGAGATTTTCTAGGTAACGGAAATCGACGCTATAAGACCTATAAGTATTATGGAATGTCGAAGAATGCAGACTAGTTGAGCGGATAAGACCAGCGCAAATCAAACGGTTAAAATAAAAACCACGAACCTACCAGAAAAAGAAGACGAAAGTAATAACAGTACATAATTAACCATAAAACATTGATCATGATATGAAAGGATTGGGCAACAGCTTTTTTCCATATCCAAAAAGTTAGGTTTGCATTTTTCGACTGCCACAGCTTCAGTAAAGTACAGTCAAATTGAGTGAACTCATTTGTTGATCATTTTAAACGATTTTCAGATGTCAATACTGCGACTACTATTATGGTAAATAATTATGTGCATTTCACTTGGAAATATAGATATAGATCCTGTCGCTGTTTTTGCAATGCATGTACTTTGGCAGTCAATGTGATTCAAGCAGGATTTTACAGGTCACCCTAGCAACTGCTAAGACAACCAATTGTGGCTCTATATTTTCTGAGAATCTAACTTCCTAGCCGAAATACTGAAACCTGATTAGGTGTTCCAACAGTTGCCAGGGTGGCCTTTAAAGTCATCCGTGATTTGACCAGCTCGGCGATGGTAACATAAAAAGTAACTTTAAGGGTGACTTCAACAGCCACTCTAGCAACTTCTGAAGTAACCAGTCAGCTTTTGGCATTTCGTCTGGAAAGGCAACTATTTCTAAAGCAGAGAAGCTTGATTGTTTATCTCTGTCGTTGTTAGAGGGACCATTAAAGTGATTAGGCTTTGAAGGCCACCCTAGCAAAGGATGTAACAACCAATTAGGTTGAGTAACTTAAAGGCTACTCTAGAGACTGGTGAGATAACCAATTATATTCCTCTAATCCATGAAAAACTACCCTCCCGGTCGGAATTCTGAGATTTGATTGTTTAATTCAGTAGTTGCTCGGGCGCCTTAAAGTTACTCATCGGGTTACTGTATTTCGACTGGGATGGTAGTTTTTCATAACATGCGGAACGGTGACTTTAAAGACCACCCTAACAACTGCCAAAATAACCAATCAGGTGGTGGTATTTTGAATGAAAAGCAGTGTCCCATGGAAAAGAGAAACATGATTGGCTGTTTCATTAGTTGCTGGGGTGGCCTTTAAAGCACTCCCAATTAAACTTGTCAAATTAGTGAAAATCCGCCTTTCCAGAGGAAATGAAGAGACCTAATTGGTTATTTTAACCGTTGCTAGAGTGCGTCTACAAACTCACTCCTTTAAAGTCGCCCCAGTACTTATAGTTGTAGGTTAGTTTAGCCTCTTGATTGTCTTTATTGTGGTATTTATTGGCAAGTCGTTGCTACCAGGGCCTTCCTATGATTATATCTGCTATGTTAGGCTACACTGCTCCACACTCCATAATACCTACAGATTATACTGTCGAATTTCTTCCCTGGAAAGATGTTACAGTAACTCTCAGTCCTTATTACGTTATTTTTCATACTAGTTTTGGATACTGAAAACAATTATATTCATGTCCGTTTAAGTCAACATTCTCCACTCGAATTGGTGATAAATAAAGACATTCATGTCTTTCGACAGTAAAATTGTTTTGACTTATCATGTCAGTGCTCACTCACGACCCCTTCAGGGATCAAACTGAGGACATTATCACTGGGTCGGGATACAATGGTTTATTCTCCTAATTTACTTTGTTTACATTGAAAGTTGTAAGTTGCTGCATACTATATCAGCATTTATATGACTTGGCGATACAAACATTTAATACATTTCAGGTGTATATTTTCTAAGCTTGTCCTATTCAACTCAGTCAGTGGCGGTTAGGCAGTATATTTCAGTTTCCTGCAAATAGTATTTTGTTCACCGTTGCGACCACTATTGTTTGTGTAGTCATTGACTTGCATCCATTGTGTTATTTTTAAGAAAAGTTAACTACTGATAACATTCAACAAGAAATTTTACTTATTTTGGTTGCTTTTATTGACAAAAAGGACAAATTTTCCTGTTAAATAATCCATTTTTTCTAAACCACGTATGCTTACCCTACTTAATTTATTTGGAAGCTGACTATTGAATAGAACAAACATCTCACACTGACACTAATGTAAGGTGTTTGAAAGTAGTCGGAGGGAAGCTGTTCGGCACTCATCAGAGATGCGAATCTGGAATATCGAAGGGAGTAATGTAACCTAGGAGCTTTGAACCCACATCATTTAGTGTTACAGTCAGAGAGCTTACCACTAAGCTATTCAGACGACGATTAACACTGTAAGAATACTGTTATCGTACTACTGGTTCCCTTGGTCACCAACCTAACGGTGAACCCAAATCCAATGACCAACCAAATTCCAGTCTTACCCTAATCAGTCACATTCAGTCTTCATCTAGTGGTCTTGGGAGCGATATGAGATTTTCGTAACTGGTGTTCCCGAAACGATAGGAATCAGTGGTTGAGGACTTGTGTTGAAATGACTGAAAATCGGTCACAATGACGTACATAAAATCACTCTTTGACGTCTTTTGAAGCTTGAATTCTTGCCCTAACTTTGTTCTCTCCTACATCTTTTGTCTACTTTGATATCAGTCTTTTTCTGTACACTTGTCCTTTGAATGTAATTGTGAAGTATGGCAAATTGAACCGATCCAGTTGTATGCGAGGTTCTATATTGATTTTATCCTGTCTGTTTGTCTATCTATCAGTATACTTTCATAAGTATTTCCAAATTTCTGTTTAACAATTCTTAATGATCACCTGTTATTGGGTCTTATATGCAATTTTTTATTCAGGATACATGAATGTGAAGAGAAATTAAATAGTGAAATCTGTTTTGACACAGTTACCATATATTGTGACCCAGTGGAAAAAGCTTGGAGCCATTATTGAGAATTTTAGCGTAGTTTCCCTGCTCTACAGTGGTGAATTATTACAGTCAAAACAGTGGACACAATTCTCCGAGGTTATCCAAATTACCACCTGTAAAAGTGAAGAGACAAAACCAGTAAAAGGTTCATTCATTGCTTAGTAGTTTTTCTGACCAAACAGACGACGCCAATAAGAATTTCGCTTTCCGTTGACGCAGATTTCTCTTCCTCTTAGGGAAAAAGAGACGCATTATATCAGACAATTACGTACATACAGTAGGTAAAACAACTACTCTTTGGCTCTAGGTTATGTCACGTGTTTGTTCGCTAACATGGTCTGAATTAACGAATATAATCAAACAGTGGATGACTCATTCTCTATTAGCGTAATCATAAGACCAGTAAGCAGGGTTATAATTACTCACAAAAGCTGGAGTAACTTTAAAGGTCACCAAAGGAACAACTGAAATAACCAGTCAGATTTCTCTGTTTTAGCTGGTAAGGTAATTTTTCCATAAAGACAAAAGTCTGATTCGTTACTTCAATAGTTGTTAGAATGACCTTAAGAGTTACTCTAAAAGCTGTAATTTTGTACATTTGTCGTGGAAGTGAAAGGCCATTGACGAGTGTAAGTGGAGTCGGCAATATCGGATCAGCCAATAATCAACTTGATATAAATATAAACTCAATTACGCAGTATTTACCCCTTATGTTTCAGTGACAAATAGAACAGACCGGTTGCCATGTCACTGTTCTTGCAGAAAAAGTTTGCTCAAATTTCAGTGTTTTGTCATTTCAAAAAGTAACTAGGCTAAGATGCATGAGCTAAAAATTCTTGATCCTTTGAATGTATGCACAGCATGTCCATAGTTGGGAGAAGAACAGACTTTCATTAGTTCAAATTGCCATTCATATATGCAGTCACGTTCTGTTGTCAACTGGCCCGTGAAACTGTTGAAGCAGATAGAAAAGCAATTTTCCATATATTGTTAAGAGTTTATTGATTATTCGCAGACTACCCTATCATCCTTGAACGATTACCGGGTTGGATGATCCAAATAAGTAACAAAAGTGAAGAAAGAAGGGCTTAATGAGTCTACAAAATTTCGGTGGGACTGCTCAGTTGAATACCTTAACATATTTGATTATATTTACAAGAGTGTGATATAGGAAGTAATACACTTCTGTTTGAAGTCGGGACAACAAATAAGGCCAAGTAACATATGTGAGAAGTTTGGATGGGGTGTGGCAATTGCAGTGACGGTAGTGCCCTCCCCCTCCTACATCTACTGAAATGACTAATTAATTTTCACTATTTTTACGAAAAACTACCATTCAAACCGAAATAAAAAAGAGCTTAATTTGTTTTTTCAGTGGTTGCTGCTGCTGGCCTGTACAGTCATTCGAGAATCCAGCAACTTTATAGGTCATTCAAGTAACTGCTATGACCAATTACATTACTTTATTTTCTGAGAAACTAACTTTCTGGTCAAAATGCGGAAACTTGATGGATTATTTCAGCAGTTGTCAGAGTGGCCCTTAATATCGCCCCGAGAACCAACTTTTAAATGGTATGGATTATTGAGTTCATTTACCAAGTGACCTGAAAGGTCACCTTAGTAGCGACTGAAATAGCCAATTAGATTTTTTCATTTCGGCTGGAAAGGTAAGTTTTCATCGAGTCAGAAGTCTAATTGGTTAGTCCAGTAGCTGTTACAGTGGCTCCATTTACGTCATCGTAAATAAAATAGTTGATAACAAAGAATGAATATGAGAAATAAATCGGTTCACCAGGCTTTTGTGATTGAAAGCAGCCGTTTATTCCATTGTCAGCTAGCTACATAAACGTCCTGATACAGTTGATATCACAATGGTACTCTGGGAGAAGTTTGTTTATACAGCTCTTCAAAATCATTACTTTGCAACAGTCTAACCACATGGAAAAAAGCTCAACCATACGAGTAGAGAGTGGCCTTCATCTATACTACCTGTCTTTGCTTCTATAAACATACTCGAATCCAATTAGAAGTGTCGAGGGTAGGTTTTATTTCCTTTCCAGACTGTTGTCGTACGCTGAACCTAATGCTAAGAAGTCTAATTTTGCTGCAAAGTTGGCTTCTCTGGCTTCATCGAGCCTCCGTTTGATTATATCATGTACATCACCTTCTTCAAGTGGTAGATACACGCATAGTGCCTTTCGGGAGCGGTAAAGACTGTCTGTTATCTTTATTTGTGGTATACTTGTTGATAACTCTTTCAGATATTCATTTTTAATCGGATTTCTCTGAAAATTTTTTATTCCATTTGGCCATCACAATAAATTTTCCTAACTCAATCAAACTGAGTTCTAACTAGATTTTTTGTACAATGAATCGGATTCATGATGATTCTGTGTAAATGGATATTTCCGCAGACCTATCAGTTCTTTTCATTGGCAAAACAACTAAGAATATGATTGTTTCATTTTCATAGTCCTCTAATCTAAAATTGAGATTTGTATGGTATGCTTTGAACTGGCTCAACATTGCTTCCACTTCTAGATTGTGCAACAGTTTCAAGTTATGTATTGATTGGTCACTGGAGGGCAATCAACTTCATGTTGTCTAGTTTGTCGATCTTCTCGCTGTGTAGCTATTACGATATACTGGCATAGATGTTAGTTGGATGGAGTTATGTTAACACTCAGTCACACCTTCCTCTATACAAATGGATTTACAATAAACAGAAGGGAAAAAAGTAAGAATCAGTAGAATTCGCCATTTAGATGATACTTCGGCTTTTGAAGGGATGGTTTCTGAGTTCTAGCTTTTTCGGAAGTGCCATCACTGATTGGGATGCTCGGAAATCCAGCTGAAGAGTACCGAATGGAACTAAACAGTCGTCCTGGATTCCGCTGACAGCCGCTAGTCATCCTTAATATTATAACTAATATTATCATTATTATGATTGTGCCGTATCATACAACATGATGGTCTTAGATGTCGGTCTGTGATGGATACCAACCTGAAATCAATAATAAACCCTCAAATTGTAAACATTAAGGCGAAGAGAAGGATGGGAGTGGTATTTATAGCTGTCAGCTAAATTCAAGTTGACAACAAAGATTGAACAAGTTTCTCTTGTAGACATAATTCCAGTTACTCCATGCAGATGACAAGAGCTTCTGCAGCACACATAAGGCAAAACATCACCATTTTTGGCAAATTTCTTCTCAACTTGTCGATGACTTTGTAAGATGATTCAGGTGTGATGTTGTGGCCAGGTGATTAATTATTGTACTTCTTTAAAACAAGCAACAAATATGTAGAAAGCAGGACTTAGTTGGTAGGACTCTTCAGCTGAGTACTTTGCATACTTGGTTACCATGACAACGAATACTACTCGGCAAATAAAGGTTTCAGGTTGGTGTTCTTCATGGACTGACATCAGTTGAAGAAAATCTAAACCTTGGAGCACTGGGAAGCTGTTTCTTCCTAGTAATGGGCTCCTCAACAGTGTGCACTCCTGATCCCACGAGCGATTGGACCCAGGACCTCCAGGTCCCACGGATAGCACGTTAACATTGACCTACGGGGTCGGAATAAAATGGTTCGTATTTTCTACTTCGGTTACTTCACAATAAAGCGTAACCTCCATCCAATACCGTCGTTGAGTAACTATCCTCATGTTCGACTTGGCTGGCTCCACCAGTCACGACTCCTCACTGGAACTTCAAGAATCACCTCTAGAAGCTAGTCACCAATGAGCACTAGATCAACTGAATTTCGGGGTTTGTTGGGATTTATTTGTTGATTTGAGGTCGGTATCCATCATCCCTTCCGAATTGAAATAAAGGTTATTTGGACACTGTCCAGTAGATATGTGAAAGAGTCGGAAAGGGTGTGAAAATTGACTAGAAAATTATATGGATTAAACTTTACCGGCAATTGCGGCGACTGATCCTGTGTTCGAGTCTTAACGGGGAATCATCATTCACTGTGAAGCAGGTACGTCCAGCTGATGAGTGCCAAATAGGACGAAACGTGAGTCCTGAATTCCACTGCTAGCCACTATCCATCATTAATATCAAAAGTGAAAACGCCTGCAGTATCGACATATCTACACGGGACCTCATATGCAAGTAGTGGCTAGACGATTCGGTACGATTAACGATGGAGATTTACAAACAATAACATGAAAAAGCTTAGTTACGCCATCATGAACAAAATAGTTGATAAGCCATTAAGGAAATGAATACTGCACATGTAGAATTGGTTTGTGGACCCGAATTGTGCAGGCTTCTGCAACTGCAAGTAGTTTCTCTTTCCGTTGTCTGTTGACCACCGTAAATATCTCGATATCTCTGATATCATGAATGAAGTCTAGCAGCTGTTTGGTTATAAAGATTCTTAGAATTTTTACTTCAGAAAGGCCTAACCATCCAGGCGAATGTTCAGCTACACAAAATAGACGGCTGTCTTTTCGTAAGACCTATGTATTTGCTTTCACAAACAGATGTGAAGTGATATACAGCAGTTTTAAGTGTCGAGAATGAATGTTTCGCCTTTCCCGATTGTTGTGGTTGTAAGATATAGATTGTCTTTATGAGAGGTATGATATTGAAGACAGATTCTTTTATGCAATTGATGAAGTCGAAAAATCTGCGGCAATATCGACTACAAATTAATCTCTTCACAGGTTCTAGAATTTTAAAAACCGCTTTGCCATTATATGGGACGGTGATCCTGAAATATCTCAAAGTGGATGCTCGTAACAGCCCAATACAGTGGAGGAAAATGTACAAAATTGTGATTGTACAGCTGTAAAGAATAAAGTCATCAAAAAAGATCTCGCTAAACCTCTTGTTTCCACTAATATGTAAAATGACTAGTCGGCAAGTAAATAAGCTGAAAAGTCAATAATGAAGGTATGACAAAACATTTTTAGTGAATATCTGTGTCCACTTGATGTGTTTATCGCAAGGCACTTATCGTTTTATAGTTACGGAATCTCTACCTACCTGCCAGCTATCGTCTCTTTCGCTTTGACTTGAATAAGTTGGTCCAGTGTGCTAGTGTAACTATTAAATGGTGCTGAATCTCCTACATCTGCTTATTAAACCATAATTAATAGTATTTTACAAGTTTCAAGAGTGTGTTCCACTAATATGGTCTGTAGAAATCGGTCCTTGCTGTCTGGAGCTCATAGACTCTCGGGTAAATGCAGTTTATCTATTGAGAGAGATAAGCAGATGCATGTTGTGAAACGCACTGCCAGCTATTACAAAATTCTATGAACTGTTGTACACCGTTGAAGTGCTCGCAAACTACAAAAATCAATATTCAAACACGAAAATTAAGTATTTAAATCAATTTGGAGGATTTTAATGGAGGGGGGTATTGATTTCCAGTTGGTATTCATCACGAACTGAAATCCCGAGAGTACCGGGCAGCTGCCTTATCGTAGTATGAAACTTCTCGGCACCAGGAATCGAACCCATGACCTTCAGGTTTCGTAACCAGCGCGCTACCACTGAGCCATGTTGATTTATGTGGCCAAGCACACAACAAGTAGGTAAAAATGTTTTCCAATAACATGCGTTCATGAATGTGTCAAATGATGAATTCCTTGGAATTGGAAAGTGTAAAATAGAGTATGAAACAGCGATAAAAATCAATTTATCTTCTTTTCATTAACTGTCATAACTTCAACTACCAGGAAACCACGGAATAGTGAACAGTCAGTGTTTCTTGGTTTGGTACTTTACTGTCGAAAAGTGCACCGTGGATATCATACAGAATGAAATTTATGTCACTGATATCTTGATACGTTTATTCATACAACTGCAGCATGTAAAGAAAAGTATTTTGTGAAGAATGGATTTTAATTTTATACAATAAATTATGTTCACACTTAGAGCTGGTGATTTTGCCTATGATGACACTGAAAACACCATTTTATTTTTTTAAATTTTTCTTACTGATAAAAGCTGAACCAAAATAATCATCTCCTTAATGATTAAAAATGAACTTCATGTCATTTTTTCCAACTTGAGAAAAATGACATGGTGAGCGAACCCCTTTTGTACACATAAGATATATATACACACACACATAAACAAATCAACAGACTGATGTATACATGCGCACTTCATCTGTTCACAGATGGTTGAATAACAATTATTAAAATATACATATTCATGTATGATATGTAAAAATCTACTTCAGAGGTCATGACTTATTGATTTGTGATTAGGGTTATGTATTTTAAGGGGACTACTGAAAGAGAGAAAAGAAGTTTTGAAACAGAAAGAAGTGACAGTTTCATAGTTAACTTGTTTTACATTTTCATTTGTAGTAATGTGATTTTTATAACATAAGCACAATAATCATGTCGACCATAGATAGATAGAATACATAAAGTGTATTATCTATCTGTCTATCTATAATCTTGTACAACCTCAAAAAATTCATCATAATTAGGACTGTGAAATCGATTAATAAGTATTTAAATTTATGTAAAAATCAATCAACTAATATATATATATATATATATATATATATATATATATATATATATATATATATATATATATATATGAGAGAGTGTGTAAGCTAATTTGCTTAACTATCATAGATTTTGAATACATGAAACATAATTGATTATTAATAATCAACTTTACGTAAAAATTTGAGGAAAACTTGTTTCATTTTCTAGCTGCTGAGTAGAAAATGACACTGAATCGTCCACTCAAAAGATCCGCTTGCAGGAAATTGAAATGGAATAAACAATACATAGGTATTTATGGTTGAAAATCGTAAAACAGAAGTGTATACCATTTATTGCTATGTAGAAGCTTACTTGTTCCTGGGGAACTAATAGAATTTGGCCGTTAATCCTTTTATTATTTGTAACACAGTAAAACAATTTTGTTTGTTTGACAGGTTAAGATAGGTAATCGCATCACTTGCTGGTTTAATTCTTATAATTCTACTACTGATTTAATTGTTAATACAATTTTCCGGAATCGGTGTTGCTTCATTAATTCATACTACATATGTCGATTCGATAAGGTCCAAAAGTTAGGTTATCCTGTTAGACTAAAAGTTGACTCTAGAAACACTCCAACCTATTAATTATCTAAATACTTGGCAATGATATTAAGCCGTGTTAGAAATTGTTCACAATCGTGGCTTATTAATTCTTATGACCTAAAGAAAAGCAGTCAGAAGTGAACTCGACGCCAACCTACAGTTCACAGTTTGAACCAAGGAGGCAAAGAAAAATATTATTCTAGAGATGTAATCAAGCCCAACTTCCACTATCTGTAAGTTTCAGAATAAAATGTGCAAGCGAACAGAAGAAATAACGGTGGTATCACCAATATTCCGATTATAACAGGTATGTTTATAGGCAGCCATAATTCTAGAGTATGATGGAGGTATACAGATGACGTATTTACAGTGTTGAAATCACAAAATATCAACACATTTTTTACACATGCAAACTCAGTCGTTGATGCAATCCAACTAACAGGTGAACTAGAAATTGATGAGGGGGGAACTAGCAAAATCAAACGAAGGTAATACGGAGGTTTACGTGACAGCTACTAGAACATGAAAACCTAGCTAAATATAGAATGGTAGATCCTGAAAAGATAAGAAATCTAGAAAAGAGCTGTCACTGTCAAACAATTAGGTAACAGGATGTAACAGAATAATAGTTTTAACGAATAGATTGTGTAGGTGGAGAGAGAAGCTGATAACTGAATTTTTTTTTAACGAGTCGACATGTGACACATGTAATAGGAATGAATGAAGCAACACTGATTCCGGATATGCTGAAAATTGTACTGACAATTAAATCATCACTCATCTTTATATAATTGTGAGCAATAAATTCTGTTAGAGGGATACATTAATAAGTGATATTTTTTTCACAGTCTGATACATAATGGGATTCCATAAAGTGCACATTTTCAGAATGAATCTCTGTAAATTATCCTGGATGGTTCTCGAAGGGAGAATGTACATAGACTATCAGTTCGATTCCTGAACGTTTGGTCAACTCTAGACGTACATCTTCGCTAGAGTCCTCTTCTAGTATCCTCTTCAAACTCGAAGCGAACAGTTCAAAAGGAGTGCACTTTCGAAACTTGGGCACTACAGAGTAATTGATAATTCACTAGTTCAAGCATGATCTCTACATATGAAGAAGCTATTTTCGACTTCTTGCATTGTAACTCTCTCAATCCTTCCCTCACTTTTATAATTTCACTATAATCAATCATTTTACTGTTATCACTTTCACTAATGATCTTGTTTTTCTTTGTTCACCTTGACATGTGACAAGTGGACACTCAACTGTCGCATTTCACACCTATTAACAGTTTTCACCTTGTATAATTGCTTACCTTTCGTAGTTAACTCTCATCTCGTTAACTGTTTGATGGAACTTCGTTACATCCGTATAGACCACCGACTACGACACTGAGTGACGCAGGTTCAGATCTCAGGTGGGATATCAGTTCCGTAGAGGTTGCAGATATGCCACGTTGATGAGTGCCAAAAAGCACGATACAGGTTAAGAGCTTCCTGCCGACTGCCCCCATCCAACTAACATCTATCAAAGTCCATCGCGATGCTGAGTCACCTAGCATAGTGACCACATTGCAAAATGATCAGGAGAATTTGATCAACACAAGACGACATGAAGTTTATTGCTCTCCAGTGACCAACCAGTTTTCATTATAGTCTTTGATGCTATGAAAACACTAGCTGTCCAGAGGAAAAACAGAAAACTTATTGGTTATTTCAGTTATTATTAAGGTGGCCTTTAGAGTCACCCCAACTCATAAGCCTTAGGAAACAACTGTGCAACACAAACAACATCCACCATCTCCATGTTGTCACTGTGGGGAACTCAATTTTGCGAAACGCTGTCTCATTATAAGCAGCACACGTAGAAAATGTCAAATCAAGAAAAAGTTACAATGGTTGATTCTGGTTCTCCAATATCAAAACAAATCAAGTAAATCCGAAGATGTAGGTAATCCTAGTACTATAACAGATAGTTTCAAATTGCATTATAGTGACTTTAAGGGCCACCGTAGCAACAAGTGAAATAACCAATCAAACTCCTCTATTTTATGAAAATTCGCCTTTCCAACCAAAATGAAGAGACTTAATTGGCTATTTAGGTCATTGCTAGGGTGGCCGTTGAAGTCAACCGACTTTAAAGAGTGGCTTTATAAGCCACGCTAGCAACTGACGAAATAGCTTTCAGTATTTCCGCTGGGAAGATGGTTATTTCTAAAATGAAGGAATATGATTGGCTACCTCAGCAGTTACTGGGACGCCTTTAAAGGCACACTTAAAGTCACTCGTTATCGGGCAACTGCTGTAATAACCAATCAGGCTACGGTATTTTGGCTTAAAAGGTAATTTTCCATAAAACAGAGGAACTTACATGCGCAGAATTCTGCGCATTCAACGATTTGGTGATTGCAGGCAGTGTGTACAAACAACGATATTCACAAAGCGACATGAACTTCACCAGATACAAGGACACACTAAAAATCAGATCGGCTTCATCTCAATCTGAAGAAAGTGGAGACGCAGCCACCCTACTGGACACGAGATCAGATCAGGAAGGGGAGCAGATGTAGGTTCACATCACTCAATACCTAGTGCAAGGAACCCACCTTCAAAATCAAGTTGAAAGCCTTCATAGAAGTTGGCGATAGACGACCACAGTTCAAGTTCAAAACCCAGAACAGAAACTGAAGCACAAAACTACAAACCACGTCTTCACGTCAGTCAGTCATCAGGACAAAGTGGGAGACATTAAGCAACATCCCGGAGGAAACATGTGTGGAAGAACACTGGAACTCTGTGAAAGCGAGGTCGAAAGAAACCCCCATAACCGTGTGTGTTAGGAAGGAAGAAGAAAGAAGACAAGGAATGAATCCCACGGACACATGGAAGGTAATACAGGACGGAGAGGAAGACGGTGATGGTGAAGCAGATGATCCAGTGCAGTGCAGGGATGAACAACGGAAAGAGGGACTGAATACAAACCATAAAACAGTACACTGGACAAAGAAGTAAGAAGAGTGCACGGAAAGACAAAAGACACTTCTACGATACACTGGCAAGTGAAGCACAACAGGCTGCAGGTAGGAGAGATAGAGACCTGAAAACACTCTATCAAATAACCAGGTTACTATCTGGAAAGATCAACTCAGACGAAACCAATGAAAGATAGTGAAGGAAAGCTAGTTACCAAAGAGGAGAAACAAAGGGCTGACCACTTCAAAAAACTCTTGAATCGACCACCACCACCACCACCTGCAACTCATCCAGAAATACCACCAGTAGCCCAGTCACAAAATTACCAGTGAACATAAGACCTCCGACGAAAGTCGAAGTCATGAACGCCATAAAGTTGCTGCAGGCGGGGAAAGCAGCAGGAGCAGATGGAATTCCTCCAGAAGCACTGAAACAGACGCAGAGACATTAGCAGCGGACATGTTCGCACTAATATTGCAAGAGGTATGGAAGAAAGGAAGAAAAAGGTAGCTGCCGATTGATTGGAAGAAGGGCTACCTTGTCCAAAGAAAGGCAACCCAAGTTTTTGCAAGAACTGGCACAGGATAATCCCCCCTTTCGTTGTCCACCCCAAGCAAAATACAAAGCCGCATCATCCTGGAGAGACTAAACGATGCGCTGGATTCAAAATTACAACCGAAACAGGCTGGCTGGATTCACGAAGTACAAATCATGTGTGGATAAAATTGCAACGCTACGCATCATCATAGAACAGAAAGTAGAATATCAGTCAACTCCCTACCCCAACTTCATCCACTTTCAATAGGCCTTCGATAGCGTCGACCGAGAAGTGGTTTAACAATCGCTTCAGCATTACGGCTTTAGTGTCATAAACCCTTATCAACCTTATTCAACACCTATATGAAGACGCCACATGCCAAATGACTCACAATGGGAAGCTTAGTGACGCCTTTGAAGTGAAGATGGGAGTAAGACAAGGCTGCTTACTATCACCAATTATCTTCCTGATTGTAGTAAACTGGACTGGACTGAATTAAGCAAGAAACTGTGAGGAGCGAGATGTGAATACGCTGGCTGGAGCGACGAAAAAACTTTGGAAGATTTGGATTTTGCCGATAATGATGATTTATGTCTAATGTCGCACAAACTCGAAGATCCACAGGCAAAAACACACAGGTTGACAGAAGAGGCAGAGAAGACGAGAATTCAAGTGAACGTAAAGAAGACAGAGGTGATGAAGATACCCAACCACCACCAACAACAACAACAGCAAGCACCAATCACCATGAATGGGAGAAATCTAAAGGAAATTGTCTCTTTCACCTACCTACCAAGACAGCATCGTTTCAACTACACGCGGCACACATGAGAACGTCAAAACCAGGATCAGAAAAGCAAGACACGCCTTCGTTAATCTCAAACTGGTGTGGAGATCTACTTCACTGCACTCAGCACAAAGAACAACATCCCGATTTTCAACACTAATTCAGTCAAGTCAGTGCTTCTATATGGTTCAGAAACTAGGCGTGTCACGAAAAGCATTTCCAACACACTACAGACATACGTCATCAATAGCTGGCGCCTACGCTCACTCGATACCGAAGATCAGATGGATGGCCAGAAAGAATAAGCAGCAGGAACTCTGGCAACGAACTAACCAAGAACCTATCGCCCAAGAAATATGCAGACGAAAGTGGAAATGGATTGTACATAGACTGAGAAGACTAATTGGGGACATCACACACCAGGCCCTCAAGTGGAACCCAAATAGGAAACGACGAGTTGCGCGTCCGAAGCGAGGGTGACATGGGCGAGGTGGTGTGAAGAAATGAAAGCTTCTGGGTAGACTGCAGAGAAGAGAGTGAAATGACGACGTGCTAGTCAAGCCCTATGTTCCACTAGGAACCCAAGGGACAAATAATAATAATAATAATTGTCTATCTTAGCAGGCAGTAGGGTGGTCTTTAAAGTCACTCTAATGTCAACCCTAGCAACTGCTCAATTAACCAATGAGGCATCGGTATTTCTTCTAGGAGGGTAGTTTTTTGATAAAATAGAGAAATGTAGTTGGTTATCTCAACAGCTACTAGGGGGACCTTTAAAGTCACTCGTGGAAACGGAAGGACTTTAAAGGTCACCCAAGTAACTGTTGAAATCACCAGTTACACTTCTTGATCTTTCTTCGTGCCAACGGGTGAGTAACCTAAGTCTAGGGCTTCATGCCTACTGCCTCCATCCAACTAACAGATACAGATATGCATTCAGCTGTCTTGTTCACATTCATGTAGTAGGCAATGGGCCGTACCTATTGTGTGAGGGCTAGTAATGCTACCTGACTACCCAAACCTCAGTGAGTGGAGCGGGGCTCGACTCCGTGACCCAATGGTCAGTAGTCATCTCCCCAAACCACTAAACCACAGACTCCACTCACTAACAATCTTGAGTAGTTCTCTAGTTGATTTTAGTGTGTAAGAAAGGTCAACCTGTCTAATCACCAGGACTAGGAAAAGTAATTATGATTTGAAGCAATGTCAGGAAAGAAAACTTACTACGTAGATTCATAGAGTGTAAATTACGGTTGCAAATAATTTTACAGTCGACTCCTATAATGTGTGTAAGTGATAGAATCGGTGAGTGTGCGCATCCTGCTGCAGTTATTTCACCAAGTTACAGATAGATCGAGATGAACCACTGCAGTTTACAGTCTAAAGTGCAAATTAATGTGCCTGTTAAAAAATAATTTCTAACCATAAGCATAAAAAAGGTTACTTTACCACCAAATAGATTTTCCACCGTATTGTCTATCATTTAGATGAAATTAATTAATCATAACAACATGATACTTCGTCCATAATATTTTCTTCTCTATCCTCACCAGCATACCTTCTTGTTTTCGATTGGTCGCTTAAAAAATGATGTTAGGTTCTCTAGTGTGGCCTTTAGGTTTTTTTTTTTAACCACCTGGATATTTGGATTAACAAATGAACCTTGATTAAGGCAATTCTAGGTAGTGCATATAAAAATGATGAACTTGGATGATTGTATCTGTGGTTTTGATCAATTGAGTAGAGATTATGAAAACTTACTGGTTAATTACTGTGATAGATAGACAGACAAAATCAACGTAGAAACTAGCATACAAGTGCATCGGTTCAATTGCCTCACTAGACAGTAGTATACAAAGAACAAGTGGATAGAAAAAGACTGATATCAAAGTAGACAGGTGTATAAGAGAATAAAGTTAATGCGAGAATTCAAACATAAGACGTCAAGAGTGAATACATGTACGTCATTGTGATCGATTTTTTAGTCATTTCAACACTGATTCCTTTCGTCTCGTGGACCCCAACAAGGCAATTCACATTCCCCTACGTGACTCAAACTAACAGTCAGAGACTTCATCGATTGGTTGCAGATTTTGATCTGACCATCCTGACCCCTATTCCAATCTAATCTAACTTCCCCTAGTATGGTACATCGAGGTAGGTGGTGACTCAACATGCCCAGTACATGTCCAAGCCATCTCAGTCGCTCAAGGTCCACAACTTCATCAATCAACTTAACTGGTATCCTTTGTCTGACCTCAACATTGCTCATATGATGAGTTCACCGAACGTGACCAGTGCTACGAAGACATCCGTGACCAAAACCCTATAGTCGCTTCAGATCTTCTACTTTTAACGGCCATATCTCACAGTCGTATGTAACAGGACAGAACGGACTGCAGAGAAGTATATTTGTCCTTTGATAGATAATTTGATATCTCGCCGACGTCACAGATGACGCAAGATTAGTGTGAAATAGAAAGGGAGCAGTAGGCATTCGAATCCGACTGCGTTAAATATCTGATTTTAACTTCAGATATATTTCATCTATAACTCAGACCTAATCATAACATTACATTTTGCGAAAATTGACCGATTCCATGAAACCTAATTACCTTACTTGCCTCTTTGAGAGCAGTGAAGCTGGAAACAATCAGCCGATCAAAAAGGGCGATACAAACCAGTGTGGGTTTGAAGAGTAGTTAATCAAATCATGAATTTCTAAGATGATAATTTATCGCTAACACTAAGTTGTGGATAAACAATTCCGAAATTTTAATGGTTTTAACCTGAAAAACAGGAAAGTATTTCAACATTCTTAAAAGTATCAAAATTAACCATTACCAACACGTAAATCTGGTAAATTCGTTCTTCCAGACATATACCAGAACGAATCTACAATGTTTGTGCATATATATATATATATATATATATATATATATATATATATATATATATATATATAATCGATAAGTGGTTCTGGTTCATGTACATACTTAAGAAGGAGCCAATCACATATCCACTTACAGCTAATTGGCAAGTATTGATGATACAGCATGATGTCCAATATCAGACCGTGTGAAAGTATAAATGTTTCTTATTTCCATTTGGGCCTAGATACTGAAATTTATGCACATTAGTTTTAAAGCATAAATAAGCAATAATTAATTCTACAATATTTTTTTTGAAATTTATGTGGCGAAATATATATCTTATTTACTCATAAGTTTATAAACTGCTTAATTTAGAATAGTCTAGTAGTCTGACAATAATCGATCATCACTTGAGCTCTAACGCACTGAGCAATCTATTGGCAAGTTATACTGAAAGATGCAGCTGCGAATTCAAGGTAATAGAAAACATGAATTAAACTGCGAGTGTAACTGTGTATCTTGGCGGATGATGAGTACCAGGAAACACAAAAATTTGATCCACAGCGTCTAGTCATTCATCTCTTCAAACATGTAATATAACAACAAGGCAATTCAGCTTTGGATGGCTAAAAGGAGTCACCACATGATCCTGTTCAGTGCACTCAGGTTTTCCATGGTTCTCCAACTGATGCCTATCCGTGATGAATACCAACTTGGAATCAATAAATCCCCACAAACTTTCAAACTTAATCACTATTCAGTGCTGACTAGTACCACTCTTCGAGATGAGATTTCCCGAAGTCCTAATGAGAAGTCATGACCGATGGGGCAAACCAAGTCGAAAGTGATGAGGGTTGAGCATTATCACAAATTGACAAAGTAGGAAAATGTGAGTCATTAGATTCCGTTCTGGTGACTCAATGGTAACGCGTTAGCAGCGGAACTTGAAAGTTCTGAGTTCAGTCCTTGGCAACCCCACGGAGTCCCATACTAAGACGAAATACTCGACCAGTGACCCCAAGTTTCCAACGACTCTCCACCTGACGTCATTCTGTGGTAAATGTCAACTTGAAATAACTGGTACTTGTTTGAAACCTTAAGGAATAGATCGTACACTTTATTCTTACTACTTGTCTTTGGAATACTAATTAGTTTCAGAAAAACTAGCTAGACTTCGTAGACTTCATATGTTTTAGTTTCCTGAAGAGCCAAAAGAACGGCAAATTATCCTGTTTTTAAAGTTTACGCCAGCTATTTTTTAAAAACAAACTAGTTGTTAATTATAGAGTTTTAAATGATCGTTATTCCTTAAAATATCCTCGTAAAGCTTTCAAAGACTAGTAGAGATGTTATATACTTAAATAATCAGGTCGAGGAGCAAAGCAGTAGTCCGTGGAAAGTATCAGTTTTCTGTATCACGATTGGCTAATTCCTGTGTCAAGTATTTTCAGACAGTGGTACTAGAAATTTCAGGTGGAAATCCATCTTCATTAAAAAGGATTGAAAAAACATGCTCATCCACTAATCTAAGAATTCACATCCCTTTTTACAATATCGATGTTTAACCCTAAATAGCCACAGGATACTACTAGTTGAAGTGATGTCTAGTTACTTATTTTACCTACCTTTAGGTCGGAGCGGATTACAATGTGTTAGTATTCGCTTTTTCTTTCTCACACAGTGGTCTCGATCAACACTTGTACCTTTGAAATTTCTAACAGAGATCATCATCTTTATATCTACAGTACCGTTAGTCATAAAGATCCCTCCACTTAATGCTACTGTTTTTGCTAGCCATGTTTTATTCTCTTGTTTGACGACAAACTTCCATGTTCACTTGTTACATAGCATAATCCAGGTTGGTTTGCATGTGAATAAAAAACCGTGAAACTCATAAACAATGCTAGTCAGTTTCAGGTGAGTGAAAAACAAACGTTAGGCTGAGTTATCTCATACTTCAGTATGGTGTTTCTAATCCAAATAACCAAGAGTTCAAGGAAACCAAGATTAGATTTGATCACTACCGTGTTCCTACACTAGAGTTTTATTATGTATCAGTTACCTTCCCAGTGGTCAAATTAAAATCCGTACCAATAATATCTGGTAGGATATTGTAAAGAACTCACAATACAACCGACTAGGTATCAACAAAACTAAACAGCTTGCCAGTAAGGATTGTCAATGGATGACTATGGTCAGTGCATGGGTTTAAATAAGTAGGGGAAGCATAAAGTAACAACACTGATTACTCATCCAAAAACTTTCAATTAATCACTATCCTTCTAATAAATTTCATAACAGACCGAAACGAATTTAGATGTGCATACAAAAGACAGAGAATAGATCGAATAATGGTGTGTCTCGTCATACCATTGGCACAGAAATATAACAACCTATCAAGCATTAGGAGACTTCAGACGAGGAGGAAAACAGACTCAAGCACAGGAAGAGCTTCACTCCAACTCTTGGTTCAGCTCCCAGTTCCAGGCCGAACCTCATCTGTTTAGACGTTACTATCGAAACACCTGGGGGATCGGTCCTCTCACCGAGCAGGAAATAGCCACAGCAACGCAACCTCATGAAGACAAACACTCGTACCAAAGCGCTAACGCTCCCATTAACTTATTAGTGAATCCAAACCCCGCACTGTCGAGGATTCAAAGCGTCCATATTCACCTGGTAATAGGATCGTTTGATCGTACTCATCTTCCCATGGGTAGATGTGCGTCGAATACATCTGGCTGGGTCTTCACAATCTTGTAGAAAACGAGTTAGTTCACCTTCCCAGATTACCCTCTCCTCACCAACATTTGACACACAGAAGCTTATCCCAGGATACCTGCAAGAGGGTAAGGTTACAGAGAAACGAAGTACTAGTTGATATCCGGCGGAGTCACAAGGAGGCTCACCGTCGTTGCGTAGCTAGGCTGAACTAATAATCGCCAGTGCACATACCATCTCTGGATTTCCTGGCTAGCAGCTCAAACACCCTCACCACTTAACCGCGCTGAGTAGAGCTTCTTCACATGGACACCCTGGCATTTAACTATGACGGGGCATCAAGTCCCATACGAGGATCATAGTTACCCCCCTCCTAAGATAAGGTAAAATATAAACCGAAACACAGGAACAATCTACAAGTATATTTTAATACCACTCTCTCCACATGCACATCAACAAAATTGTATCATGTGAGAAAACCTCACTTAGAATACACTACTGTAAAAGGCGAGCAGTACTGTGAATAAAACTAACAAACTAGGTGTGCAAAGTGAAGAGTTTTTGTGGTAGTAGTCTAGAGATCCGATGACCAACAAGTGGGGCACATGTAGAAACCCCAATCCTCTTTATTTAGGCCAAGCAGCATGGTTGTAAGCTGGAGCTAAGAAGTAAGAATACTCCTTTACATTTTCCGGTTCTGTTGTCATTCAGTAGTGATTCATGTGCTCAGGATGTAGGAATTCTCTCGGTCAAGCAGTGTACTGATCAATCTAGACGTTGGTGACATGGCTGAAAATCGGTTACAATGGTGCGATGTACTCACTTCTTGACATCTGAAGCTTGAATATTCACACTAACCGTCATCTTCAGATTGTCTATTCTCTCACATAACTTCTACTTTGATATCACTCTTTTTCTATCCATCTGTTCCTTGTATGCTACTGTGTAGGGTGGCAAATTGAGTTGTCTGTCAGACAGACGGTCAGTGACTACATAAGTTGGCGTCATATCTTGATGAGAGTACTAGACATCTTTTTACATGTGACGTTACGCTCACTTTAGACAACACTGAAAACTCGAGATAAGTGAAGTGATTGTTTATGCTATAATCATTATATATCTAAGCAATCATATACAGTTCACATTCAAACTCACAACTTTGTCCATCCAACTCAACTGACAAAAAGGCAAAACAGAAGCAATTACATTCCAAAGCCCATATTTTATGATTATGAAGACATAATTTAAACAGTTTGAAAGATGCGCAATAATATTTAGCTAGTTAGTTAGATTGGCTTTGTTGGACAGAAAAAGGAATCGTGCTGATCAGTTGTAGTATCGGTAATAGTAAATGAGAGCATTAAAAATACAGAGAGGTGGCTAAAAGAGTCTAATTTTTACTATTATCTAGTGTATATGGTATTTTTATGTATAAGTTATGAAAAATAAAAAGGAATGCATAAATGTACTGGCCTGAGTAATTGCACAAATACACTTCATCATTCCATATTTGTGTTTAATTTATATGGTTGTAGTTAAGTTTTTAAGTTTACTCTTCTATTTTACATGTATTTTATTATCCAAGGAATAAAAAAGCGGGATGGGTAGCGGGTGTAATTGAAAATCATCGCAAAACAAACAGGATTCTCGCTTAGCACTTGAAACACATGATGAGATAGTGACGTAAAACTGTTAAAAACAAGAAAAAGGATGACGATAAGACTCTACAAATAAATAAAAAAAAATTCTGTCCTCGATTAAGCTCATTGTAGAAAAAAAAGCAGGCACATAAGGCTCAGAGATTCACTGAAAATAATATTCGTCGAAAATAGCGCTACAAGAAGGAGACTACAAGTAGGAAACAATGCATAATTTTGTCAACTGAACTTGTTTAAATATGTTAGACAGTTACACCGTGGAGTTCAAAGTAGAAATGACTCAAAATAGGATAGTGTCACTTTTCGGGAAACAATAAATAAAGCTCATCGTCGTAAGCTTAAAAAAGAACGATACTGATAGAAGTGATCACAAAAAGCTGTATATATAACATTGGGATTTAAAAGTTATACAAAATGTGCAGTAATGTTCCCCTTTCCTCCCTAGTCATGAAAATAAGATTGACAATAAAGATACACGTGATATAATGACAATAAAAATCGAGTAATTAAGATTGTTGTCACCATACATCTATCTCGATTATACAGCAAGATATAAATAGGAGGAGAAATGAAAGAAAGAAGGAAGTTTCAAACAAAATAGTCTTTCTCTTTCAATGACCAATTGTAGATCTCCATGATTACTTTGGACAATTCAAGGCACTATATACTCAAATGTTTGTCGGTAACAATAATAATAATTATTATTATTATTATAGGGATGATAACTTACATAACAATGTATGAATACATATCAATTACAGATAACAGATTTCTGGGGTTGTGAGTTTATATGGAATTAAACACACATATAAAGAGAGAGGATCCGCAGACTTATATATATATATATATATATATATATATATATATATATATATATCACTACACATGGATAATGCATTCCTTTCTTAGAACACACATCGAAGCGAAAGAAAGCAGGGCATGAAAACCAGTTAATCGATGATCAATCCTAACCTACTCCTCTTTTTGTTGTTGTTGAGAAACTAAAGTGAACTTCGAATATGCAGTATGAATACGGGAATGTAGAGTAGATGAATTTCAGCCATTTTAAAACAGCAAATCCAATATTGAGAAATTTTCGGGGTATATAAATTAAAAATGCTTCATCCAGTATTAGATGATAGAGTATCCAAACTGGATCCGTTTACAATACACTGTGAATCACTGGTCACAGATGAACTGACACCAATCTGTGATGATAAACTGCTAGTAAAGCATGATACAGCTGCGGCAACAGCATTTGTATGTTCTGAGCCAAGTTCTGAAATCGGTGTAGCAAGAAGACTTTTACGTAAGGCTTGAATTGCAGTGTACACCTTCACAGCAGGACCTAATTTCATGCCTAGTACATGCATTAGGTCGTGTTGTTCAAGGCACAGAAGAGCAGCTCCATCTATTTCCTTAACAAAACAAAGAATAATGAAGGGGATATGTATCAGTGAATTATAGGTGAAATACTACATATTGCATTTTTGATTAAGTTATATGAACGAATATTCAATGAAAAATATCTCCCATAGTTATCCATTATTATGGTTTCAAGATTATTAAAAATTATTGGTTCGAAAAAGGAATGTAAAATAATAAAACCAGTGGTATAGAACTGCTATTATGTAGCAGTTATAGAACTAAAGCATCTCTCGCGTAGCAGCAGCAAGACTCTTTCAAATTCATACATGGAGGTGCCTTATCTACAGACTATTGCTTAGATTTTTGTTATTTTCCGTTGCTTAAATATCACGCGTTTTCATATAACATAACAATAATGGGTTTATTCTGGAATATACATTTCGGGAGTACTGTACAGAATCTTTAGCAACAATTGGACAGAGACAATTGTTCATTAACTTTAATAGTTGGGTATCTCTTAGTTGTAAAAGAGGTCTCATTCACTCGCTGTGCTCCAGAATCTATAAAATATGTTCAGAAGACAAGGTGGATGTTGAAACCGAAACTCTTAGAACAATACTATCTAATAACGGATACCTTAAAAGATTTATTGATAAGAATCTGAAGAAACGAATCACTCCTCATCCCATTACAGTTAAGAAAATCTTAACCATGAATCTAGAGTTCAAAGGGTAAACCACAGCCAAAGTGCTGAAAACCATCTGTCAAGGTGTATCAACAGAAGCTTCTATGCCGCTAGACTGAGACTGATATTCTCCAGCCGCCGTCTGATTCGTCAGTGCATGGAGGATAGGCTTCCAATTATGTTCACATCTATGTGTATCTACAAGTTCACATGCTCCTGTGGAGCTGACTATATTGAACGTTGTTAGCGGGCCCTCCGAAAACGTGTAGCTGATCATTACCCGGTTTGGCTTACCAAAGGCAAGCAAAGGGAAACGATTTCAGCCAATAAACGAATCATCCTACCATAACATATACCGAATATATCAGAAATCATGACAAGATTACTGAAACCACTTGGAATTCGTGTGGCTCATAAATCAACAAATTCCCTCTAAACGCTATCATGCAGACCGAAGGTTGCAACAACCAAAGAAGACAAACCGAATACCATTTACAAAATCAACTGCAATAACTGTAGTCAACACTACATTGGACAAAGTGGTCACCCCCTTCACCTTCGTCTACATGAACACCAATTGACTATTAAACGTCACGTCATTTCATCACTCATTCCAACACATGTGGATAATTATGGACATGAATTCAATCTCGACAATGTAGAAATTTTGGACAGAGGAAACACAAAAATATCAGAGAATTCCTAGAAGCTTGGTATTGAGGTCCGTCAGCAACTAACAGATGCGTAGATATAGACCCAACCTATCAACCAAGAAGAAAGATGATGAACGACAGAAAGGCCAGAGGTCAGGCAGAGGGACAGCTAAAAGGAAAACCTATACAATGACACAACAAGCAAAGGAAACAACCGATCACTTCGTCAGGGCAAACTACCAAATCACTAACGGAGAGATATTGACAGTTCACTTCATACTGAAGTTAGAGCTGATGATGTCGTCTAGAAAGACGATGAAAGCGTTTTACAATTCTTCGACAGCACGTATCTCTTATCTCACCACTTGTTCTCAATTCGTTCCTTATTCAGTGACCCATTTTATATTTCTTCCACTTGAATAAAGCCCCCCACCTATTGTATATTTTGCATATTGACTGAACAACTTTTTAGTGCAATCATCTGTCATTTTACCGAGTATAAATGCGAATGAACAGCCTGATAATGAAGTCGTTGAAAAGAGACAATTGTATATGCACACATAATAAAATGAAATAAGTAGAAATTACATATGACAGATAAGAATATGTACTCCATCTTGAAAATGCAGAGTTAACTTGGGTAGACAACCCCACATAAGCAACTAGATTCGTAACACATAAATAATAGCAAGCTGTGCTATCTTTATTTTATTTGCTTTAAGAAACAAAACCTGATTACAGGTTGGAATCTACTGCACTGATAAGGAGTTCCATACTAAAACGAAACAGCTGTCCAATGCTCTCAGGTTTACAATGTTCCTCCAGCTTACGTCAGTTCATGATGAATTCCAGCCTGAAATCAATTAATAAATCCCAACAAACCCCCAAATTGAATTAGTCCAGCGCTCATTAGTGACTAGCTTCGAGAGGTGATTTCCGAAGTTTCAACGAGAAGTCGTGACTGGTGGAGTTAACCAAGTCGAACATGAGGACAGTTACTCAAAGACGACAGTGGATGGAGGTCACGCTATATCACGAACTGACAGTAGTAGGAAATGTGGACTCGATGGTAACGTCCTGGTCACGGAACCTGGAGGTCCTGGGTTCGATCCGTGACGGGGTCACGAGTGAACACTGCTGAGGAGTCTCATGGCAGGGCGAAACGGCTGTCCAGTGCTCTTAGGTTTGCAATGTTTCTCCAGATGATGTTAATCCATGATGAATTGCAACCTGAAATCAATTAATAAATCACCACAAACTTCCAGATAGAAAACTTGATCAGTTGGTTCATTTCTAACACTTTCATCATTGCACAGGAGACGAGTTAAATACGATATTGTAGTTTTTATATTCAGTAGTACATGCATACAGTCTTATATATTTGCTTCTCGTCTTGCCTGAGGACTGACATGTATAGAGCTTTGGGCGAAGAGAATGCTGGTCTTCTAGTGAAATAACTCTTACCATACTTTAATATGAGCTTAGATGTTTGTCTATAACAGTTCCACAATTAGACGGTTTAAAGGTACACCAATACTTCTGCTGACAATCTCCAAAGTTCAATGCAGTCTAGCAGTCTTTTTCCAGCAAGCCAGGAAAGAATAAAAAAGGGGAATAACAGAGGAGAATAGGCAAGATGCAGGAGTTTATAAAATATAAAATAAGGGGCTGAGTTATACCAGATAATCTCAGCTTCCTAAGATAGTAAGTTCGGCAGATTCTTTTGGAAATTAGTGAGATATGAGAGGACCAGGAGAGGTCCGAAGAAAAACATACGCCGAGATAAATCACACTTATAACATTCTTCAACAGACACACTTTGACTAATACACATAGCATAATTCAGTTTTCACTTAGTAGAAAAACTATAAACAAGCATGTCGTATTGTGTCAGTTTTCATTGAAACTGATCTAAGCAGGTGTAAGCAGGCAAAGTAAGTCATTCGTTTTCTAAAAATTATTACCACCAGAGTTGAAGATGAAGTACTGAGGTATATAATAAATAAATAATATGTACACGGAAACTGATTGCAATAACACCGATATATATGTATTCTTATCTCGCAAAAGAGCGAAAAACTGAATCATACGGGATGTGTTTAGCAACAGCTCCCATTGTCTTGTAAGCATCGATCGACCGATCTTAGAGTTGTTCATACCGCTGCACAAAGATGAAACAAAAAGTAGTTATATGGCGTTATATTACTTTAACTAGACACATACTGACTACCAAGAATAAAAGATCCTTGAGCCATTTTAACCAGAAATTTGACCAACATTACGAAAATTATGTAGTTTATTGATTACTGAACTGCACGTATTCACTCGGCCACCTTGTGCTCATTCCTGTTGTAGGCAATGAGCCACACCTACTGTGTAAGGGTTAGTGACACTATCTATCTGCCTAAAACTTGGTAGGTCAAGCGAGGCTTGAATCCGTAATGATACCAAACTGCAAAACAATAGTGATACTAATTCAGTAGAGTACAAGTGATGAATTTAAAAAAAAAGTGTAGATACACAATGAGAACATAATCATACATACTAAGGCGGATACACAACGACACACTAGTTGGTTTAGTGCTTAAAAGTTGTCATGAAAATGGCAGTCATAATAAAAGAATGGATAAACATGAACGATTAAATTGATACATTCTACAAAAAGGAACAGTGTCAACCGAGAGTCAATCAGTTCAACACGAATACGCGGAATTCCACTACCTCACAGTCAATATACGTTTTACACAGCAATTATATGGATAATGCGACAATGTTTGAAGTGGTGAGTAATCGCCTATGCATGAATGAGAAACTCAGAAAAAAAGTTAGAAGGCATTATAAGTAAAAGTGAGTAGTGTATCGTAAACAATATGGAACACGATATCTTACCATAAGCAAGACTACACTACAACCGTAAAACTGTTGGACCAGACAAGTTTTTGATTACGAGAAGAGCAAGGACAATTCGGAGAAGGATAACACAAATCCATTTTATTTCGACGGTATCCTGTCAACTGCTTAAAACATAGAATATCAAATCATGGTTCTTTTATCGACAATTTAACATACCCAGTGGTCGCTGGTTCGACTTCAACTGCGGTCCAAATTTCCATTTCATCTTCAATCATCCATCACCTAGTATCAATACAGGTCTGCTAAACTAGACTATTTCAGATAGTCAAAATGATAATTTAATAAACTTTAATCCACTAGAGGAAAACAGAATGTAGGTCAGTGGTTAAGATGAATAGAATTAGTCACAGTGTAGTAGTGGTAAAACGTAACGGTATGTCTAAGGAAGGTTAATACAAATAGTAACAAATTGTCACAAATGCACACACAATGTAATTCTCGAGGAAAAGTAGCAACATGGTTAGCAACTAAGATAATGAGGGAATTAAATCTGCTTTTCGTTTTATCGTAACCGTTGATAAATGTAGACGACTTTTGTCTTCTGGACATCTTTCAACGATTCAAAACTTCCAATTTCTTACTGGAGCATATCATATGCGCTCTGTGAAGTAGTTTTCTAAATAGTAAGCTAAACCCACTAGGTTCCGTATTGACAGACGTCTTCATAGCTAGTGAATTAAAAACTTGGAGCTGCAATCAGTGAGATGATATTTTATACCAGAAACGTTGACGATACCTTATTATATGTATATCCGTTGTATTATCGCGTCGTTGATTGGACCGAACTGACCGATCTCTATTGGCATATGGGCTACTGCGTGGGTACCTCAATACTGAGGGCATTTTCAGTTTTGACATTATTGATGAGTTGTAGCTAGCAGTGGAATTCAGGATGCACATTTCGATTTATTTGGGACTCGTCAGCTGGACGTACCTACCTGACAATGAGTGGTGTTTCTCCCACTGAGACTCAATCCCGGGACCGATTGCTCCAAATGCCAGCGCGTTATCTACTAGGCTATCGAATCATTGACATCTATATTATTTGTAATAATTTATCTTATGCATTGTATTTGTTAGAACATTTTAATAACGATCATAATATTCAGTTTACTACGATACACGAAAATGATGGAAAGTTAAATTCTCTGGATATTGAGGTACAACGCAAGACACATAGCTCTAAAGGTTCATTCATCGAGGCAGCATATGGAACGATATCAACTATAAAACAGGCGTCAGTTAGAACACTTACAGAGCGCTAATGATATATCCCAGTAAGAAATTGGAAGAGTTTTGAATCGTTGAAAGATGTCCACAACACAACAGACGTCTGAATTTATCAACAGATATGGTGAGTCGGAAGGTGAAAATATAAAGAAAACTATGGTCATCAAAACACCTGTGCATTTATTCACCTCAACTTCATACAGTCAGTTTTTTACTAACTGAACTTAATTGACATTATTTTGTTTCAAATAACTCACACGACCTTGTGTGATTTAATTCCCTTATTATCTTAGTTGCTAACCATGTTGCTACTTTTCCTCGAGAATTACATTGTGTGTGCATTTGTGACAATTTGTTACTATTTGTATTAACCTTCCTTAGACATACCGTTACGTTTTACCACTACTACACTGTGACTAATTCTATTCATCTTAACCACTGACCTACATTCTGTTTTCCTCTAGTGGATTAAAGTTTATTAAATTATCATTTTGACTATCTGAAATAGTCTAGTTTAGCAGACCTGTATTGATACTAGGTGATGGATGATTGAAGATGAAATGGAAATTTGGACCGCAGTTGAAGTCGAACCAGCGACCACTGGGTATGTTAAATTGTCGATAAAAGAACCATGATTTGATATTCTATGTTTTAAGCAGTTGACAGGATACCGTCGAAATAAAATGGATTTGTGTTATCCTTCTCCAATTACCGTTTTTGTTCTTTTGGCATCCATGAAGGGAAATTCGTGCGTGCTATTTTGACTACTGGTTACTGCGCATACTAGAACAGCAAAACGAAGTGTTTACGAGAGGGATAAAACGAAATGATAAATCTTTCATAAAATGCGACTGTTTGGCACTCCAAGCGCAGGAAAACACTTGTAACTCACTGGGCGCTGTGTTTCTAAATAAGAAAAGTGAAACAAGCAGTCCAGAGAATGACGTCTAACATCAGCACAGTGAACAATAGAAAGAGATTCTGTGTTCTGTAAAAACGATTCATATAGTTTTATAATGGATGCAACGAGGATATGATCTAATGCAGAAATGTCAATATATAAAAGCTTTTACACTTGATTACTGTTCCGCATACAAAATATATGAAGCATCATACACAATATTAAAGGTTTGTAGATGTTACCATGCGAAGTTGTGAGAACGAACTATAATAATTAACGAGTGAGAGTCAAGGATGGACACAATGGAGCCCGAGTGATTCGCAGAGGCAAATTAGAAGATTGGCAATCGAATGAGTTTATAGTGTCTCAAACTGAAAACGTTTATAAATAAAAACGAACCTTAGTGTTATTGCTTGTTGATTGGACCGAATTGATCGGTTTCTATTGGCATATGGGATCCTGTGCGGATACCTCGATATACCTGTGTTCTAGTTATACTAAAGATGGATGGTGAGAACAACATCACTCACTGGGAGGCAGGTATATCCAGCTGACGAGCCCCCACACAGGACGAAATGTGCATCCTAGATTCCACTGCAAGCCACTATCCATCTTTACAAAACCGAACCTTATTTATCAAGTTTACAATAACCTTGAAAGACAAATAACTAGCACATTTAAAGAGGCAGGAACCAATCAGAACGCTAGCGGGTTATATGAAATGTGACTCACGTGTGGGGAAAAGAACGCGAAGAACAACAGTTCAAAATATACAAATGATAAGTATGGAATATAAGGGATATAGCTATCCGTAACGGCAAATGAATGAGAGAATATTTCATTGTAGTTTTTTTTCCGAACAAGTCCTTGTCACAGTAATCAAGAAAACAGCCTCTCATGCCCACTTAAATTGTTGATTCATGTTTTCACTAACTGTTCTGGATAGTAATAATATCTTATTCCAAGGCTGGGGATCAGAAAAGAAAACTAGTCGATAAAAGGAATACAACTCAGAAAGTACGTGGATACACTGACTGCACAACACAACCATCATATGCAGTCAGAAAACCTTAGCCAATTACTCTTTTAATGCCAGTTAATTAATCTGTTAGTCATCACACATTTATCCTAAACCAAATTACTCAGCAAACATATATGCCATAAAACATGGACGTTATTCCAATAATGAAAGTTAACCATGAAGAACTCTATTTCGATTTGTAAACATAGAGAAAAATAAAAAGTTTTCAGAAGAGAGTTTGCGATAGTTATGAGATAGAACAAAACTTAGCTTTCACAAAGGCTATACTTGATACTTTTGTAAAACAAGCTGATAAGGTTATAAGCAGAAAAGAGAAAATATAGTTAGACTGAAGAATGCATATATTTTATATGGAATACTTCAAAATCATTTGCTTTTGCCATTCATCATGAGGACCATGTAAATATTCAGGCATTACTTCTTGAAGCATAATATGACGGGTCAACATCAACATATGTGGCCTGAAATAATTACTTGTCGGCCGTAACTGTTACACCACCGACACGCAAAATTAACAACTTAAATAAAAGTCAAAAAGTAAACAGATTTCAGTAATCTCAAGATCAGAGTAGTTCTTTCCTACCACCATGGTATGATAGACTGAAGAATCACAATGGATTTCACAAAGACACCGAATCAGAACCCTCTACCAAACAACCAACACTTTCAACAATGCTCTAGTTTGTATAAAAGACACTTTTTCACCATATAGAACTGCATGTAAAGGTTACAATGTGTTGGTTCTGATGCCTATTACATTGGCGATTCATCCTGCAAAATAACCATAAAGTAATCCTATGGAACTGGAGTTATTATAAATTAAATCTGTAGCCACGAAATCGATATTCCAGATACCAAAATTATTCAAAAGGTATTTTTTTTCAAACTACGAGAAAACACGGATAGCTGGGGCGTTTCATATAGGGTCGAATCTTAAAGTACTCAACGGAACAGAATGTCCAACTATACAACCAACTTGTATAACAATAGTATATCCGAAATAACACGTTGCACATATTAGTGATAAATAAAGTAGTAATGGACAAATAAATTGAATTTCTCATTCATGCTGATGTTTGCTTAGTGGCTAGCGGTAGAATCCAGGAGGCGCGTTTCGTCCTATTTGGGACTCGTCAGCCGGATGTGTATGTACATCCGAGTGAATGATGTTGTTCCCACGGCTTTGATGAATAGATTTCTCATTCGTGTAACAGATACATATCTAGTCACACTCAAGGAATAATAACTTATAACGATAATATTTAATCCTGTCTTATCATTTTTATGTAAGCATGTATGAACAGCGTGATCTAATTTATTTCCACTCACTATTTAAACATGTGATCAACTCGTATAGATTTTATTCTGTGAAGAAATGACAACCTGAGATTGCGAAACGTCAGAAATTCACTATTCTTCTACACCTCCTTGGGATTTCGCATAAATATATTTCATTTATAAACTATTTACATAATATATATACTGTATGTATTCAATTCTATCAAGTTGAATTTTGATCTTAAAGAGTTAACAATCCGTTTTTCTACTGCAAATTATAGCACTAAGTGATAAGCTGGAAGATTTTTTTGCACAACATTTAAATTAAAACAACAAATGTTAAACGTAAAACAAAGATGTGTTTGTTTTAGGCCTGATTTGAAATTCCCTTCTCTCTGTTTATGGGAAACACCCTATTTTAGGAAAACAAATTAAGTGTGAGATTATGAGTTTAACAACACAAGTAGTTTAACTGTTTTATTGACTTTCAGCAAGCTACGGGATGTCCTCACTCCATGGAAGCAATCTATCACCCCAGAATATTTGTTAGCAGAGTTTGGTAGAAAATAATTTCATGAATACAAGGGTCGATTTAGAAAATCCTAGACTTTTCGTTAACTATATCTAGTTAGCTTTACATAAACGCTATATTAGGAAACGATACAGGGATTAACTACTAAATCCTGTGATGAATTTCAATCAATTAGCTATTTAAAATGAAAGAAATCACGGAAAAACAGGGTGTATACATAAACTTAGGAGGATATGAGTCAATAAGTCTAAAGATACACGACGAGAAAACTCTTTAATGAGAAAAAGACGAGTCAACAATTTTCTACACTTTTGAGTACTAGCCATCAATGGAACATAGTTGTTACGTGACAGTTATAATACAACCCTAGAAGGTGGTGCTAAAACGGATAATTTACAAACATTCCACGTAACTATGAATAATAGTTGACCTCGTAAAGAGTTTTTGATTGCCAGTAGCTTCAGAAAGCATTGGATGAGAAGTGAAGCTGAAAAACAGAAAGCAACACTGATAATATTACTGGTCATGACGACACTGTAGATGTTATACTAGTGAACCTGTTGATATGGGTTAAAATCAAGATGACTAGCAAAAATACTGTTCACTTCACATTTTGTTATGAGCACTGACCAGAAGTTCATCATCTTACTTCCGTTTCTAGTTCACTGGTAATAATTTTTATGCTCAATACCAATCTAAATTCACTTCCCCCTTTTAACATATGACATCTAAAACTGGTGTGCTAGTCGACATGAAGCGATTACAGGGTTTCGATCAAATGTCTTCGTAGCATTGCTCACGTATGATGAAATTACTCGTATGTGAACAATATTGACGTCAACTGAAGGGTAAAAAGCGAGACAACACGCAAATCAATTGGTGAGGTTGTGAACCTTAGTCGACTGCGTATACCGATTTACACCCTAACTCGACGTCCTATGCTACGGGAAGCTGTATTAGTTTTGAAGAGGGTTCAGGGTGACCAGATTAAGAAGTCTCTGACTATTGATCTGACTCGTGTGTGGAAGTGTAGACTACCTAGTTGGAGGTCCTGAGATGAAAGCAATCAGTGGTCAAAGAATCCTGGTGACATGCCTGAAAATCGGTCACAGTGATGCAGATGTATTCACTCTCTGACATTTTCCAAAGCTTGAATATTCGCACTAACCATTATCTTTAAATTGTTTATTCTCTCACATTACTCCATCTTCTTTGATATCACTCTTTTTTTATCCACCTGTTCTTTGTGTACAACTGTGAAGTGTGGCAAGTCGAGCCGATACACCTGTGGTAGTACTACGACAAGTAGAAACAAATAGTCATTTTTTTTCATTCAGATCACAATAAAGCAGCACCTATGTCAGTATCCGGAAAAACAAAAAGCAGTGGGGTTACTCAAATCTCCAGGATAAGGTTGAAATTCTTGAAAGTTCCCCTTCTTGAGTTGAAATGTATACCGCAAAATGTGCTAAGAGTCTTTTGTGGCATAACTACAGAATTGTGACTTCATGAAGAGCATTATAGAATGATGGTTATAGGAGTAGATAAATGAAAAGTAACCAACAAAAATGAAATAGACTAGACTTACATTTTCAATGAATTTGCAAGCGAATTGTTTGCATCCTGGTAATGTAGATATGAAATTAGCTACAACATTTGGATTCCAAGAATGAGGTCCAGGAAGGCCAGCAACTTTAGCAGCACGAATAGCTGCACCTGCTTGCGGTAACAACCGACCCATTAAATCAACGTCTCTCAATGTAGGATTATTTAAACTACTGATTGAAGCATTCATATAATTTGAGGATGAAGATGGCATTTCGAAGGATGGTAACAAACACGGTGGTCTACTTGGATCGATACAGAATGGAGAAGATAGAATTGGATTATGATATAAAGGAGGTATGAATGATCCATTAGTTGCATCAGGACACCATCCAGTACTTGGCGTTTCTACCATAGACTGAGGAGGAAGAAGACTGTTGCTAGAATTGCCTGTTATACCTGAGGGATTCATAACCGTTATACGAGGAGTACGATTAGAGCACAGATCAACAGGAGTCATTTCCTGAGTTAACTTAGCATTAATCGGATAACCAACAACCGGATCACTCAATGGACCAAAAGAAGGGGTAGGTTGCCCAGGAATTTCATAACCAGGTGGTCTCAACCGGTCTACATCCATAAAGTTCATATTAGAATTGATACATGCATTAGTTAGAACGCTGTCAGCAGGGCTTGGCTCTGAGCTGCATGCAGCAGACTTAAACAAATCAATATTCTTAGCATTATTAAAATCCATGTTATGACCAAGAAAGTTATCACCTTGACAGTCTATCGATGAATGAGGATTGACGGTCATACTAATATTGCTACAAAGAGATAATGTGGATGTAATAGATACTGTAGAAATGGGAATTGCAGAAGACGAATAAGTGTGATGTTGACTTGAAACACCAGCTGGATATGAATGCCGTCCAGCAGATGCAGTGTATGAATGTGGTAGAGATGCTAAAGAAGTGAGGTGAATAGGACGTGATTGCTGTAAGGTGGGATGTAGAACATGTACAGAAGTATATTTTCTTGGTCGACCACGTTTACGTTTAATGGGAATAGGAGATACACCGACACTTTTAATGTATTCATCAGATGGATCCACAGTTTGAGGTAATAAATTAGGAGGAGATATGTTTTCAACAAGATTAGATTCCATTTTGCTCAACTTTTGTGGCCTAATTGAGTCGTTCACTTCTACATTTGATT
Organism: Heterobilharzia americana; assembly: GCA_944470555.2. Classification (NCBI taxonomy): domain Eukaryota; kingdom Metazoa; phylum Platyhelminthes; class Trematoda; order Strigeidida; family Schistosomatidae; genus Heterobilharzia; species Heterobilharzia americana. The sequence goes on from OX104134.1 coordinate 42,271,585, forward strand.
TTGTGACAGTAGTCGTCAAAGGCTCATTTGTTAAAACCTTCATATTGTCTGGGATTTCAGAGGGATTTGAGTTTTCGCACTGAGATATGGAGCCAACACTTACCATTGATATGTAAAAAAGTAAAATAAAAATTCTCAAACGCATGTCAATTAAAACAGCAGATTGTATTACTTGGAAAATTTGTACTAAAGCGTCAAATATTACGTTTACAGAGCGTTGTTTGGCAAAAAAAAATCTAAGTATACCGAGGAAACGATCACAAGGAAATAAGCGCCAAAAAAGGTGAAATAAGGTGTACAATTTGTTTCTTTGTACTCCTTTCATTTATATTGTCAGTTATGCACCGACACAATCCTGCGATAGCAGAAAAGTGTTCGAAAAAATTAACTAGAAATCAGTAAATTCTACGATTCTAGATATGAACACATCATTCTACAACATAGATAAACTAGAATTTTTAAGAACTAAATAACTGAATTGCTTATTCAATTTAGTCTGAAAATTACCAACGTGCTATACAGTAGACAAAAAGTGCTAATAATTTGGCATGCTACCTTCCAACGCGAAAATTAAAGTTGAGCTGCTGAGAGGATAGGTGAATTCATAACTGTGAACAACACAGCTGCCTTTATTGAAACGTGACTACTCAGTAATGAGACAAATGATAAGCAATTTCCCTCAGACAAACTAACTAGAAAAAATCGGACAGAATCAACGTAGAACATCGGATACAAGTGCGTCGGTCCAACTTGCCACACTTCACAGAATTATACAAAGTTATGTAAGAGAATAAATCATTTGATGATCAAGGTTTTTCAAACTTCAGAAGACATCATCGGTGAATAACATCTGCTCTATTGTGACCGATTTTCAGCAATGTCACCGAGACTTCTTGACCACCGATTCCTTTCGTCTCGAGGACTCTAACAAGGTAGTCTACACCTTCATACATGGGTCAGACCAACAGTCAGAGACTTTTTAAACTGATGTCACATGTTAGTATGGCCGCCCTGGACCCTTTTCCAAACTAGTGCTGCTTCTTGTAGCATAGGACGTCGAGGTAGGGAGAGGGTGAACCGGCATGTGCAATACATGTACATGCCCAAGCCATCTCGATTGACTAAGGTTCTCAACCTCACCAATCAACTTGTCCATCTGGCTTAGAACCCTTCGTCTAACCTAAACATTGCTCACAAAATGATTCCACCAAACGCGAGCAATGCTATGAAAACACAAGTGATCGAAAACTTGCAACGGCTTGATGTCTCCTACTTCTAACGGGTATGTCTCACAGTTGTATAACAAGACAAAACGAACTGTAGCACACTATACTCGTCCTTGAATAGTTATTAGAATATTTCGCCAGAGATGAGGGAAGTTGATGCATAACCAAACCAGGCTTCTGTATCTGGGCTGAGATTTTGTAAGCAACCAACCCGTTCAGGTTGATGCAACTCTCCAAGTAAATGAAGTGGTCGACACACTCCAATCCCTATCACTAAACTGGGAGTAGTTGCAGACCAATCGTGGAGCATCATCTTACATTTGACAAGTGCCAGCGAAACGCATGCCAAAAATACTCAGATTTCTCAACACATACAGAAGACCCTGTATTTTGTCAGCGTCTTCAACTGGCAGGATAATATGGTCTGCATACTTTAACTGAACCAGATGACGTCCAGAGAGTAGACCACTCCCTGTGGAGGTAGAGACACTTGAGGTTATGTCCACTAGTACGTCTATAACGAAGTTGAACAGCAATGGTGATAGTGGGTGTTCACTTTCCCTTTTTTACGGAAAAGGTGAATAGCATGAAAACTCTGTTAGTATACTTTGAGTTAATTTCCAGTAATCCAAATTGTGAACCATCAATTTTTCCTAGGTTCAAGTAGCAAGGATGGGAAGAATAAGGAACGTATATGAATCTCTCCACTACGCAGTCAATTCAGCTATACATTAAGCATAAAATAAAAGGTGATATGTAACCGGATAAGGGATATTTGTACCAGAAAAACTGACTGAAGGAACAATAGCCAATGCTTTTTTAAGTAGGCGATTCAGAAAAATGAGTTGTGACTGGAAAATACTACGTGATTGTTAGTCTACATTATTCTCAGTGCTGAGAAAAATGCAACTTTTAGTCCCCTTGTTATTTTTATGATACGGTTTTTTTTCTGAATGATTAGTAAGATTGTGAAATACTTCCATGATCACAGTGAGAAGGCGAAAGGGATTGAGGAGATATATATCATTCGTAAAGTTGCATCCACCAAACCGTTTGACACAATATTTTGTACGTGGAATTAAATACATATTGAGCAGTTACCTAGTCCGTTCGTCCTGTCATTGCTTCAACTGCTATAAGACAGAATTTTTACGCTACTTCATTTAACTACATAAAAGTGTCAATCTTCACAACAAACGTAGAGATAACTAGTGAATATTAGATGAAAGCGGTAGTCAAAATTCAAAAAAGCTTATCTCGCTGAGTCAGTTTGAAACTAAACTAAACAATATCCAAGATAGTAGATGATCAAGGAAGGATAAGTATGTAAACTAGTTTTCCCTGCATACATTTCTCCGCTTGAAACAGCTCCATCTGTATACAGATTTTTATGTGTAGTAAATAAACAAACAGTTCAGTTGAACGTTATTTACTACGATGAATTAGATAGACTTATGTAACACACATACATGTTGGGGAGAAACAGATAAGTGGTGGAATAATCTGTAGAACATGAAAAATTACTAATAAAGACTAAAAGTCTGGAATCAGACTGAGAATCAGTAAAAGAAACCGCTAAGATCCCTTCACTAGGTTAAAAGCTTGTTACTGATATGAATAATACAACCTCGTTTACGATAGCGAATTTCTTACAGCTATTCAGGTGTACTTTATTCTCCACCCCTGTGGTGTTACAATCAAAGGATAAGGAGTGAAGTGAAGCGGTGAAATGTATCGACCACTTCACTTATTTGGGGAACTGTATCAGCCTGAATAGGCCGGATGCTGATGAAATCTCAGCTCTCAGATAAAGAACGCCAGTTCAGCATTTGCCAACTTGCGTCATCTCTGGCACCGACTGGCGAGATATTTGACTACCTATTAAAAGACGGGTATACTACACTGAGTATGTGCTGCGCACACCGATACACCCCCTCCCTACCTCAACGAGAAGCAACACTAGTTTTGAAGAGGGTTCAGGGTGGTCAGACTAAAATGTGGCACTAGTCTAAGAAGTCTCTGACTGTTGATCTGACCCATGTATGGAGGTGTAGACTACCTGGTTAGAGTCCTCGAGACGATAGGATTCCGTGGTTGTGGACAATCGTTGACATGACTGGAAACCGGTCACAATGGCGTATATGTATTCACTGTTTGACGTTTTCTAAAGCTTGAATGTTTGCACTAACTGTTATCTTCAAAAATTGTTTATTCTCTCATATAACTTTTTCTACTTTGAAATGAGTCATTTTCTATCCACCTGTTCTTTGTGTATTACTGAGAAGTGTGGCAAGTCGAGTCAATGCAACTTTGTGAGAGGTTCCACATTGGTTTTGTCTGTCCATCTATCTATTACAATCAAATTATGTAAAAGCAAAATCATAAGAAATATTTAATGCTTTAGAAAGTGGTGATTTGATGCATTGGTTATAGTGACGGCTAGGAAAGCTATCACCCGAAGATCTATGAAGTGCACGACAGTTGAACACATTCACTAATCTGTTTATAGCGTATAAGATGAAGAAAACAGGGTAGTAGAATCAAATACCTTTCTTAATGAAGAAAAACTGCGTTTTATTCAGAAAAAGTACATGAAGTAGACAAACTCGATGTTGTTTGGCATCCCTGAATAGCAAATAATACGGTGTTCTTATTACTTCTCATCCATTCATGCAGTAAAATAGGAGGATAAATAGTAATTGTGATTTATGCACCAGCAATTAAAAAACGTCATGAAGGTGAACACAATTCAACTGAAATATATTCACTTAGCAACATCATTCCGCTTCATCATCCTATTTCAGACAGACAAAAAAATAACACAGAACTTCCGCACAACACAGTGCAAGGGAAAAATAGGTGAGGAGTCAACCATAAGACGATCAAGAGTTAGAATATCGTCTGCGCTATCATAACTGCTTGTAATCAAATAGTCGATTTTTAACATTTCAAGGGATCCCAGATAAAAAAAAACGCATCATTTCATGCATGGTTAAACGCGTGTACCCTACGCTTGTTTTACTCCATATGGGGCGCTGAAGACAAGGTAATGAAGTATGGGAAATCTGATATATATTCTGAAAACCATTTTATTCGCTCATTGACTTGACAAGACAAGAGGATTGGACATTGTAATGATGAAAAATTGTGAGTTGTACAATCCTTGGAATATATATATGGCTAAGCGATGGCAAAAGAGAACCTACCCGTTAACTCTTCCACCATGTGTATACACGCTTCCCTGAATACAATTTAGAAGTCTCATATTCATTTAGGCTACTTTCTTAAGCTTTCATTGTCATGTGGATTCTATTTCAGAGTGATTTAAGGAACAGGCTCAAAGAAATCCAACAATCGAAACTGTTATTACTAGTGTTAATAGCCAGAATGTGTTTACTATTTTATTAGACTATATATATATATATATATATATATATATATACGCTTTTTGACCTGTTGTATATATCTGTCGTGATGTAGATTTCGACTGTTTTCCTGGAGAAGCACAGACCAGACTTCCGCACAAAATGTTGGAATTTCTTATTTCAAACACGCTGAGATTTGTCCAAATATAACTTATATCCAATGTCAACTTTTTAGTCAGTGCCCAATATTTGTGAAACTATCCGGTCAAATATTGACCAGGATTCACATAAAATAGTATTATTAGACAAAACAGAAATTAACACTATACATAATTTTTTGGCTAGTTCACTATGAAGTGAACATTAAGTATACACATATGCGATAAGATAGACGCGAAAACTACTTGTTAACTGGCAGACAGTTGAAAGAATGATCTTACCCATAAGTGAGTGAAGGAGAATAAGAGTTCGATAGCTCCGTTCTCATATCTACTTCATTGACTGAAAAATCAGATACCTTATCAATTGTTAAGTTTAAAGGTAAGGCATTAAGTTGGGGTAGATCGTCTGAAAGAGGATTTTGAACAGAAGCCGCAGGACTATTGGTTGGATGAGGATTGTTTATCACAGCTGGAAAACCAGGTGAGGTTGTGGTACTGTTGTTAACAAGAGATAACTGTAATGTACCAGGACTGTATGATATTGAAGTTGAAAAAATTGGTATCTAAACACGGACATGTGACGAGGGAATACGATGTAACCATAGTTGAAGTACTATTTGACGACGAGTATTCGCTTTTCACTGTAGAATCTGGAGAAAGACGTTGACCTGAGCTACGATTTAAAGGATTATAGACAGAGGTTGATGTTGCAGTTGCACTAGAATCAGGATTTTCAGAATCAACAGAAAAAGGAGAACTGGATGTTAGTATATTGGTAGAACTTAGACGTCATGTGCCCTAATAGAATCTTTTTGAGATTGCCATCAGCATATGGACAACCTGAGATACGTTGATGAGAAAAATAACGAGGTCCTTTGATATGTCCATACCCTTTGCAACCAGGAGTTGGGCAACCGCCGAATGGATTGGCAGTCCCACCACAGCTGACAGAGCTAGTAGACGAGTTAGAATAGGAATCCATTAAATTTCCGTTTAAATCTAATTCAGAATCATCTAAAACAGAAAATGGAAAGGAATAGTAAGGATAAAAATGGTCGGGTGATTACATTGGGTAATCCTTAAATATACAAACTATATAAATATGACTAACCAAACAGATTTGATGTAGTAACATTGGAAACAAGCAACTCGACAGTTTTGAAAACCAATAATCGGGAATATCGTGTGATGCAATCAAAGAGGACAATGGATAGTGAGCAGTGTGTAGAATTTATTTTACAGACATGATGCCTTGTCATTCCACCCAACAATAATTCATTAGGTAATTTCAAATAATTAAAAATTCTCATTTTAATTCAAAAGCTATTTCAGTGAACAAAGAGTATACACACGTTTTCTCAGTTTCGTTTCACTTCAGTAAAAATGAAATTTAATAAAAACTCCAAGTTACAGAATAACGGTTATATGTTTGGATGATATTACAGTTGAAGAAGAACTGACGACTTTGAGCAACACACTAGTCGAAAATGGCTATTCTGATAAATTCATAAAGAAACATAGGAATACAAAAATGATAAGAAATGATATTCTAACGGTTAGCAGGAAACCACAACACAGAAGTGGCGTGCTTAGTAAGATATTAACTCACAAACTACGCAGATCAATTCAGAGAATCCTTGATGCTGGTAAGTTGCAAATTACTTTTTCCACATCGACATGACATCAAGACTCAAAGATGAATTGCTTAGAGTGGTCACTTCCTGTTATGTTTATCAGTTCGATTGCTTTTGTGGGGCAAGATACGTCGGCTGTTGCTCTAAGAATTTAATTTTCCATGCTCGTGAACATCTCCCAGTGTGGTTAAGTAAAGGTGTGGTAAAGACTATTTACTAGCACCATACTAGGTCACTTGGTTGAGACGAGTTATAAGGTAGATATGAATAAGTCGTTTTTCATCATGTACCGGGTTCCCATCAAGTTGCCTAAAGGTATCCAACTTCCAATCTTTCAGACTGCCGAAGCAGTAGCAACTGGAATAAAACAACCTGAATTGTGTTCAAAAAAGCAGGTGTTGCCATAACAAAAACTTTGATTCGATTCGAGAAGCATAAATTCCTTAGCATCTTACCCAAGGTAATCTAATTTTCTAATTCCATACCGTAGATACCCCTTTAACTCTATAATCCCAGTGATAATTACTTCTATTATCAACGTTTACACAAGAATTTTCTGAAGTGATTTCCCCCAACTATGTAATCTTACTAATAAACCGTAAAGCGAAACTTTAATATTGTTGAGGCATAATTCCTCAATGTATACGTATAACTGTAAAATCTGAAGAACCTTTCGAAGAGAATAATCCTTTGTTCATTCAAACGGTTTTCGAATCTCAAGTAAAACTCAACGAAGTTTGCACAGATATGAAAAGCATCCATACATTGACTAAAAATAAATACATTTATAGTAATGGTTAAGTCCTGTATCACTTCTACTGCTTATTCCTTCAATTAACTGCATCGAATTTCCTACAGCAAAATACAGACTGATCATTAGACATGTAAACAATACGAAGCTTGGAAGGGATAAATGTGTTGATCGCACATCTAAGGTAATTGATCTGGTAGTAGTCAAAGAAAGCAACAGTTTTAACCTGTTTTTTCCTATAAATGCTAGTGAGGAGAGAAAAAAACGAAAATGAAATCAGAAAGAACACCTGACAATAGTTTTCTTTATTGTAACTATCTTTTAAAAGCTGGACACATGGCTCTTATTGGTTAGCTCTAATTCACTTTTACAAAAAGTGGATTTAAAGGAAATGGGTTCTAATATCTTGAAAGGAGTGTATTTATTTCTTAAAGACTGATCAGTAAAGTTAATTATTAGAAATTAATTAATGACAGTTATTAACTTGTATGAATGATCAGAAACCCTTAAGAATCGCTGCTTGTAAAAAGCCAGTTTCATCACTACCCAGTAGAATGAACATTCAGAATGATGAGAATGGAAATGTATCATTGATATGGGTAGAAGTCAGAATGAAATCTATTAACCACTAACAACTATAGTTGGTTTACTTAAATACCTAAAACCATTTAACATATTCGAATGGAAAGACATAGTATCTGGTATTAGCAAAGAAAAGCTTTGATTTATGGTGTGAAAAAGTAAGATATAAATTTTAAACTGCCTTTCGCAACAGGCAGTTATGAACTGGTAACAAATAAATAAAGCAGTTATAGCGTTTCTATTCTGTGATTAACGAATCAAACGATAAACATTTTACAAGAGAGAAAATAACGATAAAAAGCAGCTGGTTAATATCAACCAATTAAAAATGAGATAAAAAACTAACGGAAAATAAAAATTTTAACAATCGATATGTTTAATAATTTGTTCACTCTTTTGTAGGAGATATACAATTTACCTTGATTGGTTAATAAATGTGGCTCTTAAAGTATTTGGAAAGTTTTATATACCGTGATATATTAGGCTAAAAGTTCCAATTTTATAATTCTTTAAAGTATTTACCAAAAAAATTCTGAAAGGATACTTAGTTATAATATCACCACCTAATAGTATGTACCGAATGAAAGATTTGAAGTTAATTTAGTGAGATAAAAAGGAAGCTTAGTCAAATTGATGCATAATATTATATCTAATGCAAACCATATGAGGATAAAGCGCGATGGGCAGGCATAGAACAGTTTAGGTGAATATTCTGACACAAATCCCACTTTCCTTCTAACTTTAACCAATTCCTGAAGGTTTAGATAAACATTTCATAGATATTTTAAAACTACATAACTAACTACAATACTTCTAAAAAGTGTTATGGGATACTCTTGAATGAGAATATGGATCATTCAAAGTTAGGTCCAAGGCTTCCTACCGGTTGCCTCCAATCAACTAATATCTATCCAAGTGCACTGTGATGCTAAGACTCTTAGATTGATCGATAGAATCCGGTCAGCAGTCAGAACTAGATAACATGAAATTGGTTGCCCACTAGTGACCAATAATGTAAAATTCAGCAAGACTTTATAACTATGGGAAAGTGAAAAGTTTGATAAGATGGATTACTTGATGAAAACCCTCAATATCAACCTTTTTACACTAAATGATAAGCTGGACAGGAAGGGTCATTAATTGATCAACTAAATTTTGCTTTAAATTAATGCATCTTTTATTCAAGCGACCCAATTTTATTATAACCACTTAATCTACCCCACTCAGTAGGTGAATTCGGTAATATTCATCTTTTCAGGTTAGTCCTACGAAAATTCAACACGGCAATCGCAACCACTGCTGAGGTTTAGTAAATTTTTTTACATACCACTTGCATAGAGCATTTTTGGATGAAGATCAGAAGATACAATGACTTCATAGTCTCTATGATTGTAGATCATTAATTGTTTGTATCGGTTTTTACACATTAGCTTGAATGAATTGTGGAGTAATTTTTAAAAAAAAGTGGTATTGAATAGAAAATGTTAGTTATTCAGTTAATTTCTTGAAAGTAAAACCATCAAGTGGAATACAATTAACCTTTATCTGCTTCTGATTCCTGTCTATTTATTTAATATAGGTGATAATTCTCGATGAATTATGATTTGTGTTCATAAGTGGATTGATAATGAAGGTCTTTAGACTCGATATTGTTTTATTTCGTAATTTGAGTCAATGCTGATGAGCATAGATGAGTTGCACAAAGAAATAGATTACTATTGTCCATTACCGAGCTCAATATTCAGAAGAAATACACGAAGAATTTCTCAGTAGATGGATTTGCCTAACTAGGGAGTTTGAGTTGTATTTGTGTCACAGATCCCATTCAATCCCTTCAATGGGTTCGTGTATATATCAATCAAATACGTGCAAAGGTACACGTTGAAAGTAATCTGAATCACTAAACGTTGCACCTGCTTCTGTGACATACGGGTGATATAAATTATGAATACACTTGATGTTTTTTAGTGTGAAAAGAAAAATAACTTGGATACACTTAAGAAGTTGAAAGTATGAATAAAATAATTTCTCTAACACCAAGTTTTAGAGATGCAACTTGCATTGACAGATACTGAGAAACATTTTAGAGATTAACGATTATACGTTTTTTTTTACTTGGCAGAGGATTTTGAGTTTGAAAGCTGTAATATTTATCAATGGTCGACGAATCCACATCTTTAATATATTCATTCACGAGGCTCCAGTAACTTTATTGGTAATAGGAAGAAAGATGAAGCAAAATATGATAGTTGCGAGCATGTGGACTGTTCGCATTATAGTATTATTACTTGTATTGGATCGGATTGACTTAGGGGTCTAGTGGATAAGGCTCTGATGTGTTCGAATCCCGGTGGGAACATCACTCACTAGGAGATCGGTAAATCCAGCTGACGAGTCCTAAATAAGATGAAACGCACATCCTAGATTCCACTGCTAGCCACTATCCATCATGTTCACAATATAGTTTATTACCATCAGGAACATATAATATGTTCGCACTTTACTTTTAAGCTGAGAGATGAACAACAGGTGAACAACGACTACTCTCACATTAAAGCACAACAGTCGCCAAATACAATAACAATCAACAGAAAAATTTACGAATCAGAAAGTTGAATCAAGACAAAATTACTAGAAAGTGTATATATATATTGAGGAATCCCATACTAGGACGAAATAGTCATCCAGTGCTACCCGGGTTTTCCGTGGTTCTCCAACTGATGTCAGTCCATGATGAATATTACATTATAAATAAGATCCTCATTAACCTCAAAATATTTTGGTGTATAATCCTCATTAGTGACATGCTTCCAGGCGGATACCGTGAAGTTCTAATGAGAAGCCATTACCAGTGGGGTCAACCAGTCGGAAATGAAGCCAATGCCGACTGAAGCCTTTGGTGGATAGTCACGCTTTGACAGAAGGAAGATGCTGCAAACTGTTGAGTTCCAACCCAGTGGCTGGACGGTTAACGCATTCACCGTGAAATCTGAAGGTCCTGAGTTCCATACTTAGCTGGATCGTGAGTGCACACTGCTGAGAAGCCCCACACTAGGACGGAACAGCATAAGTTAGTTAACGAAAAGTTGGTCCACCACAAAATATTATCCAATTCTTGTCCTGCAGCTATTTTGTAAAAGGTAAAGTAAGTTTAACCGCATGTCACATAAGCTAAAGATTTAGGTGTTAACATATCAAGTGTGATAAGCGATGTTTACGATACACCACAAACACGCTAACTTACATCCCGGCGGAACTTGTAAAGGATGCCCAGAAGCATGACAGTAGCCAACAGGAAATAAATCAAGAGATCCAACCTCAATGCGTATGTTGTATTTATCAGGCCAGCCATCATATCCCAAAGTTAAAAAGCCAGGAGGAGTGTTATCTACAACGTTGGCAACACGGATCAATGATGGGCAACGCTTATCCACAGCCTCTAGACGTTGATTGATATGAAACTGTTGAGATGATTTGGAGAATTTTCTAGCCTGTAAGAAGAGAATGAACAGTGTCATGAAATGAAAACAGAGTCTTCCTTTTAAAGTGAGAAAATGATAATGAAAAAAGTTAGCGATAAAATCAATTACACATGCAGCTATTACAACAAAAGACATTGCCGAATAAAATTCACAGTCACTATACTCCGTTGTCAAGAAGCTTCTTCTCTTTCACCAGTGCTATATACGGTGTATCTAGGAGATAGTTATTATAGATGTATATCCTAAAGCGCATTAGGTTATTTCTCAAGGAAATCCATTTGATTTAATAATCTTAAAGGAGTTCTTCAGTGAAACATGAAAACTCACCAAAAGTTGTTTGGTATGTCACAACGATGAAAGTTTGTTTTAACACAGTCTTTTTATGATCGAAAGTTAAGTGTAAGCTTTGCGATAGAAGGAAAAATGAAAAAGCAAAATAGGAAAAATTGGTGAATCTATGCTAATAATAACAGGATTACAAGAACATATGACTTGGGAAAAGAGTTCAACTCTTACCGTCAATGTCTGAAAGGGAGTCTTTATAGTAAAAAAAGAAAGAATAAGAGATTTGTTTATGAGAGTCAAACAATCGCTCTACCTCCTGTTTTCATAAAGTGACCAGTTGATTTAAAAAAAAATGCAGAAGAATTGTACTTTAATAGGACATCAGATATAGACAGATAGAATCAATGCAGAATCTCGCGCACAAGTGTATCGGTTCACCCTGCCCCACTTCACAGTAGTACGCAAAGAACAGGTGGATAGATAAAGACTCATTTCAATGTGGAAAAAGTTGTTATAGAATAATCTTTAGAAGATATCAACGAGTGAATATAACTGCGTCATTGTGATCGATCTTCAGCCATGTCACCAAGATTCTTCAACCCTGACTCCAATTGTCTCGGGGACCTCAGTCAGTTAGTCTATATCTCCCAACACGGCTGAGAACAACAGTCAGGGACATCAGATACATTCAACTAGAGCCACTAGATAAAGATGAACATGTTGTAAGCACAACTGAAAGTGAATCGGCAAATTTACGCAAAATTTTAGTCAAGGATATATACTATGATTCATCATCTATAAGCAAATAATGAAGCCAAATGATAGCGAAGAAAGTAGTAGTATACATTTTTATTTAGAGGCAGTACACTTAGAAAGAACTTATACGAACACGGAAGACGACTTTTTAAGGCTAATGAGTAACAAATAGTGTTTAGGAAAAAAAACACAAATATAAACTGCTCTACTTTTCTGTGCTCGACTAACCTCCAAAAACAGATACATAGAAGCATCCTAACAACTGTGGACAGTGGAATACTAGCTTATTTGCTCTAGAAAAATTACTGAATATTAATAGGTTGTCACCTAGCATTTCATAAAGTTCGAAGTAGTCTAACTGTTAGTTTTCGAATCTTACAAGTTGTAGAAATAACAATAAGGCACAAAACATACAAACACAGTATGACATCGAATGACACCGTTTAATTTCAATTATGATAAACTCACTAAGTCCAGTGCACAACTAAAAAAAAACCTAACTGTAGATTTTATGAAATCTAGTGTTGTTCGATTCATATGGTATCATCTCTTTGTTTGTCATCACAGAAGACAATTTAATTAGCCAATCTAGAGTTGGAACTGTGACTCATTGATCTAGGCACTCGACTTCCCATTGATGTATGATGGATTTGATCTCGGCTTCGTCGATCAATGTACGAGTAAGTATAACAAGAGAGTATCATCAGCCTTCTTCAACTAAATGTGGCTTATTGCCTACTGCATGAACATGAAGTTGGTTACAGAATCCATTTCTTTTTTTTTTCGATCTACTCTAGAGGTTGACATTTAGTCAAACATATGAGTTGTAAAAAAATATGCTGGATAGTGGAATTGATTAACATTACCTCATCAAATGCCTCTTTAGGTACAGGTTTTGAGTTTGTCTCTTTCAAGTAAAGCTTCCAACTGAACCCATTACGACGATTACTCCAATCTGATAAAAGATAAATTATAGACGAGTCACATTAGTGTGTCAATTACATAATTATATTATACACAGGAAGAGAGTACTTTCATAATGGAAGTGATTGTGAACAGTTTTGAAGTTATGCAATCTATGATTATTTATTTATTTTTTCATTCACCTTTGAACCTTCACTTTCAAAAATATTCAGTAAATAATCTTATAAATAGTGGATCTTCCTCTGAAATTCCTAACGATCTCCTCCACTTTTTACCCTATTCAGTAATCCATGTGTTACTAGTTGACTTTTTGTCAATATGATTAAAATATATTCAATTCTTATAATATGTATACATTATAATATTATTTAGGTTATAAAGCAGTTTGTGAAGAATCTTTGAAATGATAAAAATGAACTCGTATTTCACTGCTATACACTTGTTTTTTTCTCTTTTTGCACTGTTCAAGTTTGTTTATATAAATACTTTTATTGTTGTTGTTGTTTCATTTTGTTATGCACTGAACTTTGAAATAATCAGTTATTCACAATAAAATATCATAAATAGAGCATATTATTGGAGTGAAGAAAGATAAATTTGATAAAAACAAAATACACTTTTCACTGTAGTGTTATTATAACCAATAGTTAGCGATGGTTGATTAGAACGAATAAAACTATAGTGGGATAGTATTAATTGCTACCACTACAAATATTCATTAGTTCATGATTATGTCACTTCGCAATGAACTCTCATCCAGAACAACGGTCCCCTCAATAATAATAATAATAATAATAATAATAATAATAATAATAATAATAATAATAATAATGATAATAATAATAAAACGCAGTTGGAATCATCTTTGTATCTGATAAATCTTATCTTTTTAACTAGACCCACTTTAAAGTCATATTGTTGAGTGCCTACTGACTTTGTAAAGTTGAAATCTTTTTTATCCCCATTCTACTTATGAACGAACAATAACTCCATGTAATATCCAGATAGTTTGCAAATACTTTCATTGTCTACTATGTTGAGTTTACGCGGGATACTTTCTACATACATGATCAATACTATTTGTTTTTGAACACTTGTACATGCATGTTGGGCAAAACAAACAACACTCAGTGGTAAATACTAAAAACTAACATTAGCCATACTCGGGAGAAGGGGAAATAAAGTCTTGTTTATGCATTCCCAACAGTGAATAAGCACAAAATATCATAATTAATATTTTCGCACGTTAAATGGATAGTAAGTGAAAAAGATTTGATTCTAAAGTTTTGTGAGTAATGATACCGCTAAAAAGTGATATAGTTTTACTTCACGAAAACAACTCAACCCTCGAGTTTAGTAAAACAACGCACTGTCAAAGTTATCTGTCAGAGAGACAATAATAAAACAATGGTGAATATATGCAGTTGAAAACAAAGTTCAAGTCGTTATACACATAGACTATGCTTATTTTTCAACCAGATACATATGTTCGAATAGCAATGACTTTTACTCTTCTCATTATTACTTGTAGTCTAGACGTAACTCAATCTGTTTATGTACTAGGGGCTATAAGCCATGCTTGTTGTGTGAAAGGCTTTATAATACTACCCGGTTGCGCAGATCGAAGTAGATGACACGGGGTTTGAACCCGAAACCCATTGCTTTCAAAGTTGCGTTCGCAACCCGACGCACCACATATGCATTGTATTATGCTATTGATTATGATTAATTTTCTGCAGAAGGCGCTGCAGAATTTACGAAAAATCGAACCATTTTACCACCACCATTTGACTGTTAATATAATTGTTTTCCTACAGAAATGTAAAACAATGTCAAGAAAGAATCTTTTTTTAAAGACGACAGTACAATGTATTCGATTAAAATAAAATATTATTTCTATGGTCATTTCAAAGGTTTGTAAATAACAAGCTCTTACCACTGGGTATTGATAGAACCTGTTCGTGATCTTCACAATATCCAACAGGGCGTAGAAGTTCAGAGGATATATGAGCCCATTGGTCGAAACCTGAGTCCCAACCGTCAAAATGAATTAGTACATAATCGCCAATACAATCTTTGATAGTAGCAACACAAGCAAGAGCTGGATTCCGTTTATCTATAGCCTCAAGTTTGAGTCCAACAGCAAACATATGCGGCGGTGATGCATCAACAGGCTAAAAACATGAGAACAGGCCATCTTGAATTGGTAAATAGCGTTCATGAGAGAAAAGAATAAAAGTTGAGAAGTAAAAATATAAAACTCAGTAATTTTTTTTGGCTAGAGAACTTTTATCATCATATTTTATAAACTTGAAATGGTTTCAATTTGGAAGGTTTTGGGGTTTTATTGATTTCAGGTTGGTATACATCATGGACTGACATCAGTTAGAGAAATATTGGAAACCTGGACAACTGTTTTGTCCTAGTATGGGACTCTTCAGCGGTACGCGCCCACGACCCTACCAAGGATCGGTCCCAGGACCTTCAGGTTCCACAGCCAGCACGTTACTATTGAGCCACTGGATCGGAATTCAGTGGTCCATATTTCCCACCTCTATCAGTTCACGACACAAAGCGACCTCCATCCAATGCCGTTGTTGGACCTGAATGCTCTGGGTTTGATCATTGGCGGGGTCATGGGTACCAACTGCTGAAGAGTCCCACACTAAGACGAAACAGCCGTTCACTGCTCCCAGGTTTTCAGCTTTTCTCCAACTGATGTAAATCAATGATGAACACCAACCTGAAATTAAAGTGGTTTTTTCGTATAACTTGCTTACTATGTAAACATATCTCGCTTAATTATATTAATGACGGATAGTGGCTGGCAGTGGAATCTAGGATGCACATTTCGTCCTATTTGAGACTCGTTAGCTGAGTGTACCTGCCTCCCGGTGAGCGAAGTTAACCTCATTGAGACTCGAACCCAATATGCATCGCTTCAAACGTCAAAGCATTAGTGCTTAAGCCACAGGGGCATACGAGCTACCACTTAAGCGATAAGTTGTTTTTCTATTCATACTTGTGATTTCCAGTTGCTATCTATACTGTGTCGAACTGCTTGACCTCTGGAGGTGAATGGCCTCCTATGTAGACGCCTCGATACTGCCCTATGCTGTACATTATTCTTTCAATTCCCCTGACAGATTTGAATGATGCAACAACAAAGACATTTTCAGGATAAAATGAGCCTTTTTTATTTTACGGCTTTTCATCAGCTGCAAAACCCTGTAATTGAAATGAAATATTAGTAGTGATGATGACACAACATACTGTAAACATGTAGAAATAAACGAAGATTCGAAAACCAAGATTAACAATAATAAGGACTAATAATTACAAATCTTAGCTAAAATCACTGGCAATTTACATCTCATGAGATAGAAAACAGAAAAATAAAAGCCGCACTGAGAAGCTTTTCTGCCACCAGTTTACAATACAGTATGCTCAATAACACAGTCGAAAGTAGATAAAAATACCGAGCTCATGTCACTTCCAACTATGCATATCAATTCACTTGTGCTTATAGAAGCAGGTACATAGGAGGGACCGAAAGAAGGGCGTCTACTCGATTTTATGAGCACATTTCGAGAAATCTGCGTCTGAAAGGTATCAAGGTCTTTATCAGTGCAATTGCCAGGCACTTGAAGGAGACAGGACATCAAACATATGTTTCTCAATCCTTCAGGATTACCAACAAACAAAGGATGCCATGTTCATTACGGTTCGCGGAAGCGCTCTTCATCAAACATATTCAACCTGACCTGTATACTCAGAAACCGACTGAATTTAAACTTTCTTTATCCTGGTAACTCTATATAATTTTTGGATACGTATGTATAAAGTCTTCCTTTTTTGATTGCATCATCCCTTCATTAATTACTTACTGACTGTTATTCACCCAATGATTTTTCAGTTCTTTCACGTAATTGCGTAACCTACTAACTTTTTAACAACCTCTTCTTTTACGCTCCTGTCTGTTTATTGCTCCCTTCTTTCCACAGCCCCAGAACTATCTACCTCATCCGATAAGTAGAAATTGTCACTAATTTTGGCTAAGATTTGTGATTATTATTATTATTGTTTCTCTTTGATTCACTCATTGTAAATCTTGGATTTTGAATCTCCGTTTATTTCTACATATTTATAATATGTTATGTCATTATTATTAATAATATTTTATTTCAAATGCAAAGTGTTTGCAGCTGATGAAAGGCAATGAAATAAAATGAGCCCACTTTGTCCTGAAAATGTCTTTGTTCTTGCATTACTCAAACAGTATTCTTTGACACAAAACCAACAGATGCCCTGGATAATATATAGTGGCTATAATAACACATTTCCGAGTTATTCCCAAAATATTGCATGGCAAATTTCCTACACGGAGGGCATCCCTTATCGCAAATAATACTGTCATAATTACGTTTCATCAATAAAACATTAAAGTAGTCAACTTGACAGTTTTAACATGAACTGTCGCATTGTTTCAAAAATATTAGACGACACTGCATACTTCCCTATTACTATTATGATGCTGGTTAGAGTAACTAGCCACTTTTATCATAACTTGATATCCAGCTAAAAATTATAAATTACAATTTTAGTACAGAAATACGAAAACTTGTCAGCTAACCATGTTAATTTAACTGTATTAGGCAATCAAAACCTTTCAAAATAACTGCATAAGACAAACCCTTCAGTTCCGTGTCACCTAAAACTTATCTGCTTTAAATGACGAGTCTCACTGGAAGTTGTCAGTCATGTTACATGGAGAAGTGTTTTGAAATGTTCATACTAACAGGTCACTTCAAAGCTCTGGTAGGGAAACCGATCTTATTGTAAAGGCAACCTAGGGGTACTAACTGAACCGAATGTGAACAAACCAAAGAAAGTGACCATAGTGCACAAACTCGGCCTGAGGAAGTATGCATCTGTACGTTAGTGGGGGTAGGGGACAAACAACAACAGAACCTCTCTATGCTCGGCTAAAAGAAGACAACAGCAAGTGATTACATAGTTGGGCATTTGCATGAATATGGTAGCAAGTTGAACTGATGTACTTTTCCGCAGGCCTTTACATTTGTTGTTAATGGATAGTTGTGGTTAGACAGACTGGTGTCAGTGAAATTAGATGACTGAAGGCAAAATGTAAATTTGGGTCGTGACAGGATATGAATCCGAGGCCTCCAGACTACTGGGCTGGTGCTCCGCCAACTGATCTACGAAACACACTTGATAAGTAGGTCTTAAACTTCAATCACCGAGGGTCTTGCCAGGCTACCCCTATGAATCTATGATACGTAACTACCTGTTCATCGTGATGACACAGTCAGGATTTCTGCTTTCAATCCGAATCAAGCTGAATTACAGAGTGAGTGTCATACTGATTACTGATGGAACAGACAGTCGTGGTTTGACAAATTAATGTTAATGATGATGCGTGATAACTAACAGTGAAATGAAGACCTGGAGTCATGGTATGACTCGAACTAGGTTCACGTCTGAAATACACTGCATTTAAATGCACACGTATCTTGACTAAAACCAAGAAATTAAAATTTAGTCCTGTTGTTGTTATACTACATACTTGTGAATGGTTTTAGAAACAATCTGAAATGCTAAGTGAGAAAACACTTTTTAATTAAGAGTATGAAAGGATTACTGTAGGGAATGGAGTCATCTCTATAGAATATAAAAAGACTTGCTTATAGGAGAATATGAACCTTTTCTCACCACAACAGTACTTACAGAATCCCACGACACTTTAAATAGGTGGCGTGGAACTGGCTTAGCTCCTTGTTTAGACAGAAAGCTGGCCCAAGTAAATTGATTGTATGGTTCTTCAAGATATTCTTTAGGCGGTTGGAGTTGACGATTATTATGAGCACACCAACCAACAGGAAACAAGAAAGGAGAGTCCACTGTTGTCCAGAAATCATACTTCTCCGGGTAACCAGCAAAATGAAGCTTGACACGTCGTCCCACCAATTCCGAAATACACAAAACACAAATCAGGCTTTCATTATGAGGATCAATACCCTCTAGATACTGATCAGGCTTGAAAGTGCCATCAGGGACAACATTCTGTCCAGGAAGAACGGAGGGTGACGGAATCTGAATGAATAAGAATGCGACATGTATACATAAAATGTACAAAGATATATTGCTCTCCTTCTTGATATACTAAACAAATGAGACTAAAAATTCAACATATAAAGAGTTAATTATTTGAACTTCACCTCAACTGAGTAGCATATTCGACAGCTATAAAGCATTGAGACGAAAACAGTATGCTTAGAATGAACTGGTTCGAAAAATTTAAGATAAATCATACACACAGCAGGAAAACGTCTAATGGTTAAACATTAGGAAAATTATCAAAACTGGTAAAAGAAAATTGTGTTCGTTTAGCAGGCAAGATAGAAGAGATACGCAGGTTAAGGCTTTGATCGTCTATCATATTCAACACAGTACAAATGTATTGGATTAAAGTCGTTTGATTATCGCTATTAATGTGTAACCAACCAGCAACGAAGATCTGAGAACAGAGGTACGTTAATGAAACCGTTACCATATGGAGCAAACAATGTATGTATCGTTGCTGCATAAAATCTTCCACTCTTATCCAACTTCCACTTAAATTATTCATCTAATCCTTCTATATATTGGTAAACTTACTATTAGTTCTGCATATATATTCGTTCAATTGGTGTATTTTCAATTGCGTCATATCAATGTTATCTTTAATTCAAGCCGATAATTTTCTATCGTCAAATTGATCCAAGTATGCAAACACTTATGTAAAGTTATGTGAAAATTGTTTTAGGTTGTAAGCAGGTGATGAGAAATCGCGAGATAAAACAGATCCGTACTATCCTGCTAAGACTGTTGTTCTTGGTCGATTTAAATTGTGAAGGGAAAGAATTCTATGAAACATAAAATACGGTTTATGGATACATCACAAATAGTGCCAGCAAGTTGTCTTCGTTACACTTTATCACGGTCACTAGGAGTTCATCTTATACAGTTGAGAGCTTTTGTTCCCCAGTATATTAGATGGCCAACAGCTTAGTCGGTCAGGAAATACAAAGAAATAGTCCCTATTTAATTGTACCATTGTTATGGAAGTAATCAGTAACATAGACTAGACTGTGAGTAGACTGAATTCAACTTATTAAGGTGACAATTCAAAGTAGGAATCGATTAGGATATTTATGATGAACGATAAAAATGATATATTGGAATGACCGTCTCCTAGAACAACTGTTGCAGATGAATAACCAGATTGTAGAGGTTGATCTCTGGCCCGAACACCGCTCCATCTACCGAGGTTTGGGAAGGCAGGTAGTACCACTAGTCCTCACACAACAGCTGTGGTTCTTTGCCTACTGCACGCATGTGCACAAGGTGGTTAAGTGTGTTTCAATTTCGTTTACAGGTTAGTCTCAGGAGTTTGATTCACTAGATATGTAATTCAATTTATGATTTGTAGAGATTGAATGATTTTAAGGGATGCACTTTTGAGCAGTCCCATACTAGAAAGAAACAGCTGTTCAGTGCTCCTAAGTTTCCGATCGTTCTTTAGCTGATGCCATTTTCTAATGAAATCACTAGATATGATCATTTACCGTCCGAAGTCTTGTCTATTCCAAAAAAGTAGTATAGGCGACTGCTGAAGGTCGACAGTAGCATAGAATAAGGATTAGCAGGATTGTAGATTGGAACTACTGTCTAGAACCAATATTTATTATGCTATGAACTATGCTTCACAAAAAGCTTACAGAACTCACAAATTATATATATATATATATATATATATATATATATATATATATATATATATATATATATATATATATATCAATAACATTACTTACCTGGACTTCAAAGGGAACATGGAAAAAGAGGGAAGACTGAACAGGATCCGCTTCAATTGCTTTAAGATAAGATGTCCACTCAAAGGGGCCAGATTCTGAAGAAAAAAAACAAAATAAAAGGGTCAAGTTAAGTGAATTGATCCAGTGAGACTACCAAACCTATATCCCAGGAGTATCTAGAAGTCCAGATAACTATCATTGTAGTACATTATTCTACAAAACAAATGCAACTTTCAATAAAGAAATTCCAAAGTACGCAGATTTACATGACAGGGACAAAAATATAGAGATAATCATGACTTTAATCTATATTATTCGAATAGGATGCGGTTGGCCAGTAAGTTATAAACAATTTAAGAAGAAAAGTGCATTGTTCTGCATTATGTAAATAAGTCGTATCGTAATCAGCTAATGACGGTTCAGAAGTATTCAAGACTGTCGCTCATTCTGAAGCAACTATCAGGGCTCTGATTACGCTGTACAGTGTGCTAAGTTCATCTTATGAGCAAGTGAAACTCAAGCCTAGTTATCGAATACTCTAAAAACGGCAAGTAGAGCTGTATGCAGCTAGCTGGTAAACAATGAACCTCTGCAAGCTACCCGCAACTTTTGATGCTTGTTTGTAGGTTCTAGCAGGCAGGGAGTAGTGACAGATCAAACAGCGTTTGCTTGAAGACCGTAAGACCTGGTGGTCAGAATGCACGAGTAAGATGGAAGCAGTACCAATAGTTGAGAGCTTTTTCTGATCCACCTGTACCAAGAAGCCCAGTGCTAATGAGATTGTCTGTGCAGCAGATTAAACGCCAAACCTAGTATTTCTCGACACCTGGAACGCTGGGTGGAGCACTTTGAAATGTAATCCATCTGGTCTACCACTTCAACAACACTGAGCTGCCTAATGAACCCGAGTCACAATGTACTCCTCGCTTTAAAGTGCCATTAGGCAACCGGTCCAAACAACCAAACCCTTGCTTTTATTGAAAGTGGACACGACAATATCCAGAGAATTAAATACATTGTTCGTAAAGGTATGACAAACTGTGAGTATTCCATCACTCAGAAGTGAATCCACTGTCGTAACCGAATTTAAAAGGGTCTACGTGATGTTTCTGATAATCATCGGATATCAATCTACGGCCGGTAGAGACTTCAGTGTTGGCTGCCCTCACCCTTCGCAGGTTATGAGAAACATGTAAGAGTCTCCTTCACAATGATCAAGTCGGGTTTCGTTTGAGTCACATACGCATAGATCATATGTCCACCCGGGGAGGGGTTAATGAGGGTTGGTCCCCAGGAAAGCATATTCCTCCCTGCCACACAGTTTCCCAGCGCCAGTGGCTTGGGTTTTCTCTATCCAGCGTCAGAACAATCAAACCTCAAAATAAATACTCGTAAAAGGCTGTGTGTAACAGGTCTCAGGCAGACGTCTCATGGGTTCTGTGATCAGACAAATATTTTATTCTCTCAGGTACCTTAGGCAAAATAGCCTTCCACGATGTAGGCAGTCGTGAACTTTCAAACGTCTGCACACTTCCAGTAGTACACAAGACCCAACCAAACTGTTTCTCCATTTGCTTTCATCTCTTGATACTAATATTGGGCCTCTTACGCCTTATCCAACTTCTCACTCTGCGACCACAGACAATGATCGAAGTCATCGAAACTTCGTTCCTAGTATCCGAAGGCCCCACTGTCGATTTCATATTTGAGGCTTCCACATCCTCTGCGTCAAGTCGGATAGCAGGTATCGCCCATCAACACTCTGGAATCTGCAGCCATGGATGAATGCTGTGTTTCTGAGACATATATAGAGGACCCAGGCGTGGTTATTCATCACTTGACCTGACCTGGTAATTGCAATGAATCTTCAAAATCCACTGTACGATAATCTGGAAACCCAATGGCTAATTGCCGTGGCCCCCCAAGTGTAGACAGAGCATTGCGTTGTAGAGCGAAAAGTGCACTTCTCAACTGTGTTCCCGGTCAATAGCCAGCTGAGTGTTGTTCGATTGAATGGATCTGTAAAAACCACGAAATAAGAGAAACTGGATGGTGTCTATACGTAATCTCTGTATACGCGCTCACTGACTACAGTTTGGATGATGCAAAGGATGAATTCTATGAGATGCTGTCAACATTGCTATACAAAGTAAAACATTCACATATAGTCATAATAGCAGGTGATTCAAACCGGAAACCTGAGCCAATCGGAAAGGCATCTCTCGAAGGTGTCTACAGAATCCTATGCCAACAAACCAACAATGGTGATCGCCTGTTGCGATTTTTTCTGACAACTACTTGTTTCTGACCAACACTGATTTCAAGCATAAAGAGAGACCATCTACCAACATCGAACCACTGATGAACACAGATAGATCATACTACGACAAGCCATCGGTGGGAACGTCAAAGGATTTCCCCAACGTCATCTGAACAGACTGATGCGAGAAGACTGATCCAGCTGGCTCTGATCACAGTGAAGAGCGAAAGCAACTTAGACGCAAATTGACAAAGAGTCATTGTAAAGATTGCTAGTGGTGGTGGGTGACGAGAGCGAGAGATGGGGAAGACATCACATTGGGTAACACCCAGCACTATTTAGGCCCATTAAGGATACAGAAAAGAAGACGATGTTTGGTGAAACCGTCCTCGAAAAAGAGGGAACGCTGATAAACTCCCAAATATGTGGATACAAGGTTCGGAAGAACACTGTAAATCACCATATAACTTTTCAATGCAACGCTTCAGTTGCCCAACATCTAGTCGTAACATGAATAGGTGACGATGTCGTTCACCGAAGCTTCCCTCCCCTCGAGAATGTTACTAACCCAAAACGATGTAAAGCAGCAGGGCCTGACACTGCTATCCGTTTTCAGGTGTGGAGGCAGGCGGTCGTTGCTTCAAGTGACAGAGACACAAGGTAGTGTATGGTAATCAGAGTTGGTGTCACCAGAATGGTCTACTTCACTGATCATCCAGTCTATAAGAAGGGCGAGAAATCTTTTTGTGGTAATCACAAGGGATTTAGTCCTACTAATATTATGTTCGACATACTGGGATATGCAGTTACCCGACACCTAAGTGGAGCTCGACAACAACAAACTCGAGGAAACTATGCACGTTTCATACTTGGATAACCATGCGACAATCAAATCATCACCCTTACCTACAGGCTATGGGACACGCATAATTATCGGCCAACAGTTAACAATTACCATATTTCTTCCCCTGAAGGCATAGAACTCCATCGACCATGAGGTGTGGTGGCAGTGTTGACTGTGAAGATTACCAAGCAAGTACATAACACCAATCAAAGCTCTCAATCCAAACCCATACAGCCGTGTTAAGGCTTATATTCAGTTGTCATCAGAACTGACGACAACTACTGTTGTCCATCAGGAATGCCAACTGTCACTGTTGCTTTTCAATTTCGGGGTACATGCACTAATGGACATAAATTTACGTACGTCTGACTTCACAGGGATTCACCTACTCCCGGGAGGGTAGACATCTGATTGACTTACAGTACACAGACAATAGTGTTGTGTTGGGTGAAGACGCTGACAAAATGTAAGGTCTAATGAATGCCTCGAGTAGAAATTTGAGTATGATCGGCATGCGTTTCACACCAGTCAATAATTGTAAGATGATTGTCTCAAGACTGGTCTGTGGATACGCCTCGTTGAAGTATGGGTAGTGGAGTGGAGTGGAGCCGTTGGATGCGTCTACCACTTCACACTTACATGGGCAGTCGCGTCAATCTGAATGGGTTGATTGTGGACGAAATCTCAGCTCGGATACACAAGGCCCATTTGGCATTCGCCAAATGTGTTACCTTTGGTGCCTTCGAGATATCCGACTACTTATCAAAGGACGAGTATTTTACGCTGCAGTCCGTTCTCTCCTGTCGTACGGCTGTCATATGACCGTTAAAAGAAGACATGAAGCGGTTACAGGATTTTGATAACAGATGTCTTCGCAACACTGCACGCGTTTGCTGGAATCACCGTGTAAGGTATGTCGAGGTCAGGTGAAGGATACTAGACAAGATAGGCAAGTTGACTGATGACGTTTGAACTTGAATCGACTGAGATGGCTTAGACACGTACTGCGCATGCCGAGTTACCACGCAACCCGATGTGCCATGCTGGGGGAAGTTGGATTAGGTTGGAAGCCGGTTCAGGGTACGCCGACTAAGATGTGTCACGAGTTCATGAAGATCCTGACTGTCAGTCTGAGCTGTGTTGAGAGAAGTAGAATACCCGCTAGGGTGGGTCTCTGAGATGATAGGAATTAGTGGTTGAGGACTACTCGTGGCATAGCTGAAAATCGGTCACAACGGCGCACACAATTTTCCCTAATTTGATATGAGTCTTTTCTATCCAGCTGCTCCGTGTATACTACTGCGGAGTGTGGCAACTTTAACCAATGTTCGGCAACCCTGCGTTTTCGACCAGCGTTGTTTCCAGAATATTGCTCGCATCCGGTGGAAATATCATGTAATCAATTCTGAAGTGAGGCGATGTATGTTTGGGTGTGAAGAGGATCATCATTCATTGAGTGCGGTTTTCTTGAAAGAGCGGTATCGGCGTCTTGGGCATATATTACGCACCTCATCCGAACGGAATCCATACAGCTCACTGTTTGTTTGCCAAGGACTGGGTGAAAGAAGTAGCCAGTGTATGACGTGGTGCCATGGAATGAGGGGTAATTCTGTTAGGTTAGCATCTGCAGTTGCCTCATGAGTCCCTGGATAGGGTTCGAGAGATTATATAATTTAGTGATTTGAGATGGCAGCAGAAATGGCTCAAAATCCAGACCGGTGGTGATCATGTTTCAGTCCTAATAATTCTTCAGTTACTGAAAAGTAAGATGACGGTAGTGAATGCTTCTCGGTACTACTTCGTTGGTAACCTACCTGTGTTTGTTTTTATTCTCTCTTCTCCGTAATGTTGCATTGTTATTCTGTATGGTGCATCACTTGGTACTCAAGTTGTATAATAACAATATAATAATAATAATTCTACATTACGACCCACTACTAATACATTCAAGTACCAAAATCAGAGTTTACAAATTTGTTGCAGGGACCATTTTGAGTCTGGTAGAATAATTAGACACATTCGCAAACAACAGTCTATCCACGGATGCTTCTAGAGAAACTTTTGCTTGAGACTCATTTATAAGACATGAACTTAAAGTTCTTCAAATCCTACGTGTAGCATCGAAACTTGGCAAAAGAGGATTATAAGAACTGCATAAGTTAACAGTGTTAGGTTGAGGAAATCAGAATTCAACGTGCATAATTAAATTCACCCATTGTTTCATTCTACGCTTATCAACTTTAAATGTAGGAAACTTGTGAGTAAGGTGTCCGTAACGAAAACCATTCAGAAAATCCGTTTTACACACTAAAATGACCAACTTTGTAGTTTTATGCTAAGTACTCACCAATGAAAACAGAGAAAACTATAATTTATTTGGAAGAAATGTTGTTGAATTTATTCACTTTGATAGCGGCTGGGAAACAAATAAGCGTATATCATTATGACACTTGAAAACTAATTCCAGATTTCATGATATTAACAGTATACTATATGAGGTTAGTAGACCTGTTTGACCAAATCTTAAGCAAACAAAAAGTATACAACCAAATACTTATTTTTAATGCACAATAAACACGAAATCATTTTCTAGTCCTAAATGTGATACCATCTACTTGATTACAACATAGAAACACAGGAGCTTTTCTCATTCAATCTCGTTATCTCTTAGTCAGATATTCACAGTAGTACTGAAATCATAGTGACTGGACACTATATTGTCCAGTTCTGAAGATTAGCATGGTGAATCGACACATTCGCTTCCTGTTCCTGGTGCAATTTAGCAATACACTCATTTTACAATAATGGAGAATATTTGTAGCTCAGGTGGATGGTCCTGGTTGTATTGTGTTCTCTGAGCTGGGTTGTTTAATCGTGAAGCTTCCATCATCTTGCTAGACAATATCAACATCAACACAAAACACATCCATATTTTTAAGTATTAACAGGAAGTGAGCATAGTTGGATAGACGCATACTTTCATGCTAGTGTTTCTACTAGGTTATAATAATGTTATTTTAGTCTTTATCAGAAACGTGATGGCATTTAAAAAAGTGCTTAGAGGATTTCCAAATCAATTATCCTGTCTACATCTTTTACCTGAGTTTCTCCATTGAGTTCTAGTACCCCAATTATTGCACATTATACCTAAACAGTACAGTGAAGAAAACAGTTACCGAATGCCTGTCTGGTAGGAGAACGCTGATAATACGCCAATCGAATACAGTACGCAACCACCAACAACAAAGTCCTGCACATCCTTCACAGTGTCAATTTATGAAAGCGTTTCTGAATCAGCAGGACGCTATGAATAAAGTAAATACACAATCGGTAAAACATGTAACCTATCTCTTCACAAGATCCATCTCAGTGAAAGTTAGCTGATGTGGTTCTTAAGGTGACACATTCGCCAATTCTTCTACTCACCCTCAGAGTCGATCAGTAATACGTTCATTTTGACTACAGTTTCATTAACAACTGTCTCTTTTGAACTACTTGCTTCCGCAAATCCAAACAGTTGGAATTAATGACACACAATTCATGCTTTCTCCACTTCTTCTGGCCATCCAACTTAAAGGTTCTAAGTCACCGCATACTTTAGCAACTTACGTCTACTATCATGCATGAAACCAACTGTAGTTGGGCTTTGTACTTCATTCACTTTCGATGGGGTTGTTCGGACTTGTAAGCCATTAATGACCTAATTCTTAACAACTATGCCTATTTGTGCTTCATGTGTAAACTAACCGAGAAATTACATGAAGTCATAAATAATGATGCAGTCGAAATCTCTTAATCATCTAGCGATGACCATGAAAATTTACTACACAACTTTCATTTTTTGATCGAAGAAAATACGCAGGGTATACAAATCAACTTATTACTTTCTGGTAATGCAACGAGAGCACTACATGGAGAATTAGAAGACGTCATTGTTTAGTGTAATTTTCATCAGCCGCATACAACCTGATCGAATGACTAAGTAGACACCATAACAAATGATCAAAAAACTTTATATAAAGCTTCTTAAGATACCAGTTAATATTTTGAAGATGCGAAAAAACCACTACAATTCAGAATATAAGGGAGAGTAAAGTAATAAACTTCGTCAAACTAAATACATTATATGGAACGAGGTGAGGCATGCTGACGAATAACAGATCGGTAGCAAAACCAACATCAAACCCCCCACCGAAGAACACTGGTTTAAGTCATCACACAATAACACGTAAACCATAAGTGAACACAAAAAGAGTGACATCAAAGTAGGCAAAAGTGCACTGGAGCAAGAACAGAAATCAACAACCGCGAAAATGATGAAGTAAAACATTATTGCATCTGCGCGATCCTCACAGATCTTCGGTTATGTCATCAAGAAACCACAACTATTGATTTCTATCGCTTCGACGACCCCGATTAGGCAGTCTACACCTCAGAACACAGGTCAGACTAACAATCAGAGATTTCATCGATTGGTGCCACATCTTTATCTAATCACCTTTAGCATTTTTCCAACTCAATCAATCTTCGACCAACATTTTGTGTCGATGCGGGTAGTGGCTCAGCTAGCGCAACACACGACCAAGCCACATCAGTCGCTCAAAGTCCACAACTTCATCAACTGACTTATCTTCTTTTCCTAGTACCCTGCACCCAGTCTTAATATTACTCACACGATGATTCCGTCATACATGAACAAAGCTATATTGTAGATGTTACTGTAAATATCGACGTCTCCTTTAAAGATAATAAAAATGTAAAATGTAATAAATATAAAATACCATCCAAATGGCTGTTTAAGCATATTCCAGTGTAGTAGAATAGTCAGTTAGGCCATTATCGGTAGAAAAAGTCCAGGTTGATGTCGACTGTTAACTGGTGTCTGGTCACTACTCGAAAGAAATAAACCCAAGATACCAGATTTAGCCAACTGATACCCAAGAGGTTCAATATTTTATAAAAAGAAGAAGAATAAAAATGATTTTCATTCTCAATTTGTCTATTTAGCTAATGCCTTACAAGTACTGACAGATTTGCATGCATCTTCATTGGGAATGAACCTGCAGACGCACTTCAATAACATTTTCTGAGAAACCATCAACCTTTCTAGGATACTGAGTAGTAAAACAGTAACATTATTTAGTAATAAAATCACTGTCTCAGTCGCCTTCTTTCTACGTAGGTTTTTCAGTATCAACTGTCAGTGTAGTCAATGTCACAGATGGTACTCATTTGAGAGGGAATTCCTTGCTATGTACTTAGGACTTCTTGTTAAATATCAGAGTAAACCGTCCTTATCGCTACCTTTCAGAGTTACATATTTATTCGAATTTTGAATATCTTCATAACAGAATAAAAGGATTTTCTTACTATCAGTGAATAAAAGTAAACTGAAATCAAATTTATTAAAAAAATGATGACTTTTAATAAAGCTTTTCAAGACACAATTCATAAACGTGTTAGCAAACTAGGCAGCTATCCCAGGAATGTCCTACTTACCCCAGTATTCTAGCAGTGTCTGCATAATGTAGGAATTGTATTAAGTTAAAAGCAATCGAAACCAGTATTCTTAATGCACAATGGGAGGTAGCAAGTGTAACATTACTGAGGAAATGTTTACACTGTGAGCCAATTTTTGATTATCAAAATTGATATACTATCAGAATAACATAAAAGAAACTGTTTTTAAAAACACTCACTCAGGATTCTTGTATTATCCTTCCATATTAACAAACTCTCTTTCAAAGATTATCTTTACCAGCTGTGTGGTATTTTGTGGTAATGATTGATAGTGGCTAGCAGTGGAATCCAAGACGTGCGTTTCGTCCTATTTGAGGCCCGTCAATTGGATCCAACTGCCAGTCATCATCTATCATTACCACAACAATGAAACCGCAGGCAATATCAAGGCCTCCGCGCAGAAGCCTATATGCTAACAGAGACCAATCAACTTGGTCCAATCAATGACGGAATAATACAAGCAGCAAAATGTGTTATATTTTTCCTAGGTGCAGTTATGTTGCTGAGTAGTTACATGTATCCATCTGACAACGGCAGACGAAACCGGTCGAAAAGGCCTCTACTAAGTGCTTTATTATAACGGTCTATTGAAACAAATACTCATTTCAATAGTTTACATTGACCAGTTGGACTGACAGGTTTACACCGGTTACTCCTTTTTCCTTCGAAGACCAAAAGCGATTAGTGTTTCTCCGGAAGCTTGATAAACGGAGTGCGATATTCAGTTGAACATGATTGCTGAAAATGACAAAAATTCGCTTAATATATCTTATTAAGATCTACATCGTAGCAAACAGTAGGAGTGCTGCATATTTTTATTTCAATTTCTGTTCTGCATAGTAATACAATAGGTGGGAAGGGGAAGACATCTCCCTACAAAAAGTCATTGAAGTTGCTGATTTCACAGCTGAGTTTCCATCTTCGTCATTCATAAGGTTTTATAAACAGTTTAACACTGATCCAACTCATAAATATCTTATACAATTGTATATATAGAAACTGCAGTACTTAAAAATTATGACCACAATCAATGACATTGAATAGTGGTTACGCTATACTACGGTGGGTGACAGAAGTAAGACAATGTGGACCGTTGAATTTCTACCCAGTAGCTGAGTCTAACATACTCGCTTAGACACCTGACGGCCCTGTTATAGCAGGGTCATAGGTGCCCATCACTCAGGAGTCGTGTAATGGGACGACATAGTGCTTTAAGGTATTCAAGATACTTTCATACCTCGGTTTCAATAATAATTGCTAATCTTCAAACCTATAAGATTAGGACTGATAAGTAAATAAGTTGAACTGATTTCATCTTACATATTAGGCTTGCATTGGTCATCAGCATATAACACAACGAGCTAATTGTCTTGCTGCAAGATGTCAAGAGAATACGGAGTACTTCATTCTTATTTTCCTTATCGTATTTTTAATCACTCAGTAGAATAGATACAATCAAGTGGTGGATTTTTGTACAAAAAATATTTAGTTTCACGTTTTTAGTTTCTCAAGGTTTATTCTTTGATAGAAAATATTGTATTTGAGTGATATTCTTCTTAAATTTTAAAGCTTTGTTGTTCTTCACTTGAATAATCAGAAGAAAATAGTTCAACAGTGAGATAATTCGTGAAATAATTAAATCAAGCAAATGATATACACAGTCAGATGGGCGTTTCAGAGGCCAGGATCAGTTCAGAATTACTAGTTAATGCTAACAAAACAGGACCAATGAAATTTAATTGAAGAAATCAAAATTCGAATTCCGAATCTATCCTCGGGTCTACAATTCCATAACGAAGTATAAAAGGACAAATGTAGGAAAATTTGCGCTTCTCTTTTATTGAATTAAGTAATGACACCTAGATATGTATTATTGCTTATAATTTAATATTTGTTATGAACAAGGAATGAATCCCTTCATTACAATATTTCATTTCTTCTCATACATATTACATCTATAATTTTCACTTTCTTCTGAAAATGTATGAGATGCATTTTTGTGCTCGTAGACTTGATAATCTTTTGAAGTTACACTTGAGTTGATGTTCAACTTCAGTTTGGTCAGAAATTGTGCCTTTTTGGGTACTTACAGTGTTTTAATCTCTCAATTTATGACAATATAGTTTCTGGAGTTGATTTGTGTTTACAGTATTATAGTGTCAGTGTTCACCTAGTTTGAAAAAAGTCTCGACGTTTTTGTAGTTGATGAAACATAGTTTCAATTTCCTTATTGCTTCGTTATGTTTTTAGTTCTTTTAGCATAGAGACAATGTAACATTTTAAGAACTGCCATATATAGGACAAAATGAAGTCATGCTATCAATCAACAATAATAATGAAGAATACTCTTTTTGATTATTCTTATTTCACACTGTCTAGCCAGATGAAAAGAAGAACTAAGATTCTTACAGCCAGAGAAAGTTGGGTTAAGTCTAAAGATGATAGGATACTTGTAGATATCATTTTCATAGACTTTAGTAAGGCGTTCGACAAGGTACTTCATTCCAGGTTGCTCGGGAAACTGGAAAGTTTTGGAATCACTGGCAGTCTGCTCGCATGGATAAGAAACTTTCTTGTTGGTAGGAGACAAAGAGTTAGGATCAATCCTCAACCCTCCACTCGGAAGTCGGTAGGGAGTGTCGCTAGGCACAGTCCTGGGCCTCCTACTGATTCTCCAATAAGTAAATGAACTGCTAAGTATCTTGAGATCTCCTATGGTTCTCTACGCTGATGATGAAAAATCCGGCGGGAATTTAGGGACGATGAGGATATATGTGCGCTTCAGGCAGACCTAAACAGCTTATTTACCTGGTCATAGAAGTGGCTGATGCCTATTAATGCAGGTAAATGTGTGAGCATGCACTTGGGCACACACACACAGCAACACCTACGATATTGATGGGACTCATTTACCGTCAGTACTGACCCACAATAACCTAGGAGTCACATTGAGTTATGACTTGAAAACTACGGCTCACTGTCGATTGGTAGCAGCTCAGGGTCTTAGGACTCTCTGGGCATCACGTAGAACGTTTAAGAAAATAAGTGGTGACATGTCACCATCTTATACACATCCTTAGTTAGGTCTAAATTAGAAAACTGTACACAGGTGGCCAATCGTTGTCTGAAAGGTGACGCAGACCTTCCAGAGAGAGTTCAGGGAGCAGCCACTTGTATGATCCCTGTGATGGCTGGCCTCACCCATGAAGAGCGACCAAGGAGCTGGATTTCTTCCCTTTGTTCTATAGCAGACAGAGGGGAGAACTAATTATACTATACAGGATTCTAAAAAATGACTTCAGACCTGATCTATCTTCTCTTTCCCTTCCCACTAGGTCGGAACACCTCAGAGGACATAGTAGACTACAAAAGCAAAGAACGAACATAGTCTCCGCAGAGTACTGGTTCTCGCGTACAGTAATCAACGTCTGGAACCGACTCCTAGAAGAAGTGGTATCCGCATTATCAGTTGACTTGTTCAAAAGGGGATTGGACAAGCACATAACTCTACTGGAAAACGATTAATATAGGCTTCCAGCCTCCTATCCTCAAACAACAAATATGAAATGTGTGAACAGCAGTAGTTACATAATATACTTTAGGCAGGTTGAAAAGGTTGAAATCCAACAAATTCAAAACAATAGTAAGATTTTGAATCAAACAAATAAATTAAGAAAGCCAGAATCGCCAAATGGAGTAATAAATAAATGACAGTTTATTTCTGACCAGACAAAACATTTCAAAATTAGAAATGTCACAAATGAATGGACAGGAATGTTAAAAAAAGAAAGTCGCTGAACAACCCGTGGATAGAGTAAGTATGCGTTTAGTTCAGAAATACCAAATTAACAATAAAGCATATAGTAGATTAAAAAAAGTGGATTAGGCAATCAAAATAATATGCAACTATCAATGAAGGCTATTTACACTTCTTTCTATGAACAAAAATTAGGATGGAAATATTTGGGGTTTAGAAAAAGGTTTGTGACGTGGGCACTGCTTTTCCTTTTTTTATCCTGAACGATTCTAACGCCACTGGAACATAACTAATTTCATGATGCTCAGCACTAAGTACCGATCCAATCTTAACAATCATTTAGGTCACCAAGTTAGGAAATGCACCATCGACGTATACTTTGATCCATGTTAAGTGTGTTTCATGGAGATATACGGTGACTCGCTTACCTCTGCTTTGCTCTTCTTGTTTCTGTTTCTGCCTACCACCTGCTCTGATAGATTGTTTTGCGGGAACTTACACAGGCAACCCATCTTTTTCCAAACGCATCAATAATCTACTCAACAGCAGTACTTCTCAAACTTCGTCATTTTCATTTCATTCGACATTCCAAATCATGTTGCGGAGACTAAATTAGTAGTATAGTGGACCCAATAACACTGTTTTCAAGTAACTCTGTTTTTGAATATATTTAATTTGTTTGTTGACCTTATGATTAATCTATTTTGTGGAATTGTGTTGCTCTTTCTTAATATGCGTGTTTAAGTACGGTTGAACCCTAATTTTTTGTGTCAGTTGTTTCTGGATCCACTACAGGTTGGAGGTAATCAAAAGGAAGCCGTGGACCTAGTCTTTGTGATGGTTGCTACTCGTCAACTGCAACCTTGAGGGAACAGAAGTTCCCAAAGGGATTCGAACCTATGCCACTTAGTACTGTAGCCAGAAATGTTAACAGTGAGCTAATCGAGCCGCAGCAGATATATACCATCCTTCCATCAGGCGCCTAACGATAGCCGGTGGACACCAAAATGCAACTAGGGCTAAAATAAACAGATTAAGTTAAATTAGCTAAACAAACCTCTAGCTCGCCCCCGGATGCTTAAGGTGTTTTAAGTCTTGTTTTAACGAGCATGCATCCCAACAGGCTTCGACGCCATTTTGCGCTCCTTTTGTGCCGGTTAGCACACACACTCAGAGTCCCTAGCTCAGCCATACTAGCCAGATAAGTTGGATAAACCTTTCCCTATTCATTACTATTATATTTATTCTAATTAAATATATTGCTTCTTGGAATATATTCCTGAAATCAGTTCTTTTGATTTGTGTTTTGTTATCAGTACTTACACATTAGGTAAGGTACTGGTTAGGCAGGTACTAGACCACATCAAGTTAATTAAGGTTGGTCAAGCGTTAGGTTAGTCAGTTTTTTCTTGAGTTATGTACATCTTTTGCGTAGAACCAAGAGATACCACCAGCCTAAAATGACTTTGAAACGACTTATCAGAAGCAAGTGAGCTTTTAGGATTTGTCCTGGTGCGAACTTGACAGACGCAAAGACCAATCACTAATTATTCGAACTTGTTATATACCCACGAATACGAGACCAAGGTAGAACACGATAGCGTAGTCGGATGGAATAGTATATTTGGATGGTTATGCCAAAATACCGATGCGTTCCAACTAACTGGCTAGAGAGTCGAATACGAGCAATGCAACGTAACACGACAGCGCGCCAAATGGCGAGGATGCTTGACCGGGTGCCTTCAGCTTAGCGAGTCCAGTTAAACTATCAAGGTCAGCATCGATGTCGAAAGTCGTCAAACCCTAGGCTACTGATTTTGGGGAAGTGTATGACGCTACAAGCTACTCTTTATTTTTTGGCATGAATGCGCTCTCAAAACTTTTACAATGTAGACTACAGGTAAAATAAAGCTAAATTTCGTTAGCTTTCAAGTTTTAATGCGTAATAAATGCATGCTTCTACCAGTATAACTCGTCTTGATATACGAATTGAAGTTCAGTAACTGTTTCTGGTCATCTTGGTCATTCAGTTGGGTATAAAGTTTCAGAATTTCCCCTTTAAGGTATTAGAGTTTAAACTTAATCCGTAGACAGGAATTAACCAACCAGCGCGAGTGCTGGAGAAAGGACCTGCTGACCGATTAACTTCCGTTTTACAGGCTTTATTCAAAAACTGGTATCCAATAGTCAGGATTAGGGACACAGTGTCATATTATGGTGTGCATATAACCGCCAAGTCTTAGCCTACTATGAGCCACTCATTTCTAATTTTCCCGACTTCGGTGCAATACAAGACCTGCAGAAATATATAAATCAGAAAATAGCGTGAAACGGTCATGTACAGTGTAATTTTTGGCAACTTTGTCTTAGACAGTACTGAAAAACCTTCTCCTAGCTGTAAAATATGACTAATGGCTTCAGATCACTATGCAAGTCATTTTTTGTTATTTTAGGTCTATATGAGTGTAGGTGCAGCATCTTCAACAACCCAACTGAACCTTGATCTGTCTCCAGCAGCCATCTTAGTGCTCTTCATAGTTGCCGCACTCATATGTTCCGAACAAGTACATAGAATCAGTGGCTAATGCCAGTGCTTTTTGAACATTGGATTTATTCGGCCTAACTTTTTAGTGATATTAGTCTGTACCAATGGAATTCCAGAATTCACTGGTGACACGTTGCACTAATGTACACGAATAGCAGGTTAGAGCTATGAGATCTGGTTCCTTTCACTCCACATAAAATTTCACTTTTAAACATCGGAAGACAGGTATGTAGTGGCAAATAATTCACCAAAATTGATACCCTAGAGTTCGGCAAGATTCAGCATTGGTGCTGACCTTCATAGTTTTAACGGACTCCCTAAGGTGAAGGCACACGGTCAAGCATCCAGGTTATTTGGCACGTTGCCGTGTTATGTTGCATTGCTCGCACGGGATCCTCTAGACAGTTATTCGGTTAGCACCGGAGATTTGGTACCAGCTATCAAATGTACTACTCTATCTGGCTTCTCAGATGTATTCTTTCCTGGTCTCGTACTTGTGGGTAAATAGCAAGTACAAATAATTATTGCTTGGGCTTTGCATCTGTCAGGTTCGTGTACGATAACTTCCTAAATGTGTAAAGGATGCGTTTAAAGATGAGTGTAGAAAATGATATGGATGACGTTAGAAATAATGCTTCAAGCTTCCTCGTACCGAATCAATTCACTACAGGGTATACTTTCAGTAATGCAAGTAGTGATTCCAAATATATGCCGAAGTTTGACTGTTATTCTTGACTTATGAAAGAAGCAGAAGCATATGAAGGAGGCGAATACTAGCGGGTGAGACCAGATTCATACTTTTTGAGGAAATGCATGGGGACTTCCTACAGAGAAATGCAGCAAACCGAATGTTTCGTGCTACGAGCGTGTCCTTTATAGAGGATGCGAAAAGTCTTGCGTGGTATCTGGTGGTGTTTCAGAATTATGTGTACGGTGTGGAGACTGCATAAAATTGTGTATAAACCACTTCAACTATAAGCAATATTTCCTTTTCATCGTTTCTTTTACACATTCTGTACATTACTCCTAATACCTGTAAAAACGAATGTTATTTATATGCACACTTTTTTTGGTTGAGGCAGTAATTGCATCTTTTTCTGCTGCTAATCGTGGAAATATAATGTGCTTCTAACCATTCCGACTTCCGCCTCCGTGACTATTGCCTGTCGTGCATAATAACTGATTGTCTTGGGAATTTACAGGACTTCTCATCCTACTTCCAAATATTACGACAATCAAGCCGACCGACGACCACAGCGGAGAGACAACAAATATCGCCTTCTGATCTCTGGAGTATCCTAAAATTGTGGTGGACAATACTGAAGAGATAACCTCCAAGTAACCAGTGATTATCTATAACACTGACAATACTATTTATACTATAACGTATGACTTTTC
Organism: Heterobilharzia americana; assembly: GCA_944470555.2. Taxonomy (NCBI): domain Eukaryota; kingdom Metazoa; phylum Platyhelminthes; class Trematoda; order Strigeidida; family Schistosomatidae; genus Heterobilharzia; species Heterobilharzia americana. Next base: position 42,308,952 of record OX104134.1, read on the forward strand.
ATACATGTGTATCATAAAATCCATTTTTCTTGTAAATTGTACGTAGTTTGTCATTTTGGTTTACTTGATATTCTTTGGGTCCACTACAACGGTGAATTATAAAGTTGAGATGCCTTTGATGATTTCATTGTACTTCTGGATAAATTTCTGAGCAATTGGAAAACACTTGTGTACGTGAGTTATATTAATGAGTTAAACCAAACAAATGGCGTCGAAGCAGTGACCAAATCGACTCATTTATGGATGAAGTAAACAAAGCCTGATGAGTAAGTGAAAACATCGAAAGAAAGGTGGCTTTGCGTCCTCATTTACCTGGATTGTTGAACTGTATAACAAGCTTCTTAGGAATATATCTCTGCCCAACGAAACGAAGCTCTCTCTAACATCAAGAGACACAAAGACCATTGGCCTGCTGTAAGCATGACAGTGTCGGATCGTGTAACGAAGGGAAAAGTAACCAATGCATCCATGGGTTGGCCATAGCCAAGCTTATTTCAAGAGGGTTAGTTTTTCACATGCTTTTGCATCTTGTAGAGTATCATGACACTAAACACTTCAGGTTCAACTGGTTGCAGACTGATGTTCTGAAGATTATTTATGCACAACGTAGATCCCTTTTAAACAACGGCATGACAGTAAATTCATTCCGGAGTAATGGAATACTCCCAGTCTGCTTTACCTTCTGAGTTAGTGTACTCAGTTCACGTTCATTCTCGAGAAGAGCAGGGGACAGATTATCTGGACATAACGAGAGTCAAGAAGTTTCAAGAAGCTCCCTCAGACTCAATGTTTATTTGCGAAACAATCTTCGAAATCCCATGCAGTTTTACCCATCATTTTCACAGTGCTTTCAAGTTCAGATAGTTGTCACTTATACTTTCCCCAGTTATGAAAGAAAGTTTTAGATCTACCTCCGCTTTTTAGTTGGCTGCAACACTAGGAGTAACCAGTTTTCTTGGGCCAACTCGTTGGAATGAGGGTTCTGATGATCAACAAAGAGCAAGATGAACTCTGCAGACTCTAAAGCGTAACTGCAGTCCATGAAAGTGCTGCAAAAGGTGCGGAAGTGCTAAGTACACCCGAAACATCAGTAGCTGACTGGAGCCTGATCTGTTTGGGTCAGAGCCTCAGTGGCACAGATAGAGTCTCGAGTAGTAGAATGGTCGTGGCTTTGCTCGGAGTCACTGGATTGGAAATAGGTTGCGATATTCACGAAATTTCACAGAATAAATTTAGTCTTTCGGATTGCTGTTCACCAATCTCCACTGACCATTCAGTCATTCTTCTTCGAGCATAGACACCCGGCCAGTCCATACAAGTCCGTAACTAATATTACAATATCCGCTGAGTGAACTTGGCGGGAGTTACTCAGTTAGCGATTGAAATTATACTCTCGTATCTGCGGGTTATATTTAGTCGTAGCACAGGCAGAGAAAATGGAGTTTCATCGTCTCCTTTGCCAGTTAAGGTATGCAAACAACTGAACTTTCAGCCCTAATCGCACTATTCGTCTGAAGTGAAAATATCTTCAATCTCATTGTCTTCTTCTGGTGTCAGCTGAGTATCGTGTTCAGAATTCACCTTTCTGTCATTAATCACATCCCATCCAGGGGGTTAAACTGTTCGCACACATGCTGCGGAAGGTAACCTAAGCGTACTCTTGACTTGATGGATGGAAACCTTTTCGAGGAATTTCACTGAGTTTGTATGCTTTCACGTATGAAATTCCGCATTCTCTGTGAATACATCGATGTACAGACTCTCCAGCCTCCCACGAAACCTACTTGTTATTTGGTATCTTTCAAGTTTCTGACTTTGAAGTCTGCCATCTCATAGGATGTGTGTGGTCCGAGAGTAATTGAATCAGACATTGGACTATAGGACAGCTTTAGGATAGAAGTATTTGAGTCTCAGAACGGTGAGGACAGGCCAAGGTTTTAGTCACTGACAAGTCGTTTAGAATTGGAGGCGGTGACAGGAAAAAAGTTAGTGAAATGAGTGCACTGAGACTTTGGTTAGTATGTATCGTGTCATTGCTACAGTCTCATGGCAAAGCTCACCAGAAAGTGGATGTAGCGCATATTCAGAATGCCGAAAAGTAACTACTCTTGTCACTGGCAATCTTAGGAACTTATCGCATGCCAAAATACCACCAACTATCAGCTCTCTGAACTTGCTAAGACAGGCAGGCGTAACCATATAGACACTAAGCCCTCAGGTAAGAAAACCTTTCACCCGTTTTTGTAACAGATGGCTGATATTCACCACAGGAGGGACACTTGCAGTGTTTATACCCATCTCATAAAAATAACCAGTGCAGTGCTTTGAAATAAATTAGTCCTAAAAGCTAGTATACGCTCAGGGCAACAAGACTGAAGTGTGAGCAACCCAACGCAACAACTTACACTCCGAGGGTTGGGAAACGTCATAACAACAGATTCACTGTTAGAGGAAGAGGAGCAATTTTTCGATGAGAATCGGGACGGCCACTGCAATATGTTGGGAACTGAACCCACTGTAGTGTGGTGGTTCTGGCTCACCCAAGTTTGTTTGGCTAGCATAAGAGATGCTACTAAAAAGTTTACTGGTCAGAATCGTCAGTATACTACTAGGAACAACTCACCCCTATAGCGTTTCTACACGCAGGTAGTCTCCTGTCCTCTTAGACTGCGACGCCGCCACATAGGCCTTAGCCGTGGTGCCATATGGAAGACAGAGTAAGAGATTTCATAGCATGCCGTGAAGTGAAGGCCAGGCTTGCTAAAAGAGAAAATAGGTGACAGCCTATCAAGACACTTGCGACTATGGTGTTGGCGAAGAGACTATGCTGAACCCCGATTCCATCACATTGACCTCAGGATACTGGGAAGGTTCTAACTTGAGTCCTCACAGTTCAGTACAGGCTGGCGGCTAACAGGAAGGAATGGCATGATGTCCTTCCCACAAGTCACTGCAGCGTAGGAAATGTGAAAGGCAATGTGGTGATGTGCTTTTACAGTAGTACAAGTGGGTTTGGGGCAAAATACTGGATTTAAGAACAATATACTCCCGTATACATGCACCAGCAACTTTTGCGGCGGAAACGCAGCCATCATCATGGATTGGTCGTCCATATTAGTACTCACATAAAAGTAAGAGGTTGATGACAGTGTAGTTAATCGGATGTTGGACTCTGTGAGGTGCTTTTTGCCACAGGTCATACGAAATATCTTCTAGAGTCCATTTTCAGGTCTAACTGGAGCGAAATGAAATAGAAAGAACAGGCGTTTGCCGCGATTTCGGCATCCACCACAGCAACCTATGACCTCGTTGTCATTGAAGGAGGTTTCAGAAGGGAACTTCCGCTGTAAAAGAGGATACGCAGCCTTTTCAGCACATTTGATCTCAACGAAAAGTTAAACTTCCACAGTAAGCTGACCGACCGACTAAGCTGCCGACTTAATGATCCCATCAGAAGGAAAACTGATGAACACGAACATAAGCTCTGTTGCTAGGCCAAACAAAGAAGCCTTAAGTAGCCAGCCTCTCGAGCAACTGCTAAGCTCAAGATTTGACGAGTAATCCAACATAGTATTCATCCTCCCTACCGAATGTCCGGTCATGCGACACAAATCAAGAGCCGTGATGCAAAGCCGAGTGACATAGAGATCCAAATGAAACAACCATCCACCTGCAAACCTAGGAAATCCTCTAGCTGTGACGACATAACAGGTGGTCCTGGAAAACTGTACTGCAGTGCTGGACGTACCGAAATGCAATCTGTTTACGCACTTGTTGAAAGTCGTTGTATTTTCAGAGAATGGAAGTACATTATCTTTTCACCAGACTCCAGTCGATAAGACCGAAAAGTGCAAGAAATTGAGGACCGGCAGCTTTTGTGTCCATATTTTCTGAGGTACTGATAAACCTCACTGCAGGTATTTTTCAAGTACTTGAAAAAGAAAAAATATTTCGTCCCATTCAACACGTTTTAACGACCGACTGACTATGTGCCACAAGTGTGGTGACTACTTGGGATGGCTAAACAAATAGATGGATCATAACCAAGCAGTTTGAGTCACTTGAATTTAGCCGAACTGCTGTGACACCATCTCACATGAAACCACGCTGATTAAACATACAGAAGCAGGCATCATTGAGTCACTCATATCCTGGTTGAGAGTGTACGTAGAAGCCAGAGAAGTGAGCATGAAGACGAACAGACTTCTCTCATCCCGAATAAGCTCAGAGACTGGAATTTCTCTGAGAGTGCCATTTCCACTATTCCTGATTTTCATACTCAAAATGGACCTCATGACCTCTAAATCCACCCCTATTCTTACCAGAAACATGGAAGACAATAAGCAATGAAGAGTACCCCAGGAAGTTTCATGAGGATTTAATCCGGTTGAGATCTTGTGAAGCTAAAAATTGCCCCAGCTTGAAGCTGAAGGAGTGTGAGGCGATGTATCCGGAAAGGCCGGAAGCAGTGAAAGCTAGCTATGGCTTCATCAATCGTGTGATCACCAATTTTGACAGGTAGAAAGATACAGGTTTAAGCGTTTCTGGTCCACCAGCCACCAGCCAGCCGTAACATAGTGGTAGCGGGGGCGAACGTCACCGTTCACCTCACCGGAAGTCAGCTAAGAGGGATTTCACCCAACCTATTACTCGTAGTTTTGAAGCCCCACATCGGACCATACCCAGAGATTTGCAACAACAGAGCCTACGTCTCCTAAAAGGGATTCATAAGTTCTCGAGAAGATACTGAGGAGGACAGTTAAGTCAGTCGTCAGACCAAAGGAGGATGCCCACACATTGTCAGCTGTAAACCAATGACCACCCACTTCTGTGAGGCTGCGTAAAGAGCGGCACGACCTTTCAAATACACCCCACACTGCCTGCTTCCTCTTCACTGATATTGAGTTTGGGGACATCTGCTGAACTTGATCGGTCGGCTTCCTGCCTCTTTTTTTCTCAGAACGTCGTGCAGCTGTGAATGGTTGATTTCTTTTGTTTCCTTGGAAAATGGCGTGAATGGTCCACCCCCCTTGTTCAATTTATTGTTCGAAATATGTAATATTATCAGTATTATTATTAGCCGAATCGCTGAAGGTTGCTTTTGCCTGACTGGTTGAATTTCAGATACCGAAGGGGAGACGTTTTGTGCTGAGTGGTTGTCTTGCTTCAGTTGAAAGGGGTGCCCTTTGTTGCTGATAGTCAGTCACTTTTTATAGAAGAGGAGAATTCCCTGCGTCGATTTCATAAGTTTTAAAATTTGGCTGGTTGTACGTGGGTTATCTTGATCTAAGTGACTGGTCAAGGGCTTCTTTGCACCTGAATTGTTTCGAACAAACCCGTGTTTCGCGTCCAGGTCGATTCTTTGATTTATTGGAGATTCCGCTGAATGCTATCCTCTCAAGAACTGTTGGGTTACTTTCAAGTTCTCGTACTCAGTCATTATGGATTAAGTGTGCGATTTAGACTTTCACAGAGAACCCAGATGACAGATGTTATATCATGACTTTTGATGATCAGCTTGTACAAGTGTAGTCACGCAATGCCCAACTATCCCCTACAGTTGTGTTTGCAGGTGTTACACTTGGCATCCGTAGATGATTTCGGTCTTCTTCGTTGGATTGTCTTTAAACTGGGGTAAGATGTCCGCTCCTCTAGATAGCTTTTCTATACAGTTTTTTGTGTTCAGCGGCTGACTGTTGCTGTTGTAATTACGGTCTTGGTTCGTACGGGTTGCTCTTGCGTGCACTTGAGTCTCAAGGCGCTTATCATCGCCTCTTGTGATCAACATATCCAAAAATACCTATTGTTCCCTATTTGACTCTTATTTTGGGAATTCGATTCACTAACAATTTTTCACTCATCAGTTTATATGCTCGATCAAATGTGTGGTAAATTACAGCAGTAATGGTTATATTTTGTCGTCTCGCTTTCAATCATAAGTCAGTTACAGTTCCGTTCTCAGTTTTTTCGTTACTTATCGGCTCCTAGTCAGTACTTAGTACTCGGACAGTTGTCAAAATTTACGGTCAGAGGCACTGATCAAATGTGCAGGATTATCTTCAGCAGTATGACAAGCCGAAACAGTCGTCGGGAGTACCCGCCACGACGCCAAAGGGTGTAGCAAACGTCAAGACGAATCCCAATGAACCACCTGACATTCCTAAACATTACTTGATTGTCGTACACAGCAACAGCAGTCCATAGTGTGCGTGAAATCTGAAGTCAGCCAAGTAGTTTCTAGCTGTAGTCAAAACGTGATTACGTCTTACAACCCACTGTAATGAAATTTGTCTTCGTGGAAACGTTTTCTTTTGAGAATAACTTTCCGATCCGTTTTGAAGTTTGTCTCCATTATCAAGTCACCTCGAAAACGTTTTACAAGCCCATTCACATTTTTCTGGAGTTCGTTTCTTCCATTCAAAACAACTGGATGATCATTATTTATTTCTAAACACCCGTAAAATGGATGAACAGCTAACTGCGATTTGGCCGTGGTGTCCGTGTGAACTAAGTTGCGGCTACTTAAGCCATTCAAGATAAGTTGGCAGGCATATCGTGTTAGTCTGGCTTTCCTGTTTCAAAAGCAACTGGAGGAATAAGGCATCCACTTCCTGACAAGAGGTTTGTAAGTAACTTATCATTGTTATGCACGGCATCCTCTTCAGTTTCAGTACATATCTCAGCTTCGCATAACAAGAGACATGAGTAAGGCAGAAAATGCATGAGGATGATTCCTCACAACTGCTTTTGAGATGTATACAACTATCTTTTTCGCATCATCCGCGATGAACAACGGCCATCAATACTCATACTCCCAACCAGTGTCTTTGTAGCAATAAATAACTCTCAAAATCAACAACCTAAGGTTGAACGAGATTCACCATTGACACTGACTCTGGTTTCAACTAACTGGCTAAAGGGAAGGCACATAGTAGAGCATCTGCAGCATTCGGCATGTTGTCGTGTTACCTCATGTTGCTCTTAAGCAGTCTTGCAGTCACTTGGTCGAAACATGTCGATATTTTGGGGAGGTTTATCAGATATACTGTTCCACTTGGCCATATCGTCATTATCATTGTTTTATAGCACGATAAAACCTCACCTAATTAACCAGCTCACTGATTACTGGCTGGTTTCAGGCCAGGATAGAGAGAGAAGGTTGGGCATAAGGCTAGTAACCCTACCCTGGAAAACCAATCCAACCGTTAAAAAAACTTCTAGGCATAAAGAAAATATTAAAATTAAAATTTACTTATTCCTCACTGGAATCGGAGAGACGAAATGACGCCAGTTGGTGAAAGCCTTCGGGAAGCCAATCGGCCGATGTGCCCTCTCTTCTCTCCATGAAAGCAAAAGTAAGAACAGGGACATGAATGTCCACACAATGTTTGAAGCTGGCTGGCTGGTGAGGCTGCTCACATTGCAAAAGAGATGAGAAGGTATAGCATAGAAGTGCTAGGAATCTGTGAAAGCAGATGGAATGGAAGTGGACTCTCCAAACTGTCAACCGGAGAGTCAACAATCTACTCCGATGTTGTCACCCAGACGACAACCACGAGCACACTGAGTTTTCGAGTGACTATCATCACAGCATCGAGGACTCGCTCTTATGCAGTCGGAACCAATCTCCTCCTGCGGGATCACGACCAGGATAATGGCAGCAAGATTCAACTCAAAAGGAAGGAAAGTCACAATCATACAGTGCTACGCTATGCACCTACAAATAATCAAGCAGATGAAGAGAAGAAGGAGGAATTCTACAGACAACTACAGTCAGTCCTGGACAAGACCCCAACCCAGATGGTGACATCAAAATTCCAATGCCAAACTCGGAGCGGACAACACAGTGAGAGAACCAATCATGGGTCAAGAAGCACTCGGTGAAGTGATGAACGAGAATGGAGAGCTGTTTGCAGACTTCTACGCCTTCAATGATTTGGTGATTGCAGGCAGTGTGTTTGTACACACAAGGTTATTCACAAACCGAGCGACATGGATTTCACCAGACACAAGGGGACACTAAAAATCAGATCGGCCTCATCTCAATCTGAAGAAAGTGGAGACGCAGTCACCCTACTTGACACGGGATCACATCAAGAAGGGAAGCAGATGTAGGTTCACATCACTCAATACCTAGTGCAAGGAGCAAACCTTCTAAATCAAGTCGATAGCCTTCAAAGAAGCTGGTGATAGATGGTCACATTCCAAGTTCAAAACCAGAACAGAAACTGAAGAAAGAAACTGTATGGGATATCTTCACGTCAGTCAGTCATCAGGACAAAATGGGAGACATCAAGCAACATCCCCGAGGAAACATGTGTGGAAGAACACTGGAACTCTGTGAAAGCGAGGTGGGAAGAAACCCCCATAACCGTGTGTGTTAGGAAGGAAGAAGAAAGAAGACAAGAAATGGATCTCAACGGACACATGGAAGCTGACAGAGAAGGGAGAAGATGGGGAAGCACAAGATGAACCAGTGCAGTGGAATGCAGTGCGGGTATAAACAACGAAAAGTGGAACTAAACACAACCCATATAAATGATGGATAGTGGCTATCAGGGGCGTCCAGGAATCCATCATCACTACCATCAGCGCACAAGTAATATCAAGGCATCCGTACAGGAGCCCATATGGCAGTGGAGACCGTTCGATTCGGCCCAATCAACGACGGTACGATATATCGCAATTATGCCAACAACTCACACAGCACTGGACAAAGAAGTGAAGGAGAATGCACATAAAGACAGAAGACACTTCTACGACACACTTGCATCTGAAGCAGGACATGCTGCATGTAAGAAAGACCTGATGATGTTGTATCAAGTGACCGGATCACCATCTGTGAAGAAATGAACAGAGATAAAACCAGTGAAAGATAGTGAGGGAAACTTAGCCACCAAAGATGAGACATGAAGAAAACGACGTATTGACCACTTCAAAAACTCTTCAAAGGACCACCACCCGTAACCCATCCAGGAACACCACCAGCAGCCCGGCCACAGGATTACCAGTGGACACAAGCCCTCGATAAAGGCAGCAGTCAAGTTCTGGACGCCACAAGGCTTCTGAACTTCGGGAAAGCAGCGGGAGATGAGATTCCGCCGAAACCGCTGAAAACAGGCGCAGAGACAACAGCGGAAGGAATGATACCTGCTGACTGGAAGGAAGGCCACCTTGTCAAACTCCCAGAGGAGAGACTGCAAATCACTCTTGGCTCAAAATACGACCAGAACAGGCTGGCTTCAGCAATAATAAATCATGTGCGGGCCAACTTGCGACGCCACCCCGAGCTACGCACCATCACAGAACAGAGCATAGAATGGCAGCCAACTCTCCATCTCGACTTCATCGATTATGAAGAGGTCTTCGGCAGCGTCGACCAGAAAGTGATTTGGCAACTGCTTCAACCTCACCGAACGGTTACATGAAGACGCCACATGCCAGCTATTGACAGCGGAGAGCTCAACGAGCCTCTGAGGTGAGGATAGGAGTAAGACAATGTTGCCGCCTGCTATCACCGATGATCTTCCTGACTGCGGTCGGCTGGACTGGATCATGCAGCAAACCTGATTGTGGTGGATTGGCTTATGCAACAAACTGTGAGGAGCGAGAAGAGGGACGCACCCTGACTAGACCGATGAAAAGCCCCCAAACTATTTGGATTTCACCGATGATGATTTATGCCTAATGTCGCACAAACTTGAAGATCTACAGGCAAAAAACAACAAGCTGATGGAGGAGGCAGCAAAGATAGGACTTCCTTCAGGTAAATGCGGAGAAGACAGAGGTGAAGATACCTAACCGCCACCACCAACAACGACAAGCGCCAATCACCGTGAACGGGAGGAACCTAAAGGAAATTGTCTCTTTCACATACCTGGGCAAAGCAGCATCGTCTCAACTACAGGCGTCATAGAAGTGGATGTCAAAACCAGGATCGGAAAAGCAAGACACGCCTTCATTGATCTGAAACCGGTGTGGAGATTCGCCTCACTGCAGTCGACATAAAGGACGGGATACGTTATGAAAAGCATTTCCAACAAACTACAGACGTTCATCGCACCAGCAGCTGCCGCTTGCGCTCACTCGACGCCGAAGATCAGATGGATGGCCAGAATAGTAGGAGTAAGCAAGGGAATACTCTGGCTGGCTGGTAACGAACCAACCAAGTACCCATGGTCCAGCAAATATGCAGAAGGAAGTGGTGATGGATTAGATTGGGCATACACTGAGAAGGCTGACTGAGGACATCACGCGCCGGGCCCTAGAGTGGGATCCAAAGGGGAAACAATGAGTTGGGCGTCCGAGGGTGACGCGGAGGAGATGGCGTGAGGAAGAAATGAAAGACTGCTGGCAGTGGTGAAGCCAGGCTTAAGAGACTGCAGAGAAGGGAGTGCAATGGAGGCGTGTTAGTTAAACCCTACGTTCCACTAGGAACCCAAGGGACAAGTAATAATAATAATGATAATGATAACAGCACATCAACGTGTCAAATGACGCATATGCTTGAACACATGCCTTGCGGTTTACCAGTCTGTTAAAACTATGAGAGTAAGCATCAATAGTGAATCCCACTAAGCACTAGATTATTGATTTCACGGAGTCATTTCGAATATTGGGTTACTCCTTTTCGTGGTACGTATAATCTGACACTCATTTGACCCCGGTATTCATAGTTCTTGTGTCAGCTGATCAACTCATACTGCACCATGCTGACAAAATGTTACCTCTCTTCAATGGACATCATGCCTTTTTCTGTGTATTTACAAACGGTTTTTTTGTAGTAGAATCCTTGGAGTTAGTTATCATCGTTGGTATCCGAATGCAAAATTAGTAGTGAACTACAACGATTTTGGAGACATGGACTTCATTTAGTAGAAACGGGACACAAAGCTTGACGGATTCGCTTCTCCCCTAACTGATGTAAATTTTTTTTACCAGATGCGCGTTCACCATGGATGAGTGTCAACTACTGCACGGCTAAGCGTAACCTCTTACTCAACTGATATTTGACTAAAAACTCCTGTGTGTTGCGTGCGTTTTGATTTTGTCCTTTTAATGTACTCAAAAACATTCACCACTCCTTTTGCTTGACTTCATTCGATTTGTTTACACAACCATATTTAACCTCTTGCTTCGATTAGTGTTGCAATTGTATTTCATTTTGGATGGGAACCGTGGTAGCTGTCAAAATTGAAGGTTTGTAATTAAGTTTTGGACATACATATTTTTTTGCAAAGGACAGTTTTAGCAGGGTTCAGTTACCGTTAGAATACACATTCGTTTTTGGCAACCAACTGTTGTGGATTTGGCCGGTTTCGCTTTGGGTTTTGGGAATTCCGAAGATTCGCATCTTCGTTGCGTGCTACTCAGCGGATTTGACGTAACGCTGTGCACTAAAGACTTTTTCCTTGTTTTTCCCTAAAATGTGTGCATGTAAAATTAACTTTGAACATTGATACCAGAAACATATTCATGCCAACTGAAGTACAGGTTAGCGCACTGGATCCTCTAGAATCTAGTTGGAGAACTTCAACTTTGTCACAGATTCCATATGATAAAAAATTTCTTTTTTTAACGGCGGTTAACTGGTTAATGAGTGCCAACATGTATCAGCTTCAAACAATTTCAGATTGTAACATCCATACTGTCGTCAAAACGCAGGCACTGAGCACCACGAGATGAAATTACAGACACAAACCTCCTTTCGTGCACGTGTGAATAGGCTTTGACCGGAGAAGACTAGTTATTTCCGCTATATCATCGAACACATGTCGTAAAGACGACAACTGGAAGCCCAAGAACAAGTGTGACGAAAGACAAAAAAGAAATAACTAAGCAACTTGGAATACCACAAGCAGCCATGCCGGCTTTCGGTTTGGTATTGATGTACTGGTCACCTCGGTCTGCATATTACCAGAAGGAGGGGACCACAAAATTGAGCCCCGCGGGATTTCGGCTGTGCATTCCGTCTCTTTGTAAACGGATGGCCACCAAAATATTTTGATGGAAATTTGAGGGACAGTGGGTTGACCTCGGCCGACTCCAGTTTATCAAGTGGGCACCGGTGGTTATCCTGATCAAATGCTTTCGAAAATTCTGTGTAGATGGCATCAATTTGGTTTCGACGAAAAGCATTATCAACCCACTCATCAGCTGCTGTAAGTTGGCCGTTTGGGAGTACCGTTCTCGAGCTTCATGCTTCTGGTGCGTAAGGGAGTGAACTCCTTAATATATCACAGATGAACGGCTGCATTACTTTGGAGGGTATGGACAGGGGGATTTCCGCCTGTAACTCCTCGGGGTATTTCGTTCATCCCTCCACGGTATAGAAATAGCACTGCCAAACATTCAGGGGATAGAAACTTCGCCTTAATTCAGAGAATCCTTCAACGACTTAACTAAAACTTAAATCAGAGGCAGCGCTCCTGCGCGAAGGACAGCTGCGTAGATTTTTACTGTCTTGAGGGAGCATCCTTCGTGAGCCGCAGCAGCCTGCTCTGTTCCAGCTCAACGATCAGATTGGCCGCATGGATTCACTCAAGGTCATTAGAATATTAGTAAGCTACTGCATAGGTGGAAAATGGTGAAAACATCTGGATATACTGATTATTTGAGAGCCCTATCATCTCAGCGTCGCTACTAGCCAGCCTGACGGGCCCATAAGTCACGGGACTCTGATTTGAGCCTGTCGGAACGACATGGTACACTGGAACAGATCTTTCGGTCTGGAGAAAACACGACTGTAACTGTAGCTTACTGTCATTGTTTATCAGCTTTCAGTGGCCTCGTAGATACGTTTCACGTCTGTTTTAAACGACCTACACCTGTTCATTGCCAGTCCCTTGGTCTTCAGCCCAGCTTTGGGTGGTTTGGGGCACTTTGAAGTTGAGAGCAGAACAGAATGATCGAAGGCTTCCACCATTCCGTCAACCATGAATCTCTTATCCATGTTCCAGAGCCTTTTGAAGAACTGAGATATTCAGTTTCTTGAGGGACAAAAGACGCTCGGTGGGGGTAGGTTTTGCCCGGTTTGGTTCTTCACACAAACTAAAGGCCGAAAACAGCATGTTCGGCCACACTAGAGAAGGTGTGATATCAATGTTATCTGCCACTAACTTCGCATGCTGAGATTCGGTCCGAAAAGATGGTGTCTGAGCGTATCTCCATTGCGCTGCTTTTTTCCTATTTCCCATCATTCCCGGTTTATCAGGCAGGTTGAAAAACTGAGCTCCACTGTAGTCACCACTTCTGTCTAACGCATGCCTACATTTTAGGTTCTGCACTCCGGGGAAACGGAAATATGGCCTGATCACACCTCGTCTGGGGTCATAGTCACTTTCAGGCATTCGTGACACTCACGACACTCCCAGCGGATGTCCTCGGAGCTCCTGTTGTTGAGCCTTGCTTATGCCATAAGGCGTTTGGCCCTAAAGTAAGTCTCATCAGTATCACGCTAGGCTTCTTGATCATCACTCCCTCAAAGCGGGGGTCACCTGATATATTCCCGTGTCCCCTTCATTTTTCGACACATGAGATGCCAACATTATGTCCTCACTATAATCTGGGTGAGAGACAGCTAACCTTAGGAATCGGTGCCTTCGATCATTTGTTGGAGCAGGACCACGTGAAAGTCTAGGAGCCTCCACTGGCCTAGAGTGGAATAGCCTCATTTTATGGAGTACCTTTTCCCCTGAAGGAATATCGACCTTATTTCTAAAACTACATGAAATATAAACTTTCTTCCATGGCCTTACGGTGATCATGATGTTGCTGGAAGCCATGACACACTTTTCTAGGTTATTATGACTTTAATGCTCACGTTGTTTAGCTTTTGGTATTTTATCTATTTCAGCCCGGGAAGCAGGTAACTTTGAGTGAGTGGCTGGAGCGGTCAACACTCGATTTGACTTCACCGCAGCTTAGTACTAGGTCTCCATCATTTTACAAGTTCAGTGGCCTCCTACCATGTAGTAGAAATTTTCTGAAGCTAACTGTGAGCCGTCAGTATGAAACTGAGTGTTAGATTCCGTTGGCTACTCTTTTGAAAGGGGCTATGCACATATTTTAACCCGTGGCCGTTAAAGAAGGCCAGTCCTGTAGATTACATATTGTAACTGATAAATCCACCGAAGCCCAATGCCCTGACGCTATAGAGGAGCCGGGACTAATGTAAGGCGCCAGGTTAACAGAGTGGTGCAGAGATGCCGAAAACCCTTCTTGCTTGAATCACGCCCTCAAGAAAGAGGAGTTTTCGAGAGATAACCTTACAATCCCTCCCACCCTTACCACTAGTGATTAAACGGTTACCAAATTCCAGTATGTTTGCAGGCCAAAACTAACAAGGCGTTCCAGTTTGCTATAGGAGCTTCAGAGGAATTAGTCTTTCAGTTCGCCAGCGGTTCTGGGACAGGAAAATCTCAAAACTCGCCGCTGCTAGTTGAATATAAACCGCCTCCAAAGATGCATACTTAAAAAGATCACAAGTACCGTCGCAGTTGTGTTCCCCTCTCAGCCTCATATTGTACAAGATCACCTCAAGTATTGGTGACTCACGCAAGGTATGGTTTTTCGTGTAGCACGTTGTCGGCAAGCCAACGTAGGAGTCCTCGACTCGCTGAGACCCGTAAATTCTAACGGCTGTGACAGTGAGGCTGCAGGACTCACGACTTATCAATATTTGCGGGCGTAACAGCCCGCTATCTCCTATATGCATGTAAACGCCGTTCTGGTCTGTAAAAACTCATAATCCATCTGTGCATTTAGTTACTGCTGCCTCATCTACTACATCTAACAAAATAGGCTTCTACTAGGCTGAAAGGCATCCATGTCGCAGTACTGTGAAAAAAATCGGGGCTACACACACGTCTGCCGCCTACAGCTAAGCTTGTTGGCCGGGTACAAAATATAAAATAACGCACGCCTCAAAGTGAATCAACGTAATGCTCGTTTCCCTTCTTTATTCCATCCCCATACTGTTTACCGCGGTATTGCTCTAATTATTGCCACCTTTACCGCTGAATTCTTCGATAATTTCCTGCCATGCTCTAAGAACGTAAATCCTAGACACCATAGTGGACGTAAAGGTCCCATGTCGACGGGTAAAATACACCACACGAAGACAAGTGCGGCAGCGACGAGTCAAGTGGGGGTTATGGCAGAGATCTTATGCCTCAAGGAGGGAATTACTCATCTTTTCGAACGGCAGCATAACGATCACATACGCAGGCTGCAGTAGCTCGCTGTTTGCAACGTCTGGTGACGCTGTTCTGAACCTCACGGGGTATCTGCTCTCTTGAGGTGACAGGTATATTTTGCCGACGGGTGCCAATGAACGTGAAATCTGGATTCCGGGGTGCCTACCTACCGCTTCCAACTAATTGGAGTGCAACAGACCCATAGTGCCGTTTGCGCGTGGCACCCTCATCACCAGCAGCTGAATAATTTGATGAAAATCGTGTTTAGGGTGGTTACATCGTCAACGCAGTGGTGGCGTACCCCAGCCCACAGTGCAAATGATCCTGGTATATACTTTTGGAACTGAAGAAGTTACTAGCACTGTGAACTAACGATCTCAGTAAACTACTCTCCACCGCTGTGTCAGTCCCTCTGGTTTCCCTGCCCGCGTCCGGGAAAGTGTCACGCATACCAAAAGGATAAAGCGTAGTTTATCACTCCTACAAACCTGGCAACTAGTACAGGCTCAGCGATGGCACCCCTCTCCGGATCACGGGGAATACCAATCCGAAAGAAGGTAGTTACACTGTTGAGGTTATCGTCTCCGGAGTCTATCGTAAAAGAATTTCAGGCTGACCTATGTAAACCCGTCAAGGCTGCAGGATGCAGGAGTAGCTGACGTACAAATTGACTGGAACGGCAAACTTGTCATCTGCAGTAGACGCAAAGAATGGCAAAACCAACCTCCTTATCTTATTTAACGTCGATCCTCTGAAACTCTCTCTGTTCGTGATGGGGTAGCAGCAGGATAATCAAATACGGATTAGCTGCTGTCCACCATAGTAATTTTCAAGCTTACTCGAGAAACTACTGCCTCCCTTGATGTCGCAAGGTGAACCGTGACAAATATTAGCTCCCTGTCGTTCCTCAACACTCACTGAAAGATGCCGAGAATATCCTTCTTTTCTCATGCCAACACGGTATGGTCACTATCCGTAGAACTAAGGCCAGATCCAACAGCCAGTGATGGTTAAGGTTGTCTGACAGGAAAAACTCGCTCCAGAATCTAACCATAAATGCCACAATAGTTGTTTGTTAAATGACAGAACTTCTATTCAATGAGTTCCCCATGACTAGTATGCCTATGGCATCGAGCAGCCCAAGTGGCAGATGGGAAAAGTTGACGTCGACAATTTGCTGATGAATATCACCAACAGACTGCCAGGGCCAGCCAACCTGAGGTTCATTCCCTTCCCAAGATTATTCACAAGCTGGCTTGACTCGCGGAGGCTGTACAGGAGCAGTGAAAAGTAAGGGCGCAGAAAGGGGAAGCACTCTGGATATATGAGAGTGACATGATCGACTGGACAAGAAAGTAAGTGACGACCAACATGGTCCTTCGAGTTCACGTTTTCCCCCTGAAAATGCCCGTGAACCGGACACCAGGGCTGTAATTTCTGTAACCATGGCCTCTACACAGGCTGCTATAAGTCGAGGAAGAGGAAATGGTGTAAATTGCGTGAGAACTAGCTTTAGGAGGGCCAAAACTCATCTACAACAACGTTCCTTTCAGAAAAGAACACACTGGGGTATGCAAACGCACCATGCTGGGGGTTGTATTTCCGTATGAAAGTTTTGGGTAAAACAGTGAGGGGTGAAGCACTCGGTGATCACTTGCACACCAACGTATTATTTCTGACAGTCTAGTAGTTGTGCAACGTTTTTGAGGAAGAGACCCATGTTGTGGACATGGAGCTCTTCCTCAGGGACTTAGAACTAAGAGGAGGGATTGGGATAGCTGTCCATGTAAACTAACGCCCAAATGTAAGGGTCGTTATCGGTGCGGCTCATACGAAAATCCGGGACTCCACCTCCACTCTCCACCAGGTGGAATTTCTGTTACGGACTTTGTGTGGGTTTCCAGATATTACTTTTTCCCGTTGGGAAATGGACACAACCTCAATTCTCAATACAAACCATGAAGATTACAGTTCCATCATCAGCACCGAAGAACTCAACACGCCGGTCATTCATTTTGAGGCTGAAAAGAAACCTACGATTAGATCCCTTGTTAGAGGCCATGGAGCGCATTTAGGGTGAGTGGTATATCCTAGAAGGTAGGTAGAGCCACTCCTTTGGGGCCCAGCTGAGGTGTGCCACGTCTGCGCTACACTTTAGTGAACGGTGATCATGTGGAAGAAACATGTGCACAGTTTCTGCATGTTTAGAGCAAAAGTACGAAGATGACCGTAATTAAGATTAGGGAGACTGGGCAGCCGGAAACTCAACGCCTTCCCCGTTAAACTAAGACCAACTACAGGAAAGTGAAGGATGGCCACATAGCTGCACTATGGCCTGATGGCCGGAATTTCGCAATAGATGAGCCCTGGATTGAATTCCAAGGGCCAACCCTCACTGTATGCCAGAGGTGACACGCTGATTTTCCTTAGAGACCTCATGGCTGAAGTGTGAAGCGCAGATTAGAAAAGGATCTAAGTCAGGTGGCGTTCACCATAAAAAGAGTTGGACTTCATGAATTTTGAGGTAACTCACAGTAGACGAGACCCTGGAGCCCTCAGCGATAAGTTTAGCAGTAACTGATTCGAGGAAAAATTAGGGGGTGGCCAAAAAGTAGCAGCGCCCCATGGATCCGAGAGAATTCACCAACAACAGTACAAGTCTTACCACGGGCCCCAAGGAGGATACACTGTGTAGTTTCGTGGTGGCCAAGATACCGAGTAAGGAGTTAAAGCGCCATCTAGACCTAGTACTCTTAATTCCAGCTTCGCTATGGCTTCGTTCGAGGGTCAAATCATTCTAGTTGCTTATCGAGACTATGTCACACTTGCATCACTAAAGATTGTGTTCAAAAAGCTGTCTAAACTACATCGGGCGAGTCGTTTAGCTTCGACAATATGATTCTAGCTGCTCTGTGGAAGTGACCTCTGGTACTTATCAAGCTCTTCTGCGACAAACATAGTTTCCGAAATGAAGAGTAAAAGGCGCTTAACTAGGTCGGGGTATCTAAAAGGATCGGTTTTCGGCCATCACTGTAATGGAGCAGGATCTTACTACGAGCTGCAAAGTACTTGGTTGGGTGATAAGAGCTCACCATTACCATGTTTATTATCACGAGAAATCGAAGCATCATAACCACGCTTAGGTTGGGTCAGTTCTGTTCGGAAACATGTACCTTATGGAATTATCTGTCAAAGGATGTAGTTACATCTGGTGATAATGATGACAATAATATGTTTCACACAACATAAATTGCACGGAAACCAACCCCTTTTACAGGTTTGATCATTTTGGTAATGTAAACTGGCTGTTATGTACAATATTAAGCTATACATTAGACACCGTTATTTGCTGCACATGAGAGATGCGTCTAGAGAGCATAGATTAATGGTTCCCAGGCGGCAAAGAAAAAGGCATAAAAATACCAACATGGTTGTTCATCATACTGAAACAAGCTCAGTTCGAAATTAGGAATTATTCGGCTATTGTTTGAGTCTTCCAACATTCTTGAAGGTGAAGCGGGTGGTACAGACGTGACCTTGAGTTGCGCACGTTCCTCGTGAAGTTTGAATGGCGTGGTGCGCACGGACAAATGCGATCACTAGGATTACTTATGGATGAAGGACCGGTTAGGTAAGCACGAAAATGAATAGTTAAACCAAGGTACAGACGAAATTCGAAACAGGAGGGCAAAAATGCTGCGCAGAAACATATCAACCATCATATATGTAGTTGAATCCGCTGTAGTCACTGCAAAAGTTATTTGAAGAAGTATCCAAAGCCCACTGTTTAGAGGTAAGCTTGCGGAAGAAGATGAGGGTGCTTACTAAAGTGGTGGAAACTAAACTGGAGCCGAAGATATCACTATGGAATAGACAGAGTACAGGATTTTGGACCAAATATTCGCCTGTGTGCAGAAAACCTATGTACAAAGTTAAATGAAGTTATAAACATTTAAATTAAACTCATGGTTTTTGTTATAATGGTACCACTCTTTATGTAGCCACGGGGAAGGGATGATTATGATGCTGCCCTTTGAGTGTTATCATATCAGGGCTATAGAGACAATATGGTGGTACAGAGTGGGCTGAGCTAGTAGACCTGGAAGATGTTTTCCTTTTTTGACAACCTCATTCCTTTTACTACTATCTTGTCATAAGCACAAGAGCTGTAGGTTTCATATAGATACCACCACGCAGGCAAGGATAGTTTATCTCCCTGCCATCATGCCTGTCGGTCAGTTATCGCCATCTCCGCATATATTAGCGTTGATTTTTTAAATATTCTTGTGCTACACTCAGTTGCGCCGATGGTTACGGGGATACTTCCAGCTTACTGTCAGCTGGGTAGGATGGTGCACGCATTATTGACTAAATCGTCCCTTGGTATGTACCACACATCAGACAACACTTACGACCACTATACCTCCACTCCTGCCACGGTCAGGCTTGATTTATTACGCAAAACTGATTTGTACTACGGTACACCACAAAGACCCCTAGCTTGTTACAAAGAAAAAAGGGAATGGTGGGTGGAATGTTTACTCGTAGGAGGGGTTAAGTGTGGCTGAACTACGGGAGCAATGAGGTTAGAAACAGTGACTAGTGTCAAACACAATTACTACAAATTCGTGTAGAACAGTGTGCAATTCAACAAGAGTTACGCACCCTTTGATAAATTCTTGGATGGTTGCATTTGACTGTTGTGTGTTGAACCGTTGAAGCGGCTCGATAACTATGTCAACTCACATGGATTATCAGAAACGTGTACAGAAAGCTACTGACCAGAAAAGCTTGTGCGCTCTCACACTATCCTACAGCCACCTTTTTGTTTACTTCTCACCGTTTTGGTTTACCCAATCCGTCTTCTAGCTCCTTTATACGGACCATAGTCATCCTGTCTAACACAAATGTTCGGGACTATCTACTATCCCTCGTTCCCCTCATTCTTATGTTCCTCTGCAAGCACATATGCAGACAGAAGTCATAAAAAGGAATATAGTGTGTTCGGAATCCTAAAGCCTTCTAGAAAACTTCGTCTACTAGCTGGATGTTTTGGCTCATAGTAGGCACCCGCCTCATACTGGGTAAAAGCCGATAAGTAAAAGAGTTCCCTACCCACAACGTTAAGCTAAACTGGATGATAAGAACCGGGCCTCAAGAACTAGATGCATGACCTTAGGAGCTACCAGTTACTCAGACCTGAGTTTCCAAAGTCTTCAATACTTCAGATCATCCGCTTCATTCGACCATGCTACGGCTTACAACTAATCGTCTGTAAAACACTCAAAGGGTAGAAAATGAGCATATGAAGATGGGAGTCAGAACCCACCACCCTTCAAACGTTTTTGACCTTTAAAATGCCCCTACGGTAAAGGTTCTTCAGTCTTCATCATCATAGCCCTTCAGGCGTAAACTCGGTGTCCGCTTCAAACAGTTTCAAACGTTGTTTAAACAGCTTGTGTGTCTGGAATCAGTGGACCACTGACTACAGTGTCTCAGAACATGGGTATGAAGACAAAAAATGGACAAACCCGGATTATTAGTGACTTAGTATATAAGCTTGCGTTGTCTTTGAGTGAATACCAATTTAGGTGCTTGGTGAGCTCTGATGATGTACCCGGGAAATCTCTACAAGAGGAGAGAATTCCAAGCCTCAATGAAGTCTAGGGAGTTGAGGATACATTCGGCTTCTGAACCACTACGCTGAAGTTCTGATTTCTGGTTGTTCTTCCTGAGATCCTTATAAAGCTTAGCCTGAACGAATGATAATGCTAGTCACCTGAAGCATTTCGAATCCTATGCTACGTCCCAGTCGTCTGCGATCATGCGCCCCTCACTTCACGAAGGGATATGGATACGTTTTAAATGGTTGTTATCATTTTGAAGTCCTGAACGGAAGACTATGGTTTCAAACCGTAGGTGTGGCCGTGAGAAACTGTTGAGCATTTTATGGAAACACTTGCAGCAAACGATGCAAAGACGTGTCATAGTGTTACAAAGTCAGATTTTGACAGAAGGCATTTCTGTCACAGTCAGTACAAGATTTAAGGTAGTGGGGGACTTAAGCCCAAAGATCATTCCCTACCGAAGACGTCTTCGGTCCTGTAACTTTCATTTTCAGAGCATGACATGAATCATGTTACGTCTGCATCACATTACATTTTTGGAATCTAAGGCCAGTTGGTTGCGACCTGCCTGATTTTAAGGTTGGATCAAATTATTTTTGAAATTCGGCGTGCTATTTCCGTGTCTAATTTCTCTCAGTGGCCTTGCATCATCGGCGAAAAGAAGAATTCCAGAAGATGCCTGCAAAAGCAGGTCATTTATGCAGGTGGAGAATGTGACATGCTATAGAACTGGACACTGAGGGCTGCACTAGGGCATCCAATTTCCTTAAACATGACAGAATGCTCCCTCACCTTCATGAGGTGGCCACTTTGCCATGATAGTAACAGTCGATTGACGATGAATCGATTCCCATCAGCCTCAGCATGATGATGAGGCAGTTGTGGTTGATGAGATAAGAAGCCTTAAAAAATGGTGTACGTGGTACTGGTTCTGCTCTGATAACCAACAATGTTAGTCCAACTACACGCCATGGTCGACACATTATATACAGGAACATCATTTGCTGAAACCATGCTGGTGAAGTGCAGGGGAGTCAATGGCTATAAGAATGTTTTTCGGATCACTGAAGATTAGCAGCTGCGTCACTTTCAGGGGTGTAGATAAAAAGGTTGCAGGCTTTTATCACGCTGGTGGCTCTTGAGGATAATCGGAACACGACGTAACTCAAAAAGTTCAGACGCCTAGTTCTGGTCAACGGAATACGTGAGTAATTCGATGCGGTACCCAGCGAAAAAGCAGGCCGTTCACAAACAGGAGTAACGCTAAATCATACAAACCCGGAAGTATACAATTTCTTAAGATCATCAGATTACGATGCACTGGATCGACACTTATCGACAGCCGGTAGTAGTGCTATTTCTGTAGGACGCCAGCAAGTATTTCAAAATGTTATCCATGATGTCAAAGTTTATAAATATCGATCAGCACCAGCCTACAAATCTGGACGCCAACTACCTACTCTGTTTCTTGTATTCTTTCTTTACTTTTGTACTTAGGTTATTGGACGCAAAATGTGGTGATTTACTGATTTCAGGTGAGGAAGTCAGTTAAGTGAAAGTTTCTCAGATTCCGCTATCAACCGACGGAAAACTTTCTGCCCGAAACCGAGAGTCATACGGGAACCCGACTCACATACTATCGTAGGGCAGAGATAAGAGCGAGGCCTGGCTTCTCACACAGAATATGTCTCATGAGACGCCCTACGGGAAGAAGTAGCCGAAACTATATCAGCTAGCTCCTTCAAAAGACCGCTGGATAAGTATGTGAGTGCAGACGGCTCACCGCGAACATTCTGCGGTTACAACTGAAGGCATGTTCAACCATCAGTGTATCCCTTAGCCCTAGTATCTGCAGTAGGACCCATCTCCCCTCCATACTACAACAACAAACACCTAATTCTACAAAAGTACTTTTCGTTCTTTTTTTCCCATTCCCAACTTCCCCACTTCCACACTTCCTCACACTATATTCTGAATAACGCTTAACACTTACTTACAGGTGCTTACAAAATGGGAATTTCTGAAGGTTGATCGATTTTGACGGCGGCTTTGTTGTTAAACCAGACAAGCCAAACTGCAATTTACAAAAGACAACCTTCAAATTGACAATTGCGTTCTCTAAAGCTATGAGCAGGTACACTATGAAACTGGTCAAGCTCCACAAGTGCTTAAAAGCGCCACCCCTAGAGAAAGGGAGGAAGTGGCTCCCATTCTAAGTGGGGCACCAAAAGTCTCCTCGCTTGCACCGCTGCAACCCAGACGATCCAACGGAACTGAACAACCTGAGGAAATAGGTTGCGCTCAGGACGACTGGATGGAAGTGAATAAAGTAAAGGGCGGACTAGGACTAGTCGATGGATTCCATCACTCTTTTCAGCGCCCCTCAACCAACAGATTCTTGGAAAAAAGATAACAGTCTGGCAAGCAGAAGTAGGGCGACTACTGCAGAAAGTTGGGAATAGAAGCCAGCGCAGCCAGCTTATGCTGGCTTTCCCGAGTAAGCAGAGCCACCACCTCTCGGGGTACCAGCAATAATAGCAAAACAGTCGGAGAAGAGAACATACTGCTGCTGTCTCGCCGATCAGAAATTGCAGGCTCCTGCCCCATAAAGGCGAAACGAGGCAAACCTTGGGTCAGCAGGGAGGCGGAGGGAAAGCCGTCATTTAGTGATCTGCACGAATCTACAACCACGGAGGTGCATGGAATACCCGGATTGGCAGGCGGATCCACAAAGTGTGATAATCACCTCCGTGATGTTGAGCAGTGGAGGTGGTTAGCAGCAAAAATGGGACTTGTAAATTTGCAAGCAAGCAGCGCAAGTAGGTTACAAAGACCTATGCACTTGCAGAGCATTTCCTCACTAACACTGCTAGCTGTACGCTTTGACTGAAAAGCATCGCTAACGGAGGCTCTCACAGCATGGTACCGTGTATAAGACTGCATAAAAGGCCAGCTCAGTATGGTCTAGCAGTCAGAATTCGATGCAACGGCACACCAGCCTCCAAACAAGTACCCACGTCTCACTAGGCCCAGACCATAGCTCCTTGACATACTTCGACAGCAATGTGAAAGGTCTTGGGAGTAAACTACTGGAGCTAGAAATAACGTGCCACAGTCTGCAAGTAGATACAATTCTCATAACAGAGACATGGCTGTCAGCAGACATCGTGGATGAGGAAATATCTTTGTCTAACATGAGCCTGTCCCAAAGGGCAGGCAGTTCAAAGAAGGCGGAAGAGTTGCAGTGTATATTACCACTCACCTAAAAGTCAAGAAAGGGACCGTTGGTGTGTTCAGCTTACTAACAGGCTCCTTATGGTGCCGTTTCACCATAAACCGAACAAAGTACCCATTAGGAGTGGTACATAGTCCTCCCCTTTGGACGGCAGAACATAAGGCACAATTACTCAGTGCCATTTCAACAACCACCTCGGCAGCCTATGACCATGTAGTCTTGGCTGGAGACTTCAACACACCGGCACTCAACCCAGGACATGAAGTAATATGTGGGCATAAATCTTTCGGACAGAAACTCTGAAATACGCCTGTGGTAGCGGGACTGATAGAGAAGGTTGGGGAAAACACCAGATGGGGACCAAATGGAAAAGGACTACCACTCCACCGCGTTCTAACACACGATGATCTTTCGGTGGACTACTTCTGTGCCCACCCCCCCCCCAGGTAAGGGTAACCACGCACTGGTGAGATTCTCTCTGATAACCAAGGAGACCCTGCCAATAGTTTAGCCAGTAGCGTTCCGCTGTTACCGAAATGCAGACTACCACCTCATGAACAACGAACTTCTGGAGGCTGCATGGCCACAGGAATGGCACTCACTATCACTAGGCGAACACTGGATGCATATCAAAGATTTTATCTGGAGCGCTGTAGAAAGGTGCTCCAAAAATAACCCGACGCCCACCTCTCAAACGGTGTTGGGTAGGCCGCGCAAATAGAGAGGAAAAAGAAGGCATGGTATAGCAAAGAATCGAACTTTCATAGCCACAAGACGTTGCGCACCGTATGTAGTATAAGAATTCTTAATGACAGGTACACATACCAGAGCAGCCTGGCTAGTCAGTTAAGTTATAATCCGAAAAGTCTGTATTGGTTTATGTCACAACGGAAACCAACAAATAAGAGTTTAAGCCTGAGCAAAAGGCTGGCCAGAGGACCTTGGAACAGCAGTGAGATAGCGGAACTGTTGAGCAGTCGATTTGATGACCAACTCAGCCCAGGAGTGCGTCCACTATCAACATCTAGCAATGTAACGAAGTCCCAGGACTGATGAAAGTGAAGGTTTCGTCAAACCAAGTGCTTAGGAAACTTTCAACACTGAGAATGGGGAAATCACCGGACTGTGATGATGTAAAGTTGATGATCCTACGCAACTGTGCCGAAGTGCCAAGCATACCCATATGCAACCTGTTCACGCACTCACTAGAAGTAAGCCAACTCCCCAAAAGATGGAAATACACCATCCCTTCACCAGTGTACAGTCCAACAGCATTACTTCCTACACTTTCTAAGGCGCTGGAAAGCCTGGTTTCAGATGTTGTTTGGGACTACCTTAACAGAAACAACATCGTCCATCCCACCCAGCATGGCTTCAGAACCGGGCGGTCATATGCCACAGACTTGGTGACCGCTTGGGATGACTGGACTACTAGATGGGACAACCAACAACCAGTCCACGTTGTCTTCTAGGACTTGGCCAAAGCTTTCAGTAGCGTCCCACACCACATTATCGTCGCCAAACTTGCAAAAGTGGGTATCACTGAATCACTCTTAGTATGGTTTGCAACATATCTAGAGGATGGAGAATTCTGCACTAAAGTAACCATAATTCAATCACCCTGGAGGAATGCAAGAACTGCAGTTTCTCAAGGAGTCATCCTTGGACCACTCCTATTTTTTACTATTCACAGATAACCTCCCCATCAAAATCTCCTAATCTATCTTCCTATTCACCGATGACAGCAAAATGCGTAGGACGATGGGTGACGAAGAGGACCCCAGGATACTCCAAAACGGCCTGTCGCAGCTGGAGTCCTGGTCAGCTGCAAACGGTACAGACTTTAACCTGGAGAAATACAATATGATGTATCTTCGCACATCAGAGGCAATGAAAATCGACTACGCTCTTAACAAGTGTGCAATCACTAAGATATCCACAGAGAAGGACCTAGGACTAAACTTTTCTGACACACTGGATACTACTGGGAATTGTAAGGGAATGGCAGCAAAGGTGAACGCCATTGTGCACTTTCTAAGAAGGCAGGTTGGATCGTTTAACTCCAGAGTTATTCCTTATGGTATCTGAAACCTGTGTTAGACCACACCTAAAGGTGTTCAACACGATAGCCCCAGTATTAAAGAGACTCAAGTACTCTGGAGAAGGTACGGAGAAGAGTAACAAAGTAGGCTGTCGGACTAACGTGCAAATTATACGCGCGATGCCTCATACAACTCAACTCGTTTACACCAATCTATCGAAGGAAAAGAGGAGGCCTGATAACAGCCTTCAAGATCACCCATCAAGTGTACTACCCAAATAGGACAACTTTATCGCTCCAAAACCGACAGTCCCGCATACCCCACAATAGGGCAAAGATGGGAATGACAGAATGTACCTTACGGAACGCTCTGCCGAGAGAAGTGGCCACAGCCACATCAGTCAACTCCTTCAGACGACTACTGGATGAGTATGTGAGCACAGCGGCTTACCACGAACACTTGTCAGTAGTGACTGAGGATACACTCTGTCCTTATATTCCCCAATAAGACACGTCTCTTCTCCATATCATTACCAGTTACATTTATCTTTCCATGAGTACTTTTCTCTCCTCTTTTTCTCATCTTCCACTCACCCTATTTCTCGCACTTTTTAAGTAATGCTTAACACTTACCTGAAGGTGCCTGCAACAACAGGAATTGCAAACGATTGATTGATCTTATCAGCAGCTCCGTTGCCCCCCAAAAAACAAACCAAACTACAATTTGCAAACAAAATACCTTCAACCTCTTCAATCACTCAACAAGTTACAACTTAATAATCACAAGACATCTACCTCACCGAGGCTAAAAGCAAGAAAGCAAGGGGGGATTTCCTCGTCCACTGTAGGAGTGAACAGAACAACCCGAACCAAGCCCTTAGAACTAGACGTGAGAGATCAAAAACTATCAGTTTTCTACGCTTGCACTATCAATATTGGATATTGGAAGTAGACAATCACTACCTCCAGCTCTATAAGCAGGAAGACGCAAAGACTTCTGCGACCATCGAAGGAGTACAACCGAACAAAAAGAACCAGGACTCAAGACCTAGAAGCGAAGGTTCAGAAACTACATGATTTTTCTACTCCCACTTTTGATTTTGATGTTGAAGACTGAATACGTTGGCGCCCTAGTTGGTTCTCTTCTAATGTAACGTTTCTGAACCACCCATCCAACTTTGTTGTTAGTATTTTCAGACCACTTTGTTTCCTCGTGAACTGTTACCCTAAGTCGGTTGTCTTTTAGTAGTAAACGTAAGTACGTCCTATGTGCTTGCTGAGCCGTTAGCAGACGTTTTTCTCTTCCAGATTTCCGTGGTCTCCTCGAATATTACGTTCTGGGCGCTCCCTTGGAACAAAGTAGCCACAGGCTAAAAGTTGCACTTGGTAAGGCAGTTTTAACCTTCTTCATATTTGCAGGCCATGTACGGCATTACATCAGGATCTGCTCTACAATCGATTCCCGCATTCTTGAGCAAGCTGAAATTGCTGGTAGACGATGAGGAAACAAATG
Source organism: Heterobilharzia americana (assembly GCA_944470555.2). Lineage (NCBI taxonomy): Eukaryota > Metazoa > Platyhelminthes > Trematoda > Strigeidida > Schistosomatidae > Heterobilharzia > Heterobilharzia americana. Next base: position 42,336,565 of record OX104134.1, read on the forward strand.
ATCTTATATACTGGGACCCGGTAGGAATGCATTCACTCAATAACTGGTGGTCTAGCTGGGAACAAGTTTTCATATACGTGATGGGAATCGCTTGGCTAAAGAATTGTTACCTCAATATTTCAAACACAACAACTTGTCTAGTTTTGTAAGACAGCTGAATATGTGTAAGTTGAGTTTAACTCTCACTTTCTGTTGTAGATGGATTTCGCAAGATAAACCGTGTAGATGCATCAATGCCAACGAAATCTGACACGGAAGATATGGAATTCTCTCACCCTTTCTTCATTCGCAACAAGGATAGTTTACTATCGAAAATTCAAAGAAAAAGTTCAATCATGTGTTCTCCTGTGTTAGGCACGAGGAATCAAAACTTGGGTGTCAGAGTTCCTTTTTTCCAATCTAATGGAGGTGTAAATGGCCTCATAAGCGGTTCATCACCACACAGACCGATAACTGCGACTGACTTTATGAGATTGGCTGAAACTGTCCGACACTTGCGCTGCAACCAGGAGACTTTAAGCCAACAGATTGGCGTATTGAAGTCGGAGAATCAGCTGTTATACGTGAACTTTCTGACTTACGAGAACACCATGATAAGCAGTCACAACTTATTCAAACAGTAGGATTTGAAATTGTTAACTGAACATTTTCAGCTTTTCACATTCTTGTCTGCTTTCGCGAAAGAAGGAAGGTCAGCGAGTGTGTGTATCGGACAAACAAAACGAAAGGCTCTTCCTTCGATCGCTTCATCGAGTTCGAGGTTCCCGAATAAAAGTTTAAAATTAAACCTTCCGCAAGGTAATTTTACAGTAGCATGGTTGTTATACTTTATGTTAATATTTCGTTTCGCAATTAACTCATTTTTCCGGTAAGTACTACTTTTGAGTACAAGTGGTGATACGTGTTTTTCCCCTCGTAATTGCGGATGTAAGGCAAGTTTGACACCACAACATGTACTGAATGAGTAATAAGGAAATTAGGCGATTGTTACCTACAAATCAGGTATCCTTCATGCTATCATTTTTACTGATGAAATCCAGTACGTTCGTAGGCTACTAGAAATTAAAACCTTCTGCAAGCCTTTTTGTTAAAGATTCAGAAAGCATTTTGAGTTTATAGTATCTATGTTCTGTGGATGATATGTTAACAGTATTTGTAAGAGTTTCCGACGAAAATCCAAATTAGTGCCTGACATTCGACGCGATGGATTGTAAACTTTACTGTTGTGAAAAATTATGTCTTTGAAATGACGAACGCAGTTGGTTTATTTGCTGATTTACAGTAGGTGAGAGCGGAAAAATCTCGCTTTTCGTACCGTGCATAAAATAGCTCAAACTTTTCACTTTAGGTTTGTTTGGCGAGATAAATGAGAACTCTCCCAATGGTCTAGAAGCTGTGGTCATAGAAATTCGTCAAAGTAGCAGGTGGAGTTAGAGATCAGTCAGAATAGGCGTTTCGGTGCACAAGTTGAGTATGAAGTTGAGAGTTAACTTCCAGGTTTGCTAACCATCAAGACTTAGGGCCTAAGACGACAAGAAGCCAGATAGTATGTCCTCTTTTTTTCACCGTGCATAAAAAATACGGACAACGTTATATACTTGACAAGTAGTGGGACTGTGGCTTACTGTCGTAGACATGAATCTCAACCGATAGGTCACAGGTTCAAGCTCCGCTCCATCTCCCAAGTTCTGGGCAGCTAGATAGTACGATTAACCCACGCACTGGATATAGCTTGTTGTCACAACAAATTTGATCCATGGCCTAATGTATAAACATGTACCGATTGAGTCACGTTATATTGTGTATTTTTCGCCTGAGAATGAGCGTAAAACGATCATATGAAACTCAGGTTTTCATTCTGGTAAAGTATACTTGGACAAGGTAAATACTAGTTGACTGGATAGTATAGTGCGCAGCTTAGGGTCACAGTATGTTAAAAGGTGTCACAATTATCCTCTCCTATTTATTAAATCCATTGGCATAGGAAGCATGGATATAAGAGAAACGGTAGTCAGCATTCTGTAGTTGCATTCTTTCAGTTAATGCGAAGCAGTATTCATTTGTTGAGGAGTATAAACTTGATATTCGGAGGACTTTACTGTGCAAAGAATATAATTTTATTTTCCCAAAGATATCAGTCCTACTTGATATTTCACTTTAAATATAATGTCTAGTAATCTGGTGGCCATTATTTAAGGGGCTAACTGTGCTTTTAAAGAAGCTTATGCAAATAACGCACCTATAGTGAGCACCATGAACCTATGCTGTGGTTGAGAAGTAAGCTTAAAGAAAGGGCATTTCAGAATCATGTCATGGCGAATCAAGAGAACATGTATTATCTTCTCAACGTAGTTTCAATTGTTAATTGTTCCTAGTCTTGAATAGAAAACATAAAATGTCTAGATATGATCATGTATGATGAAGTTTATTTAATATTTTAAATCAATACTGATATGAAAGCTCTATTGTCACTAGTGAGACGTTACAATAGATTATCAGCAAACTTCTTAGTGAAAAGTCTACTCACAGTGACAAGTGTTTTGGTAATATTTCGAGTAAAGTTACTACCCGTGATCACACCAAACAGTTGTATGTAAACTTTTCGTTGAAGAATTCACTTATAATGCATTATTCCATTCCACAATGCACAAACTTTCCATTGATATTCGTTACAATAGACATAAGGTGGTCTCGACTGGCATCACGATATCCAAAAGTAGTCTGGCACAACCGGGTTTCTGGATTTGATTTTAGATCAAATGTCTTTGGTTTGTATATTACTAAATATTTTAACTGCAGTTAAAACTGTGGATGGGTAGTGGCTAGCTGTAGAATCTAGGACGCGCGTTTTGTCCCACTTTGTACCCATTAACTGGGATTATCTACATCCAGTGAGTGATAGTTTTTCCACTGATATTAGAATCCAGCACCCATAGCTTTAAACGTGGGAGCGTTACTCACTATGCTACTAAGTTGAAGATTTAGTTCTAGACGCCACACGTCTTTAATAGTTTAGAACGGTCAACAGTCTTCCCAAACTGCATCATGCTGCTCGATAATTTCGATAAAATCAAAGCTTCATATTCGTTAGTAATAACTTTCTACCTTGATTGCACTTTAGGTTTCCAACTTGACAGAAGTTCAGTCCAACCCTTTCAGCTTGTTCAAACCGCTGATTTACTTGGACCTTCACATAACGCCCTAAATTTGATGTACGAACATTATCTACAAGAATAGGCAATGGAAATGCAAATGGAATGTTAGTGCTCAAATTTCAGATATTGGACCAGTTGTCCAGGCCCTGCCATCAAATCTTCAGCTTACCCCTGTGAGTCTCCGTAGTGATGGTAAATATGTATATTCCCTAACGGGCTGTACATCAGAATGCGGTGGAATACACAAAGTTTGGTTAACAATGGTACTGTGAAAGTGCAAGATGTGCCAACCTACTGTCTTACAAAGGTAACCTGTTAGTTATTCTATTTCATGAATCCTAAAGTAACAATATAGTTATTGAGCATATCTAACTCTCACTAAATGTTTATATCTATGCGGCTATGACCTTACTTCTAGTAATACTTTATACGTGAATATTTGACTATCAGGATTTTTTTACTGGTTTTACTAACTTACTGATTTTCAGTAATTTATATTAAAAATGTTTGATATCGAACTGTTAATTGCTAATAAATGAATCATTGTTATTTTTGCGTGCTAGGTAGCAGTTCTTGTAGAAAAGACTTCATGAAAGGTCAATTTTTGTCGCATGAAAGGTATCGTAATTTCTGAAGATGGTTATGTAATCATCTCGAATGAGTCACCTAAAACATTGATAGAATTAGGTGAAATGATTGTAATAGACACTACAGAAGTACATGAAAACGCGACTGGTTATCGTTATCTGTATTTAATTTTTTTAAAAAATGATTTTGGCACGCAAACTCAGTAGTTTGAGCGTCAACACTCATTGAAGTAGGTGGTTAAAAGTCACACCAACTGTCGTGCACCCAGTTTCATGGTAGGTATTGACTTTAGTCCACTTTCATATCGTGTACCAGCTCATTGAAAACGGTTTCATTTTACTCCAGTTCATACTCAGAGGCATTCTTGAATAAAGTAATATTAATTGGTTTCATCAAAACAAAGTTGTAATGCTATATTTTAAAATGATTAAAAGCACGTTCACCTAAGTGTGATTAAGTGACTGTTCCCAAATAAAACTGGGGGGCTGAGTTTGCAGATTATTTGATCTTCTGGTTTGCGTGAACTATGAAATGAAAAGATATTTTTACTATTGTGGGAAACTCACTGTTAAGATAAACCTTAAAAAAGTGATAACTGTGTTACAGCATATAGGTATTCTACATTGTAAAGGTTGCTGTATGACGCTCCCTCCGATATGTAAGGATAATGTTTTTTACGACTGATGTGCAGAATACCACATTCCACTCAAACAATTCTATTGTAGTATCCTAACTCCCATATACCTAAAAAAAATCAGAGTCACACTTTACGCTTTCGTTGCACTCATCGCAGCAAACACTAATCGTCACATTCAGTTGTTGTCTTGTTTTTGGAACGGTAATATCGAACCGAATAACCACTGTTTCTTCTGGTTTTTACCTTCAGGTGTTGGCGCAACTGTAGGACAGCTTATCAGGTACCTGTTTGATGGATAACTAATTGTTTAGACCTATAATGTTATGGTACATTCTTTCAAACATTAAGGTCTTCTTAGTGCTTACTTATTAGTTGTCGAGAAACTTTCTTTAGATGTGAGTAACTCACAAGTTCAGTGAGCGTCTTGTGTTTAGTGGTTTCAGTCCTACTACTAAATAATCAAAGCTGATATAATTTTGACTATTAGGTGGCGAACATGAGTGTCTCGGAGATGAGTTGATCATACCTCTTTCTACACATTTGAGTTCTCTGGATCAGGGACACAAATTTCAGCCATTGGGTTACGTGTACGAAATTCTTCACTTAACAGGGTCGATTATTATCAGGTATCATACGATAGGCACGTTTTGTCCCCGTTTACGCACATTTGCACACCGTTGAGTTGAATGATGAGTGATGATGGTTCCATACGAAATTATTATGCAGACACCATCAAAATAACTCAAGGTCATATCTTTTTGAATCTGATAGGCACTTACTAATAAAGTTAGAAATACAATAATTTGATATTAACATGGGATCTGAAATTAGTGCATAACGGCACAAGTCACCACATCGCGTAAGCGCATCTATATTCAAAGCAACAGGACAAATGAAAATGATTTAGTTAAAAATCATTTAGAGCCACAAGATGGAAAAAGGGAAGAATGCGGTAAGGAAATGAATGTGATACAGCGGTTAAAATAAAGACAGCATATATGTAGCTGTCCTACCTTGATGGATTCTAAGGAATATCGTTTACAGTCTCTCCATCAGTTTATGATGTCACATGGACCCCAATATGAAAGCTTGTCTTTCCCCACATAACTGAAACTAAAGTTGCGACTTCATCTTGACAATCATTGATTTTTCTGCAACGTAACGCTAACCGACGTTGGTTCTTTCAGTTAAAGATACAGCGACTCATATCTCTGTCGCTTATTCATGTAAATATTGTGTCAGCTTCCCCTATTCTACCTGTGATTAGCATGTAGAGTTAAAACACAATATATGTGTAGCACATTGATGTTTTTTCATTTTCATTGTTCGTTAAGTGTAGGTTTTACCACTTTCCTTATGCTGTACTGATGAAAAGAAGGCTGTATCATGAGGTTTCTACACTACAAATTGAAGCAAGTTTGTTTCTTCTGTAGTGCGTTACCATGTTTTGCACATACACAGTCGTTCATTTCAGAAGTAGATTTTCATTACCTGTCTCATTTTGTAAACAGTTGATGACTAGAGGTAAAACTTGGGTAATTTTCGAGTTTTTTGAGTTGCTATCTCGTTCGTGTCGCTTTGTGCTGTTTATTATCCAAGTGGGTCTCCAAATCGACGTAGGTATTTTTTGTTTCAGAATAAGAAAAACTCTTTCTATTCACGGTAAGCTTTTATTCTACTATTTATCGTATGCTTTTTTATTGGTAAATCGACTACTTAGGGACTTTAATCATGATTAGTTCATGCTCATTTGTTCATTTTTCAATTGGAAGGTGGAGGATAACGCTTTTTATCCTACCAATGAAGACGGATTTTCAGGAATTCTTAATGTTGAGGACAATATATGTGGGGGGGACGTCGATACTTCTATTTTGGAACTTAACTGGCCATGTAATAGATCCAACACACCTTGTTCTCAGACAGATTCTCACGGTCTGAGTGATGTAATATCGACAAGGCTGGATGGTGAAACAGATGAAAGTATTTGTGACCTGTTTCTAAACTGTGACTCACAAAGTGAAGCGGAAGTAACAGACAACAGTCAACTTCTCCCACCGTCTACCTTAAAGTATCTAAAATTTGATCCCACTCCTGGTAATTCCCAAAATAAGTAAGTTAGTTGCGTAGTAATTCAGCTGCCTTATTTTCCACTGTAAATCTTTTGATAAACGTAGTTTCATTTGTATGTTTTGTTATAATAGGTTCATTGTTTTCCAGTAAAGTTGTGTGTTTGTGTCACCTTGAAATTTGAATTATCAGTTATTTTCCCGCTAGTAATATTTCTGAGGCAGATTTCGCATGTAAGGTCTGGTTATATTTTTTTACTCACAGGAAGGAAAGACAGGAGAAACTGTCTAAGGTTGTGCCTATTTCTCCGAACTGTACTACACCATTCTTAGAAGGTGATTCTGGTCTTGTCTCTACAACTCTACAGGACATCGATAGCCTGCCATGGAGAAGGATCAAGACGGTGGCTTCGATTTCAATTTGGATGAATGCGCTATTCCACTTGAAAAAATAATGTCTCTGGATATTAATCATAGTCAAACAGAAAATTCAAGCAGTTCCTCAAGTGGTCTCATAACGGGTACGAATAAACACTTCACCTTTGATCGTAACCTTGTGGTTAGTATGTTTAATCCCTAACTATTTATTTACTCTAGTCTTTTTGGATGTACACAACACTCGTTACTGGGCTGTTACAGTCTCTCGACTCTTTCGATCTCAATCACACAAATGTATGTATTGTTTGTTATCTTCGAAATCTTAGAATTTTTGACTAACCTACATTAATTTATCACCCATCTCATACACTTCTGTCTATTTTGATGTCATTATTTTCCCACTCACGTTTTCGTATACAGCTGTGAAGTGGGGTAACTGGAACTGACATACTTCTTTGCCAGGCTCTAGATTGACTCATTAGTCTGTTAGTTGGATGGAGGCAATCGACAGGAAGTCTTGGACTTTAGTTTCGTGCTTTTTGGCACTCATCAACAAGGCGTATCTGCAACCTCTACGAGACTGATGTCCCGCCTGAGATTCAAAACCACGTCACCCAGTGCTGCAGCCAAAGACGTTGCCATTAAGCTATTCGGGTCGCGATTGATCTCCTGTAGGACTTGATTAGGCACACTGGTTGGTCACTGGAGGGTAATCACTTCATGTTGTCTAGTCCTAAATGCTGATCGAATTCTGGGTCCGGGCTTCCTACCGACTGCTTCCATCCAACCAACATCTATCAAAGTGCATCGCAATGCTGGACTGCCTAGTCTGGTTGCCACATTGCAAAATGATCAACAGAACTCGATCAGCATTTAGGACTAGAAAACATGAAGTTTGTTACCCTCCAGTGACCAATCAGTGTGATCCAGTTTATTAATGTATTATCTACTAGGCAAGTAGAGAATCATAGGGTTTTATTACGTCAACTGTTAGACAAATTTTTAAAAATCGCACTCTATCAGATTTCGACCATTAAGTGTGTAGTCATTCAAATTTATCTTGTTTGTGTAGTAGCATTCAGTGTGTACATAGATCTCTATAGGTTACCAGTCGAGGTCGAGATACACTCAGCAGCCTTCTGCCCACTTGTTCAGTAGGTCATAAGCCACATCTAGTGTGTGAGGGCTAATGATACTGTCTGGCTGCCCCAAACTTCGGTAGGTGGAGCGGCGTTCAAATCTGTAACCTACTGGTTGATAGTCATCTCCCTAAACCGATAAGCTACAACTCCACTAGATTGACAATTCACATGAGTGGTCTGTTAAGTTTATCAAGGACCAGCAGCATGCACAATGCTAGTTCATAATACTTTAATACTTGCTTTTTTTTCAAGGTGTAAGTAAATTTCCAGTTACTGAAAGTTGTTCGTTTCTTTGTAAGGTGACGTAACGTAAGATTAAAAGTCGCATTTTGAAAATCTCGTTTTTTAATGAACTGTCCCTGTTTCATCGCACTTAATATTATCTCTCCTTCTTTTATAGGTAGTGAAATCATCCCAATAGAGGCTACTAATATTAAGGCATGTGATGATGTTATTCAGTTTTTAAGATCAGAAATCCCTGACAAGAAAATGAAATCGGGTGTTCCAGCTAAAACACTCATACCATCTACAGTAGATAGAACCTGCAGCCAAAGTGGTGCTGTAGATTTGTCAACTAATTCGTCAGTATCAACTAGTTGGAAATCAAAGCTTTCCGCTAATAATCGGCTCACAATATCTGCGTCTCCTAAAGTTAAACGGAAGCAGCGAGGACCAGTTTTGATGCGCAAAGAGTTAACCACCCTCTATTGACTTCTGGTGTATCATCCTGTGAAAGGGAACTTAAGTGATACAAATTTAGCGCTTCATTCGTGAGTGACTTACTACCCGTAAATTTAATGAATTATAACTTCTTAGTATTGCATTATACGCTTCATCATTTAACCGCATAAAATTATGTATATAACAGTAAGAGAGGTATTTTAATTAGGAAAATGAACATATCGAACAAGGTTAATTTTTACTGCATACTGTATCACTTATTTTTGTCTTGAGTCAGTCACATTATTACAAGTGGGTTGTAGTTTTATCTTGTACATTAGCTCAGTTATATCTTTTCTAGATATCGGTTCAATTCTGAATCTTGTTTACTTAGCTTAAAGTATACTATGGGGATAGTGGTACTTCAATTTCGTATTATTCTTCCCAGCTATTGTATTTACAAAAATGTTTTGATTGCTGGGGATTATTCCCCACTAGCTATGCAAATTTCGGCTGTTAGCAGGTTAACAGACTAGTCTGTTATCTAAAAGCACCCACTGGGCTGATTGTTACAGGATATTTGAATAAGTGAGCACCAAAAGCGTGTAGAAGATTTATGGTTTATCAGTATGATACTGTAGATATTTTGTTTACAGAAACCACTTACGAAAGCGGTGGGGTGCCGTCATTTAAGTCAAACGGTAACATGCTATCTTTCTCGCTGGTATGTGCACATCCACTTAGATGTGTATTACATGGAAATTCCAAACCGTATTACGAAATGCACCCAACCACCTTGTGCACATCCGCGTAGTATCCATTGAACTACACCTATTGTGTAAGGCCTAGTGACACTACCTGGCTATCCATGACGCACTGCCTGATAGTCACCTCCCTAAGTCATTGATCCACAAATTCACCAAACTGCATTAACTTCATATTAAAGTTTTCACCTGCTACTAACGCCTTCTAGAGTTGGTAAATTAGTATTTGCCTTTGTGTTACCATCACATATACCGTTTTGGTAATCATCAAAATCTTCATCCTAAAAGCAAATTTGTTACTTTTAGTGTTGCAGTCAGATACCGAACTGAACTAAAAGGTTGTTTATGGAGTCTGCAGGAAGTATAGATGACCATTGGCTGCAATTAGAAAACATCATGATGATGGTGAGTAAAACTGCTTGTTGCTTCGAAGAATGCTCCACTAATTAACTCTGAGTCTCTAGGAGCTTCTTGCAACCTCTTGATGCTCGTTTGTGTATTCCTACAAGCAACAAGAGTGAAAGTCTATTACGCGATAGATCACGCAACATTTAAATGAAGAATATTTATAAATCCCATTGGAATTTTACTATCTTTCATTTTTAATCAATTTACCCAATACTTAATTCATTCTACCCTATCATGTCAAATTTTGATCCTGAAGTTTATAAAAAGGAATGTGTAGTTTAATAATCAGAATGTACAAGTGAGTTGAAGGCAGCAGGTGTATCTGCCAATAGCTGAAGGTTTTCCCAGCAATAAGTCTAGTGTCAGTTGAGTGGTCTGTGCAGCAAATGGAACACCGCTTGACAGGGTCTTTGGACTTGGAATGCTGGGTGGAGCACTTCGAAATGGAACTCATTTAGTCCAATGCTCCAGGAACACTAACCTAAATGTATTGTGCTTCATGACTGGTTAACATCGACCTGCTTATTGAAACGGAGAGCAATAAGGAACCCCAATTTCTAAAGCACCATAAGACACGCGGTCTAGACAATTCACCCCCTGTTTTTTCTTATAAGTGAACGTGACAATGTAGTCAGAGAACTGCCTACTCTGGGAAGGTATGGCAAACTGGGAATATTCCATCCCTCTGAAATGAATTTATTGTCATATCCATGTTTAAAACGGTTTTGCTTGGTGTATCTATAGTCTTCTGAGTATCAGTCTGCTGCGAGTAACCTTTAAACTATTCTGAACCAACAGAAGAGTTATTCGGGGATGTACAATTTCAGCAATCCTCCTTAACTTTACCATCGGTGACCTCAAAATAGTTCTGAAGAAGTTTTAGTGGAGTTAATGTAAACCGACTACGTATTGAAAGACTTCTTCTTTGAGTATACTGACGTTATTATTTTGTTGTGTGACAGCATACAGTGTATTCATATCGTACTAAATCAGTCGGCGGTTATTTTCCTAAGTATTGGATGTGGTTTGCCCCATCAAAGGATAAAGTGTCTTCACTAGATTGACAGGAGCTTGCACATGTGGTGATAAACCATTGGAAGTCAAAGTTTGTGTTGGTGGAAGTATGACTGATAGTATTTTCACTTGTATGCTGAAAGCTAAAACGACATACGTCGACCTGAATCACCCTCCATGCTGTCATGACGTTTGTGCAACCATAAAAAGTTGAGTGTACAACACTCGAGAGGATGTAGTTCCCTTCTCTACCTTCAAAACCTAGCCTTTCCGAGCCAAGGATGTCCCGTAGTCTTGCGTGTTCGACCACTGTTGTCCTCCCAGTATTCCTTGCATCTGGCACAAACATCATATATGCAATTACGATGTCAGGAAGTGTGTTTGGGCGTGACTAAAATTGTCATTTATTGAGTGCAGTTATTCTGAAACATCAGCTTCAGCAGCTTGGATATGTCTTATTCGTGTTATACCGGCGGTTCCTACATCGCTCACTATTCGTTTGCCCTGGGACTAGTTGGAGAAAGCGAAGAGGTGTCCAGTGTATAGGATGGCGCTGTGGTATGAAGGCAACCTTTGTTGGGTTACCATGCGTCGGTACCTCATGAATTCATAAGGCAAGAGACCATGGAACTTTATACGTAGGCAAACGTGGCTAAGAATCAAAACCGGCGACAATCATGTCACGATTTTTTGTTTCTTCTGTTGTCGGAAGGTAAAGTGAAACTAGTGAATTCTTTCTTGAATGTATCGTCCAAACTGCGTCACTAATAACCCACTTGTATTTTTACTTCCCCTGTGTTTATTCCTTCCTTTTTATATCACAATTATCTCCTCTAAGTGCTTCTAAATTGTGTATTAGGGTGTATTTTTTGCACCCATATGCTTTTAATGAAACACCATACAACTGGAACTAATATCCCGATGCTTCATGTCTGTCATTGCCTACTTGTACTTTTTACTTATTCATATTGACCGTACAAAGTTAACTTAAATCAGACCATACCGTAACAGCTGAAAGTAAGGAGGTTAGTATTGAGAAAGCAAGATTTACTCTTAAAAATGTAGTTCAACAAACTATAGGTCGTTTTCATTTCGTACCGCGAAAATTTTTGTCGCTTACCTCCACCAGCAGTGGAATATTTCACACTTCAGAGGTGAGTAAAAGTCTATACTGAATGGCATTCATTCCCAATTCTCCTCCATTTGTTTTTACTTGGAAAATACCGAAGCAAAAAGTATTGCAGTAAGACTGCTATCCGTTTCCAGGCAACTATTGTTGGTTGATAATTAGGATCGATTATGCTCACTGAAAAGTATTTCGTCAACTTTCGGCGTTTAAATTCAGGATAATTTTTTGTTTTGTTGTTGACAGGCTACGTGAATTTATTCTCCCCACTCCCGGTTCACTTTTCTCATTCTGTCCTCGTGCAAACAATCAGTTGTTGTGAAGAATCCTTTGTTCACTTGGGAAAACAACTCACCTTCAGATGTTCTTTTACCTCCAATTGCAATCTTGTATATGGCCAAATCCAATCTACCTATTCCTATGTTTTTACCAATGATACTCACTAAACGATACTTTTTTTTTCTGACACTTCTCTTAATTTTTTTGCTTTTATAGCATAGACATATATATAACAATTGCTGTACCAAGTTCATTTTGATAGCTTTTTTCCCAGAGAAATATGTTGTAAAATCAACATGCATTTTACTTCATCGTACATTTTTTAATAATTTAAATAAGCTCTGTCATAAACAACGAGTTTTCTAGTTATATGTTGGGTAGATGAATTAGTGGACGCTTAGCATTTTATTATTATTATTAGTTTTCCCTTGGGTTCTTAGTGGAACATAGGGCTTCAGTAGTACACCTCCATTGCACTTTCTTCTCTGCAGTCTTTTTGACCTGGAGCCACGACTGCCCACAAGCTTTCATTTCTTACTCACATGTTCTCCTCCATGTCACCCTCAGCTGGGACGCCCAACTCGTCGTTTCCCCTCTGGGTTCCACTGAAGGGCCTGGCCTGGCTCATGATGTTCCCAGTCGGCCTTCTCAGTGTATGCCCAATCCATCTTCACTTTCTTCTGCATACTTGTTGGGTGATACGATCTTGGTTGGTTCGCTTCCAGAGTAACTTGTTGCTTATTCTTAGTATTCTGACCATCCATCTGATCTTGAGTATCGAGCGTAGGTGGCAGCTGTTGATGAATGTCTATAGTTTGTTGGAAGTGCTTTTCGTGACACGCCGAGTTTCTGTACCATAAAGCAGCACTGACTCGACATTGGTGTTGAAAATCCGGATCTTGTTCTTTGTGCTGAGTGCAGTAGATCTGCACACTGATTTCAGATTGATGAAAGCCTGTCTTGCTGTCTTTCCGATCCTGGTTTTGACATCCTCATCTGTGCCTGTGCCGCCTGTAGTTGAAAAGATGCTGCCTTGATAGGTAGGTAAAAGAGACTACTCCCTTTAGGTTTCTCTCATTGATGGTGATTGGAGCTTGTTGTTGTAGGTGGTGGTTGGGTATCTTCATCACCTCTGTCTTCTCCACATTCACTAGAAGTCCCGTCTTCGCTGCCCTGCCTCTCCTGTCAACTTGTTAGTTTCCGCCTGTAGATCTTCAAGTTTGTGCCACAAGACACTAGACATAAATCATCATCAGCAAAATCCAAATCTTCTAGGCTCTTTTTATCGGTTCAGCCAGCGTATGCCCATCTTCTCGCTCCTCACTGTTTGCTGCATGATCCAGCCAACCACAATCAGGAAGATTATGGGTGATAGTAGACAGCCTTGTTTTACTCCTGTCTTCACTTCAAAGGCGTCACTGGGCTTTCCATTGTGGATCACTTGGCATGTGGCGTCATCATATAGCCGCTATTGAATGAGGTTGGTGAAGATTTGTGGCACTACAACCGTAGTGTTGAAGCAGTTTCCAAATTACTTCTCGGTCGACGCTGTCAAAGGCCTTCTCAAAGTCGATGAGGTTGAGGTAGAGTTGAGTTGACTATCATTTTATATTCTGTTCTATGATTATGCGTGCGTAGCGTTGGAATTTGATCCACACATGCTTTGTACTTCCTGAAGCCAGTCTGTTCCGGTCGTAGTTTTGAATCCAGCGCATGCTGAATTATTATTGAAGTAAAGCCTAAAAGTCCTTTTTTTATCCCAGTCAATGTCTATTGTTGTGGACTAACGTATTATTTCGTATATGTTCACACAAAACACTATTGTTCGTCTATGTTTACACTTAACCAGCTGTGATTATTTGATCTTAATAGGCTATTACGCTTGACTATCTTACCTAATTAAGTCATTTTCTATGCAATTTCACTGGGCAGCTTCATCAAAAACAAAGTATTCTCTCTTCAACGAATTTATTCTCAAGCTATATACCATATTATATGACTGCATTTCGTGAGGAAGATTTAACCTAAATAACTGAAAGTGAATATCGTGACTCAGTGGTCTGGTGGATAACGCTCTAGCGTTTGAAGCTATCGGTCTCGAGTTCGAGTCCTAGTGGAAACAACATCGCTCACTAGGAGGCAGGTTCGCCCAGCTGACGAGTCCTAAACAGGATAAAACGCGCGTCCTGGATTCCACTGCTACCCACTATCTATCATTAATATATGTAGTAGGTGGTTGAAATAACAACAATGGTGGTTATAATGATAGTGTTACTGGCTGGTTACGTAACAGTTGGACGATAACTAGGATGGGTTGCGTAAGATATTTTAGGTCGTTTATATGGTGCATATTGACTGGAAAGGGGTGAAAACGTGGTAAAGTTTATAAACAGTCAAAGGACCAGGTAACATGCACAAGACAAGTTAGCCAGAAGAAATTGGAAATGTATTGTTAAAAGTTGCAGTTATTGGAAGACCAAATGAAGTAACACCGGAAACTATTGAATATAAAAATGATAATAACGATATAAGAGTACAAAGATTAATCTAATGAAGGGGGAAGTTGGAAAAACAAAAAGGAACGAAACAAACCAAGGTAGAGGCAAAGACCACCAGTCCTCCTAACTGATTGTTTTACGTTACACTGTGTAGTCTGCTTATATGTATTGAAAGTACCCTATCACGGCAACCAGCTTTTTTCATCGCTATTTAATAAATTATGCAAGAATGAGGCAGTCAGTTCGATGCAATTAAAAGTGATGTAAATATTCAACATGCATTCATATAATAGATCAGTTGACCGCCGTATGCAGTATTTTTATCAGTCCGGTATTTAAATATCAGGCAGAACAAAGTAGAGCACAATTGTATTGGAGTAAAACAGTTCAAAGAAGACGATAGCTACGTGCCTCGTTTGTTATCCTGGTGAGATTTATGCTAAGTGTCGCTGGGGTACGGGTAGTTTTATTTGAGTATAGGAAGGGGGGATTTACTTTTGGTGGTAATGGAAACACGGGTTGAGTTGAGTATTTCATCCTTTGTTACTTGACAAAAATTTGTCATCAGAAAAGCAGGGAATTTTATCTCTTTAAACAGAGTAATGAGAAGACGAAGGTTATTCGAAACATGTGATGTATTAGAGCTATGCATTGCGAACAATCGGATTGGTTATATGAAAATTTAAGAAAAGCACCAATTGAGTCAATAAGAAATATGATCTATAGGAAGCCTACATGGACATAACAATATTTTGATTTCCATAGCTACTATGGTTTAGTTAGATGCTTATTCAATAGGATAAACCGCATCTGGACCGATGACACGAAAGGGGAAGAAACCAAGTTACTGACGACAACACTGATATGGAGTGGCTGTAGGTTGAAATTTATCAACAAAGGAAAAATTATTTAGCGTTGAAAAATACCCTGTGTTCCGTTACTAAGATAACTGTCTACATCTTTTTGACAATTACAGGTGATTCCCAGAGCTTTATATTGAGATCAGGCAACTGTAAAACACATTATCCAGCCAAAGGCATTATTGTGAGGCTGAAGTTCATGCTACAACAAACGATTACATCACATGCTACCGTGTTTATCAATTTACATGTATATGTGGGAAAACATACACAGAGAAAGAGTAGTCGTGGTATGCAGTTAAGGGTGGTTGAATATGAACCTAAGTAGCTTAAAAAACAAATGACCTCGACAGTGCAGGTGACAAAAGTCCATCTTCATCCATTGCTAAACATACTAAAAACTAATCACAGGGTAGACATGAAAACAGTTTTTAGAGTATGCAGAGGAATCCAGGACGCGTGTTTCGTCCTTCCCAGAACTCGTCAACTAGGTTCATCTGCGCCCCAGTGAGTGATGTTATTCTCATCGAAGCTCGAACCCAATACCCTTCACTTCAAATACCAGAAAGTTAGCCGCTGGGGCATGGTGGCCACCCACTGAGGTCGGGCAATCCGGCCCTATAGCAACGGTAAACTATAGTTATCATAATAAGGGTCGATACTGGTTGTCCTGTCTGGGACTTGAGCCGGTGTCACTTGATGCTGTAACCAGATACGTTACCGTACAGCTACTCAAGACAATCCGGCCACCTTGAATAACTACTGGAACTACCAATACCCCTGTTGTACAATTTACGTCTGAGCCTAACCGATAGTACAATTCTGCAAAGCATATGTTTATGTTTTATCTTAGGGAATACACGCTTGTTCTGTGTAAGAACTACCACTGCCCACTTCAGACCAGTTTATTTCTGTGACTATCCCTCTTGGAGGCTTTCCACTGATAAATTGCACGATGCTTGTTAAAGATATTTCTAGACCTTGACAACTCTTACTCCTATGGTCGTAGTGATTTTAGTGTCATCACAGTTTGAGTGTATCTAGCTGTTAAACTTAAAGAGTTTTCAGTCTGCTGTTTTTTGGTATCGTCATAGGTAACATGAAAAGTGGTAACTGTTTATCTCACGTAGAATATTATAGATATATGGAAGAATTTTAGTGAGTTATTTCAGTGTTTTTATCTAGTCTTATTTTATGCTTGTGTTTTTGATTATTTATTGGATATTATGCTGTTCAGCAGCAGTTCTTTGCTTTTTTTTCTGGTCAAATCAACCTACATATTTGTACAACATTGTAAATTATGGCTTATGCAATTCCGTTGTATTTTTGGATGGGTTACTGGGATGAATGACTGTGAAAATCTTATTTGTTTATCAATTGAATTTTGGAGGAGAGAGCTATTATTAAAATCGACCATTTCCTGTAACCTAAGACAATCTTTATATATTGTCTATCAGTTTTCCATTTTCATGAATCATTAATCATCTCTTCTGTTCCTAGAGTGTTTGCTGTAAAGATAATGTTCTCAAAAGACGTTAAAGATCTGATAAGCTTACGTACTTCTACAATTCTCACAATGAATTATTCTACTTATCATATTTCATGTAGAGTTGCAATTCTTTGAGATTGATATACATGGGCGGGATCAGAGAAGCTGAAATTTACGTGTCCTGTGTCCGATGTTCAGGTAATTTGAGTGGATTTCTGTTGCTAACAGTCTTATTGCATCTTAGCGGAATACCTAACATTAATTCTCCTTTCAGTTGAGCTATCGTTCATTATTCTAATTCAATTAAGTGGTTTGTATGGATTTATTGATTTCAAATTGGTATTCACCATAGACTGACATGTATTGGAGAACCATTGAAAATCTGGGAGCACTGAAATATGACCTTGTCCCCAAATTGAGATATTGACATGGTAAGAGTAAGGATTAACCTATCATTGAATTACATTACAATGAGGGCAGAAAATAAACTACCAGTCATGCTGTGAAAATGACAATTTAAAAATGATCAGACCCATAACAATGTTTCACGCAACTGGGGCTTTACAACACCAATATAGGTATTATTCCCCTCCTTCATTTTCTCATTCATGAGTGATTTCGATAGCATCTACTGTCGAATCCATTTGTGCGAGGAAACTCTGGATATATTCTGATTTCAACACAGTAAATATGTACTTCACATAGCACCACCATAATATTGGGGTGGGTTGAATTATTCTTCGTATCATTTGTTCCTAACTCCCCATAAATATACCTGCTGCGATTGGATATATTAGAGATCCCATCGCCACTACTTCTGTTTGTTTATAAATTTTGTCTTGAAGTTAAAAAGCTGTAGAAGTTAGACACAACCTTCCCTTTGGCATGATTTTTTCAATCGAACTGACTTCATGGTCAGTGGTGGGTCCATTTTCGATTGCCTCAAGCGGCATATTTATATAGAGACTCGTCACATCCATCATCGCTGGCCACAATTTATACCTTTCTGAAATGTTGGAGAATACTTGTAGCTCAGGTGAATGGTTTTGGTTGTATTGTGTTCTCTGAGCTAGGTTGTTTAATCATGGAGTTTTCATAGTCTTTCTAAACGACATCATCAGCACTTGGTATTCATCATGGATTGACATCAGTTGGAAGAATATTGGAAATCTGGGAGCACTGGACAGCTGTCTCGTCTTGATATGGGACTCTTCAGTAGTGCGCATCCACGACCCCGTCAGTGATCTAACCAGCGACCTTCAGTTCCGTAGCCAGCACGTTACCATTGAGCTACTGGGTTGGAATCCAATGGTTCATATTTCCAACTTCTGTCAGTTCACGATATAGCGCAACCGCCACCCAATGTGATCGTTGAGGATTTGTGAAGAAGAACAAGGGAACAGTATATCATTCCTAGATTTCCTCCTCACCAGGAAGACGAATGGATATACTAAGAGGAATATTTTTCGTAGGGACACAGACTAGTCAGTGTATTCATTTTCACAGCTTCACACCGAATTAGTACAAAAGAAACCTGGACAAATGCCTGAGTTACAGAATAGGGAATATGTGTTCTGACGACTGTATTGAAGAAAAAATGGTTAAGCTGAAGATAATACTGCAGCAAAATGGTTATCCTTTAAACTTCATAAATCAATACATGTTGAGTCTTAAAGAGGTGATAAAGAAAGATAACGTTACTTAGAACCCTTTATATCTTAAACTAAGTTTCAGAGGTGACATTGCCTGTGGTATCTTAACAGGCCTACTGAGTAGATCAGTCGAAAGGACATTCACTGCAGCAAAACTTCTTAACAGCTTCCTCAAGCAAAACAACTACTGACACAGCTAACCAAGGACAGGTTACCAATGATGCCCACTTCATTGTGCATCTATGAATTCAACTGCTCCTGTGGATGTAGTTACACAGACTGTACTCGAAAAGGGCTCTATCCATGAGCGCTCGTTAACATGTACCAGGTTGGTTAGGGAAAGGAATAACGAAGTGCGTCAACAATGCAGTCCTTTAGCATTGAATAGAGAGTGGATATCAAATCAAGTTATATCACACCTTTTCTGTGTCACTAGCCATCTCCCACAGGGGTACGACTACACCCCTTATCCATACCCAAAGCCATAGGAATCAACACAAGAAAACCTCATGTGGACTAGTGAACAGTTCTGTTATATTGTGTAATAAATCGAATAAATCAACTTAAATGGAATTACATTCTACTACAGTGCTCAAGTTTTACTTTCATATTATTGATTACTATCCCTGGTAAAAAGCTAACATCCATTCACCCGTAACACTGACTGTTTCGATATTGAAGTAATTTTACATGCTGTGGCTTACACAAATACAAACTGTATCTGTTATGATACTTGCAATTTCCCATTGCTATACAAGGCCGAACTACTCTACCTCTGTTGGTAGATGGGCTCGTATGCGTACCCTTCGATACTGCTGGATACTCATCATGTTGTATTGATCTCGGTGACTAAATGGAGAATCCAGGACGCGCATTTCGTCCTATTTAGGACTCGTCAGCTGGATGCACCTGCACCCCAGCGAGCGATGTTGTTCCCCTGAGACTTAAACCCACTACTTATCGCTTCAAACTCCATAGTGACCTTGTATTACAACGGGAAATTAGGGTGTCAATAAAACAACGACTGATATCCTTTGCATAGATGGTGGCTATCGTACTCCAGTGGTTGAGTGGATAATGCTCTGTAGTTTTGGAGCGATGAGCACTGGGTTCAAGCCTCAGTGGAAGCAACACCACTCGCTGGGCTGCAGGTGCACCCAGCTGACGAGCCCTGAAGAGGATGAAAGGCACGTCCTAGATCCCACTGCTAGTCAACAAGGTCAACATAAAAAACTACTATACTCAGCACCCAGTATTTGCTATACTATTCGGTCAAATCTTGATCATAGTTCATACAAATTTTACATAATGCATTACTTTTTTGGCCTATTGTATTTCACCTATTCTGATGGATTTATAACTGTAGAGCTTGAAAAAGGAGATATTGAGAACAATTATTCCCTCTGAATTAATTTTATTTAAGAAATATTGTCCAATGACTGAGGTCAATTTCACAGGTCAAACTATTCTACACGAGGTCAACTAGATTATCAAAGCAAATCCAACTGTTTGAGTGCTTGTGTTGACACACAACTATACAACAGGGTGGAACAAGGCAACTTGATTGAAAGTCAATCATTACCTAACAATCGCAATAGGAATGACTCAGCACCTCTAATAGATATGTAGACAGTTTTTACAACCACTCATAACAGGGAACAAAGTGATAGAATTATAAAAATCAGTTGTCGAAAGCTGTCTTTACTTTGATGCAATTAATAGTAATAGGTCATACTTTCAAGGTCATCAGGTGAATCTCTGTGTTCCATATCAAATAAACAATCTGATACGAAATTCTTTGTACATCTCCTCACATTGGCTTTGTTGTCATATTCACAGTATGCTGCCGATGAAGAAGCGTGAAATCAATAGAGGAATATGAAGGATCTTTTACCATTACTACATTATATTTAAGAGAAACTGAATAAGATATATGCCATCAGGATTTCTAACACCTGAGATATTGTCTGTATTCTTCACATCGCTTACTCTCCACCTTATTGTGTTCAGATTTTTTCATCTATACTTTCAAGCCTGTTACCACATGTTTAATCTAGTTTGCTTGATGCATGTTTTTAACATATGAAAAGTGAATTGAACCATTGGAGTTGTTTTGAGTCTTACACTGTAATTTAATTCGTTTACAATATTCGTATATGTGCAGGAGTAAACTTGTCCTGTGACAGTTTATACAGTATATAAGAATTACTTTCAATAGCTTCATCCAAGCTCATTTTATTCAATCAGTTTATTTAGCTGTTCTAGATTCTGAATAAAGCATATGTTGTGTGTCAGTCAATGGTCTTTTGCATACTGCAAACATCACGTAGATTTCTGTTCCTCCATTAATTCTTGAGACTGTACGAAATATATTAAATCTGGCTGTAGGAAGAGTATGAGGAAAAAATTAATTTAGAGGAGACAACAACACTCTTCATACTCACTGATGAATGCGACAATAGTCACTACATGACAGAATGTATAAAATCTTGGTTAACTAGGCTCTTATTCAGTGTATAGCGTTTGAAAAACACTTTTCCTAAATGAATAAGTCATTCAGATCCTCTGAATACTAGCACATCATAAGTATTTTTCATTTTCATTTTAAGGACTAGTGATCTCAAGATTATTGTGGAAATGTTCGCGTTCTACGGATATACTATAAATACCTATGGAAAGTAGTCCGTCCTGAAGACAGAACTCTAGGGATTATTTTAAAGCCTGAGTATACGCTATGAAACTGAATATAAATATCCTGTTTAGTGTTATTACACCTAGTTTATACTTGTTGTATGATGTCATTATCACTATTCATTGTTAGTTCTTTTGTCTCAAAGTCTCAGTTTAAAACTGCCTTCCAAACAACAGATGTGACTAGATGAATGAAGGGTTATGTATGACTCATGAAACTATGGGCTGGAAATTAATGCATCAACCCTCTATTTGAATGTACCTGTGTAGGAAGATTGACTAGATGTTGATATGAATTAACAATGATATGATAGATTACAAATCAGACTAATGGCGTCAGTTAACTCACCTAAGTGCTAACTTAAAGTCAGGCTAGAGACCACTCTAACAACAAATGAAATAACCAATTAAACTGCTTTATTTCATGAAAATTTGCCTTTCCAGACGAAATAAAGGAATCAAATTGACGATTTCAGTCGTTGTTAGGGCGGTGTTTAGAATAACTCCTAAATTCAGGCGCAAAGAGGTAACTCTAAAAGCCAACCTGACAACAAGTACTACAAAACTATCTTTCTAGACAAAATTTAGGAAACTAGTTGGCTATTTCAGTTGTTAGGACAGAAATGTAACCTATTTGATAATCACAAATCATGGTTATAACATTAGGTAGCAAAATAACTTAAGCGAACAAATTTATTTTGGGTGATATGATTCTTGTTTGTGCTTTGAAGTTTCTTTAGCGGTTAGATTTGTTTTACGGGGTAGGGTTGCTAGCCCTATGCCCAACCTTCCCTCTTTACCCGGGCTTAGGACCGGCTAGTAACTAGTGAACTAGTTAACCAGGCGAGGTCGTACAGTTGTAAAGTTGCATCTGAATATACTTAGTCAATATTTGTGGTTAGCAGAATAATATAGGAAGCGAGAAAATGTATGTGTAGGTTGAAATCAGACACTGAGTTAACAGATGTCAATGAAGAGGGTAATCAGAAATTATTAAGTGAGCTAATAACATCTGCGTAATAACAATATAATGAAAAGCAACGTATTACGCCGCTTAATGGTTACATTGTAAAACTGGATCGATTAATTTCGACCAGTACCACATGAACTACGTACTACTGACCCAGTTGAAGCCGAAATAGTTTTAGTGACTTACAGACTCTGCCTAAAAAAGGGTGTTTCAGAGACTGATGGAAAATATGTAATAAACGCATAGAAATTACTGAGAGTGATCGAGGAATAATGAGAGAAGGCATAACCTGCCTCAGTAAAGGGAAATAAAGGTTTAAGACAGCCGTTTAACTAATTAAGAAACAAAACGAAAATATTCGTCTCCCGATACAAATTGAAACCAAGTAGGAATATGAAAAAACAGGACTTAATGAATTGATTAATTTCAGTAGTACTCGTCAGCTGAATACTCTACATACTTGATTATGTATACCTTTAAATAATGCAAAAGAGCATACATACATATGACGATAAAGGAGACTAATACATCGAGTTAGGTGTAACGGCATAGAAGTGAACAGTTTTTATAGGTCAAGTGGTAATGCAAAAGGTAGAAATAGATGTTCAAAATTGAATAGGTTGGGAATAGGTTACACCCTTAACTATGAGTTTAGATAATAGTGCAATCCAAGGATCACGTGGATTTCAGGTTATAATAATGATAATGTTGAGACAGAGGTGATAACTGGATGGATGCAGCTCAGATTATGTCGTTTAAAGCAAGATACTAAATAGAACTTGAGCATAAATAAAAAGAACCTCGCCTGGCTAACTAGTTCACTAGTTACTAGCCGGTCCTAAGCCCGGGTAACGAGGGAAGGTTGGCTATACGGCTAGCAACCCTACCCCATAAAACAAATCCAACCACTAAAGAAACTTCAAAGCACAAACAAAATATAAAAAATAAATGCAAAATTATTCCTCGCTGGAATCTGAGAGGCGAAATGACGCCAGTTGGTGAAAGCCTTCGGGAAGCCAATTGATCGATGCATATTCTCTCGATGGAAGCGGAAGTAAACGTGGGGACATGGAATGTCTGCACCATGTTTGAACCCAGCAACGCAGCCCAAATTGCAAACGAGATGAAGAGGTATCACATCGAAGTACTTGGAATTCGCAAAAGCAGATGGAATGGGAGTGGACTCTCCAAACTGTCAACTGGAGAATCAATAATCTACTCCGATATTGTCACCCACACGACACGACAACCAAGAGCACACTGAGTTATCGAGTGGCTGTCATGATGTCCCAAACAGCATCGAAGGCTCTCATGCAGTGGCAACCAATCTCCTCCAGCATCAGGATCATGACAGCAAGGTTCAACTCAAAAGGAAGGAAAGTCACAGTCATGCAATGCTACGCTACGCTACGCGAAGCACCTGCAAATAATGCAGAGCAAGAGAAGAAGGAGGAATTCTACAGGCAACTGCAATCAACACTGGACAAGATCTCAGTTGGCAATATCAAAATTCTAATGAGTGACACGAATGCCAAACTGGGAGCAGACAACGTAGGAAGAGAACTAACCATGGGTCGAGAAGCGTTCGGTGAGGTGATGAACGAGAATGGAGAACTGTTTGCAGAGTTCTGTGCATTCAACGATTTGGTGATTGGAGTGAGGCAGTGTGTTCAAGCACAAGGATATCCACAAGGCGACGTGGATTCCACTTCACCAGACACCAGGACACACTAAAAATCAGATCGACTTTATCTCAATCTCAAGAAAATCGAGACGCAGTCTACTTGAAACAAGGTCAAGAAGAGGAGCAGATGTAGGCAGGTTCACACAATTCACTATCTAGTGCAAGAAACCTTCCAAATCAAGTTAAAAGCCTTCAAGGAAGCTGGTGATAGACCACAGTTCAAGTACAACACCCAGAATGGAAACTGAACTGAAGGACGAAACTACAAAGGAAATCTTCATGTCTGTCATCAAGACAAAATGAGAGATATCGAGGAACATCCTTGAAGAAAACTGTGTGGAAGAACACTGAGACTATTTGAAAGAGATGTGAAAAGAAACCTGCACAGCCGTATTAGGAAGGAAGAAGAAAGAAGATAAGGAATGGATGTCAATGGATACATGGAAGCTGATAGAGGAGGGAGAGGAGGATGGTGAAGCAGAAGATAAACCAGTGCAAGGATGCTCAACGACGAGAAGAGGAACTGAGTACAATGTATAAAACACTACACTGGACAAAGAAGTGAAGAAGAGTGCACGGAAAGACAAAAGACACTTGCAAGTAAAGCAGAACAGGCTGGTGGTAGGAGAGATAGAGACCTGACAACATTGTATCAAATAACCAGGTCACTATCTGGGAGGGGAAAGATCAACACAGACGAAACCAGTAAAAGATGATGAATGAAAATTAATTACGAAAGAAGAGAAACAAAGGAAATGATGGGCCGACCACTTCAAGAAGCTCTTGAATCCACCACCACCTGCAACTCGTCCAGAAATACCACCTACAGCCGCTGAACTACCAGTGAACACAAATCCCTAACAAAAGTGGAAGTTCTCAGCGCCATAAAGCTACTGAAATGCGGGAAAGCAACAGGACCAGATGGAATCCCTCCAGAAGCACTGAGAACAGATGCAGAGACAACAGCGGACATGCTCACGCCAATACCGCAGAAGGTTTGCAAGAAGTGAAGGAAAGGTACCTGCCGATTGGAAGAAGGACTACCCTGTCAAACTCCCGAAGAAGGGAGACCTCAGTGTTTGCATGAACTGGTGCGGAATCATGCTCTTGTCCACCCAAAACAAACAAAATATTAAGCTGCATCATCTTGGAGAGACTAGAGGATGCGCTGGATTCAAAACTACGACCGGAACAGGCTGGCTCGCTGACTTCAGGAAGTACAAAGCATGTGCAGACCAAATTGCAACGCTACGCCACGCATAATCATAGAACAGAGTATAAAATGATAGTCAACTCAACTCTACCTCAACCTCATCGACTTTGAGAAGGCCTTTGACAGCGTCGACCGAGAAGTAATTTGGCAACTGCTTCAACACTACGGTTGTAGTGCCACAAATCTTCACCAACCTCATTCAACAGCAGCTATATGATGACGCCACATGCCAAGTAATTCACAATGGGAAGCTCAGTGACGCCTTTGAAGTGAAGACGGGAGTAATACAAGGCTGCCGCCTACTATCACCATGATATTCCTGATTGTAGTGGACTGGATCATGTAAGGAACTGTGAGGAGCGAGAAGATGGGCATACGCTGGCTGAACCGATAAAAAGAGCCTAGAAGATTTGGATTTTGCTGATGATGATTTATGTCTAGTGTCTTGTGGCACAAACTTGAAGATCTACAGGCGGAAACTAACAAGTTGACAGGAGGGGCAGGGCAGCGAAGACGGGACTTCAAGTGAATGTGGAGAAGACAGAGGTGATGAAGATACTCAACCAACAACACCACCGAAAACAACGAGCTCCAATCACCATCAACAGGAGAAACTTGAAGAAAGTAGCCTCTTTCATCCACCCTTCTAGGCAGCGCTGTTTCAACTACAGACGGCACAGACGAGGACGTCAAAGCCAACCAGGATCGGAAAAGCAAAACAAGCTTTTACTAATCCGAAATCAGTGTGGAGATCTACTGCACTCAGCATAAAGCGTGAACAAGATCCAGATTTTCAACACCAACGTCAAGTCAGTGCTCCTGTATGGTTCAGAGACCTGGCGCGTTACGAAAGGGATTTCCAATAAACTACAGACATTCATCAACAACTGCAGTCTACGCTCACTCGTTACTGAAGATCAGATGGCCAGAAAGAATAAGCAACAAGGAACTCTGGCTGGGCAACGAACCAACCAAGAACCTATCACCCAACAAATATGCACTGGAAGGAAGTGGGAATGGATTGGGCATACACTGAGAAAGCCGACTGGGGACATCATACACCAGGGCCTCGAGTGGAATCCAGATGGGAAGCGACGAGTTGGACGTCCGAGGAGAGGGTGAGATGGGGGAGATCGTGCGAGGAGGAAATGAGAGCTTCTGGGCTGTTGTGTAGCCAGGTTCAAAAGATTTCATAGAACAGAGTTCACTGGAGACGTGCTACTGAAGCCCTATGTTCCATTCGGAACCTAGGGGACTAATAATAATACTGCATAACGAGAAAACGAAGTGCGTATTGAAATGAATAATAATGACAACAATGGTGGTAGAAATACGGTTAGTTAGGCAAAACAGACCCGGGGAGGAAAACAAAAATATGAGATGCGTGATAATTAAAGCAAGTAATAAACTGAAAATGATTAGATGACGCTGTAACTGCTACGGTGGCACATTCAAGCTGACTACCATTTCCTTCTGAATGCAGGAACGCGCAGGCTTCTACAATTCCAAACGATTTCTTATGTTGCTGTCTATCGATAACCGTAAAAAATCTACAAGCACCAATATCATGCCCATAATCCATTAGGCGTTTCTCTATCAAGCTTCTCGGTGTCTTCTTCTCAACATGCTTCAGCCATTCGTATAGGTGCTCAATCATTTGGATAGACAGACACCTCTCTGTACAATCAGTGTATTTGTTCCCGCAGGTACATTCGAGTTGATATATGCATTTAGATGTGTCGAGGATCGGAGCCCTGTCTTTCACTGATTGTTGCAGTACCTTTTTGACAATGCTGAGTAGGACGAGTTTAGCAGCATAATAAGTCCTTCTGATAGACTTCACCAATCTTCATCTAACTACTTCTACCACGTCGTCACCTTTGAATGGCAAGGTGATATAAACTGGCTTTTTCTGTACTGTTGAGGACGCGTTCTGCTCCCTACCCATTTTGCGTGTTAGTTGATAAAGCTTCCTGGGTACCCATTCTTCAACAGAACGTTTTTCAAAGTCATCATTTCGTAGTCTAGTGTGCTGTCAGAACAAATTTTCCTGACTCTATTAAATAGCACTCTGACTACGTTCATTTTGTATTGGATTGGGACAAAGCTCTTGAAATGAGGGTAATATCCAGTCCATGGAGGTTTTCTATAGATGAACCTTTCGATAGATCTATGGATTGCTTTCCCCAATCAGACATCTGAGAAACTAATCATATTATTTTCTTTGTGGTCAGTAGTAAAGGTCAGTTTTCTCTGGCATGGATTGAAGCTCTTTATTAGTGCTTCTGCCTCCATTTCGCTATTAAACATAACGAATATATCGTCCATGTAAGGCTGGTACATTTCTGTCTGATCTGTGAAGCATTTCAAGCTACTAGTTTGCAGACTTGTTAGAAATAAATCATTGGAAAGTGGCCCTAGAGGGCTTCCATTACAACTTCATCAGTTTGTTGGAATAGCTTTCCGTTAAACAGGAACTAGATGTTCTTGGTGAATAGATTTAGAAGCTTCCTCAACTTGTTCGTTGGGATAGGGATATTACCAGTTTTTCGACAAACAAACTCGATGGCTTCATCAACTGGTACGTTTGTGAAAAGAGATACAAATGCAACAAGGTGCTTACCAGTGCTTTGAAACCGGTGATGCTTCGAACAGATTACAAGGTGTCAGAAAGTGTGTGTATTCCCAGACATATGAGCAATGGCTTGAGGATTCTATATAACCATTAAGCTACTTTGTGACAGGGTGAGTTTATCATTGATAATATAGACCTTAAGTAAGTCAGTGAGTAAGTAAGGAATGAAGTTTCTTGCTTTCAACAACGTAATCTGAGCTGCATCCATCCAGTTATCACCTCTGTCTCAACATTATCATTATTATAACCTGAAATCCACGTGATCCTTGGATTGCACTATTATCTAAACTCATAGTTAAGGGTGTAACCTATTCCCAACCTATTCAATTTTGAACATCTATTTCTACCTTTTGCATTACCACTTGACCTATAAAAACTGTTCACTTCTATGCCGTTACACCTAACTCGATGTATTAGTCTCCTTTATCGTCATATGTATGTATGCTCTTTTGCATTATTTAAAGGTATACATAATCAAGTATGTAGAGTATTCAGCTGACGAGTACTACTGAAATTAATCAATTCATTAAGTCCTGTTTTTTCATATTCCTTGCTTGTTTTAAATGCAAGTTGTATTTTCTTTACTTGGTCTAATTTGCTGCAGTTAGTCAGATATTCTGATAATTCCGTCCACCTTTACTACTCTTCATAACTCAGAAAGAACAAAACTGTACTCTTAAACAACCGACAGTATACGCATGTTCTTGATGAAAAAGCAAAGTGCATGTAAGTGCCTTCGAATAACTTGGTAGCAGCATCTCTCACTACATCACTGGATGACATGGCTTTGAATTTAACAGGGGACATCCGTTCACTCCAGGTCGCATATACTTCACTCTGATGACTGTCTCCAGTCGACTAACACCTAAAGACCATTTCCTGCAGTTATAAATGAAGGTGGAGTATATCGGTGAAGTGAACTCAGAATTACACCTTCAGAAGTAGATATCTGGTCACAGTCAAATAAATCGAGATTCAGATTAGTGGTATACATTCAAACAAAAACGATTACCGACAGTGTTCGGCATTCAGGTTGCTTTCGCTTCACAGAACCGGATATCATATGAATTTTTTCAACATTCAAAACTTTAATTCCAAATGAATATGATTATTTGTGATTGCATTTCGTCTTTGTCGACATCAAATATTTAAGTGTATATATTCATCATTCCAGTGACGCGTCTAATATCTGTTTGCTGTTGAACAGTCTTACTTTTAGTTTTTTTTTTAGAATTTATTTATTCCTTTCAGAAAAGAAGACTGGTTTCAAGGACAAACAGTTTAATGAAAGTAATTTATATTCTGGAAATGTTGGTTTAGAATTCACTAACAATAGTGTTTAGTATTTCGAAAGATAGAGGAAAACAGAAGAGCACCTCAGAATGATGTTAGCAACAGTTTGATGTGAGATGAGATTTGAAATTTGATGCAGTGTGTATTTCATCACCAAACTACCTGACCTGACTAAGTAACTACATCAATAGAAAATTGTAAGAACAGAGATGAACCTAGTCTGAATTATTGATTATTTTGTTTAAGGTTAACAAGGAGACTGATAGTTGACTGACAGTAGTACCTAGATATGAATAATCCCTTTGCCCATTATAGTTAAGTTACAAACTGTAAGGTTATCACGATTTGTGAAGTCGTAAGATGAAGAAAGCGCCAGTATTCTCCAAAATGTCAACGAGATTTCTGGTGAAATTTGATTGCAAGTCTTGCTCAACTAACTAACTAGGCGAATGAGTGAAAGGAGTACCTAGGTAGCAATCTGCAAGATAGGTTGGAGTGAACCAGACTACAAATCACCTCAATGATCACATCATCATGTCTGGTCAGCTAATTTGAAGGGACTGGTACAGTAAAAACTGAGTGAAAGTTTAAAAATTGTTGATAGGTTTATTGCACTTGAGTAGGTTTCCGAATCTCAAATTATGGGTATTATAACTCCAGTCGCAACTTTTTATATTCTCCTGTTATCACTTGTTATAACCTTGTGGTGACCACTACATACATGAGCAAATTTCGTCTTCATTTTTGTAATCAATGGGCATCCAGCTTGAAGGTAACTAACATTTTTCTCCCTGAAGTGATTTCTCATATTCCAGATGAATATATATGATCACTTTACATGAGACATTCAAGTTGATTGCTTCATCTTTATAGAAAAATAGGATTCATGGTAGATATATGGTGATCCTCATATAATTTATGTTGACAATGAAAACCGGTAATCAACATCACATTACACTTCATTGATCATGTATTGCTAAATTTGTTTCAAGAATGTCCATTCGGTGCTAGACTTTCGAAAATCGGTGTGTATTTCATGAAAGTTCAAGATAAAAATAGTTTATTACCCATAAACCCTTTTGTGGAGTGCAATGTGAGTTTAGTTTCGGTGTAGACACAAGCATTTGACAATTTTCTCATGAAAGTGTTACTCAAATTGGTAAGATTCATTCTCAAGTTTTTGCCCATTAGTATTCAAATAGCATTGTGAGCCTCTGTTTGATAGTTTTAGTCTGCACCTCCACAATATAATATCATGTTTCCATTTTTTAAGCAGATCAGTGTTGTCATCGTAGTTGTTGCTGTCTTCTCATAAAAAAGATTTTCTCAGACACATTCACTACTTGATCCTGTAAATGCTAAAATGAATGTTTTACAGGATTAATTCAGTGTACAGTTAGAAAGTGCTAGTTAGATTGCTTGTTGTTGTTGTCTTTCACCATGGAGAATCAAACCAATCAGGCTGAAAACCTGTCAAGAATATATTAAGCTTATAGTATAAGTAGAGTAATGATGGGTAGTGGCTAGCAGTATAATCGAGAATGCGCATTTTGTCCTATTTGGGACTCGTCAGCTTGATGTGCAAACTGGATGGATACAAGCAATACCATTCATCGTATAAGGTTTATTTTACTTGTGTTATCCCGACGAAGTATATTAGAACAAATAACACAATAAAAAATATTTTGTGTTAGTATCCGGCACGGGGTGACATCAGTTGAGAAAACCTGGGAGCACTGGACAGGTGTTTTGTCGTAGTCTGGATCTCCTCATCAGCACGCACCCACGACCGATCTCGGGATCGAACTCAAGACTTTTGGTTTCATGGCGAACGCGTTTACCATTGAGCCACTAAGTCGAAGTTCAATGGTTCATAGTTTTCGACTCCTGTCAATTCTTGACATAGTGAGATAGCATCCACTCCCACAGATCACGGTTTCTCATTAGAACTTCGTGATATCCATCTGAAAGCACATCTCTAATGAGCACTATACAGTAATATATTTTTGAGATGAATGAGGATTTCAGTTTGAGGTAGTATTCATCACTGACTCGCATCAGCTCGGGAACTAGTATGGGATTCCTCAGCAGCATTATTCCATAACGTTTCGATCTTACCAGGAAAATCCAAGTTTTTCCACAATAAAACATTAAACTACTTAATAACGATAAGTAATGTAATTAAAAATGCAAATTGGGAAAAGTCATCTGCACAAAATATTGTGTAACCTACAGTAGCATTAGACCTAGTTGTTTTAGACATTTAAAAGC
Source organism: Heterobilharzia americana (assembly GCA_944470555.2). Lineage (NCBI taxonomy): Eukaryota > Metazoa > Platyhelminthes > Trematoda > Strigeidida > Schistosomatidae > Heterobilharzia > Heterobilharzia americana. Next base: position 42,368,038 of record OX104134.1, read on the forward strand.
TGTTTGTTTCGTAAAATAGCTAACAAAAGAAGACTGTAAGCAAGTGATATAAATTCCACATTGCTCGTTCAAGTGGGCAGATATGGTTGAGCACAAAACCAAGGGATCTGCAATTCTAGGTAATTTCTACTTAATGAGTATAGATGGTTCTCACTACCAAGTGAAACGCGACGTCTTTAGTACTAAGTACCAGTACTAAGGAGTAAACATGGAACAGAAAATATCTTAATTTCAGCAGCATTGTTTCGATTCATTATGAGCGTTCTTTGATCAAGTGTATATTCTCTCACGAGCTTATGGAGTATGTATTCTGGACGATGAAATTCAATGAATACATTTTAGTTTATTGACCTGGGGTTATTTGAAAAAGTTCATCATACGCCACAGTAAAGACCAGCTACTTGGTGAGAAGGCAGCTATGAAAGCAAGAAAAGGAACCTTCACCAATCTACCACTTAAAGGTGACCAGATTGTGAAGTTGATAACGCAAAGGCTTCCGTCCGTTATCAAACGTACCTTCTACACTACCTCTCTTTATTGAACCTCAATGACATTTTCTCACCCAGTACCAAATGATAAAGAGCGAAATTAAGTTAAATCTGACTGACTCTTTGTTTAAAAGCTCACCTGCAATTGTGAGCACCCATATAGGTAGGACTAGCGGACTGACGCAATGCCATTGGAAAGAGCATGTTTCTCTAATGCTGACTATCAAACAATGTGATTAAACCAAATGTACTTTACATGAATAGAAATCTAACATCATATATAGCCAGGGATTTACTGATGACTGGTGACAAAATAACAGTTTCAAATTATTATTTGCCCCCTAGGTTCCGAATGGAACATAGGGCTTCAGTAGCACGTCTCCAGTGAACTCTGTTCTATGAAATCTTTTGAACCTGGCTACACAACAGCCCAGAAGCTCTCATTTCCTCCTCGCACGATCTCCCCCATCTCACCCTCTCCTCGGACGTCCAACTCGTCGCTTCCCATCTGGATTCCACTCGAGGCCCTGGTGTATGATGTCCCCAGTCGGCTTTCTCAGTGTATGCCCAATCCATTCCCACTTCCTTCCAGTGCATATTTGTTGGGTGATAGGTTCTTGGTTGGTTCGTTGCCCAGCCAGAGTTCCTTGTTGCTTATTCTTTCTGGCCATCTGATCTTCAGTAACGAGTGAGCGTAGACTGCAGTTGTTGATGAATGTCTGTAGTTTATTGGAAATCCCTTTCGTAACGCGCCAGGTCTCTGAACCATACAGGAGCACTGACTTGACGTTGGTGTTGAAAATCTGGATCTTGTTCACGCTTTATGCTGAGTGCAGTAGATCTCCACACTGATTTCGGATTAGTAAAAGCTTGTTTTGCTTTTCCGATCCTGGTTGGCTTTGACGTCCTCGTCTGTGCCGTCTGTAGTTGAAACAGCGCTGCCTAGAAGGGTGGATGAAAGAGGCTACTTTCTTCAAGTTTCTCCTGTTGATGGTGATTGGAGCTCGTTGTTTTCGGTGGTGTTGTTGGTTGAGTATCTTCATCACCTCTGTCTTCTCCACATTCACTTGAAGTCCCGTCTTCGCTGCCCTGCCCCTCCTGTCAACTTGTTAGTTTCCGCCTGTAGATCTTCAAGTTTGTGCCACAAGACACTAGACATAAATCATCATCAGCAAAATCCAAATCTTCTAGGCTCTTTTTATCGGTTCAGCCAGCGTATGCCCATCTTCTCGCTCCTCACAGTTCCTTACATGATCCAGTCCACTACAATCAGGAATATCATGGTGATAGTAGGCGGCAGCCTTGTATTACTCCCGTCTTCACTTCAAAGGCGTCACTGAGCTTCCCATTGTGAATTACTTGGCATGTGGCGTCATCATATAGCTGCTGTTGAATGAGGTTGGTGAAGATTTGTGGCACTACAACCGTAGTGTTGAAGCAGTTGCCAAATTACTTCTCGGTCGACGCTGTCAAAGGCCTTCTCAAAGTCGATGAGGTTGAGGTAGAGTTGAGTTGACTATCATTTTATACTCTGTTCTATGATTATGCGTGGCGTAGCGTTGCAATTTGGTCTGCACATGCTTTGTACTTCCTGAAGTCAGCGAGCCAGCCTGTTCCGGTCGTAGTTTTGAATCCAGCGCATCCTCTAGTCTCTCCAAGATGATGCAGCTTAATATTTTGTTTGTTTTGGGTGGACAAGAGCATGATTCCGCACCAGTTCATGCAAACACTGAGGTCTCCCTTCTTCGGGAGTTTGACAGGGTAGTCCTTCTTCCAATCGGCAGGTACCTTTCCTTCACTTCTTGCAAACCTTCTGCGGTATTGGCGTGAGCATGTCCGCTGTTGTCTCTGCATCTGTTCTCAGTGCTTCTGGAGGGATTCCATCTGGTCCTGTTGCTTTCCCGCATTTCAGTAGCTTTATGGCGCTGAGAACTTCCACTTTTGTTAGGGATTTGTGTTCACTGGTAGTTCAGCGGCTGTAGGTGGTATTTCTGGACGAGTTGCAGGTGGTGGTGGATTCAAGAGCTTCTTGAAGTGGTCGGCCCATCATTTCCTTTGTTTCTCTTCTTTCGTAATTAATTTTCATTCATCATCTTTTACTGGTTTCGTCTGTGTTGATCTTTCCCCTCCCAGATAGTGACCTGGTTATTTGATACAATGTTGTCAGGTCTCTATCTCTCCTACCACCAGCCTGTTCTGCTTTACTTGCAAGTGTCTTTTGTCTTTCCGTGCACTCTTCTTCACTTCTTTGTCCAGTGTAGTGTTTTATACATTGTACTCAGTTCCTCTTCTCGTCGTTGAGCATCCTTGCACTGGTTTATCTTCTGCTTCACCATCCTCCTCTCCCTCCTCTATCAGCTTCCATGTATCCATTGACATCCATTCCTTATCTTCTTTCTTCTTCCTTCCTAATACGGCTGTGCAGGTTTCTTTTCACATCTCTTTCAAATAGTCTCAGTGTTCTTCCACACAGTTTTCTTCAAGGATGTTCCTCGATATCTCTCATTTTGTCTTGATGACAGACATGAAGATTTCCTTTGTAGTTTCGTCCTTCAGTTCAGTTTCCATTCTGGGTGTTGTACTTGAACTGTGGTCTATCACCAGCTTCCTTGAAGGCTTTTAACTTGATTTGGAAGGTTTCTTGCACTAGATAGTGAATTGTGTGAACCTGCCTACATCTGCTCCTCTTCTTGACCTTGTTTCAAGTAGACTGCGTCTCGATTTTCTTGAGATTGAGATAAAGTCGATCTGATTTTTAGTGTGTCCTGGTGTCTGGTGAAGTGGAATCCACGTCGCCTTGTGGATATCCTTGTGCTTGAACACACTGCCTCACTCCAATCACCAAATCGTTGAATGCACAGAACTCTGCAAACAGTTCTCCATTCTCGTTCATCACCTCACCGAACGCTTCTCGACCCATGGTTAGTTCTCTTCCTACGTTGTCTGCTCCCAGTTTGGCATTCGTGTCACTCATTAGAATTTTGATATTGCCAACTGAGATCTTGTCCAGTGTTGATTGCAGTTGCCTGTAGAATTCCTCCTTCTTCTCTTGCTCTGCATTATTTGCAGGTGCTTCGCGTAGCGTAGCGTAGCATTGCATGACTGTGACTTTCCTTCCTTTTGAGTTGAACCTTGCTGTCATGATCCTGATGCTGGAGGAGATTGGTTGCCACTGCATGAGAGCCTTCGATGCTGTTTGGGACATCATGACAGCCACTCGATAACTCAGTGTGCTCTTGGTTGTCGTGTCGTGTGGGTGACAATATCGGAGTAGATTATTGATTCTCCAGTTGACAGTTTGGAGAGTCCACTCCCATTCCATCTGCTTTTGCGAATTCCAAGTACTTCGATGTGATACCTCTTCATCTCGTTTGCAATTTGGGCTGCGTTGCTGGGTTCAAACATGGTGCAGACATTCCATGTCCCCACGTTTACTTCCGCTTCCATCGAGAGAATATGCATCGATCAATTGGCTTCCCGAAGGCTTTCACCAACTGGCGTCATTTCGCCTCTCAGATTCCAGCGAGGAATAATTTTGCATTTATTTTTTATATTTTGTTTGTGCTTTGAAGTTTCTTTAGTGGTTGGATTTGTTTTATGGGGTAGGGTTGCTAGCCGTATAGCCAACCTTCCCTCGTTACCCGGGCTTAGGACCGGCTAGTAGCTGGTGAACTGGTTATTCATGCGAGGTTAGAATTTCAAATACTGATGAATATTTTATGATCATTTTGAGTATCTGAGAAAGGTGTGGTGTGGCAGACTCGTATTGATACTGCAGTACCGAACTATGCCGTCTATCGAGATGATGTGACTGCAGAGGATATACACAAGCACATCGGACCTTCGGAGGGTTGGAGCTTCATTGATATACACTCACAGAGCGTAAACGGTATTATTTCATGCTTACACTGTAGGCCCTAAAATACGTATACCGCGGCAGTGGAAGCCATGAAAATATGCAGTGAAGTAGTACAGCTTACTTCAGCTCCTACATCTTTTGCTTCCACAAGCACAGCATCTATGCCGAAATTATCAAGGAAAAGGTATATTCTTGACAACCGAACTTGTCATCAACATTCTGTAGACAAACTACAACTTCAGAAAACTTTATTTTTGATGAATACCCTTCCTTAATTATGAAGAATCCAAGCTTCAGATTTAGGAACCCTGACTACTCGAAGTTGATGAGTACGCTGAATGTGTAAGTGTTAGATTATCATGCACCTTAAACTTAAGCAGGCGAAAGATGTGAACGGTTAGTAATACACCGATATCGTAAGTTTTCGGCACCATAATACTAACGTTATACTCTAGATCACCTGTTATGTCTTCAATGAAAGCGACTTTAGTAGGACAATCTAATTCGTAAATCATGAGTTCACAGTAAACATACTTTTTCTTACAGACCTCAATGCAACCCTCGGGGAGAACATGTTTCACTAAAGCTTATGGAGAAGCTTTGATGAGTAAGTTAATCAAATTTTTGTATGACCCCTGCAAGCTACCTGAAAAGGATGGAGATGCAGATACAAGGCATCATGAGTTTACTAAAACGCCAACAGCCCTCCGCATCTGCATTGGTCCCTAAAATTACCGTTGACACTGGTCTACCAGTAACATCCATCGATGGATTCAAAACATTGGAACTGAAGTTGAGGGAGGAAAATTTCCGTAATAGCTTCGTAAGTTATGATAATATACAGACCCACCCTTGTAGTGTGTGGAATTATACAACTTAAGCATATCTTTCATAACAGTGACTGCAATGCTGCGTCATATCTTTCAAACCGAGTCCACGAACCAACTTTCTTGGGCTGGTACGAAATCCAAGAAAGGAATAAAACATACACGGACGTAAATGACAGTTCGAAGTAAGTTGTTATTGGCAGATAATCTTTTTACTTCTCAGAAGCTATTAAGAATTTCAAATGACGCAACTAGAAGGGGCTACCAACTTCGATATTATTTACAGGAAATGTATGAAAGATAGATTTCACAACCTAAGAGACCAGGAAGGTGGAAAAATAAGAAGACGACTATCGCTCGACAAATATGCAGAAGAAAGTGGAGATGGATTGGGCATAAACTGAGAAGGCCGACTGGGGACATAACACACCAGGGCCTCGAGTGGAACCCAGATGGGAAGCGACGAGTTAGGCGTCCGAGGAGAGGGTGAGATGGGAGAGATCGTGCGATGAAGAAATGAATGCTCGTGGGCAGTCGTGGCCCTAAGTCTAAAAGACTGTAGAGAACAGAGTGGAATGGAGGCATGGCATTGAAGCCTTTCAAATTGTTTTGTTACAAAAATTTAAGTAATTTAAAGAATATTAAAAACGAGAAAATTTTGTATTGTAAGTTTAATTATTTAAATGAGATTTTAACTGTCACAAAGTTGATGTGTGATTTCTGTTCTAACACTTTTTCCTCACAAATATGCCTGCCAGGTACAGTCGAATTCTCATACTTAGCTGTACGAGCATACAGTCTTATGTAGTTTCTCCTTGTCCTCCCTGAGGAGATACATGGACAGAGCTGTAAATGAAGTGGATGCTCACTGTCAGTTAAAATTTCTGTAGCTAGTAGCTTGCAGGAATTTATATGTCGATCAACCACAGTGTTAATCAGTTGAGCTAGAGACACACCACTCACCCTGCTGACGGTCTACGCAACATAACATAGTCCTTTTTAAGAAGACCAGAAAAGATTAGTGGGGAACAATATAGAAGAATAGGTAAAATGCAGGAATTAATAAATTGTACAAGAAGCAGTTGAGTTATACCAGAAAGCCTCAGTTTCTTTATGTAATAAGTTAATCGAAAGATTTTTTACAAGTCAGCAAACTATGGGATGACCAACAAAGATCAGAAGTAAAACCCAACCCAAGATAGTTCACACTCAATTTACTTTCTGCAGAAATACCATTGATGCAGCAGGCGTCATGAGATTTAAGCAGCTCACATAAGTCTTGTTTACGCCTGAGGCTAAAATTAATAGTCTGACATTTAGAAGGGTTTAGTTTGAGATCATTTGAGAGAGACCATTTGCCAACTTCAGACAAGAATTCATTTAATTTAGAGCAACTCAAGGAAGAGTTTACTGGAATACAAACCGTCAGGTCGTCAGCATACTTGATAAAATTAATTTCAACAGAATAAGGCAAATCGTGCAAAAAAAGAGAAAACAGAAAAGGAGAAGGTACAGCACCTTGAGGCACACCAGCTTCAGTAAGCAATGAAGTGGAGTGCATCCCTTTATGAATAGTGTACTGTTTCCTTTCAGAAAAATAAGAATCCAGCCACATTGTAACCCATGGCTCAGTGTGAGCTATGGCAAACTTATTTAACAAAAGTGGTCTAGGAACAGATTCAAAGGCTGACGAATAGTCCAAAAAGTCACAACGAACATACTTAACACCTTTGTCGAGACTAGAAACAATGTTATGATGCAAGACAGTAGCTGCATCTAAAGTACTCCTCTGGTGTTTGTAAGCAAGCTGTTTTGGATCTCTGAAAGCCATCAATGAAGGCTCAATCACAAGGAGAAGTAATTTCTCCATTGTCTTCGGAAAAGAGGAAGTTATAGCGATGGGTCGACATAATTAAACGATTAAAACAATATAGAAATGAGAAATTTGATGCAATATACTCGGTGTTAGAAAATGGTAGCCTAGAGTTCAAGCAGGCCGCCGAGTTTTGCCTCGTGAAAGTGTTAACCAGGCTGGGTGATGATTGAAGGTGAAATGAAAATTTGGACAGCCTCCAGATTCAAACCAGCTGAACTACGAGGCCAGACTGCTAACCATATTTTTATTTCATCACCGGAAGTTTCGCCCAACAACTATGTGAATTCGTGGCGCGTTACTACCACTTGATAGTAATCACACTGGCTGCCCAGTCAGGACTTCTCATTCCAATCCCAATCTAACTGAATTAGGGAGGGGAAGAATCACACTGATTACCATCTGGACCATTTGATATAGCCGTGGTATGGCAGACAAGTTTTATGCTGGGTGATGAGTGAAGAGGAAATGAAAATTTGGACTGCGGCCAGATTTGAACCAGTGACCACCTGGTTTCCAACCGATCCTTTACCAACTGAGCTACCATCAAAACGGTTGGTGATTGAAGTGAAATAAAAATCAGGTTAGTAGTCGGGCCTCTTAGTTCAGTTGATAGGGCACCGACAAGCCCCTTAGACGCTGGTTGCATTCGGCCGCGGTTCAAATTTTCATTTCACCTTCAATCGTCACCCAGTTTGAGTAATTTATTCATGTAACCCCATGTTAGTTGTAATATGATTGTAGAGAAACTAGGAGATGATATCATCTTGCAATAATTGTCATCTTAAATAATACTAATCATGATACGCCGGTTGTATCTAAGTCTAGGGTGATAATAATGACAATGACATCTACTGGTCTGATTATTAGTCATCTCTATAATCACATCAGCACAGATTTAATCTTATTTCTTATCTTTGGTTATTAAAGAGAAAATGATGAAAAATCTGATCTGTAAGATGTGAATAAATAATACTAGTTCTTATTCTACGATTAGAGTAGTGAAGCTGATTGTAAGCGGTTAAAAATCTTACGAATCAGGTAGAGAAGCCTGAATAAATGCCGTTTTCAAAGGGTGGTTTTTCTAAAGAGTAATGTATGTAACAAATTTTTAACATCTTCACTCCACACTGTCTCCTCTTGTTTATTTTTGGAAGGGGTTGGAATATTTGCATGCATCAACGATTCATTGCAGATTTGACAAATACTTTATCAAATGGTTAAGTTTTGGGTTAGGTCATTTTCAGACGTCACAGTCATACTTATCATACAGCTTCTGATATTTAACCTGAAATATCCGGAATTCCCCTAATTTTCCCATTAATGTTACTGGGATTGTTGGCTCAGGTACTGAATTTTAAATGTCTTCTCCACCGACACTGACTTGTGCTCCTTGTTACATGCTGTAATTGTCTCAATTTTGAGACATCATATCATAGTTAATTGCCCACTCATTCATTTGGAGGTAGCTAGTTTTCCTGATGCGTTAATGAGAAAATCTGTGATGATCCTCTCTTCTTTTGAATTGTATGCCCTTCATTGGTTTATTCTTATTGAATTTGCATTTTGATGTCTGCATCAAAGTCTAATAATCTTTCCCCAAAAGCAGCTAGATATTTCAAAACTGTACTATTTGGTCAGAAATGGTGTAAAATCATCCTAGAAGTGTCGTCAGCGTCGAGATATTTTGTCACCATTTGACCGACAGCTTGTCTATAGTCATCTGTTCATAAACTGAAATCCTAACAGGTAGCATGAACATCGATGGGGCGTCACCAATTTTCTGAATTAGTGTCAACATATCTGTAAAACGTAATGTACAAGGTCAACAGCGTAAAAGGTAAAGTCGCTTGGCGTCTGTAATACACTCCTGAATCTTTTTTATCGCCTTCAGACGGACTATACACGTTTGATAACTGAGTATGCCACCAGTTGTCGTTAATTGTGTCTTCTCTTGAAATCGGGATCCTTCTTAAGAATGATATTTGGTGGTCTCATGTTCACCTTTAGACGTCTAACGTTTGACTTTGAATCAGTCATCCAAGTAATGCGAAACAACATTAAAATTCTGAGTTAATAAACTGCAAGTTGGCTTATTACAAAATGAAAGAACACTCTTCTCGCATACGATATACTGATAGCAAAGCATTCAGGAGTTCTATGAAGTTTAGAAACTGTGTATATTTCCTGGTGTGTTGATTTTCAGACAATAAATAAGTCGCCGTGATAAACTGCATAGTCAGTAGGGGTTCTCAGGATAAGTGATGGATGTCTTTGAAAAAGTTTGCCGTAAACATAAAGCTGGTTTTATATACTTGATGTATAACTCAGTTCATACTTTTTGTGATGATGACGAAGTAAGTCGTTGTGAAAGGCCTAGAAATGTGCGTAAAAATATTTGAGCATACAAAACATTGTGCGCTTAGCGGAGGTAGCGTATTCTTCATATCTGATAGGTAACAACACAGAATTCACTGATAACCTGATCAAAAGTAATTTCGAAGAAATACTTTTGTAAGCGAGTGCTAGATACATGCGTAGCTGAAAGTGGTGAGAAATCATAGAGTCATTAAATCCCCTTACGTACACAGTAATTAAATTGGACTAATAAAAGCATCATTAAGAAGTCTTACCATTTATTCGCATACAAAACAGCTTGGTTAAGTTAAAAGGAGAACATGTATTCGCACTTTATGAAATAACCGACTTTTCGGGAGATTGATTCAAGATTCCCAAGGCAGACTGAAGTGCTTGACTTTCTGCAGAGGACAGGAAGTCAGTGTTGCTTCTGTGAATTCTGTTCCAATCTATGTATTAGATATATCACACAGTGAAGCAATATCATTTACTGGATTAGGTTTTGAACGTAACTTACTGTCTGTATTCATATTTTCCAACAGGTCATTAGCTAAGTATCATCAGGACTTAGGAATGCGATAACATTCACTTCACTGGATTAGCTGTAATTCAAACATAGGAAAAGATCAGTGTAATACCTAAAGCTACGTGGATTAGGTCTGGAATCCATTCAAAGGTAGATTATGGATTGATCATTTCGTGAAGGAAGAACAATTATTTCAGCGAAGGGTCTCTTTTCGGCGATTTCATTCCCAAAGCTGTACAATCGCAAATTTATACATTTTTCTAGTTTAAGTATTTGACAGTTTAAAACGGATTCCCACTACGCTTCATCGATAAAAACATAAAGCCTGAACCTCTCAAAGAAAACGTTACCACCGTGCCAAAAAGACACCCTATCTGAATCTAAACTGCTGCCCCTATCACTCTAAAAAAGAGGATATCAAACACTCTAAGGAGAACATTCTTTGCATCAACGCTGAGGACCAGTATTCTCTTGTCTTCCAACAATTTCTAACGACTCAGAGGAAAAAACGTTCGTATCTGACCAATTCTATATGCATATTTCAATTCACCTGCTCTTATGGAGTCAGGTATATAAGTCGTTCAATGAGACTGTTGTGAAAAAGGGTTCAAGAAAACTATCCAGCGTGGTTACAAAGAGGTAACGATGGACCAACAAGGAGTGATATAATTGAATACATCGTGAACATAAATAACCCTATCTCAAGAACCTCCTCATTCAAAATCATCTATAAGGTGAAAATAAACCTCCCAAAAGCTGTATGCCTTCATATTCTCTATATCGCCGAAGCTCTTGCCATCCATATAGAGAAACCTGAACTATGTAAGCAAAAGAAGATTGTTCAACTTCTCCTTTCATGGTCTTGGTTTTCAGTCTCCTCTACTCCCCTTTTTTTCCTTTTTGTTTTTTCGTTTTGACACCATCCACTTAAGTAATTTGCCACTCATTCTTGTTGCTATACTCTGCCTGCCCACAATTCGGTTACCAATTATGTCATCATGTTTTGAACTTCTTGTCCAAAAACTTATTTTGATCAATATTCACTACTCATCAGTTTTTGGTTTTTTAATTTTAATGACAGCTCACTTATTGACACTATTTGTGTTGCCCTGCTCGACAAACCGTTTTTAACTATCAAATCCTTACACTAGAAAAATGCATAAACTTGCAGTTGTAAAGCTTTGAAAATGAAATTGCCAAAGAGACTCTCCGCTGAAATACGTGTTCTTCTTTCATATCCTGATGGGTATATTTCACACATTTCGTGAGGTACTGGTCGATCCCAGATGACTGTGAATGAAGATCACACGGGTCTTCGTACGCTACGACAAACCACACTCAGCTATCTTGGGTATATCCGTGCAGCAGGCAATGAGCCACACGTACTGTGTAAGGGATAATTATACCACTGTTGTGAGTCTAAGGCGAAGCAAACAATCCATCATTCATTTAATGGGCCAAACCTGGAGCTACTAAGAAATTTTCGTGGATATTCAATCAACCTAACCAACAATTTATTGATACTCAGAATATCCTGGTACTATACTGCGTCGAGTTGATCGATTCCTGTCAGTATATGGCCTCCTGTGTAAATGTTTTAGTATTTACATAGAGCGGGAACAACAGGTTTAGCAGAATCGCATGGATCCATTTTAATTCATGGTTTCTCATGAGCTGCTTACAACTTAAAACAGTTTTAACGTCAATTTATGCAAAATGTTTACATGCTCGAATACGTTTGATGGAAAACTGTCGGCTTGAATTAAAGATAATTTTGACATATAAAATTAGTGTATTCCTTTAAAGAATCATGGGATACTGTGAAAATATGGGTCGCGTGAACCTGATATTATCCTTTTCAAGATCGATGTTGCTCATTTGAGTATTGTTTGGGATTCATAAAGTTTAGTACAGCTGTTACTTATATCCATCTAGGGCTTCAATCTGCCGAGTGGAAAATTCACGAAATCAGTTGTTTTTCTTTGATTTGTGACAAATGGTAACTTACGCTCCCATCGGTATTTAAGATGGTTAGTCATTGAGATCAAGAGCGTCCCACATTACATATTCATGCTACCGCATGATTCAGGGTAACATTCTGACAGCTAAAGTCATGTTTTGGGTTATTTACGATTGAGTTTTACAAGATTTGAGTATGCAAATAATGGAAATATGTGCCTGCACTCTATCATAAGCCATGTCTCGTTATTTATTATCTTTAGAGCTCAGTTCTGCTTCCCTGTATTGGTTTTGTGATACAATCCACTTTTTTGTATCATATTTTGTGAGTACAGTCTCGTTAGCAATCTCCTTAGTTATCTGTAACCTAAAGAAGCACCATAACTATGCCAGTCAGAAATATGATTTCCTTTCACCATGTCATGTGATTCCAAACCCCCGCCCTACAGTGGCTAATATCAATGTTGAATGACATAGCGATCTATTTTAACTAAGGTGGGAATATGAATAACTGAATACAATAACATTAAAAGATTCATGTGGTTAAACTGCAATGTTAGACGAAAACCAGAAGTACCATTCTAACGATACGATGCTTACTAACGTAGTGGTTTGCTACCACAAAAGATAAACATATCATATCCCCTAGATGGAACATAGGTTGTTGTATAGACATCTACACATTTTCTTTTCCCCATATTCACCACAAACATAGGCATTCTTTGTTATTGTTATTGGAGAAGGCGAGCTTGAACTTCTCGACTGTCTCTTGACACATCTAAATACCAATAGAGAAGTGTTAAGTTTAAAATACTGGTCTGACTGACATCAAATGAAACTGTTAAAAACTATTTTAATTTTGTGTATTTGTAAGTGGATTGACTAAAATGTTGCTCACCTAAACCGAAATAGTATGGTAGCGAACAAAAATTTTACAATGATCAAACAATTGGTTCGAACTATCAGTACGCTTACTTTAAAGACACAAGGCCTCATAACACGTTCTTGCTGTTTTCTTGTTTATTCCTAGCTACACTAGGCATAAGCTATGTCAGACGCATTGAGCTCAAATGTGAGAGCATCCCTTTAGTGGTTTATTCTCTCACTTATCAAGATAGAGAAACTTGCATATTGAGTATTATCGCTGGGTGACTCAATAACTAAGAACAGTTTTTGTGATACAAAATAGCACCAGACTTCAGTGGCTCATTAATATTTCAATACACAACTAATTCCTAGGTTAGCGAGTACTTTTATTTCATACGAAAGTAATTTTAAATAATTGAGTGGTGCAGTTTTACAAGTTTTTTCCACTCTGAGTTGGTGGTACCAATGTTCCTTCATTCACAGTTTCAACTAGCTCTACAGAACCTCATCATCCTTCTGCCTACACAAATGGAGTTAAAAACAATTAAATTTTAAAGTTTGTGGGGATTCATTGATTTCAAGTTGGTTTCCACCACGAACTGATATCATTTGAGGAAACATTTAAAATCTGAGAAAACCGGAGGACTATTTCGTCCTGGTGTTTGACTCCTCAGCAGTGCATGCCCTATGACCTCATCAGTGGCTTAACGGCAACTTCTCTATGAGACATGGATATCCCGGGTTTTATCCCTGGCGGGTCGTAGATGCCCACTGCTGAGGAGTCCTATACTAAGATGAAAAACCTGTCCAATGCTCCCAGATCTTCTATGGTTCTGTAACTAATGTCAGTTCGTGATGGATAGCAACAATATTTCCTGTATATAAACACATTAGTTATTTAACTTGTTGAATTACGCAAGGGGAACTTTCAATTATCAAATATTGAAACAGTATAACTAAATTCATTCCCTTAGGCAAGGTTCATCCACCTCCATTTGTAGAGAATATAATAACATTATGTAAACCACTAACATGAAACTGTTACGCAGTCAACTTGTGACCAGCGTTTCCTGAACAAACCTCGCTAAATAGGTCTGCATGTCTATTTGGATGTGTTATGCTGAACTGGATAGGCGATCAGTGGATAGCGGGACAGGGAAGGTAAACGGAGAGAGTTGGATTCATAGTGTGCCATTTGACAGCTACTAATCTTTAGATTTCAAGAAAAATACGACAGTAACTATATTTTGAGGGTAGTGACAATTCTCAGGATACGTTCAATGTAAACTGTCCAACATCTAAGCCCAAGACTCGATTTAGACTCGCGAAAAATGTTGAAGACCTCCTAGTTTTACCGTATAATCTAAATGAAATAATTTTGTCAGTGTGAGGATTCTGAGTGATGCTGCACAACTACTTGTCCACCAGAACTTCAAAAAGGACTATCCGCATACTTCTGGAAAACTAAGGAGGACATTATCTTTACAGAGTATGAAATATTAAGTTAGACAAAGAAGAAATGCAAATCTGTTCATCTAGACTTTAAATTTAGTTCCCCTTCCTTCGATAAATTTATTACAACTTACTCAACATTTCTTATTTTCAAACACTTCTCAGACAAAAACAAATTTCAAGAGGGCCCACACAAATAATTCTCTGATTATGCACTGCTACATTTGGCAGCAACATCCGAGGAGGCCAATTTCACCAGCTTTTAGTCCAGATGTATAATGCATCATGAATGAAAAGATTGGAAACTGTCGTATTGTCATTGGTGAAACCAAAACTTAAGTGTCATCATTCAGAAAAACTAACTGAAAAAGGCTTACATGTTAAATAACACTATTTTCGACGACATCAAATTCACAGTTGAATTTGAAACGTAAGTATACAGAAAACTGACTTATATGGATCAAATCCTCAACTACAGTAGTATCAAACCAACAGCAGACAAAATCAGTTGCGTATAACATTGTTCAAAAGAGCGAAAACACACTATAGTACATCAACCTTGAGAAGAAACAAAGAAAACCAAAAGACGACTGTTTTCCAAAAGAACGGCTATCCACACAACTTCATCAAAAGATATCTACACAATTCGTCATCAACCAAGAAGTCAGCCTGGAAAATCAACGAATGGTTTGTCCTACTGTACATGAAGAACGTCTCCGAGATCATGACTAGATTACTGAAGCCTTTTGGAATCGTTGTATTTCAAAAGTCCTCAAAATCTCTTCACTCTCTGTTATGCAGACCAACAGATAAAGTAACAGAGGAAGACGAGGCAAACATTATTCACAAAATAAACTGTAGTAACTACGAAAAACACTACATCAGACAGAGTGGTCGCCCTCTTCTTATCCGTCTACATGAGCACCAACTAGCAGTAAAGCGTCATGACATATTTTCGCTCATATAAATGCATGCAGACAACTGTGAACTTGAATTTGACTGGGGAAATGTGAAAAGTCTGGATAGAGGGGACACGAAGAATGTCAGGGATTTTTGAAGCTTGGTCTTCAGGCCAGTCAGCAATCAACAGATATTGACACTGACCCACTCTATCACCAACAAGTAAAAATAAGGTCCATGTGCACGTCGAACTGGACAACCAATCGAAGTAAACACGAAGACAACGACGAGACCGTAGCAAAAGCAATCAATCAGGACAGGCTACTAAGTAAATTGTGGAGAAAACCCTATAGCTCACTTCTTTCTGATAATGTTGTCTAGGATGATAATGAAAGTTTCATGATCAAACCATCCAGCTCAGAGAACACAACACCATCAAAACATCGTGAACCATTGATCCAAGGTTAGTAACAAACCTGATCAATAACATACTGAAACTAGTTTGAAAACATTCACCTAATCTATTATCGCCTAGACAAGAAAATATCTTGATGTTTGATGTAAGAATTTGAACATGAGGTATACTGTATACTAGGTGGCAACACTGAATGAAGTTGGAGTAGGTCATTCCAGCTGCAATTTACTTTCCTTGAGTCCTGAGAAAGTGTGCACTGTTGAATCGTTTCAGAACAAGTTTTTGGCGCTACCTCAACCTCACTGGCTCTTTTGCTGTTCCCCTACATATGCCCACATATGCTGCTGTCTCAGTTGTCTTTTATTACGGGCCTTTTTAATTGATCACCGTTAGTTTACTGTTTGCTTGTTCTGATGCAGATCAATAATAAGACGCTGTTTTAATGACTATATAGAAACTTGACTTGGTAGTCGGTTGTCCATCTGTTTAGTTTACGTATACCTTCTAATCGATTTTACGGGCACACATAAAAAGCACAACGGATGGAATACATTATTTTCATTGGTAGAATTCCATTTTATGCATCTGTCCTTCTTCCCACTGTTATGGTTTCTTCACTGTCTACCTATCGATCTACATTGTGCCTACAAAACAGAAATATAGTCCTAAGGTCATTTCTAACTTTTCATTTATCCCCAACGTCTTTATTATTCGCTTTGCTACTCAGCAGTAGACAGCGATGTTCTTATTGTTATCCATTTTCATCTGCATAGGATACCTTCAGTACAATCGAGTGAATGCAGAGTATTACACCGCTATTGTTGACATAACTAAAGCATGGCGGCTAAGTCAAGAACTGGTGACCGATTTAAATTCATATATTGCTCTTGAAGAGTCACGTCTTAATGAAATTCGTAAGGTGATAAAATTGTTGGATACTGTTGACTCGATCAACAACCCAACTTCAACGCCATATCAACAAAACAATGACCTAGAGCAGTATTTAGGCAATCCAATCAACGCTTATTTGACAATGAAACGTCTTTCATCAAAATGGAAATCAAAGTTAAGTCAACTGGTTAACAATATACCCAGTGATCAAACCAATAATGATGATGATAATGGTTCCCAATATTTAAATCTTCCTGATACACAACAGTTTGCATCAATGAATACAATTCGATCGCGTGTTAAGCAACACACGGATATGCTACCCGGTAATAATGATGTAAGCGGTGCAGTGGATGCAATTCTACGTTTACAGTCTACATATAAACTGCCAGCTAGTCGAATTGCTTATGGTCAGTTGATTGATAATTTATCCTGTTCTCATTTAAGTGGTAAGTTCAGACTACTTTTTGATTTTGATAGACACTGACATTCTTCTTGCAGTTGGTCTGGTAACTTTTGCGTATGATTTGATAGCTAGCGAACAGATATGATGCCTTTTAGCCCAACTCAGACCAACTCTCCAACTCCATTGATTGCATTGGTATTATTGGTGGATTAATCTCAAAGTGAATGCAAAACATTTAACCAAAATATTCTATTCACGCTGATCTAATAGACAATAAATTAATGAAAATAATGCAACTCAATCCAGTACAAGCTTATTTGCTAGGCTATGAAGTACTAATCGTAGTACGTGTAGCCTGAATCGAGTCCAAGGTGCCCTGCCTGAAAGCCGAGTGCTTTGACCGGTGAACCACACCTACAATAAACAGTTTATCGCTCAGAGACTGGGTATACAATGCAAAAAGTGTAGTTTATTGCTTGACATTGGTATACAGCACATTTTTCTTTGTCAGTCTCAAAGAAAGTTGTATATTTGTGGCAGTTTTTCTTGCAACCTATTTAACTATTGACTCAGTAACTTTGAAATTATGAGTCGAGTTCTTGGTGAAAATAGTGTCACGGTCAAGTTATTGTTTTCGCTGCCTGAAGAAGTTTCATGTATCCTTGAATAACGATATCTAGATAATTGTAGCTGAACACATTCTCACTCGGGCAAACGTATTTTGTCATTCAAAAAATACTCAAGTGTGACTGTAAAGGTCAACCTAGCAAATATTTAGATAATGAATTAATATATTAGGCCAGAAAGGTACCCTTTTTCATTTTTTAGATGAGTCTGCACATGTTATACCTTGCTCATACTACTAACTGTCAATGCAATGCATATTTACTGAACCAGTTTGAGCATCCGAGATAGTTGTGGTTTGGAAGACTAGTGTTGATACTGGGTGATGATTGAAGGTGAAATGAAAATCTCATCAGCAGTCGGGTATCGTAATTCAGTTGATAGAGCACCGGGCCACAAACCTGGTGATCGCGGGTTCAAATCTTGTTGCTGCCCGAACTTTCACTTCACCTCCAATCACAGACCAACATCAATATTTATTTTAGTTTAGGCAATATCTTACTCTGAAAAACGTTCCCTCGCATGATCATATGGATAATTGGAGACAGTTATTTCCAAATACCATAACATTTCCAACTTAGTGTACTTCTAGATATCCTGCTTTCAGAGTAATCCTTCATACTGATGATGCTTTCGAGGTAAGCATAGTATCATGTGGTTAACTGGTTGAAGAAAAGTACTCAGGCAGTATGTTGCTCTGTGGTCAGAATCTTTATAAAGTCCAGATTTTCTCGATTCTCTTGACCTTAACCTTGCCAACTGTTGTATATTTACTTGAAACCGACGGATATGAAGTGTAAATACAAAGATGAATCAAGCCATCTTCCAGGTTGCGATGGCTGAAAATCTCTCTGTCTCTACTTATCTAGGCAGTTACGTGAAATCCATCGAGAAAATGGCCGGTAAGATTTTGGTGTCGACACTTGTCTATATCAGCATACATCAGCACGAATAAACTGCTAGAAATCAAAATATCAGCTCATTCTCAGGCGCAGCATATTCAGCTATGTACTGCATAGCTGCAAAGTATCACAAGTGATGGGAGATTAGTGATCCTCGATCACCAGTGGCTACTCTGAACTCCTTGCAACAGATTAAGTTATCAGCTGTCATTCATATGAGAGGAGGGATTAATAAAGGAGTAAACCTTGGACAATGGGGTAGAATGTAATTCCATCTAAGTTGATGCATTAGATGTGTCACATTGAATTACGTTTAGACACAATTTATTGTCCTCAGTCATATGAGGTAACTCCACAACTTTGAGACATAGTGTATACAGTTTCTGCTCTTCTGTACTTCTTTATGAAAAAGGTAGTAGAATTTCCCACATATCTGAGACAGATGCAGAATAATTCCTAATGTGTGTATTTGATCTGGATTGAATCAACGAAGATTTGACTATTAATCTCTCTTCCCCCACTACTAAGTTAGTTTCGAACATTGTCGCTCTGCCCCACCCTATTGTGTGATTTTGTACAACTACAAGCATTGCTATAGACGAGCTTTTCCCTAAATTCCTTGACTTACTAGGATCTACTAATCTTGATTTACTTAAGCGTTTGCGCTCTGTTATTCTAATTGAATCTGGTCGACTACTTTGACCTGTGTGTTTAACCTTGCAGTCATTGCGAAAGACTTGGTAAACGAAATTGTTCTGCCTAATTGGATTAAAAGAACCATCTAGCCAACAAAACTTGTTTCTAAGTGAGTTTGTTGGTCTGAGTGCCACTCTACACCCAGCCTTATTAGGAATTCTTCGTAACGCTTCTGAGGTGCCTTCTTTGCATGGCAACACAATGGAGGCTCTGAATTCTGTCTCAATCCTGTTACTATCCTCAATACTACTGCTCTTATTTTTCTTAAGATTTTTTATGAATCTGTTTATAATTATGGTGGGTAATTATTGAGGAGTAAGGTATTCTTCATGTGTATAATTTCGTGTCGTAGATTTTTTGTCCTACTGTTGAGCTATTTTACCCTATTAGTCAGACATTTAACTGAGCCTACTTTAACTGAGATGGAGTGAGATTATTTGAAGTCTAAGTAGGAGTTTAAATAGGAAGGTTTCCTGTAAACACTAGTTTCTAAAGTTCCATTCGCTTTCGTTCAACCTTCCAACCCAACATTGCTAATTTACTTTCAACAGATTGATAAACGAATTTTTGCTTATTGAATCAATATTGAATACACATGCAATCGGAATGATTTTATACTTGTCCCAAATATATGGAAAAATCTACTACCCTTATCAAAAAGAGAGAGAATTAGAACTATATGAACCATGTCTCAAAGATGTGGAGTTACCTGATGTGAATATGGACAGTAATTTATTTCCCAAACGTTATCCAGCAAACGATATTGCTTCATTGTGTGGCGATTTTAATAAGTAGACTAAAATGGAATTTCAGTATATCACAGTGCTTAAGTTTTACTCCTATATTAGTGAAGTTACACACCGTTTTAAGTGGAAGAAGCTATTCAGTTGATGGGGTTGGAAAGTCTTAGCAGCTGAAGGGGTCACGCACTCCTGGTCAGTGTTTGCGCCAATGTGCTTTGTTAGTAGAATAAGGTGAAAGGTGATCGAACTGAAAGATGGCATCAGCCTATTAAGTCTGTGACCCCAGGTGAGAGCCAATTAGGAAATGCAGACTTCCAGGCTCCAGTCCGCATGACAACTGAAATTGGTAGTTGCACTTCGAACCAGACAACATAAAGTTGGTTACCCTCCAGTGACCAATCAGTGTATCTAATCCAGTCTTACAGGAGGTTAGTCGCGACCCTAATAGCCCAGTGGTACCGTCTCTGACTGCAGGATTGGGTGATGCGAGTCCGAATCTCAGGCGGGATATCGGTCTTATCGAGGTTATGTTCACGCTTTGATAGTGAGTGCTAAAATGCATAAAGTTCGTGGCTGCCTGCCCTTTTCGCTGCTTCCACCTAACGTACTGTGGCTGGTTTGACTCAAAATCACTTCCAGTGATCTATAAAAAATCGTACACCATTGCTGAAGTGTATTTCTATTTGATAATACCTCGTAAAAGATACACGGAAATCAAATAATATCCTAATCCTCATATATCAATTTCAGTATCAAGTAAAATCATAGTTGTAATTTACAATCCGGTTGTAATCACTTATTCCAATGTGTATGTGGAATAGTTATTTTACAGTCCATAGCAGTTTCAATTTTTATTTTCATTTCAGCTGCACAATGCTTAGAAGTAGGCAAACAGGCCTATTCACAAGGTGATTATGAACGATCGGAAGAATGGTTCCGTGTAGCATACGATCGATTATTTGATGAACTGGAAGAAAAGAAGGACAGTAGTAGCCAACAGTCTGAAGAAACTACTACTGTCAGCGAGGATGCTGAAGATAAAGAAGTTCAACCAACTGTAGGACAAATTTTAGATCATCTTGCTTATTCACTTGGCCGGGTGAGAAGAATTTTGTTATTCAATTGGTGAAAGTTTGCCCAAGTATATGGTACATAATCCAAACCTCTCTGGTTAAACAGTAGATGCTAAGATGTGCTATTATTACGCTTCACTACTTTTCTAGCCTCATTAAACTACTCAGTAGATAGACTTTTGTGAAGAGAACAATTGGTTAGCAAACAAATTAAAACTCCTGGGATCATATTAGCGTTTCCTGTAACTGAGTAGTTTCTTCATCTGACTAATCGTTATGCGAACATGGATTGTATTGAGAATGAACCAGTTAACATCACCGATTTGAGGCGATAGTATCATGAGCTAACGGGATGTGAAACATTTATAGTCCATTTACGAAGTTAAGTAGCGTAATTAGAAGACGAAGTTTATCTGAGAAATGTGATATATTTGCGCAATGCATTTCGAACAATCTGATCATATATACATAATTGTCAAGTCAATTTAGGTTAAACTGACAGGTGGGAGGACAAACAGAACAGGTGAGACAATAGGGGATTACAACTAATAAAGATGAATTCAAAAAAGAAGAGTGACATAGTAGCTTTTAATCTTGATCAGAAAACAAAGTTTATCAAGGTTGGTGTAGTGTATCATTGGACTGTTTTTGTATACATGATAGTGGTTTTAATTTTTCTGTGGCTATAGCTTCCGCAAATCTTACTATGCATACCTGGTTGCTTCTACATAGGACTTTGAAAGCCGTTCGAACATTAATTTTGTGACCTGTTTCTATAATATGTTTATCTATAGATGAACGAGGTCGTCTCCCAACTGCACTTATCAAATTTTCACGCTTCATCTGTTCTTGAAGCCATTTAAGTGCATGTTCGTTCGCCATTAACTCCTCCCTATGTATGTAAGACCATACACGCAAGTAAATTGGTAAACACAGTAGGATGTGGAGTAATCACTGATGCAGTGTTTATGTTTGTGGTGAAGTATATGTTTTGTTTTTCCCCGAATGATAAGATTAGCTAAACAGTATGTTTTCTTAATGGCTGATGTTAGCTTACGTTTCAAAATGATACTTTTAACTCCCTTCTGTATGGTAGAATGATATGGATACTTTTCTTAGGAACCTTGCATAGAGTTGGCTTTGCATGGGAGAATGGTAGGATTTCCAGTGTCACATTTTACATTGTTGAGAATACTGAATGAATGCAATAATTTCTGACTTCAGTTTTGTCATATACTTGAACTTTTGGTTTTAAAATATGAATGGTGTATGGGACTGAGTAATCTTTTACCGAGTTATAGTGTGGATATGAACTATAAGTAACAAGTGATTTTAAAACCATTTAAGTGAACAAAGAATATTCTTTTCGATAACTTATTCTTTAGGTTCTACAGTTATATATCCATATCGAGGAATTACATGTCAGCAATTTAGAGATTCCGCCTATGAGTTTGTTGATGATATTATACAGTTGAGGAACGTCATGTGTGAACGTTTACGATGGAATCAACTGTTACTAGGATTCAATTCAAAATAACTGATTACCTAAATTATTACACGTCTTATGTAATGCTATAAGGTGATAGTTAAATAAAACAACCGGATGGCGTGTATGAAAGCCGGATGAAATCAACTAAGAAGGATAAAATATGTTAAGAGAATTTGTCAAAATTATTTCAGCCTATAGGAAAGAAGGTATATCTACAGTTTGGAATTAAATTATCTGGGGCAGGATGCTAACGAATTTGTGCATCCTGAATCAGACGGTGGTAATTGCTTCTTTTGAACACACAACTCGGGTTGTTTGGTCCTGATTGTTACTGCTTCGGCAATTTAAAGGATTCTGAGCCAAGTACCTCTTGTCAAGTTAATTTGAATGAGGTGCAGAATGGAAAACGACTCATTCATATTCACTTTATGGCTAGCTTCAACCAAGTGTGTTCATCACACATTTACTTAACCACGCTGGGAGATGTTTGCGAGCACAGAAAAATAAAACCCTAAAGTAGCGGTCGCCGTAACTGGTTCTATAATAGCAGTCGAACTGATAAGCACAATACGAAGTGACCAGTCTAAGGAGTTCATCTTTCAGTCTCGGTACCATCATCGGGCGTATGGAGAACGAAATTTATTATTTACCGGAATTAAACATTCTCGGAATTGCACTGGATAGTTTATGGATTAATATCTCACGGAGCACATCACCTCTAAATTGCACCCGAATGTATAGTGGTTTTCTGCTAGCCATTGGAATATCCTTTTTTGCCATATTTGTAGTCCTGTTTCTTTATGAATTTATCAGGATAGCCATTTTCGATTAATTTGTTGAGCAAAGTCGCCAGTTCCTCTTCAACTGTATCTTCTGAACACAACTTTTATTCTGTAACTTAGTTTTTTACCAAATTTCTTTCATGAGAAAGTGTGTATTGCCACGCCAGGAACGATTGAAATAGGTAATTAGGATTCTTTATTTCGTTTAGAAAGCAAGATTTTCATAAAATGAAGAATTTCAGTCGGTTAGTTCATTGGTAAAGTGACCTTTTAATTGACTCCAAATAACTAGCAATCTTAAAACAAACTGAAGTAGTGATGACATACTCATTTTGAACTGCTTTTATATTCAATCAGTTTACGGTGAACCTTTATGTTGCTGAAGTTCTGTTCTATTTGAGGTTTCGATAGTCACTGAATGCTACCTATGTACTTAATTTGATTCATTTTTCTTGATTTTTCAGTGAGATGGCTTGCCAATTTATCTTAAGATTTCATATTATTTTAACTACTGTGCGATTTACAGAGTACTATGTTCCCATTTTGGTTCAATCCGAAAATTAAAAGTCAAATCAAAGTATACCATTACTTCAGAGCGAAAGAAGCTAGATTTCTGTGTTTTATTTACTCAGTACTTCAAGGATATTGTTGTCATGTACGCTAACATCTTCAGTAAGAAGTCGAAAATGATCTCAGCTTTGAAAATTCTGGATGGTCATATTCTTTGCCACTGCTCAAAATTTGCAGTAGCCATCACTTTTAATTAGCCTACGATAGAGAAAATTTTCATTTTCGCGAGGAGCGGGATTATTAGAAGATCTAACAAGGAAAGACCAAGTTTCGTGAATGAAAATGAATGCTCACATCACATAAAATATCTTTAAAATAGAGCTATTTGAAAGGGCTATTGTTCTCAGACAAATATGAATTCTTTGGACGCACTAGAATTTCATCACTTTCAAAGAAGTCTTATGAAGATTGCTTGACAGTGTCGATAACCTTCGAATCCAGTTAATTCACTGCCTGCAGCACACATCTATTAAAGCTGATGACCTTGAACCGTATTTTCTTCAAAGAATCAGTAGATATTTGGGTCATCCGTTTAACCGTACTTCATTATCTAACAAAGCTTGGGCTGACCTTCACATGAGGGGTTGTATTCATCATTCAGTTCGCCAACCTGTTATCTGTTGTAGATTTGCATATTTCTTCCTCAGACTAATGTTAGTAAGTTTCTGAGTATATGAGTTCATATGGATTGTAAAGGTCACCCGAATAAGCAGCAAGGTTTTTCAGGATAACAGTGATAACTAATCTGTCATGCGATTCAATGTTTCTGCAATAAAATCAATTCTGAAACAGTATTCAGTCAGTTGGCAGGATAAGTGACTGTGGTCTATTCGCTTGTTAGAATGGTCTTTGCAATCATTCACACTGTTACTGCTTATTTGAATTTTCCATGATTGATGGTTACTTTAATTACTATTTGTTTTTGTGTTTATTTTATGATTTTTAGCAAGGGAGATACGCTGAAGCCTTGAATGTTACACGTTTACTGATTCAAGAAGGTGAGAACAATCTAATTTATTGTTAATCTGAAGCTTGGTTTGTTTTGAAAAAAGCAAATAGAAGTACATAAAGCACACAGTTATATTGGTTTGATAGATAAGAGAGCCTTTTTTGATAACGTGGTCACACCAGTCATGATAGATTTGATTATTACTGACAGTTGTACAAAACTCTATCCAGATGAGCTAATAATTACTGTGATATTCTTATGTAAAATCTGTACAAGGAGGTACTTTTCTAGCAAGAATAACCGATGTTAGACAGAGAAGTTTCAAAATCTCATCAAATGTCATGATTAGAATGTCATTGAAATCTCTTTCCCAAAAAAGACCAAACTGGAAAACATTTCTGTCAGAAAACCCACTTCCTAGGCTACATACATTTTTAGGTATTCCAAATGCACCTTAGTATCTCATAGATAACACTTAAGACTTTTAGAAAAGTCATCATGGATGGGCTATGGATTTGTGCTTGAATGATGACTGAAGTTCAGAGAAAGCTTGGTTTAACAGTAAGTTTGAACTGTGGATATATAGACTATTCGTATATGATGTTCTTTCACAGCTGACCTACCAGATTTATTTGCAGTGCAGATTTCGATATGGAATGTGTCTAGTTTTCATTTAAGTTGAACGCGCTCAACCGTAAGCCTTTTCTTCCCAACAGTCACTGATTTCGATTTCGAATATTGAGTTAAGTGTTTACTACCTATAACTTATTCTTAAATATTTTCATGAATCCTTCTCCAGAGCCGACCAATGAGAGAGCGATTAAAAATGAAGAATATTATGTGGAACAAATGGGCAAAGGTGAAGGAAGAATTGGTCCAAATCCACGTCCAGAAGGTAATACTAACTTATTATTGTGCTTCTTTTCTCAAACACGTAAGAGAAATATAAAGAGTCAATGAGAGTTTTTATTTTCTATGTGGAAAAAAGGTTTTTCAATACAAAATTCATCAAAGTTTGGCACTTTCATTCATTTTCACTTTTCGTGTTCCTTAGCGGCTGGTAACTGGCTTTTTTAGATTTTTTACACCAAGGATGGAACTAATAAATCAGTATGGCAAATCATTTGGATGAATGCTTTTAAGACCCCGTCTATCTCAGTCTTAGACATTAAACACTTTCCACTGCCTAAAGTGATATAAATACGAATTGTAGTGCGCAGTAATATCAGTACGCAATCACGAAGTGAAGTGGACGCTGACTGAAGACCTTGGTGGTTATTCGCATTTTATCGTGACTTGACAGAAGTTGGAGACTGTGAGCCACTGACCTAAGAACCGGTGGCTGAACTATTCACGCGTTCGTCGTGGGACCTGAAGGTCCTAAGTTCTGCCTGTGGCAGAGTTGTAACGGCGTGCTGCTGAGGAGCCCTACATTATGGGGAAATAGCTGTCAGGTTCTCAATGATTCTCCGACTGATATCAGTTCATGATACTTACTACCTCTGAATCACTGTTTTATTATTACGAAACGCAGGAAAACCAATTATTTACGTTTAACTTGGCTGTATTTCATAAAAATTGAGGACAGCAAGGACATGCATAACTTGCAAAAAGCTTTGTTTCTTCTGAGTATTTCTTCAATTCTTTTCATTCCGTTTGATATAGCTACGTCTAAACAAGATCAGGAAACTGAGGTGTACGAAGCATTATGTCGCGGTGAAAATCCATTTCCACCAGCTCCATCAGATTCCCTAACATGTCAATATTACATCCCCCATGTGTTTTATAAAATCGGTCCAGTTAAACAAGAGGTTTTATTCCCTGATCCACGTATTGTAATGTGGCATGATTTGATTTATCCATCAGAAATCGAAAAAATTAAGGAAGTGGCCACACCACAAGTGAGTTCAGTTTCATAGTGAATTTGTTATTGTTATTTGTTTTGTAAAGCCTATCTGAAACATTAGTCTATGCAAATGGTCATGGAGTGAGTCGAAGTTTACTTATTTTACATTAACAAAACTGTTCACCTTAAGGTTTGAACTGGTAACTTTTTTAGATTCACAGGTCATTTAAGCATACTTCCATATTTCTGCTGATTTACATACAAACAAATTTGTCAGAGAAATACAAGATTATTGTTTTTCTTTCCCTTGGGTTCCTAGTGGAACATAGAGCTTCAGTAAAACGCCTCCATTGCACTCTGTCTTGTGCAGTCTTTGAGCCTCGTTCCACGACCGCTCAGAAGCTTTCATTTCTTCCTCACATGATCTCCTCCATGTCACCCTTGCCTCGGACGCCCAACTCGTCGTTTCTCCTTTGGATTCCACTGGAGGCCCTGGTGTGTGATGTTCCCAGTCGGCCTTCTCAGTGTATACCAGATCCATCTCCACTTTCTTCTGTATATTTTTTGGGAGATGGGTTCTTGATTACTTCGTCGCCAGGTAAAGTGCTTTGTTGCTTATTCTTTCTGGCCATCCATCTGATCTTCAGTATCAGTATCGAGTGAGCGTAGGCGGCAGCTGTTGATGAACGTCTGTAGATTGTTGGAAATGCTCTTCGTAAAGCGCCAAGTTTCTGAAGCATATAGAAGCACTGACTTGATATTGGTGTTGGAAATCGGGATCTTGTTCTTTGTGCTGAGTGCAGTAGATCTGCACACTGATTTCAGATTGATGAAAGCCTGTCTTGCTGTCATTCCGATCCTGGTTTTGACATCTTCATTTGTGCCTGTGCCGCCTATAGTTGAGACAATGCTGCCTAGGTAGGTTTGTAGATGAAAGAGACTACTTCCTTTAGGTTTCTCCCGTTAATTGTGATTGGTGCCTCGTATTGTTGATGCTGTTGTTAGTTGGGTATTTTCAGCACCTCCGTCTTCTCCACATTCACATGAAGGAAGTCCCGTCTTCCTTCGCTGCTCTTCCTCTTCTGTCAGCTTGTTAGTTTTCGCCTGTAGATCTTCGAGTTTTGCGACATTGACATAAATCATCATCGGCGTCGAAACCCAAATCTTCTTCTGGGATCTTTTCATCGGTTCAGCCAGCGTATGCCCATCTTCTCACTCCTCACTGTTTGCTGCATGATCCAGCCAACCACAATCAGGAAGATTATGGGTGATAGTAGACAGCCTTGTATTACTCCCGTCTTCACTTCAAAGGCGTCACTGAGCTTCCCATTGTGAATTACTTGGCATATGGCGTCATCATATAGCTGCTGTTGAATGAGGTTGGTGAAGATTTGTGGCACTACAACCGTAGTGTTGAAGCAGTTGCCAAATTACTTCTCGGTCGACGCTGTCAAAGGCCTTCTCAAAGTCGATGAAGTTGAGGTAGAGTTGAGTTGACTATCATTTTATACTCTGTTCTATGATTATGCGTGGCGTAGCGTTGCAATTTGGTCTGCACATGCTTTGTACTTCCTGAAGTCAGCGAGCCAGCCTGTTCCGGTCGTAGTTTGAATCCAGCGCATCCTTTAGTCTTTCCAGGATGATATGGCATAATATTTTGTTTGTTTTGGGTGGACAGGAGCATGATTCCGCACCAGTTCATGCAAACACTGAGGTCTCCCTTCTTCGGGAGTTTGACAGGGTAGTCCTTCTTCCAATCGGCAGGTACCTTTCCTTCATTTCTTGCAAACCTTCTGCGGTATTGGTGTGAGCATGTCCGCTGTTGTCTCTGAATCTGTTTTCAGTGCTTCTGGAGGGATTCCATCCGGTCCTGTTGCTTTCCCGCATTTCAGTAGCTTTATG
Organism: Heterobilharzia americana; assembly: GCA_944470555.2. NCBI lineage: Eukaryota > Metazoa > Platyhelminthes > Trematoda > Strigeidida > Schistosomatidae > Heterobilharzia > Heterobilharzia americana. The sequence goes on from OX104134.1 coordinate 42,396,435, forward strand.
GCGTTCATGACTTTGACTTTCGTCGGAGGTCTTGTGTTCACTGATTATTCTGTGACTGGACTGCTGGTGGTATTTCTCGATGAGTTGTAGGTGCTGGTGGTGTTCGATTGAAGAGTTTTTTTGTAGTGATCAGCCCATTTCTTCCTTTGTTTCTCCTGTTTGGTAACTAAGTCTTCTTCACTATCGCTTATTGGTTTCGTCTGTGTTGATCTTTCCCCTCCCAGATAGTGACCTGGTTATTTGATACAATGTTGTCAGGTCTCTATCTCTCCTACCACCAGCCTGTTCTGCTTCCCTTGCAAGTGTGTCGTTGAAGTGCCTTTTGTCTTTGTGTGCACTCTTCTTCACTTCTTTGTCCAGTGTAGTGTTTTATACATTGTACTCAGTTCCTCTTCTCGTCGTTGAGCATCCTTGCACTGGTTTATCTTCTGCTTCACCATCCTCCTCTCCCTCCTCTATCAGCTTCCATGTATCCATTGACATCCATTCCTTATCTTCTTTCTTCTTCCTTCCTAATACGGCTGTGCAGGTTTCTTTCCACATCTCTTTGAGAGACTTCCAATGTTCTTCCACACAGTTTTCTTCAAGGATGTTCCTCGATATCTCTCATTTTGTCTTGATGACAGACATGAAGATTTCCTTTGTAGTTTCATCCTTCAGTTCAGTTTCCATTCTGGGTGTTGTGCTTGAACTGTGGTCTATCACCAGCTTCCTTGAAGGCTTTTAACTTGATTTGGAAGGTTTCTTGCACTAGATAGTGAATTGTGTGAACCTGCCTACATCTGCTCCTCTTCTTGACCTTGTTTCAAGTAGACTGCGTCTCGATTTTCTTGAGATTGAGATAAAGTCGATCTGATTTTTAGTGTGTCCTGGTGTCTGGTGAAGTGGAATCCACGTCGCCTTGTGGATATCCTTGTGCTTGAACACACTGCCTCACTCCAATCACCAAATCGTTGAATGCACAGAACTCTGCAAACAGTTCTCCATTCTCGTTCATCACCTCACCGAACGCTTCTCGACCCATGGTTAGTTCTCTTCCTACGTTGTCTGCTCCCATTTTGGCATTCATGTCACCCATTAGAATTTTGATGTTGCCAACTGAGATCTTGTCCAGTGTTGATTGCAGTTGCCTGTAGAATTCCTCCTTCTTCTCTTGCTCTGCATTATTTGCAGGTGCTTCGCGTAGCGTAGCGTAGCATTGCATGACTGTGACTTTCCTTCCTTTTGAGTTGAATCTTGCTGTCATGATCCTGATGCTGGAGGAGATTGGTTGCCACTGCATGAGAGCCTTCGATGCTGTTTGGGACATCATGACAGCCACTCGATAACTCAGTGTGCTCTTGGTTGTCGTGTCGTGTGGGTGACAATATCGGAGTAGATTATTGATTCTCCAGTTGACAGTTTGGAGAGTCCACTCCCATTCCATCTTCAGATTCCAATCACTTCCACTGGTTTAGGGAGCTGACTTTCGGAAAGTGAGTAGCGGGTTCAAACCCCACTGCAAGTGTCGAGGTTTGGGCAGCCAGGTAGCAAAATCAACCATCCCACAGTAAGTGTGGCTCACTGCCTACCAGATGGATGTGTACAAGATTGCTGAGTGCACTTCGGAATCTTTTCCTTTAGTTGAAATCAACTTGATGTTAGATGTTATGTTTTTGAGGTAAATTTCATTCGATTCTGAAGGTTTTCATTATAAAAGAGTCTCAAACTATGATCAGACAGTCATATAGCTGTCTACTCTTGGTTTTCAAATTTTTGTAGCTGATGTTTAGTTCATAGCGAAAGGCTATTTTCGAAATAACTAATTCCTCTAGAATCAATCAAATGACTGCTGTTTCACTTTCCACTGGCGACTGACTGTGAGATCGATTCCCCGAAGTCTAAACGAAAGATGTAACCCGTAGAGTCAATCATATGAGTACGTTGAACCTTGATTTGTCTGTTACGCGAATGCGTGACTTGTTTATTCGATAACACATCCTATGATTTAGTTAATGCAGATTATGTATATTATATAGTCAGTCATAGGATAGAAAGTCGGAGTGTCGTTTGGCTAAAAAGACTTCATGTCGTGCATGGTTTTCCAGGGACGAGGTTGTCACTTGTTGTTGACAAATAACAATTTCGCACAGGATTTAGGCGAACAATCTTTGTTCTGAAGGTGATTTTGCAGTCTGTTACCCGTTTTTTGGACCTTATAATCAAAAAACAGCTTTTAACAACTTATTTTTATGGCTGTTTTCACAGCTATTAAGTAGAAATCCATCCTTGTTTTTTGTAAACTAATGTCAAAGTGGTCATGTTTGACGGTTCAACTAAAAAAAATATGTGATATACTAACTTACAATTGTACTACCAAGTTAAAAACTCAAATAAATTTTGCCGATGATGTTGAAAATAACCAATTCGTTAGACTGAACTCCATGGAAATAGGGTTTCGAATGCGTCGTCAGGTGAGTAGGATTCAGGCACCCAAACCACTAAACTAGACATATAAACATTTAGTTTTCAGGTTCAGGGCTAGCCATGAATAAAATGCAAAACAAATCTTGGCAGATTTTTGCCTTATCAAATCAAATTTAATTATCTTGAGAGAATTAATGGTGGCTGAAATTGCAAGAATCATTTGAATGCAGCTTGTAACAAAGTGAAGAGACCTGTAGCTGCTTATAATACACAAAGATTTTTTCACAGCTCTTACTCACTTCGGTTTTCATTGCTTTTGTTCCTATTCATGCAGCTTCGCAGAGCTACAGTTAAAAATCCAGTGTCTGGAAATCTAGAGGTGGCTTTCTATAGGACCAGTAAAAGGTGAGTGACTTTTAGCATTGAAATATGACTACAATATCAACTTTGATGTAAATGTTTTGATATTTTAATGAGAAAGAGACATTCATTGTAGCTTTAAACATGCTTTAAGTGGAACCAAAGCTTCCGTTACGTCTACAGCTAAGTTAATTGTAGAATTAATTCACTGTCACTAAATCTCGCAGATTCAAATCTTGTGCAAACCATTTTCTGTATCTCTATTGTACGTTGAAGGCAATCGGCATACAGATTTACCCATTATCATACGATGACGCACGCCAGTACGTTTTGAAAGGACTACTAATCTCACTTTCTCACTCTGTTGCATCCTAATCTGTTATTTGTAATAATTAACTCTTTGATATACCTAGTGACATGAAGTTTGTTTCTGTGGTATCAAATTCTACTCAGATGATCGTATTTGTCTTCATATAGCATATAGAGAAGTTCATTCAAATAAAATGGTTTCTTAAGAATGATTTCTATGCAAGATTTAATAACTCAGATCGCTATGCTTTTCAAATTCATAATCTCCTTACTGAAGTAAGTGAGGTAGTAATCTTGTGGAACTTTGTTGATATCGTAAGCAGTTACTGTTCCCTGTAGTGAAATTTTAATTCGCTAGGCTTAAATTTTTTTTAATGCTTGCCCATATTCATTCGGATTCATATGTTGTTTTGAGTCAACAAATTACTTAAAATACCCGTCAGGACATAAGAGATAACGAGAAGTTCGGTGAAGATCTTTTTCGGTAATTTCATTCTCTATAGCTGAACAATCGTAATTTGTACATCTTTGTTTAAACAGATTATTTTATTAAACCTAGTAACAAAGATGAAGTTGAATGAAAATTTAAAAATTCACAAGTGTGACGCATACAAACCAACATGATTAACCGGATAGCATATAAACTTGCATAATAAGTAGGAATAATTTTCAAGATAAAGCTTGATCAAGAGTAGCATGGAAACAAAATGAAGACGTTGTTGGGTTATTAAAATATATCATAAAATACAACAAAGTTGTGAACAATAAGAGAGAGAGAGGTCGACGTTTTGTTAGCAATTTACTAAGTCCAAAGTAGCAACAAAGATTGAACAAGTTTCTTTTGTGCACATAATTTCGATTTCTCCATGGATATGACAAGATATTCTGCAGTACAGAAAAGACGGAAGCGCACCATTTTTGGCAGATTTTTTCCACCTTATAGATGACTTTGAAAGCCTAGTTGTAATGCTGTGACCAGTATTGACAAGATGTTTAATTACTGCAGTTCTGATGGATCCACTCGCATTTCTTTGCAGTCAGGCGGGGTAATGTTTTCTAACACGTTTGAGAAGAATGAGCATCGAACGATATATATGCCTGGCTCCACAGGAGCAGTTGAAGTGATAAACACACCTGGAAGTAGTCAAATTTGGAAGTTTACCTTTTGAGTTGTCAGGAAACATTGGACGATTGGAGAACATTATCTTCAAGGTTGACGTGAAGAAAATTTTCTCCAGCTAGTTTGAAATTTTTTTAAAAATATCAGCAGCGAAGTCAGCATTCGTGTATCGTATTTTTTTTGTAACAGAAATGGGTATCTCTACTTGTGGTTTGCACCGTATATTTTGTCGTTGAATCGTGCTACATATCCGTTTCCAGGCAGAACCCTACTGAGAAACATGAGTTCTTCTTCCAGGCTATGAGTGTCTCAGGTTCTTCGAACACGGTGCGTTCTTTTTCGACTTGCCCAACTCTATGACTTAATCAGCTGACCAATCTATGGAGGTTTCCTGTAGTTAGACCTTCTCAATGTCCCATCACTTTGTCTGGTGAGTTCTTCATCAAAAAATGGAGACTTTGTTTCTTTTTCTATTTCGAGTAGGAATTCATTTGAGGGGTGGCAGCTGTCAGATGCTTATAAAACATAACCTAATTCACAATCATAATCACAAATTATAAATATATCGTCAATAAACCTTTCATACACCAAAACCTCATCACTTATTGACTTTAAACCGCTTTTTTCCAAATTGAACATAAAATAATCCACCAATAGCTACTCAAAAGGAGAAATCTTAGGTACTCCGTCTGTTTGACGGTAGATGACATCGTTAAAAAAAACTGAACGTTGAAGGTGCACCTAAGCAGCAGTTCTTTTAGGTCTGAGGTACGTATCCCAATGTTTACGTTGTTGTCACCTATATATTTGCATAGGAAGCATATCGCCTCTGTGAGTGACACGTTAGTGAGGAGAGATTATGCGTCGAGTAATATTATGTATTCTCCAGTTATCCTCATATCTCTCTTGAAGTCAGTCATTTGGCAAACGTCGTGAAGAGAGTAACTGGATAGCTGCTTTCTTGCAGGCTGAAGGATTTCACAAAGCCATTTCTTACAACGGGATGGTAGAATGGTCTCGACACATTAGAAATGTGATGAAGTGGTAGACAAGGTTTGTGAATTTTTGGTAAACCATAAAATCGAGGAATTAGTGTTCGTGTCGACCTGAGGCATTCATAAAGATCTCTGATTAATCGGTCATTCTTCAGTCTTTTAAGAACATTTGTAAGCTGTTGTTCAGTTAGTTTTGTTTTATTTTTGACAAGCTTAGAGTGTCGGTTGTCGTCTGAAATCACTGTCAACATCTTTTGAATGTGTACGTTCCTTTTCATCAGGATCACCCCTAAATCGTTGTCTGGACGCGTTATTACAAAATTCTTATAGTATCTCAGCTCTTTCAGTTACTGTTTATGTTTCTTGGTTAGGAGGTGATGAACCTTTGTTTTTATCTCAAGCTACTGTTAACACCAATCAAAGATAATCTATTTGAAGTACTGGAAACTGGAATAATATAATCCTTTTGATTGATCAGATTTTTAAACAGCTTAGGAGTCCGGACTTTGCTGACATTGAGATTCGCATTACAAAACTTCGCTCTCAGAGACAAAGCTTCGAGTGGTAACTGCTTTAAGGCAACTGAACAATGATTGAAGACAAATTTATTCGGATCAATAGGAAATTTATGTTGAACTTCGATGAGTTTAAGACTTTTGTTCATATTTGATTGAACAGATTGAACTCGTTTGTTTTTCACGATGGTCACATATTCATTAAATAATACTGTTCAGTAATCCAATAATAAAAGTTGTTTTTCTAATCATTATTTTGTACAAAGGTAAATTTAATTAAGGAAAATTAATATTACTTTATGCTACTAAGGAATTATCATTGTAAATGCATATGTAACACTAAGTTCTTTAGTTTTGAATCTAAAGCTTTTGTGGAACTTTCATCGAGTTTACTTCTCTCAAAAGTACTTTAAACATCATATTACAGATGAGTAAACATATTTTGAAAAGATATTCCGTAAATGCTGCATCAGAAGTGGATGATCTAAATAAATCTAGGAATGTATTAATATTTTATGACTGCAATGTCTATGCCTACAGTGTTTAGTAAACATTTGTAAATTCAGTGTTTTAAGAACTTTGCTATAATTTGTGTAATCTTTTTTTCAGTAGGCTTACATAACTTTTCAACTATTTCGCTTTAGTGCTTGGCTTTCACATTCTATGAATGAAATCACTGATCGAATAAGTCAACGTATACGTGCAGTTACTGGTTTATCTCTTGAGACAGCTGAAGACCTCCAAGTTGGTAATTATGGCCTTGGTGGACATTATGCTCCACATTTTGATTTTGGTCGAGTAAGTTGCTTGAGTTCACAATACCATATTGTGACTGATCACTTATATTTATCAACACTATACAGTATCTTCTTTGTGATATATAGATTGTGAGAAATTCCCAGTTTGCAGTCTTTTCGTCTTGATCATGTTGATTCATTTGAATTTGTTTAGCACATTTGATGTGCTGGCGAACCCACACTTCTTATTTATGCAATAAGTGTCTTCGTAGATCTTGATTTTACAGCATCTTCCTGTAGGTTTAAATTGGTTCTGATCCTACTTGACCAACAAAGACGATAAAATCTGTAAAGGCGGTCTATACTAGGTAGGCAGTCACTGACAAAGAATGAGGGATCGTTAGTGACTGTGTTGTACTTTGGGATGTTTTACCAATCCATACCTAGGAAATTCTTTCAGTATCATATCTCCTATTTATGAGATACCTGTGTTTGAACCACTGATCACAACTACTAAGACTGTCCTTTTGCAGTCTAGTCGAATCACACTGAGATATAAAGTATTCCATTACTATGTTTGTTATTGTCACAATTAAGAACTGACTTGACTTCCAGAATCCCCACCTTCTTAGGAGAAACAACTAAAGATGTCAAGGAAATTATCATCGTTGAAAGTTAACAGCTAATTTTCTACTCGTAGATGAAGAAAATATTTCCGATGATCCTCATACTTCAGTATCAGCTAAATAAACAGGAAGCGACTAATAAAACTGAGACTTACTGAGACTTTCATCAACATCCACTCATTAGAGTACAATTTTATCATAGTTATTTCTATAAACAAAATTTATTATGGATCTTTATCACAGGTGGGAATAGGTTAACTACTGTCAATATGTTTTTTTGATTAGTGTTTTAATGTTTAGATATGTTCTTAATTGAAAGCACCAGCATAGGAGTTATACGGGGATCAGTTGTCCCTTCGATGACCACGATTAAAATTGACAAATTGGTGAAGTCTAATAGGGTTTCCAGGATGGAATATTCATTGGTTGGCGAATGTAGAGGAACCAATTTGATATTATTCACTCCTAAATACTGGTAAATGTTTACCAATCCTTTTTCAGTGTGCTCAATTAGCTAAGAAACGTTAGTCGGTTGGAAGCAGTTGGCAGTCAGCATCTCTTAGGGGTTTGTGGAACATCAAAAGGCTTGATGTTTACTTAGAGATCTAAATCCACATCTCTGAGAGCTATAGTTGCAGACTTTATCAATAAACTATTTGGGTTACGAATAACTTCTTTCTACTGATTCTCTGGGAGCACCTCATATGAAATAAAGTGTTGTTGTAAGCCTTGACTGTTAGTTGTTATTCGTTTTATAATGTGTATATTTTTTCTAATTGTTTTTAGAAAAGAGAAAAAGATGCGTTTGAAGTTCAAAATGGGAACAGAATAGCGACAATTATTTTCTATGTAAGTGTCATTACGTCATAAGCAGTACTGTTAGAAATTTTACTTTCATTTATTCCATCTAACTTTTAATTCAACTTAATAACCAGTAACTTCATTTATCTGATATGGATACTGAGACAAGTTGCTCCATTCGTTAGGAATATACTTCACACGAAGACTATGTACTTACTGTGTAGATGAAAGATATGCGTTCTACTTGTTGGAATATTTAATTTAATTTGCAGTTTGGTTTAATTGTGTAACCTGTAGATTTGCGATACTTTTTACTGTTGTTAAAATCGGAGTCTTATCAAGAGCTATACGGATTGAAAAGAAAAACGTTAGTTTTTCGAAGCCTTGATGTCTTCTGCGATATGTAAGCATTGGACAGTTTACTAATTTTAAATGGGCAGCCGAAAGTTGTGCACTATCTCTCAAATGAACTTTGTTTTTCTGAACAGATGTTGGGTGGAAGCGATACTGATGACCATGATTTAACCATAACAGTCAACTGAATTTTCGTGATCAGCCCATTTACCCACCTTTGTGTGAGCCAAGATTGTGAAGTTCAGAACCTTTATAATGTGTGTTTACAATAGCTTTTAGTATTCACCACTTTCGCTAACTGATTCAAAAACCTTATTCATTTTGAATAACATTTCTATTTTCTTGTCAAACGTGAAAATGTAGCGTAGCTATCCTCATAGAAACCATTATTCCAATAGCCTAACTATGCACAAACTATTTTCTGGAATATCAGATTCATATAGTCCTAAGTAAGCCAGAGAGAACCAGGTGGATTCTTTTAGGTACCCAAGGTGGCGATCATGTCATCATCATAGAATATTTTGCAACATTTTAACATTTATCAGTGTATAATCTATTCTCATACTATTTTCTGGGGACAGTATTTAATACTGAAGACATTTAATGTTAAAATTAAGTGTCGACATGGATCGTAATGAATTGCATCTTTCCAGTCACATTTTGAAGTGAAAATTCAAGCGGTAACAGCAAATAGTACTTATAGACTTAGTGGATTTCTGAATCATGATTATTTAGCACTGAGCAAAATACATACAAAACTCATAAATATAAGTATGGCGTACTTTTCATATCTGACAAATGCTACAGAAAACAAAATTATGTACAGCATACATCCTTAGCATATTACTGAATAACCAGAGGTGACTACGAGAAATCAAGCTGTTAATTCACTCAACCTAGTAACTGCATTGTATTTCTCCATCTTTGGACCTCAATTATTGCTGAACAGCATTATTGAGGACCAGAAAACAAAAAACAGCTTATTTTTAAGAAGAATTTCTTCTCATTGTTTGATTTAATGCCATACAAATCTGCTACTTTAGATTATTAACAAACATATTTTGTGTACAAATAGATGTACTAGATATTGTAGAGATTACTAGTAATCATTTTATTTGTCCGATTCATTCTACTGGAAGCCTAAATTTAATGCAACCTATCTACTGCACAATACTTTATTCTTAAATAGTCTTAAAGCTAGTTATATGCTATTCACAACCTCAATATATATTGAATATGTTTCATGCCAAAGCATATTAAATTAAATGAAAATTTGATGGTCAACTGTTATTTTGGAAACTGTGCTTTCAGGAAACCTGAAGATTACCAAATGATTCAATTTGTGGACAACTTAAACCCCTTTCTTCCAGCACATATAGCAAAATACTTGCATGTGGATAGAAAAAGGTATCTCTATGCACTGTGAACACTTTTTAACTGACACTTGTGGAAACGTTCTTACATATGTTTCTTCATGCAGTTTCTCTGACATGTAGTGTGATTTAGAGGAACGTGTTCGTCTGAAGTCCAGTCTGTTAAAGATATTGTAATTTGCTTGTTGTGGCTAGCAGAGGAATCCGGGACCCACGTTTTGCTTACTTGAGACTCGTCAGCTGGATGTACCTGAACCCTAGTGAGTGATGTTGTTCTCACTGAGACTCGAACCACGTGCCCATCGTTTCAAACCTCGAGGCTATATCAACTATGCCACGGAGGAACGACAGCCATTTCTTGTACAACGGGCATTATTGATTACTATTTATTGATATACAAGTATTTCACTCACAAGTATTTCAATAAATTGTTAAAGATATTGCCTGAAGTTTATCATGGAAAGTGGAATGCATAGGATACTTAAGGATTTGAAATGGTGGGGAATGTTTGTAGCTCAGTTGGATGGTCTTGGTTTTGTTCTCTGTTCTCTGAGCTGGGTTTCTTTAGTTGTGGAGCTTTCGTCGCCTTGCTAGACGACAGTGTCACCACTAACTTCAGTATGAATTGAGCTGTCAATATCTCTCCGTGAGTGATTCAGTAGGTTACCCTGACGAACTGGTCTGTGATTGGTTGTTTCCCTTGATTGTTGTATCACTAACTGCATGGATTTTCTTGTTGGCTGTTCTTCTGCCGATACTGTCGTCTAGAAAGACGACGAAAGCTCCACGATTAAACAACCCAGCTCAGACATCAGAGTACAACCAAGACTTTAGGATTAACTTTATCTATACGTCGTCGGAAATTCAAAACATTCATAGGAATAAATCTGAAGTGAAAACATGGTTATTGTAAAGGCATCTACTACAGTTCATACCTCTGTTTTAAATACTCATAAAAAGATTTAAGTTGCCAACCATAAGTTTACATCATCTGCAGGCGAATAAGAGTATCTGATTAATGTTTCTTGGTTATTGTTCAATTGTACAAAGGTTCGCATACTTAACTATTCAATTTTAATGCTCAAACAACTGACAGTCAAAATTTAAAGTAGAACAAATGACTGATTAGTTCTTTTCTGAAAAGAAATTTTAAAAGTTTTATGCCATTTTTAATTCTAGCTAAGTGATATACAGGCTGGTGGAGCTACTGTATTCAATCGCATCGGTGCACGTGTAGTACCGAAACAAGGAGCTGCTGGCTTTTGGTTTAATCTTTTGCCAAGTGGTGAGGGGGATTTACGAACTCGACATGCAGCTTGTCCTGTCTTAGCTGGTTCGAAATGGGTAATGAACCTGTGGTTTCATGAACGCGGTCAAGAATTCCGCCGACCATGTGAGTTGGAGCAAGGGGTTATTGAAGCAGATGACGGATTTTGAGTTTAAGAAATTCTCTTTTTTTCTGACCTTGGTACTTTTAACTTGGTGTCTTTTCGTTTTGTATTTATTCTGTTGAACGTGTAAACCGATGCTAACAAAGACATTAAGAGATATTTAAAACCGGTGTTCCGGTGGAAAAGCAACAAGCGAGTACATTAGTAGATATTTCTGTGTATGAAATACAATATAATCCACTTAATTTCTTCTGTATTTTCTGAACAAAACTGATCTCTTACAAGAAGCAGTTATCGATATTTCTAGGCCACTTAACTTGGGTAGTGTTGTATGCAGGTGATAAATTGGATTTGATGTGTTTTTTGTTTGAGAAACCAACTCTAATGATTTAATTACTTCGAAAATGAAGTGGAAAGTGTTGCACACTAGTTCATATCATGCATCGTTCTGGAGATATGGCATTTTCAAACTATAAAGAGGTAAGATCAGAGTTTTTCCTGCTTGAACAACAGATGCCAGTCGACAAATTAATGTTTACTCAGTGGCCAGTTTACGGTTGACTTAGACAATTAGATAGTGTAACTCTGTTCTTTTTAATTCTGTAAAGAGCAGCAAAAAATTACTGTCATTATTCTGAGTTACATGTGCACTTCACACTCGTTTGCGTAATGCAGCATAAAAAACTAACTCAGAGTTGTCAGAATACTGAGGATAAAACATTTTCGAATATGAATTTTAATCAGATAACGGATGCAAACAAAGCGTGTAATGAATCCGAAAACTCCGGTAAAACTACCCAACGGAACACTTTACAAGATTTTATGATTCATCATGGAAACACCTACAGATATGAAGATATGAAACAAAGCATGATAGGACAGTAATGAAACTTGAGGCATCAAAGGGAGATCCAAAAAACTCGAGAAAATTTGCTAGACTGAAGGTATGATTAGAACAGCTGGTTAACGAATGTTCTACTCGGTATAGTAAGGAAAAAGAATGAATGAATAATAGTAAAAGCTGTTCATTAAACAGAATGAACCTAAAAGAATGACCAGAATTAGGACAAAACTATAAGGCTGAATAAATGTCATATTGTTGTGTAAGTGTTACAACAGCAGACTTTAGCTAAGTACCCCTTTGCTTCTTCCAGAGGAATTCGTTTTCTGGTCTTGAAATGTAGCTGTGAACGTCTTATTTTGGTTGTATTGTGTTCTCTGAGCTGGGTTGTTTAGTTGTGGAGCTTTCGTCGTCTTGCTAGACGACATTGTCACCACTAACTTCAGTATGAATTGAGCTGTCAATATCTCTCCGTGAGTGATTCAGTAGGTTACCCTGACGAACTGGTCTATGACTGGTTGTTTCCTTCTATTGTTGTCACTGATTGGATAGATTTTCCTATTGGCTGTTCTTCTGCTTGACCTCTGATGTTTTTGTCGTTTATCATTTTTCTCATTGATTGTTAGATTAGGTCTATGTCTATACATCTATTGATTGCTGACTGACCTGGATGCCAAGTTTCTAGGAATTCTCTGATATTTTTTGTGTTTCCTCTGTCCAAAATTTCTACATTGTCGAAATTGAATGCACGTCCATAATTATCCACTTGCATTGAAATCAGTGATGTGCTGATGATGTGGTTTAAAAAGACAATGAATGCTCTACAACTAAACAACCCGGCTCAGAGAACACAATACAACCAAGACCATCCACCTGAGCTAGAAATATTCTTCACCATTTCAAGAACGTCTTATTCGTTTGTCTAATGACAATTTTAAAGGATTTGATAGCATTATGCTTTACTTGGAATCTAGAAGATACTTCAAAAGAAAGTTACTTCTGAATATTCTTAGCAGCTGGACGAATTCTGGGTTGATGGACAGACACTGTATTTCTGTAGGCTCAATACGCTTGTTTCTGAAAAAATCCAGCTGATACCATCTGTGATGGCAGGGATGGATATCATGCCTTTTTCGCCACACTTAGACGTACCTAATTGACTCCACAGTAGATATGACTCAGTTATCAAGACTTTGAGTAGGAAAAACAGTATATCCACCTACACAAACTAGCAGATCCTACTCCCTTTCTTACTTTGAAGTTTGAAATAAAATTCTGAACTTTAAGGAGAGTCGGAGGACCAGCGCTTACATCACATGAAGGTTCAGCCTCAATGCTGGACAACTGAAGCGCTGCTGTGGATTAACTGAAGCCAGCTTCAAAGTCGTCCGCCAAACGTTCTTCCCGGCTGTCGTGGGAGTTTGTCGCAATACCACCTTTCTGAGTGTCGGTTTCACTAACTATCGTCTTCGTACTGCCAGTATCTTTAATAAGCCTAAATAACTGTCGGGTATTACCCAACCCTAATGCCTTCTGCATCTCTCTCGCTCTCGCCACCCATCAACGCTAGTGGTCATTGCGAAGACTTAGTCAGTTCCCATTGAGACATTTGAAAACCCGAGGTAATTCAGGGGAAAAAAATCTTTTCGATGAATAGTTTTCAGAAGCTGTACAATCGTATTTACGCTAAGTGCAAACAAACAGATTAGTCTGATATTTGGTGCTAGGTCAACACTAGGCCATGCAAACGGAATGTTCTAGGGTGAAATAGTCGGTGGATTCTAGAGTCAGAAAAGGATTGCGTAATCAAGTATGTATAAAGAAAATATGCCGTAGACTAACGCAATGACCAAAGGGTTAAAAAGTAAACAGGCCAAAAATAATAATACTAATTGTAATTAATAATCTGAGTATTATGAGAATCTTAGTAATAGATTGGAGCTAACATGTCAAGTAAATCGTAAAGTAAAAATAAAAATTAATGATGATCAGTAAATAAGAGTAATATGAATAATGAAGCAATAAAAAAAGTCAAGAAGGATTATTATCACGTCAAAACAAGAGACTGAACGCATTTCTTGTGTATTCAGAGCTCTGGGTTTAATTGTTAGATTGCCAACACCTCTGCTATACATAAGTGACGAGTCCGAGCCCCTTTCGAGCCGTTTGCTTTGACTTTGTATATGATTTTATTAGAAGACTGTGAGGAGACGACATGGCCAAAGTAGTCCAAATGATCCAAGATGGAATTGTTACTTGCCCTGCTTTCTCCTGTGGATAGTCACATAGGAAAGTGTTCGGATATACGTTTGAAAAGACTGCGCTTTGTGGAGCATACTCAGTTAATTTAGGTTTCAACTAATTTTGCTCCTCATTGTGACCAGAATCAGCTGGAATGAGTCTTCTCACATCAGTCAGTTCGGATAACGTTACTGAGATTCACTGGTTCTCGCTGACCTTTGGATGTAGGTTACCAACTATTTTTACTTGTGTTTCTACAGCAGATTAATACAGCTGAACATGTCTGTGGCAAGGCAGGTTACATACCTATATAGTGCAACATTTACACTTTATAATGAGAGACGCAATTCACAGGTATTTGACGATTACAGTTCAACAATGAGGCTTAAAATAATAATTAACAGGTTGATATAAACGGCTACAAATGGCGCAAGAAATATTTTACTAAATTGTCTCTTAAAATAGACACAACCAATCACTAAAAAAAACTTGACCGAATTTTACATCTGTTGTCTGATGCACTATGACAACTTGAATAAAAGTAAAATAGGAGTTTTCCAATAAGCTTACTTGTCCTGGCTTTTATCTCGCTACCAACAGTGATGGGAGGAAAATGTTTATTGAGTGGTAGATAACAGCGTAAGTGGCAGGAAGCCTCAGTGAAAATACTGGTGGCTATTTAATCCACCAAGACTGATACTTTCTTAAGTTAGATCAAATCGAATGACATGAAATAAAACCTTAGTTCAATCTTTTCAAATGAATACTTTTCTTCAAATTTCAACAGAATCACTGAGGGAATGCCATAACATTTACAATGAAAGAAAATGGAACGACAAAGAAAGAGTATAGAATTGAATCGGAAAGTTGAGAATAATTAGCAAACCATAATTCAGCGAAGAAAGTTATTTTTACCGGTGAATTATTTTCAGATGCTACAGATCCGTGATTATAGTCATAACGGAAAAAACAACCTTCAATGACTAATGGGTCCATTCGAGGTCACCAAAATTGCTTTTAGGATTACAAGGTCAACACAAAGATTTGTATGAGTTGGGAAAATGTTCCTAGAATTACGAGATGATTGAGTAATAATTTGTAAAGTAATAAGAGAGGTAAAAAAAAAGGCATTACGTTAGTATTGAAATTAATACGTAGAGAGTAAGGAAGAGAGGATGAAAACAAAATTTTCACAAATAAGATGAATGAAGTCTCAAGTAGACTATGACTAAGAGAGCACCATAAGTCTGGAAAGCAGTTGCTACAAAACACCCCGGAAGTGCATAAAAACAGATAGATATCGTCCTTGGAGAATAAACAACTTCACTGTTGTCTAGCCCTATGCGCTGATTGAACTCTATTGATCATTTGGCCATATGATCACCAGGTTAGGAGACTCACCATCGTGTTGCACCGAGAGAGATGTTAGTTGGATGGGTGCAATCGGCAGGAATCCTTGGGTACTCTTAACCCGTAGATTTTAACATCTACTCTGCGTGAGCATCTTACAAGCCTATAAAATCGGTACTACGCAACTCTGAATGTGATATGATTTTCTAGACAATTGGTTGTCCATTAGGAAGCCTCCTTTCACACATATTTAGTCGCATAAACGACTAGTTGTTTTTCAAAGCCTAATGTTATTGTTACCTCATGGGTTACATGTTCCCATTTCTTTACCTCGGATAGTGGAACTGCCTCATTATTTAAAAAGTGCAATATTATTTCAGAAGGAACAGTTGTTGAATGAAAAGTTGAAAATAACGGATAATGAAATTTCTGGTTTTGTAGATTATAAATTGAGATCATATTTAGTTGTGAGACTGAGATCCAGCTATTGGAATCTAATTTAAACGACATCACTGAACAATTTCAACAAACTCAGTGGGAAGCATTGGACAAGAAACTTTTTAGTAGCATAAACTTTTCTGAACACCTAAAAAGGGGCTAAATACTTGCACTTCAATGCATGGTTATTTCTATGAAAGTTATTATTATAATTATTTTCTCTTAGGTTCCTAGTGGAACATGGGGCGATGTATCAAGTAGGGTATTAAGTGCCAAGAGTTTCTGCTAGTCCTTATAGTTATGTCCAAAGAAGCCTTGCGTAATCACGGGTAGAGAAATCAGATGCCAGAGATTTGATCTTTTGAAGGGAGTCGGATGCCAACAATGAAATGATGTAAACATCCTCAAGGTTATTCAATATTGTATCCAAATTTGACAGCGGGTTTTAAGATCTTATTTAACGTGAACAACTGAAACGTTTATTCACCTAAGCTATAGAAAAAGATAGTAGAGATTTCAGTAGTTCACGAATATGACACTAGTTTCACTAATTACTTGTACGTGAAGTGCATGCACCCATATATACCAAGAAGAAATTGTTTAGAAGAAAAACACTAAATTTTTTCATGAAGATCAGATATGAAATGAAGACCAATGATCCTTACTGAGTGCAGTTAAACGTCATCTTCCTCCAGCGGTCCAATGAGATGCTAAGGTCAAACATACTGTAAACAACAGTGTTACTTCCCAACACCTTATTTTTAAGCCATTTGCTTCCTACCATTCGACTCCTGTAAACTGACACCAAACACAGTTCATAACAGTTTAATATCTTTCAGTTTAGTGATTATTTTAATAACTTGACGAATGAAATTCAATGAGCAGTTGGGATTTAGTCGTTGAATCGGTTACTATTCAGTCAGTGAACACTATGCATTTTTGAGGCTGAAGGTTGTCTTTAGTTTTATAAAAGATCTCATTAAGTTGAATTCCTGCATCTTTTACTACTGATAATTATTTGCAACTAATCGTAGTAATGAGTTGTAGTTACAATGGGATTTCGAGAGTTAAACAGTGTAATGAACTGTCGTAGATATCGTCTTTGGGTTCACAAGAACCCACTAGGAGGGGAGTGATATGTAACGGCCCATAATTCCCCAAAATCGATAACCTAGGGTTCAACGTGATTCAACATTGGCGCTGACCTTCATAGTCTTATTGCACTCGCTAAGCTGAAGGTACACGGTCTAGCATCAACGCCATTTGCCACGCTGTCGTGTTACGCTGCACTGCTCCTAATCGATCCTCTAGTTAGCTAGTTGGAATGCATTGGTATTTTGGCATGATCTCTCAAATATACGATTCCAATTTGACTATGCTACTATGTTCTCCCTTGGTCTTGCATTCACGGGTATATTTCAAGTACGAATAATTAGTAGTTGGCCTTTGCGTCTGTCAAGTTGGCACAAGGACGATTTCTAAAGTGTTTAAACCGTGGACATTTACGAGCTCAGCTTTACGCTTCTTACTGTTTCATCCCATTGAATTAATGTTCAGTTTAAATATTATTGGACAACATGTAGATCTCTGGGATTAAGGATTTGTCTACATGATCTCTAAATTACACTTTTATTCAAATATCAACTATTATTCTTTTCACTTCTTTTTCATGTAAAGGCTAGTTGTGTTTCTGACTTGAACTCTTTTAAATTACCACAAATGTTAACCATAAGTATCGAATTTTAGAGTTTCAAGTTTTTTATTGAAGTCTTTGTCAGCAGCTTCACTTGACCTCAACAGTTTGAGCAGAGCCTGCGTTTCATATTTGAGTGAGATATTTTGAAATCGTGGTTTCGAAATTATTCGAATTTCACTAGAAAGATATTGCTGAACCCAATTGTAATCTTCTGATTGTGTTTTCTCAAAAGCACAATATCATACAAATGAGCATACAGAATAGTGTCGGTCCATATAAAAGATCTGACTAGGTGATTGCTAGACAAGGGGACTTTCAATATTTATAGTGCAGCAAATATAGAAAACTGAGTGAAATAATTTTGCTTCCACTTTGTGAAAGTTGACGACACTGAGATAATAGGTTTCCCTAAACGATTCTGACTTCGTGTATCTGGTTCCAAATCGGTCACGAGATGCGCTGAATCCAATTTAAAGTCGGTTATACTTTTGATTGTCCTCAGATCAAGAGTATGCAGCTTTACAAGGTAGCATTGTAGTGAGTGCTACTGATAAGAATGGATATAAGTAGTATATGTTGAGAGGTCGTCAGAAATCATAGGCAATTACCAGGAATGGGTAAATATTCTGCCCACAGAAACGCAGGAGACAATGTGGGCGTATAAAGAGCAAGTCAAGATAGAAGTAGGAGAGGAAAGGAAACACATTGTACTAATGGCTGTTTTAGTGTAAAGTGTACAATATTTAATCAGTACTGTACAAGTTATATTAAACATTTTGTACTGCGTCTCAATCTTTGTCTTTTATTCCAGTCTTAAATAAACCTTAGAAGGGCAGAAAAATTTTGCTCAATATTAATTAGCAGGAAACACCACATGCCTTTTGCACTCCATCTAAACAAACCTTGGGAATCAGCTCAAAAGTTAAATACAGACAAAATACTGTCGTTGGGTTATGTGCTGTAGGGAAATAAGGCGGAAATGTGTTTATGAGATATATCTCAGGATGCAACTTCAACGATAATTGTTGCTTGAGTACTTCTTTCAAATGATTACTGATGACTGTCTAATGCATTCTGACACATAGTTGAAAGTCAGTGAACTTCCCAACTTTGTACATACAACTTTAAATGTTAACACAGGTTGTGTGAAGTTGCATACCTAGTTCAAAAGCTGGTAACGTTGCCTTCCTAAGTGAATATGAGTGAGGTTGAAATAAAGCTTGAAGTTCTTACGTGTATTCAAAGCGAATAATAACAGTTTTTCAGGAATAAATGTTCTCAAGCTTGTCAGCAGCATTTCCTATTATCGCTAAGGTGTTATTCGTGTGTTAATAATAGCATACAGAAGTTTTAACGAGACTGCTGAACAGATTGTCTGATTTTTATGGACCTTGATGCAATCAGAGTCAACTATATTAAAAAGCCGGTTTTGAAATTTTATTTCCTATCTGTGAATTCATCTGTTCTGATGACCAGCAACCTCTTCACTGAAAGCTCTCTACATGTCGATTGTCAGGCAAGATGAGGAGCAAGTATTTAAGATTCTATGAATGTATTACTAAATATAAAAACTACAATACAGTATTTAGTTCGAATTCAATGGGATGAAGAAAGTATGACGAATAAACTAAACTGATAAACTTTTGTTTTTGAAAACAAACTGATCAAAGACTTTGCTGTGTTTTTTATGTATTATGAATCGAATTGCTAGCGTGATTGTCTACACACGTTAACTCTGCATTCTCAAGTGTTGTAGATGGAGTAAATAATTTTATCCTATGTATGTAATTCCTACTTATCTCATTTCATTATGTACACATATACGCTATTTCTGCCCGACTGATTCAGAATGGTGTGCTAAAAACTTTGTTCAGAAATACCGAAATATCTTTTAGAATAAAGCCAATACTAACATTGATAATATTATTATTATTATTGTTATTATCATAATATGTACTACCATTTACTACATTATATGGCTGAGTTATTCTCACATAGAAATAGTAGTAACTGATTCGAAGAGTGAAGTTGAGGTGGTGTGCGTGTGCACATTTTTTGGTTGCCTGTCGACTGTAATTCTATTACGAAGTTCATGCACTGAACATCAACATTTTGAAAAGTCTAAAAGAAGCATAGCATAGATTCATCTTATTTTATCAAATACTCACCAACTATTCACAATCTCCAATATTTTAATATCAGTTTTTATGTACATTGATATTAAGAGGAACAGATCGGCGTGTAGGGTGAATACAACAAGTGCACAAGAATCACAAGTTACTTCAGTGAAAATATAAATATGATCGAACGACGTCATCGGTCATATTAAGATTCCAAATTCCAGCATTTGTGTCGTTAAGTCAGTGGGCTAGAATATCAGGTGGCGATAATAATAGAGGCGACCGGCGATCCCTGAAGAGTTGACTGACATCATTGGGGTCTTCATATTGTCTATAAATAGGTACATTGCATCGCTAATACCTGCCAAGACACGCTTGGAATGTATGAAATAACATAGTGGAATTATGATTTGGCATTGAGAAACACAGATCAAACAAAGGAGAGGAGGATAGAGCCTAATATCAAGCAAAACTATCAGTTACTACCATACTAACTTCACCAATTCACTGGCTGTCACACAACGTAGAACCTATGAACACGGTAAGGTCAGGTATACTACTATATATTTGTTCCGTCACAAGTGGTAGCTCACGCAGCAAAGAAGTGACTAATCACTAGTGATGGGTTCCAATAAAGAATCTTCGGCCGTTTTCGTTGATGTGCTAACTTTCCACGAGACGTTGAATCCAATATTGATGTGTGTATCCTGCTGCATTATTCTGATCGGGTTATCTGGTGAGTATTGCAGGCGAGTGGGATTAGACGACATGTCAACTAAACGAATCCATGATATACTTCAAGTTCATTCGTTATTTGTGAGTCAATAACCTCAGATCTCACCAAGTGATCGTCTCTGTCGACAACAGCCCTCAACAGTTGACCGCACTGCATCACGCACTCTGATCAAATATGATGATCAAAATCAACAAGCAATCTTGTTCCTGTTTCCTGTAGTTGGTTGAGACCATTAGGCTTGCCTACTGAGTGTGTCAAGCTGGTTTGAGCAAGTCAACAGCTACCTTCAAAAACTGTATGAAAGCCTTACTTTCCACATGGAAATGATACATTCAAAAACCGAAGTCCTCGTTCAACAATCTGAGTTTCATCAGTGTTACATGAAAAAAGACAACAGCAGTCTAGCCAACCAATAGAATATTCATATCTCATGTCGAAAATCGTTTAGTAAAACAGATATATCAGTGAAAATGGATCGTCCGAGAGATTTATATCGGGAGTATTCACACATCTAAGCCGTGCTATTAGTGCAGAAAAAGAGGTGGGAAGTGGTGACAACCACCTCAAGTGACTGGAAGAAAAGTAGACGACCATAAATACACGTTTCATCTCGTCATAACCTGGAAGTATGTGACGATTTACATCAGATTTGTCACAGCCAGTCGATCGTGGGAATTTAGACACGGCAAAATAGACAACTCGAACAAGAACAATGTAAAAGTGTAATTGGACATATAACTTATTTCGAGGAACTTCCTTCGGAGGACGACAAATTATATACACACGCGAAATAATACCTATCACTTTGACGAGATTGTGATAAACCTTACAGATCATAACAGTAATACATTAACGACCTGGCTGTTTGAGTACAAGCGTAGGAGGTTGCCATGGTAAACGCACGATGCTAGAGCACAGGATACTGGATAGTCAGCTGCCAACACACTAATGCAGCAAATTGAAGAACTCGAGTAGATTATGACGCGAAACCAACAGTTCACGAGTCTCACCTGCATGGTCACTTTAATCACCGTGTTGTCTATAAATATAGCCGAACGTAATTTTCAATTATATTTCCATTCATATGGCTGCTACCTTCTACTAGCGAAAGAATATCAAATGAGACAGAAAACGTGAATGATGGAATAGCAAGACTTGCGGACATAATGTTTTGATAGAGTTTAATGACCTCCATTCTGTACTATTGAGGACCCGTAAAATGTTGTAGATTTTTCAACATATATCAATGTGATGATGCCTGTAAACTGGCTTCTCTCATGCTAAATTACTAATGTGGGAATAAAATATTTACTTACTTATTTATAATATGAAACACCATCTGGAGGTAAATCACATCAGACCAGACGATCGACTGGACGTCAGGTGTATTATCGCCAACACTGACATCAAGACTGAAACCATGGGAGCACATGACAATGAAAGTAACGATGTGTTCTAAACAGACTTTACAGAAAACCCTCAGTTCACAAAAAGCACAAAACAATGAAATAACGTCAGGCAAAATGTAATGATCCCTCATCGCTCCCCGTCCTGTAACCGGGACTTCATGAAATAAGAAGGCATACCCACTTCCAAAATCTAATGCTAATTCACAGAATACGGATTTTAATTCAGCTGAATATACAGGATTGACCGCATAGAATGAATAGAAATGCGAAATCTCCACGAAGACAAGCATAAAATCAAAGTTGAATTCCATGTACATGTATGTATATGAAGGCCTTAATATTCTTCATTAATCAGGTACACTGCATCGCTAATTATGAGACAAAACTATAGGTCAAGCATCAACTGAATGAGTACAGCAAAAACAGCTTTGAATTTGATGAGAACTGATCTGAGGAACACAAACAGATTAAGCATATACATCTCCATTAATAAAGTAACATTGGTTATTATATTTGCTGATCCAAAATGTCCAGTGGTATTCATATTTCCACTGTGAAAACAACTACTACACTTAGGAAAGGATGTAGGTCTGAGTTAAGCTATTATCCACATTAGCCTACTTTCGTAATCGTAGGTGCAGGTTAAGGCATTTCGCATAAAGTAGCTGTTACATTTCACAAGAGGAATAAGGAGTGGAATGCAGAAATTTAATTAAAGTCATTTATCACCAGTCAATAACGGAGAGGCAATTGTTGACTTCATATCAACCAGACATTTTCACGCCTCCTCACCAACCACACACGTTCAGGTCTGCATGATCTAGCAACCAATCATCACAACAGCCTGGTAAAAGACAAAAGAAGCTTCCAATTGATAGTCATTCAACTCATTCTCCAGTGAATAAACTAAATAAACACGCAATTCCTCTCCCGATGAGATATCTGCATGCACAATTAGTCGTCTAGTCTAGTCCACAGAGCGCAATGACTAAACCTAATGATTAGGGATACATGAATGACATTCCACAGCTCAACCCCGTGCAGATGTACGCACAGCCACATTGGTTTGAATATTCTGATCATTGAGATTTGCTGATAACTCACCACCAGCCAACATAAAATGGACCACTTTTCAGTGAACAGTCGATGCGTTAAACGCTTTCCTACAAGGAGACAGTAACTACTGGAACAGATCAGTGGTAGCGTCACGGAATGCAGTAATAAGGGAAAGAGGTTGGAAACTGTGAAGCGCATCAGTTCTCTCCAGGTTGCAGATACATCACGGTAAAAACTGCTGAAAAGAAGGGAACCTAGTAGCACAGCTTCCTGCTGTCTGCCACAAACAACATAAAATATTCAGCTTCCTAAACAACTTATCTCATTTCCCTGTTGCAATTTCGTAGTCGTCGTTCGTCGTTTGAATCCTGACAACAACATCTACCCTCGATTCCACCAGTCATCTCTCTACCCAGAGATCGGGCCGTCCTCCAGACAAAATCGTTTCAAATGTTTCGAAATTCAATTATATGAATATCCTCCTTCGATTGTGAAGCTGACCTGTTGATCTCCAGTTCTGCCTAGTATTTATGTCGTTACTGACATTCACATTGCAACCAAATCCAGATCCCATTGTCACTTCCCTGCTTCACACATGTGGCAATGTTTCACAAATTCAAGGCACACACCTAGTCTGCACAAAATTTCCCATTCCTCATGATCATAAGAAGAGGAATGACATGAGAAGACGTAATCTTACATGCCTCCCATTAAAAGCCAGCATTTCAGGATATCGTAACCTGTTCCACCACTGAATCACAAATATATTCTGCTAGTGTACACCAGCAATGGTATTTAATTGCCTCCAAACGTTCTATGCACACTGGTACTAGGCAGGCTGTCTAACTGATATGAAGTGCTTATTCAGCAAATCACAAACATAGTCTGATAAACTGAATACCTTGATCACAATGTTGATCATGTGATGCAAAATAGTGCTATTTCACGTGTAGCATTATGATATGAAATTGAGTGAAGAAATAGTCTCAAGGACGCTTTCCAGATGTAACACAAGTATATCTCATTGAGAAAAACCAGAACATGTGTGTGTTCGTCATCCATGTTAAACATCAAGGCATCGAAATTGATTCCCTGAGTTTGTAAGAGAGACACAGCAATATTTCACACCAGATTCAATTTCTGAAATAATGATAAAATAATGGCAAAAAAACACAACACAAGTTCCTCTGGTCACATCAAGTTAAAAAATTATTTTAGCCGAGTAAGTTCAGAGTTATTCACGTGAGGAGGATTGAAGTCAGTGTTAGATCTAAAAAGGTGAATAATTTACCTATATGTAGTGTTTATATATGTATGGATCACAGCATGTTTGAAACAAATGATTCTAATTTTCGCATGAAAGTCTGGCTCCAGCTTCAAAGAAATAATCAAAAACTGCAGTTTTTGACTATGGATAGGTACCTGTCCATTCTAAATGGTTTCCAATTAATTTCACACTTAACGCGTTTTAATTTTAAAGTATTAAACTCTCTTGACACACTAAAAGTTAATCTTCTTTGATATAAGTCAATATGACTCGGTTCTTGAGTTTATAGGAATTCTATACTTAGCATTTTGATTCTTTTTCATACAGTTTTCAGACTTGAGGTAAAGACGCTGCTAAGTTGTTAATTAATGAGTTGGTAAGAACCTGATCGTAATGGAATATCTGAGTTGTTTATTTCTGCAACCTATAAAAGTGAAGGGCTAACTGCTTTTTGATGATGAAGAAAGCCATGTTAAAGTTCCTAGTTTCTCTTTCCAGGTGGTAGTGTTTGCTGGTCCTGGCTTTTTGTTTGGTGTGGCTCGTGGATTTGTGGTACTTAGTTTCTTATTTTGACCCTTGCCTTTTTGTAGTCAATAGAGTTTATAACAACTGCAATATTTCCTTTATCCTTTCTGGTTATG
Source organism: Heterobilharzia americana (assembly GCA_944470555.2). Lineage (NCBI taxonomy): Eukaryota > Metazoa > Platyhelminthes > Trematoda > Strigeidida > Schistosomatidae > Heterobilharzia > Heterobilharzia americana. Next base: position 42,421,217 of record OX104134.1, read on the forward strand.
GTTATCTTTGCATAGCTGATAATGTAGCTTTTGATTATTTCCGAACCAGACTTTAATGCAATAAATCGTAATTATTTATTTAAAACACATACTTAGTGTCAAATTTTCACTCAGCACCCTATATTTCTGAAGGTATGTGGTTTAATCGTGAACAGTATTCCTATTCATTCAGTAACACTTCCGTTTTATGACAAAATTGGTATTTTGATCGTTACCTTGATAGCCATAAAGTGTTTTGCTATTCTTATTTCTACGGAGTATGTATTTTTGGTGTTGTTATTCAATGTAGATATAAATAGTCAAACCAACAAGTCAGTGCCACTAAGTGTAATGAGGTGCCAAAAGGAATTAGCGGTATGATCCGCGTCGACTGTCGGATTGGTGAAAATGTCTAGCAAATTGTAGACTCTCAACTTGTGTCTAACTGGAATATAACCAGAAAGAAGTAATTGAAATATAGCTGTAGAAAACGATAATGGCTGTTTTAAAAAAATGAGCTTTTAAAAATCCGACGTAGGAGTTTTACTGCTGTTTCTAACTTTCTTACTTTTCCATTGTCATCAATGGTTACGGTGAATATATACCATCAGTATCTTTCGATAAAACCCATTTTTATCTCTCAAGCTAAAATTCGTTACTTCCCAAACTCAGAGTACAACTAATATATCGACACCTCATTTCTGTACAGTAATCCAAATGAATATCACACTTGTAACTCTAGTCTTGCATGTCAAAGGAAGTACATTTTGACTTCAAACCTTTAGCTGTTCTTACGCTCTAAGGCTTTCAGGATGTGACAGCGCCAATTCAGACACTTGCTAAGTCAAGCTTAGTGCCATTCTACTAATTGACTAGAGTCAAGTGATGACTAGTCATACAAGCCTTTTATGCATATCTCAGCGAAGAAAAACGAAAGTATAATCAAAGACTAAATTTTTAGTGGATAAAATCTATCTTGCTATATAGTTCATAGTGCAAACGTTGAAAGCAGAATCAGTTTCGGACAGTTGAAGTTTTCATGCTGTAGACTTGATCCGTTTCATTACCTTTTAAAAGTTAGGGGAATCTTGTAATATTTGATACTTGTAAGGGAATGTCTGTGTCTAAGATAAAATTAAAAGGTATGTTAATCCTGGAGGGTAGCCTAGTGCGTGGATATGCATGCTGTTGCTGACTGGTAGACAAGAATGATGATTAAATTCATCAGTCAGGTGCTTGGTACAGGCCTGTCTAAAAGCACTAACACAACTAACTACTGTGGTGCATAAGTAAACATTCTTTAGCGTTATTCCTTGGTTTTCACTCAATTTTAGGGTGTTACAATTATGTCTCAACTGGATTTAGCAATGCAGAACAAAGTGATCAAGCATTTGGAAGAAATAGAAGAAGCTGGAGAGATGGTGTTGGCAAAACAACAAGAGTGCATAGTTTATGATAGAAATCGACAAAAGTCACGTGAAGCCGTGCGAAAGCTGATCCAACTGGAGTCGGAAAATAAGCAATGGGTTTGTTTGTCCGATCAATTTTTTCTTTTTCCATCCACTGGTCTAAGAAGAGCACTTGAAGAAGATATTAAAGTTTATGATTCCGAAATTCAAAAGTTAAAAGACCAATTAAAAGAAGATGTTAACTGGTTACACGAACTTGAAGAAAAAGAGCCACTCAAAGGATTTGACCTTTTAACTATCAAAAGCGAAAGCCACTACAATGTTTAGCTCATGTACAGACCTAAATAAAATCATATTTTTTATCCCCTTGAGTTTTATGTCTGATCAAGTCCCTATTTGGTAAGATTTCCCTTCCATTCAATCTGGTTTCAGATGACTAATCCACCTGTTTCTGGTCACAGACGTTATAACCCACTATTAGATGAATGGATTATTATTTCTCCACAAAGAATTCAACGTCCTTGGGCAGGTCAAATAGAAGTCGACAATTGTAAACCCGTAAAAGCCACGGAAGATTCTGTTGTTGAAAATTCCAAGAATCCCTTATCTCCCGGGTCTCTTCGTGCAAGTGGCAAAATCACACCTGATTATGATTCTGTTTATACATTTCACAACGATTTTCCAGCTCTGGTAAGCATTATATCTTTATGTTATACATCAATAAATCTCGCGTGTTATAGTACAACTGCAGGAGCTCTGGTGAAAGTTCATAATTACCCACTATTTGTGATTGTATGCTAACTCTTTGAAACCACATATTGTGCCTATGTGACCATCCATTATAGTAAACTATACCCTAAATACCATAAATTACAAATATACAGCATAGCCATTCAAGCTACAGAATTAGGGAAATAGTTGACAGAAGGGGTTCGAACCCACGGCTCGTTGGTTGGAAGTTGAGTGTCTAGACCAAGGTAGATAGTACACTGCCTGACCAGATCCCAGTTGGCAGACACCTATGCACCATCCGACTAAATAGGAGCAGTGAAAACTAAAAACATTGGTGAAACTCGCCGTGGTCTCTTTGTAATCTGTGCCAACACACTCCCTGACCGCAGTCGGAATGGAGTGAAGGATAAGTTCTACTGCAAACTGTCTAACCTCTTACCTAAAGCTAAACGTTCAGACATGCTTTTCATAACAGATGATTTCAGTTCACAAGAAGATAGGTTTAACCAGGCAGACTGACACTTTTAGAATCGCAGGCGAATGAACACAACGGCGATTATCCTCTGGAATTGTGACCAGACAACCGTTTATTTCTGGCCTGGGTGATTTTCAGAGCAACATTGTCTGATATGGCGTCCACTGACCTCAACTCAGCGGTGGACGCAGATAGACCATATTGCTACCAGTTTCTGCTCGACAGGGTCGGTAAAAGATCGCCGTTCCATGTGGAGTACGTGTTTGGACAGTGATCACTCTTTGCTTCAAGCACGAATATTTCTGCGCCTAGATGGATGCAGGGATACTACATCAACATCACCATTCTGGAACACAAGCACAGTCACTGACAACCGACACCAGCTGCATTTTTTGACAAAACGGCATTCAACTTCGTCGACCAGGAGGTCATATGGAAGAGTGTCTCCCACTGAAAAGGATGCCATGTAGGTACATCGTCCTGTTAAGGGATTAGTACTCTACACATTTGTTAATGTCGGATCCCATGTTAAGTTATAAAGTGAGTTGTGTGTGCCAAATGGTCAAATGCGTTGACTACTTCACCTACTTAGGGAGTAAAAATGGCTTGAACAGGCTTCTTCATGACAAAATCTCAGCTTGGAAATAGGAGACCCGTTGGCATTTGCCAACTTGCGTTATCTGTAACATGGCTGAAAATAGGTCTCGGTGGCGCAGATGTATTCACTCCTTGATGTCCTCTAAAGCTTAAATATTTGCACCAACAGTTATCTTCAAATTGTTTATTCTCTCACACAACTTTGTCTACTTTGAAATCACTATTTTACCCACCTGTTCTTTGTATACTATTGTGAAGTATAGCAACCTGAACCGATGCAATTGTGTGCGAGGCCCTGCATTAATTTTGTCTGTCTGTTTGTTGTGAAGCTATTGAGTCAGTAATGCGGAAGCCAGAGGTGGAGTTTGAGATAGAAGAGGAAAGTCAGTTGATGAGGTTGTAAACCTTCATTGACTCAGATGGCCGGAACATATGTTAAGCATGTCTGGCTACCGTCTTCCATGTCGCACATTGTTGCCTGAAGTAGGTTCAGCTTGAAAAAAGATAGGAAGCGGTTAGCCTAAAATGAGGCACAAATTCTAACTGTTCGTCTAAGCCCTGTAGACAAATGTAGACTTTCGGGTTGAGATCTACTTTACAATCAGAATCGATTTCAGTAGCGCGAAGGAATCCGCACATCATCTGTATCTGAGTCGTCATATGAAATTCCATAGTCTTTATCTCATTTCCGTCGTTCCTTACGACTATCATTTTTAGTCACTTTTTCCTTTATTTATCTATCATTCATCCTGGTGCCTCTTACTTCGTTGTGCTAATGCTATGTCTTATAATTCGAAATGCTAAGCAGTTAAGCCATTTCCGACGTAGATGCTGACTCTGCCATCCTTCCAATGCTTAGGTGGTTAAGACTACCGTTTGGCTTTCCACAGTAGTCTCAGTCCATAACCTTGTTTACAAACGTATATAGTTGCTAAACTGCATATGATTATTGAACAAAAATTATTGTATCTCCTGATATTCAGATTACCTTCAACTTGAACACAACTATCTTTTGTAACTCGTTCATGAAAGACTTCTCTTCGAAATTTAATTACGTTTTCAAATCTCTGTACAGAAGGTGCATAAATACTACAGGAACAAAACAATTGTCAACATCTTATGGACCCATACTAATTGACGATGGATGTAAATACCTAACTACACATTGGTCCATGCCACATTTAGACCACTTTAACTAGTGTTCATAGCTATGGTGTAGAATTGTTAACCTCAGAAAGACTTTAAAGAGTATGTGAACATCATTACTATGCTACATATCATACTTCTTTTTCATTATTATGTAATCAGTTGGTCATACGTGTCATATTTTGCACTATTCAGGTGCAATATATATCTTTGAATCTATTTGTAATTTCCTACTTTAATTATGATTTATAAGTTGGTCCATCTCCACTTTAACTAGTTATGCTTTATAACCTTGCCAGTTAAATTATCTGCGTTACCCCAGGACTTAGAGCTGATCTTCAAAATACTCCAACCTCATGTGAATAGTGCTTTGAATTCTTTAAAAATAAATGACTGAGTAGTTAATTCAATGATAACTGATTAAACATGTTCACTGGCTAGTGAGTCACGCCTCATGTGTGAGGTCTGATAATGCTATGTGGCTACCCAAACCCCGCTAATGGGGTTCGAACGCATAACCCACGGGTCTAAAGTTGACTACATAGACCAATGAGTTTTAATTTACCTACCTTTGAGAACCATTTATAACGGCTTTTTATAGCCATTCTGGTATTTTGCAGGCATCATGGATGGGGTTAGTCCATGGATGCCTATCAAGCTGTCGTTCTACTTGGTGAAAATTTATCAACCATGGGGCTGATACAATCTGCCAAACAAACGTACTAGTCAGAAAGTTCATTCGTTTTAATCTATTCTTCTAACCTAAGTGTAGATGCATCGATGTTTCAAGGCATCATCTACCTATCAAACGTTTTGATACTTCCGTTGCGATTAGGTGACTGCTTTATCAGCATCCTTATCTAGCAGCAATAGGCTGTTTGTCGATTTCAAGCTGGTCACTAAATGTGTCAGAGCCTGGTGAGTTAAGGAGTTTTAACCAGCACCTTCCCTATCAAATTTAAAATGCGTTGTTTTGTAAATTCACTGACGTCGAGTTACAACCATACGTAGAATGGTTATATATTCTGGTAACCTTTTTAGTCCATGCTACTCAAATACTCTGATGCAGCTGGGATTGAGATAAACTCTGAAAATGCTCTCATGCGGCCGTGTATTCATACTCTCTATTATGTAAGCCTCATATACTATCTTCACGCCGTAGTGTTTTCACAAAACAAGAGGGTAAAAACAAATGTCTAGTGCTTATTATCATTGTTTCAAAAGGCCAACATGCCCACCATGGTACAAGTGCAAGCCAATGATTTGAACGGATAATTATCCGTGAATTAGATGGATTGTTATTCATATTCGCTTCCTCTTGAAGAGCATAGTCAAGCAGCAAAGGAACATTATTATGTTGGACAGCATAATTCCGTTGATTTTTATCTCGTCGTGACGCCAATGATGGTATAAAATCGCATGCCCAAATCTGTGAGTAAAATAAGGAAAGTTAGCAAATACAGAATAACACTTTAGTGCATTCAGTGATAGTGACGAACATACCAGTTCGAAAATCTTTATTGAAAGAGATTGTATTTGTCATCAGTGAATATACAGTGAGTAAAATTTCGGAAAAAATAGACCAATTCGCCGCATAACATAACTTCAAGGAAATTAAATGGAAGGTGTAACCTACACAGCAGTCAGGAAGCCTGAAGGGTGTATGAACCTAAAACAGTCAGCGACAACCAATGGAATGTAGTAACTCAAGCTGGAGCGTAAAACCTTGTTCCACACCCCAAGAAAAAGTCACGGAAAGTGGACCCACCAAACAATCGGCTACCTCCCTCAACCCCACATCATAGCACACAAACAATAACTAAAGCAATAATAAAACAGAGGACCTCTATGCATTGCCGAAACCCCACTACAAAGACTGATATTTGTGAGCATAAACAGAACTCAGTTATTCACTTTGTGACATCAATATCGTTATTTTAACACATGAACTAATTTGTATTAACACTATCATCTCGTAATCTCCATTTATCTGCATTATTATCCCAAACATGTGGCCATCACTCATTAAAATCTTCAACTGTTAGCAGTACCTTAATTTGCAAAACATAATGCTTTCAGAGTGCAGTCCTCCAGTGCGATATCTGTCTCAACTATCCCGAAAAACTTCACACTGTCTACGTACCAACTATTTCTCTTCGTTCACATCTTTATTTCACCCGGATGCTCATAAATGATTAGAATTCTTGTTGGTGTATACCTCTTTGAATCCCTAAACAACTGCTTCCAGAAAACTGTCCTCTGCCACGATATCTCACTCAACTATCCCGAAAAACTTCACACTGTCTAGGCTGCCTGCTTTCAACGTCCGAGCCTTCATACCGACAAGACAGAAGACAAGTTTAACCAGGACTCTGAAAAGCAGGGCTGTTCATGCATTACTTACCTGACAGACCCACATTCAAGATCTCACTGAAGTGCTCTCAATAGCTTCTCCATCTGTCTTTAAAGTAGCATACTTAACGTGAGATTATGCAGAGAACCTGTGATTTCAACCGTTGTCACAAAAACAGCCACACCCGAAGTCTCTATAGTCCAACCGATTTCCACTAATAGTGTAACTTTTGCTGTTATACTAGACGGTTCAATTTTATTAAGATTGTAACTGGCAACGAAAATGATGCCTACTTGTCATCATTCCTTTTTGGATATCGCTGGAGGTGAGTCCTTCTTTCCATCTCTTGAGAGACTTTCACTACAAGTGCACTTGTTAGACATTGTAAGACTAGCCACCGAATTGAATAGTTAGTTCGGGTGTCTAGGCTCTGAGGAGAGTTTCTTACGTGGCTGGTAAGTACATCTTGGTTAGTAAGGACTGTTTTCTGTAGCTTTGCGTAAATCCCAACATATTTCGAGCTGGTACTAACTTCTGGTACAACCAATGTCTTGTGATAACTGCTTCTCTAGCAAATGACTGAACTCATTATCACGCTTCTCTATGTACTACGATCACCTGGTGTTTTGGTGGTCATCAAAATAGTCGTCTCACACGGATCAACGTTTTTCAATGGTTGTCATCACTATTGCAATTCAATACAAAATCGAGTCACGTTCAAGACTACATAGTTACCTATCAGAATTTCAGGAAGTATGAATCAGCATTGGCTGCACTTAACAAGCAACATTAAATTGTAGGTGAAATTGGGTAAGTTTCTGAGGAACATCCTACTGATGAACACTCGGTCACTGTGAACTTCTCGCAACTTGACAATCGTCTGAGAGTCTGACACGCAGGCAGTGACTACAAGCGTGTGTGCAGGTCACTTACTTGACACAATGAACAGCATTCACATAAGGACTGAGGCGTATAATGGTCATAAGGTACGAGTGAAATAGAAACAACAGTTGGAGGTGGTAATACGTGTAAGCTGTTCCAGTTCATCCAAGACACCAGCATTAAGAAGTCTGGTGTCATCGAGATGGTCTGTGAAGTAGGCCATTCACAGAACAACAACCTTCGTAGATAAATAAATGTATGGTTGTCAGATAATTTACACACTGTTCCAGCAACGTCGACTTGATAATCGTAATCCTCATGTCTAGTTAACACAAGCATGGGACAACGAAGTGGGGATGCATAGTGAACTCTAAGAATCAAGGCATTTGACCAGGACAATTCACTCCTGGCCACTTGTAAGGATATGTGTGACACTATAGTCGGGCTACTCAACAGACTGTTTAAAAAGGTGTGGTGATCCGAGTGTTGCACCACCGTAGAATAAAGTCACTATTGTACTCATCTTTGGGGAGGGTCTACGTAATGTATGTGGTAGTCGTATCAGATTGCTACTAGTATCGTCTAAAATATTTGGCGGTTATTAAACTTCGATGGGTCTGCAAATGGCGAGTAAATCTTGTTTGTGAGGGGCAGGTTGGCTTTCGTCTTGGTGACGGATGCATTCGTCACGTGTTCACCTTCTATCAGATGCTCGAACACCATCACACATATTGCTGACTCATAGTTGTCTTTCTTGATCGTAGGACTGAATTTAATTCGTTGGATCTGAATGTTTTCTGGAAATATCTGTTACAGAGCTTTGTGTCTATAAAGTTGGTTAGCATCATCCACAAAGACCGACACAAAACAATATCTCAGGTAGAGTGATAGCATACAATCACCTCTCCATTGCTTCAAATCAACGGTACGGTTTGGCTTATTTCGTCATTCTTCATCAACTTTTCAATCGATGACATTTTGGCGACAACTGTGAAAGAGGTTGTTGCCGGTGCACATCTTTTTCCATGAGGAAGACTTGAATTTAGAGTATGCAGACCCAACCATTTTGCTGTGAGACAACATAGAGACTAGCCGAATCACGTGTAATCAGTCGGTGGTCAGTGTCAGTAAGTTTGGTATGCATTTCGCGCGAAGTACAATGTATTTCTACAAGATTGACAGTAGCCTATACCTGCATTCGCCTTTGACGGTATCGTGACGTCAGTCGGTCTGTAAAAGGTCAGGTATACAACTCAGCAGTCCAAACAGTTCTTCTCTACTCTGTGGAATCTAGCGTCTCAAGGTTGAGGATGTCTGAGGACTCTGAGTGTTCGATCACTTTTGTCTCCGGAGGATTGCTAGCATCTGATGAAAACACTATGTGAGTACTTTTGAGGTTAATCGACGTTTGTGTATGCATGACGGAGATCGTGACTCGTTGAATGAAGTCATCTCGAAGCACCGTCTACAGTTGCTTGGAGATGTGTTAGGAATATTATTCCAACAGTTCTCAAGTCGTTCACTGCTTGCTTGTCTGGAAACTTTTTGGGAAGAATATACGGGGGGGGATCGGTGGATGATGTGTCACCTGAGGATGACGGATAGTTATCTTTAGTTAGCATTGTTTCGTGCCTTATGGCCCCCAAGATGAGGTCACAGAGAGTGGGTAACTCATTGGGGCTTAGACGATTGCAGAAATGGTTCAGAATTGAAATCGATGAGTATCATGGTGCAGTTTTCTTGTGTGTTTTTGTTGTCGTAAAAGAGTCAGAGGAAGATAGTGAATCCTTCCATATTTATTCTCAAAACTGCTTCTCTACCAACTCATTTTCACTTTCGCTTCTGTTCTTTTTTACCTCCATTTTATATGAATTATTTCCTCCTACTGCTGTTGTATCATTTTGTATGACTCATTGCTTGGTCTTCATGTTGTAACAAGTTTGTGTTTTGTATGAAAATGAAATAATTAAGTTGATCGTGAATAAATGCCTCTGCAATAACTGTTATCAATTTTGTGTAGTGATATTAGGGAGATGAGATGTAAAAGGTCATCAGTATAAGAAAACAATTGGCATCTATGTGACCTTATGCATGAAACTACCTCATAGTTAGTGCGTGTATCAACGAGAGAGACAGGTTTTAATTACCTCCCAGAATAATCATGTAGAACGTTAGACGGATCACCTTGAGGATTACCTCCTTTGGCTGATAACTACGACTCGGTTAACCACCAGTTCGTTTTTAAAGTTCCTATGGTTGTTATGCATTTTAAATGATACAAAGTGAGATGAAAAGACTATTCGGCCCCAAATGTCTGTTAGAGTGTCAATGATGAATTTAATAGTTCAACTAACGGATACACTGGTCATAGGTCATAAGTGTATCGATTCAATATTAGTCACCGCATAAATCTCATAACACGAACATACTTACTGGGGTCCAACACTTCCTGTATTTATAGAATCTATCAACCAAGAAGCCTTACAGAGGTCCTCAGCTGTGAGGCAGGTGTCGATAAAGTGTGTTAATTCGACCAGAAAATCTGTCTAAACTCGGAGCTGTACAGTGACTTATAGAAGATTGCTATCTGAAGACACATTAACCTGTATTTCTGCTGGGTGTGTCCATTGTAATCGTCATTGGGCTATGGTCCATGAAACTGCGTATCGTTGAATTATATTACATTCTCTGTAATCATCTGTATTCAACTTTTTTATTGTTGGGGCTTTGATGAAGGTAAGTGACTTTGATTATACCTGATTTCCTAGAAGCTAACCTGTTCGATGATTTTCCAGTAGAACTAGAGTCTTCAGACACTGGTGGTTGTGTCAGGTAAGGACGTTAACAAGGTGCTTGATATTCTGACTCGTGTGAAAACATTTACCTCCTTATAAACGTTTGGCACTCATCAAGTGTAAAATAATTCTCTAAGAGTAGCCTTTATTGACAACTATAAGAACAAAACACCAAGTAGTTGAGTGTGTTGATCAAACCACCTATATTCCCAGCAAAATCTTTTCACGTATACGAAAGGTTTATCTAACATGTAACAACTTATTTGGACATATATGACTTTTCGTCACAGAAATAGTATCGTTTAATGCTATCTGTATAGTTGATCTTCGGGCGCAAAACGCAAACAAAGCTCATGTGTACGTTTATCATGTGAGCTTTCGTAATTTCATTTGCAAGTGGTAAAACCGTCAGGCTGTTAAAGGTTAAGAGTACTACGTAAAAGAGGTAGGTCAGTCATAATCATATGATGTATAACTATGAAGAATAGTTTGTCTTGGGAATTTCATCCAATGTACAATACTGCCACTATACCATATAAAATAAACGAATCCATTATGAATTTACATTCTGCCAATGGAGTTGTGGCTCATTGGTTAGGGAAATGACTCAACCACTGGGTCACGGGTTCAAGCATCGCTTCACCTACCGATGTCTGGGCAACCAGCTAGTATAATCAGCCCCTCATACTAAGTGTGGCCCGTTACCTACTGTACGGATGTGCACAAGGTTGCTGAGTGGATTTCGGTCTTTATCACTGATTTTGAACCTGACAGGTAAAAAAAGTCCATGAGTGTTTGTCTAAGTCCAAGCTTTTTGACTGAAACATATGACATAACCAAGATTGACGGTTGGAGACTAAGAGATGTAGCTCACAATTAGTTTCAGCCACATAGATGCATTCACATCTTTCGTTCTATCGGTTTTCCGCTTTATGACAACTGTACTGATTCGATATGCGGTATTTCAGCCTAGGTCCCACGCCCCCTTCCTTTTTTGTTTCATGCTGTGGTGAGTTTCTTTTGGAGCTGAGTATTATATTGAACTGTTAATTTCTGAAGGTTCTCCCTCAAAATTATAAGGATTTTTGACTTCACCTAGTTGATTCGAACATAGCAACTTAGTGATGTCGCCTGTCCGTAACTACTAAAGTCTGAGATCTCTCCTGAAGTAAACTGATCGTTATTCAAATCAGCAGTTTTAGATATAATAGGAGTTCTGTTTTGAAAGCAGGTTAAACTGGTAGTTACAGATTTTGTGGCTTGTGATGAATTGTCACCACTGTTTGCTAATATTCTTTGCAACTAATCTGATATCATTATAGCTTCAGATGAGAGCAGTAGACATGCTTCTATTTCACTTTATTCTATCAGTTTGATCACTGATTTGTTTTTTTGGTCATTTATTATCTAGGTGAATGATGAGTGCAATAGTCGATCTGATAGTTCAGCTGTTTTCAAATCTGTCAATGAAAATCTATTATTTGCATATGCACCAGCTCGAGGAGATTGTTTAGTTACATGTTTCCATCCAGATCCACATAAAACTCTAGCCTTAATGGAACAGCATGAAATATTATCTGTAATTACTGAATGGTGCCGAATCACTGAAACATATTTAAAGGGGAAATGTCATCAATGGTTGCAGATTTTTGAAAATCGAGGTGCTGCTGTTGGTTCGTCTAATATGCATCCTCATTGTCAAGTGAGTGTTCGTATAGTAGCCTGTATTTATATTCACATTTTTTGCTTTTTCTTCCGTAATATATATATATAACGCTGAAAACTTGCATGGAGTAAAGTTAAGCTACGTTATCGCGGATAAAATAGTTGACAAGCTATGAAGGAACAAGTTCTATCGTTGTTATTATTGTCATGTTGATCATGACTGTGATTATTATTACTGTTGTTATGATTATAACTTTTATTATCATCATTACTGCTATTATTAATATTACTGTCATTATCATTATTGCCATTACTATTATTATGGTTTTGATTATGACTACCACTATTATTACCATTATCACTACCGTCATTGTCATTATTATTATTGTTATGGTTGATTATTATTATCATCATTATTGCCATTATTTCTGTTATCACTACTATTATTACTGTTACTATCAACATTATTGTCATTATTATTAACACTATTATCACCATCGTTGTCACCGTTACTACCATTATGATTACTATTGTTATTATTGCTATCATTATCATTATTACCAAGAGTATGGTTATTATTATTACTGTTTTAAATAACATTATTGTCATTATTAATATTATCAGTACGATTATGATTATTATGACGGTTATTAATATTATTACTGTTGCTAGCACTGTTATTATTATTATCTTTATGATAATTATCATTAATACTACCACACTTATTACCCCTGTCACCATTATTATCAATATTATTACTGCCATCATTATTATTGTTGTAATTGTGATTGTTTTTATTATAATCACCATCATGACTGTTATTATTATGATTGTGACTATTACTATTATTGTTAGTGATATTACTGTTATCGTCACCAATATTATGCTCATTGTTGTTATGATTAGCACTAGTGTTACTATCATTACCATTGCTACTGTTAATATTATGATCATCGTTATTCAAATTATTATTATTATTTTTATCATCTTCATTATTATTATTATCATTGTCGTTATTACGGTTTATTTTTACCATCATTATTATTGCTATTATCATCATTATTATGTGTTTTATGATGATGATTATCATTATGATTGTTATTCCTGCTTTGATTACGATGATCATCATTAATACCATCGCTATTATTACTGTCACTATCAATGTTATTATCACTACTTGTTAGAGATGGCTGATCCCTAAGATAACTAACTTACAATATGTTTGTATTATCATTGTAAAGTTTAATCTCTATTTTGCGCCATTTTATGTTGCTTATATTTACCGCAGTTTGGGATGCTAAACATTGATTGGTCCATTCTACATTTTGAATATACTAACTTGTCTTCTCTGACCAAGGCCATCTAAGGATATATAAACGACTGAATTTTCACTTATCACTATTCGATTGAAGTAAATAAACTTTCAATCCCATCGTCTTCTGATATCAGTGGAATATCAACTTGAGAGGTCACTGTTCTATCGTTAGTCGTATTGTCTCGGAGTGTTGGATCGTAACACTATTATTATTATTATTATTATTAACACTCCTATCATTATTAATAACACTATTATTGTTATTATTAGTAGTAGTACCATTATTATCGTTATTACTGTTATTCTCATTATTAATATCAGTCGTTATTATTATTATTACTACCATTATTACTGTCATTGTTATGAATATGATTGTGACTATGTTGATTATCATTACTAATGTCATCATTATTGTTATTATTATGGCTCCGATTGTCATTACTGTTATTGTTGTTACTGCTATTAATATTATTGTGATTATGAATATTATGACTATCATAATCACTGTTATTGTTATGATCATTACTACTGTGATTACTAGTAATATTACCACTGTTGTTATCATTGTTATTGTCATTATTACTGTTATTTTTATTTTTTTTATGCCTATTTTTACTATGATTGCCATTGTCATTGGTATTATTGTAATTACCATTATTAATATTACTATCTCTATCACTTATATGATCACGTTTGTTATTATTGTTGTTTTCATTATGATTATAACTACTTTTATTACTACTGTGACTAATAATATTATTGTTACCATTATTATTATCATCGCTAATAACAATGTTATTTTTGTTACCATTATTGCTGTCGTTACCATCATTAATATCGTTATGATTATCATTACTGCCTTTATTGGCAATATTGTTACCATTATTATCAGTCTTTTGATTACTATGGTCCTGTTAATGATTATTTTAATCACTGTTATGATTACGACTATCACTATTATTATCAATACTATTGTTACCATTATCATTATTATTTTGGTTGTTCTTATTACCGTTATTATTAATATTATTACCATTATTGTTATCATTATTATTATCATCATCATTACTGTCATTATTGCTATTATTGAATATATGGTTGCCATTATTGCTTTTGTTAGTGATATCGTCACTATTATTATTGATAATAATATTATCACCGTCTTTACTGTTATTATCAATAGTATTTTCATCATCATCATTTTTGTGGTTATTATGGTTATTGGTATTTCTACGATCATTATTCCTGTTGTTGTTAATATTATCGTCACTATCATTATGACAACCGATAATATCAATATTATTATTGTTAATGTCACTATCGTTATTATAATTATTGCTAATAATGTGATTATTATGCCTATCGTTATTATGATCATTATTGTTGTTATTAATCTTATTATCAATATGATTACCGTTACTATCATTGTTGTTATTGAGATTATTGTCGTTATTATTATTACGATTATTTTTATTAACGCCATTGCCACTATTATTATTGTTATTTTTACTATCAACATTATTAATTTTATTATTGTGATTATTACCATTATATTATTAGAACACAAGCATGGTGCTGCAAGAGCATCAGGAAATATGGCTTTCGCGAAGGGAAGTGTATGAAGGCGAAAAAGGCCTATAAGAATAGAATGATTAGAAATGCAGTCCAAAAAGATACATTCGAAACAAATTATTCACTATATTATAAACATCCAGAACATAGTTGTTACGAATGTCCTGAAAGAAGTTAAGGGATAAACCTGCTGAGATTATATTAAAACCTACTCATATAAAACTCGTTACTTTTCAGCAGCGAAGATAGAAAAAGCTACGACATAACCGCCAGTGGTTTCGATTCTCAGCCGTATCTTATAAAGTTTCAAGCCACTGTGTTGCGTGATCTCTTAGATTCCACCCAGGGGGTCGTGATGCAGCGGCGCATGCTAACCCGATAAAACTATCGTTCATCCCACGGCGCCACGTCATACACTAACTACTCGTCCTCTTCTTCCATCCAGTTTGAGGGCTAGCAAGTAACGAACGATATGGAAGCCTCTGGGATGACATGCGTAACACCGAAGCCGGTATTACCAGATGACTTCACCTATTGAATGACGATCCCCATCATACCCAAACACACTCTGTCATACCTTGAAATTACTTACATGATATTGCCACTGGGTGCAAGCAATCCTACGGAGAAAACAGTGATCGAACACACAGAGTTGTCATACATCGTCAGCTCGGATAGACCAAGCTTTACGGGCGTAAAGCAGAACTACTCACACCGAAGTGCTTTAAACCCGACAATAGACAATAAGGACCAGGCTGTGATGACAATGTTTACCAAAGATCAGAAACATTATAATATCTCTTACCTTTCATCAACATGTTCCACAGTTATATAGTGGGGGAGAGTTCACTATCATACAGTACACTCGCTCTCTAATAAGCATTCAGATTTCTCACCAACACCATATGTGACTAATGTTTGTATAAGTCAACTGAGTATTCTGCTTACATGCCGAAATGATGTTGGTCGATGATCTACTACAGTTCATCCGACTTCTAAGGTGAGTGGAGTGATCAATGCATTCAACTTCCTCATCACACACACATACTATTTCAGTCTACATTTACTCTGATGTCATTACTTATTGTAATCTAAGTTCGCCATAATGTGTTCACATACCTCCTTCACTTTGCAGGAAGCTGTTGAAGGTACCTTCCTCTTTTCTAGTCTTTTTCTGAAGAATAAATGTAATGTCTGTTACTCTTTTGTGGTATACTAGAGACGATAATGATGGACTTCTTCAAGATGAGTAACACTTTCCTATTCTGCTAACTTTGTAGCCAGCTGCTATTGGAACGTCAATCTTAATTCCTTCATCAATACGCTGATATCGTCTGTTTTAGGTGTATACACGTGTTCTAGAAGTAGCAGCGGTTTTCGAACTACCTACATCAATATAGTCTATATGTTTAAACCTTTGAATTACGGTCTATAGTCGCTAAATCAGTAATATTTCTCTTCATGTCTGACTTTCGTAATAGCTAGAAACAGATCGATTGATCATGTTTTCCAGGAAATACAGACAATTCAGGAAATTTCTTTTCCTACATCATTCGTTCGATTTAAAGTTAAGGCAGTACAACTACGAATTCATCCTTAAATCATTGTTCTTGATCACTTAGCAAGGGGTCTATACTTTAGGTTAGGTAACCAATATACCATAAAACTGATACCTCCTTTCACAAACACAGACTACATGAACTTAATGTAGTACTATGTTACTCAAGAAAATACTACAATAGTTCATTTTTAATATTAGTTGGGTAACTGTGTTTTTTCTTATTACTTCCATTGTACAACAGACTTGTTATTATGAACTGGGGGCATAATTTTCAATCCAGACAAACTGATACTACTTCCTTTTTCTTTTGTCTGAGTTCTATACTCATTTCTCACCTTTCTCAAAATCTGTATTATTAGTCTTATTAATATTTGCAAAACAATAAGTCGGTTAACTCTTTGAAGTGAAATAATTAGCAGCTATGATTTCAGAAATAATCTTGTAGTATTTTCTTTTACGTAGTATGAAATTTAAATTATATTTAGTTTACGATATGCATTAATTCGGAAGTGCACTGAAATATCGCTCTGTTCCAAGGAAGGAAGGAAGGAAGAAGAAGAAGTATTCATCACTGTCATTACTTGACGCTTAGGCAGAGATTTAGTAATGACCTTATAAGAAGAACATACTATACTGCTAAAGTTAAGATAGTGATAAGAAACCAAATGTATGTCCTTCTAAGCTTCTAAGACATGTAAATAATGATATTACACCCCGTTGTATTTGTTAGTTTAAATGTTTATATGGTCACGTATATATAGGCAGGATTCGTCGATTATTAAAATTAAGGGTACTAGAACACATCCTAAAATGACTGAAAAAAACCCAGACTGAATTAACTGAATGCAAAAAAAACGTTTAAGCTCTTCTATTACGAAGCTTATTATTGAGACAAGACATAAATTAAATGTTTGTACATTTTTACAGTACATATTTAGGGTGTATCCTGAGATTTGTTTAGGCTTTAGCCATTAAAAAGTCTAATCCACCTATGTGTATTCGCAAACTGTTAGTTATTACATCAAACGTACTTTAAAACCACAGTCAACAAAGTATTATGTTTATCACTTTGATTTTCATCGTAATTATGGTCGTCAGATTCAGTTTTCTCATTTGACTTTTTCCACTTTCCCTTAAAGCTTCTATTGTTCGATATGCATTGTGCAAATGTATTACACGATTCTTATAAATTGTATCATCTGATAGTTTGCATACATTCCGTTCCCTACACACATTTGAACAAAACAAGAACAAACAGATTTGCAGAATAAAATGACGTTTTATTTTATTAATCAAGATAAATTAGAACTTATATGTGTGCTTAGATCTACAAGATTGATGAAGGACATGAATATTCAGAGACAGAGAGACAGACAAAATCAACGTAGAACCTCGCACACAGTTGCATCGACTCAAGTTGCCACACTTCACAAGAACAAGTGGATAGATAAAAGACCGATATCAAAGTAGACAAACTTGTATGAGAGAATAAACAATCTGAAAATAACGGTTATTGCGAATATTCAAGCTTTAAAATATGTTACGAAGTAATACATCTCGGTCACTCTGACCGGTTTTCAGCCATTCCACCAAGATTCCCCCATCACAAATTCCTTTCGTCTCGGGCACCTCAACCGAGCAATCTACATCTCTCCACAACGCTCAAAACAACAGTCAGGGACTTCATCGACCGGTGCCATATCTTGCTTTGACCACTCTGAACCCTCTTTCGACCTTATCCAACCTTCCCTAGCCATGGCACATCGAGGTGGATGGTGGGTCAGCATGCGTAGTACATGTCCAAGCCATCTCAGTCGACTGAGGTTCACAAACTCGTCAATCAACTTGCCTTTCTTGCCTAGTATCCTTCACCTGACGCCAACATTGCTCGCGTGGTGATTCCAGCAAAGGTGAGCAGTGATATAAAGATATCCGTGATCAAAACCCTGTAACCGTCTAATGTCCACTTCTAATGAGGGTCATATCTCACAGTCAGACAACAGGACAGAATGAATAGGAGCGCACTGTACTCGTCTTTTAACAGGTAGTCGGATATCTCGCCAGTCGGCGTCACAGGTGACTCGGGTTGGCAAATGCCAAACAGGCCTTCTGTATCCGAGCTGAGATTTTGTCAGCAACCAGTTCATTCGAGCTGATACAACTCCTTAAGTAAGTGAAGTGGTTGACACATTCAACCACGTCACTCCATATCAATAAACTCTGAGTGCTTGCAGCAGACCAGTTGCGGAGCATTATCTTACATTTAAGAGTTGCGAAACGCATGCCAAAAATACTCTGGTTTCTACTCAATGCGTTCAGAAGACCCTGTATGTTGTCAGCGTGTTCACCTAGCAGGGCAATATCGTTTGCATACACCTAGTCAACACAGTGACCTCCATGGAGTAGCTCAATCTCTTTGAATTCAGATGTACTTAAGATTATGCTCATTAGTACATCTATGAGGAAATTGAAAAGGAACGGTGACTGCGTATATCTCAAACAAACAGCAATAGTTGTCATCGCTTCTTATTACCGCTCTCCATAAGCTCAGACATGGCTACGTGAGTCCGAGTAGAGAGCTTCGATAGGCGGTATATACTTGCTGAGTACTCCCTTCACAGTCAGACACTGCTGCAGCACCTCACGGTCGACAGAGTCAAATGGGAGATGGAGTTGCTAAACAATTTAGGAAATGCTTAAACCCACAAGTAATCAGAAAGCATCAAAATAAATGTCATCACTTTCGAAAAGCGTAAAGTTGGCTAATTGTTTTGTTGAAATTCATGCAATGAAACTTTTAAATAGAAATACTGCAAATTAATCACATCCTAAGACGGAGTAATACTCCTGAATGGGTGGAGTGTAAAAGCAGTAAGATACTTCGTAAAGACAACCAATGTTTCACTAATCAGAAAAAAAGTAAGAAACGATTGATTCTAAAAGTTGAACATTCCCCCTTTGGCCCTGAGAATTACTGGTACCGACGTCAAACTATTTTCTTAGTATGGGTTCAGCACACATAAATCCCATTCAAAAAGGATATTTGTGACAAACTTCATACGGCCGTACCATGAGGACTGGACTCACACTTCCAGGTTGGTAAGGCTATTCTCACGAACCCAATGCAGTTTCCAGATGTCTTGAGATGTAGAAACCTTTCACTGCTAATTAATAACCGCCTGCACACCTCTCGATGGGTCAGTAAACCAATACCAACGTAAAATATGGGGTTGCTGCATTACTATACAAGTTGACACATCAGCACATTAAGATAGAAGAGACAAAGACGAAAATAGAGAAATTGGGGTGTGAGTAATCGAAAGTAGTTAAAAGACTGAGAAATTTGGCATGACGATTCAGATGGAGACACTTCTCAGATCAGTGGTCAGACTTTATAAACCGATGGCACGTTTTAGGCTGGCCATAGTTTGCCCCCTTTCCAGTCTGAATCTACTTCATCTAACATTGCGTGACTCGGCAGATAGCTGCTAGAAATGCGTAACATATGTAGCAGCCATATGAGTTGATGAACGTTCATAACCTCAGCTGACTTTCCTGTTGTACATAAAACTCTGCGTTTGAATCCTGCACTTCTGATATGATGCCATCACGAGGCATGGCGCATGCTATGAAAGCGAATTTGGTCTGAGAAATTCTTACCTTCTTTACCTTTCTTGGCAATGTCTAACAGGCATATAGTAGAACAGATTGAGCTACAGGCACAGTACACCTGATGTTTATTGGGCAGTTTGATATCTGTCATGGTGTCGCCATTATTATTATTTTATTATTAGTCCCTTGGGTTCCTAGTGGAACATAGGGCTTCAGTAGCACGCCTCCAGTGACCTCTGTGCTCTGAGATCGTTTGAACCTGGTCCCACGACAGCCCAGAAGCTCTCATTTCCTGCTCGCACGACCTCCTCCATGTCACCCTCGGACGTCCAACTCGTCGCTTCCCATGGGGATTCCACTCGAGGGCCTGACGCGTGATGTCCTCAGTCGGCCTTCTCAGTGCATGCCCAATCCATCTCCACTTCCTCCTGCATATTTGTTGCGTGATAGGTTCTTGGTTGGTTCGTTCCCAGAGTTCCTTGTTGCTTATTTTTTCTGGCCATCTGATCTTCAGCAGCGAGCGTAAGCAGTTGTTGATGAATGTCTGTAGTTTATTGGAAATACCTTTCGTGACGCGCCAAGTCTCTGAGCCATACAAGAGCACTGACTTGACGTTGGTGTTGAAAATCCGTATCTTGTTCCGCATGCTGAGTGCAGAAGATCTCCACACTGGTTTCAGGCTAATGAACGCCTGTCTTGCTTTTCCGATTCTGACTTTGACGTCCTCGTCCGTCCCGCCTGTAGTTGAAACAGTGCTTCCTAGATAAGTGAAGGAGGTTACTTCCTTTAAGTTTCTCCCGTTGACGGTGATTGGAGTTTGTTGTTGTTGTTGTTGATGGTGGTGGTGCGGTATCTTCATCACTTCTGTCTTCTCTATATTCACCTGAAGTCCCGTCTTCGCTGCCTCTTCTATCAACTTGTTAGTTTTTGCCTGCAGATCTTCAAGTTTGTGTGACATTAGGCATAAGTCATCGGCGAAATCCAAGTCTTCTAGGTTCTTTTCCGTCGTCCAGTGTATCCCCCTTTTCTCGCTGCCTACTGTTTGTTGCATGATCCAGTCCACCACAATAAGGAATATCATGGGGGATAGTAGGCAACCTTGTTTCACTCCTGTCTTCACTTCAAAGGCATCACTGAGCTTCCCATTGTGAATTACTTGGCATGTGACATCTTCATATAGTTGTTGAATGAGGCGGATAAAGGTTTGTGGTACTCCGTAGTATTGAAGCAGTTTCCAAATTACTTCTCGGTCGACGCTGTCAAAGGCCTTCTCAAAGTCGATGAAGTTGAGGTAGAGAGCTGATTGCCATTCAATGCTCTGTTCTATGATGATACGAAGCGTTGCAATTTGGTCTGCACATGATTTGTACTTCCTGAAGCCTGCCTGTTCCGGTCGCAGTTTTGAATCCAGTGCGTCTTTAAGCCTCTCTAGGATGATGCGGCTTAATATTTTACTTGGGGTGGACAGGAGAGTGATTCCGCGCCAGTTCTTGCAAGCACTGAGGTCTCCCTTCTTCGGCAGTTTGACAAGGTAACCCTTCTTCCAATCGTCAGGTACCTTCTCTTCCTTCCACACCTTCTGCAATAGTGGTGTGAGCATGTCCGCTGTTGTCTCTGCATCTGTTCTCAGTGCTTCTGGCGGTATTCCATCTGGTCCTGCTGCTTTCCCACATTTCAGTAGCTTTATGGCGTTCAGGACTTCCATTTTCGTTGGGGGATTAATGTTCACTTGTAGTTCAGCGGCTGCAGGTGGTATTTCTGGACGAAGTGCAGGTGGTGGTCGATTCAAGAGCTTCTTGAAGTGGTCGGCCCATCGTTTCCTCTGTTTCTCTTCTTTTGTAATTAAATTTCCTTCTTCATCTTTAATTGGTTTCATCTGTGTTGGTCTCTTCCCTGATAGCAACCTGGTTATTTGATACAATGTCGTCAGGTCTCTCTTACCTGCAGCCTGTTCTGCTTCACTTGCCAGTGTTTCGTAGAAGTGTCTTTTGTCTTTGCGTGCACTCTTCTTCACTTCTTTGTCCAGTGTTTTATACATTGTGCTCAGTTCCTCTTGTCGTTGAGCATCCTTGCACTGGTTTATCTTCTGCTTCACCATCCTCCTCTCCTCTATCAGCTTCCAGGTATCCGTCGAGATCCATTCCTTGTCTTCTTTCTTCTTCCTTCCTAATACTGTTGTGCAGGTTTCTTTCCACATAGCTTTCAAAGACTTCCAGTGTTCTTCCACACAGGTTTCTTCAGGGATGTTGCTCGATGTCTCCCATTTTGTCTTGATGGCTGCCGTGAAGATCTCCTTTGTAGTTTCATCCTTCAGTTTCCGAGTGTTGTACTTGAGTTGAGGTCTATCACCAGCTTCCTTGAAGGCTTTTAACTTGATTTGGAAGGTTCCTTGCACTAGATAGTGGTCTGAACCTACATCTGCTCCTCTTCTTGACCTTGTGTTAAGTAGACTGCGTCTCCATTTTCTTGAGATTGAGATAAAGTCGATTTGATTTTTAGTGTGTCCATCTGGTGAAATCCATGTCGCTTTGTGGATATCTTTGTGCCTGAAAACACTGCCTCCAATCACCAAATCGTTGAATGCGCAGAATTCTGCAAACAATTCTCCATTCTCATTCATTTCACCTAGCGCCTCTCGACCCATGGTTAGTTCTCTTCCCGTGTTGTCCCCTCCCAGTTTGGCATTCATGTCGCCCATTAGAATTTTGATATCGCCAACTGACGTCTTGTCCAGTGTTGATTGAAGTTGTCTGTAGAAATCCTTCTTTTTCTCTTGCTCTGCATTATTTGTAGGTGCATAACATTGTATGATTGTGACCTTTCTTCCTTTTGAGTTGAATCTTGCTGTCATGATCCTGCATGAGGAGATTGGTTCCCACTGCATGAGAGCCTTCGATGCTCTTGAGGACATCATGATAGCCACTCCCTCAGTGTGCTCGTGGTTGGCGTCTGGGTGACCGGAGTAGATTATTGATTCTCCAGTTGACAGTTTGGAGAGTCCACTCCCATTCCATCTGCTCTCGCAAATCCCAAGCACTTCGATGTTATACCTACTAATCTCGTTTGCAATCTGGGCTGCCTTGCTGGGTTCAAACATGGTGCGGACATTCCATGTCCCCACGTTTACTTTCGCTTTCATCGAGAGAAGACACATCGGCCAATTGGCTTCCCGAAGGCAGGCTTTCACCAACTGGCGTCATTTCGCCTCTCCGATTCCAGCGGGGAATAAGTTTGTTTTCATTTTTTATATTTTGTTTGTGCTTTGAAGTTTCTTTAGCGGTTAGATTTGTTTTACGGGGTAGGGTTGCTAGCCCTATGCCCAACCTTCCCTCTTTACCCGGGCTTAGGACCGGCTAGTAACTAGTAAACTAGTTAACCAGGCGAGGTTATGGTGTCGCCATAAACGGCCTAAATTGTCAAAGGTGTATTGAGCCTTTTTTCGGCGCCAAGATTTTATCTGTCGTTGAATAACCAGGACTGATCGACTTCCCAAGCAAATAAAAAAAATTAACTCATTGGACCACTTTACTACTACTCAAGTAACTTGGACGTGCCGTACATATACCGACCAACCGTCTTTTACTGACGGGTTGTTGTTGGAAGTAGGCTTCAGTTTTTCATACCTCTATCGCTATCATCTAACAAACCTGAGTAGCGTAATGTCATAAACCTCATTCAGGGTGTTGCAAGGCACCAAATAATGCTAACTCAAGACGGTCATGCATCTTAATCCGGCGCCACATCATAAATTGACCAACTCTACATTTCTTTTAAACAGTTTCAATACGAGCGACCTCAGCTGACGCTTCATGATGAGGTCACTCAATGGATTATGATCCCCTTCACGAAAAAATAAATGCCAGCTTATCTCGAAAGTACTCAATTGGTGTTTTTATTGGATACTAGCAATCCTGCAAAGATGAAGACGATTAAACACTCATAGTCGTCACATATCCTCAGTTCTATGGTTGTAAGTGAGTACAGATACAGACAATCGTCTATCTTGTGGGAACACATTACACTTTGACGACGCGGAGCACATGCCATACTTACTGACTCTGTGGTTCCATTCCAGAGTAATGGAACACTCGGATTGCTATACCTTTTCAAACAGTCTGTTGAGTAGCCCGACTATAGTGTCACACATATCCTTACAAGTGGCCAGGAGTGAATTGTCCTGGTCAAATGCCTTGATCCTTAGAGTTCACTATGCATCCCCACTTCGTTGTCCCATGCTTGTGTTAACTAGCCATGAGGATTACGATTATCAAGTCGACGTTGCTGGAACAGTGTGTAAATTAAGTTACCTCCTGAAGTTATCTGACAACCATACATTTATTTATCTACGAAGGTTGTTGTTCTGTGAATGGCCTACTTCACAGACCATCTCGATGACACCAGACTTCTTAATGCTGGTGTCTTGGATGAACTGGAACAGCTTACACGTATTACCACCTCCAACTGTTGTTTCTATTTCACTCGTACCTTATGACCATTATACGCCTCAGTCCTTATGTGAATGCTGTTCATTGTGTCAAGTAAGTGACCTGCACACACGCTTGTAGTCACTGCCTGCGTGTCAGACTCTCAGACGATTGTCAAGTTGCGAGAAGTTCACAGTGACCGAGTGTTCATCAGTAGGATGTTCCTCAGAAACTTACCCAATTTCACCTACAATTTAATGATGCTTGTTAAGTGCAGCCAATGCTGATTCATACTTCCTGAAATTCTGATAGGTAACTATGTAGTCTTGAACGTGACTCGATTTTGTATTGAATTGCAATAGTGATGACAACAATTGAAAAACGTTGATCCGTGTGAGACGACTATTTTGATGACCACCAAAACACCAGGTGATCGTAGTGCATAGAGAAGCGTGATAATGAGTTCAGTCATTTGCTAGAGAAGCAGTTATCACAAGACGTTGGTTGTACCAGAAGTTAGTACCAGCTAGAAATATGTTGGGATTTACGCAAAGCTACAGAAAACAGTCCTTACTAACCGAGATGTACTTACCAGCCACGTAAGAAACTCTCCTCAGAGCCTAGACACCCGAACTAAGTATTCAATTCGGTAGCTAGTCTTACAGCGTCTAACAAGTGCACTTGTAGTGAAAGTCTCTCAAGAGATAGAAAGAAGGACTCACCTCCAGCGATATCCAAAAAGGAATGATGACAAGTAGGCATCATTTTCGTTGCCAGTTACAATCTTAATAAAATTGAACCTTCTAGTATAACAGCAAAAGTTACACTATTAGCGGAAATCGGTTGGTCTATAGAGACTTCGGGTGTGGCTGTTTTTGTGACAACGGTTGAAATCACAGGTTCTCTGCATAATCTCACGTTAAGTATGCTACTTCAAAGACAGATGGAGAAGCTATTGGGAGCACTTTAGTGAGATCTTGAATGTGGGTCTGTCAGGTAAGTAATGTATGAACAGCCCTGCTTTTCAGAGTCCTGGTTAAACTTGTCTTCTGTCTTGTCGGTATGAAGGCTCGGACGTTGAAAGCAGGCAGCCTAGACAGTGTGAAGTTTTTTGGGATAGTTGAGTGAGATATCGTGGCAGAGGACAGTTTTCTGGAAGCAGTTGTTTAGGGATTCAAAGAGGTATACACAAACAAGAATTCTAATCATTTATGAGCATCCGGGTGAAATAAAGATGTGAACGAAGAGAAATAGTTGGTACGTAGACAGTGTGAAGTTTTTCGGGATAGTTGAGACAGATATCGCACTGGAGGACTGCACTCTGAAAGCATTATGTTTTGCAAATTAAGGTACTACTGACAGTTGAAGATTTTAATGAGTGATGGTCACATGTTTGGGATAATAATGCAGATAAATGGAGATTACGAAGATGATAGTGTTAATACAAATTAGTTCATGTGTTAAAATAACGATATTGATGTCACAAAGTGAATAATTGAGTTCTGTTTATGCTCACAAATATCAGTCTTTGTAGTGGGGTTTCGGCAATGCATAGAGGTCCTCTGTTTTATTATTGCTTTAGTTATTGTTTGTGTGCTATGATGTGGAGTTGAGGGAGGTAGCCGATTGTTTAGTGGGTCCACTTTCCGTGACTTTTTCTTGGGGTGTGGAACAAGGTTTTACGCTCCAGCTTGAGTTACTACATTCCATTGGTTGTCGCTGACTGTTTTAGGTTCATACACCCTTCAGGCATCCTGACTTCTGTAGGTTACACCTTCCATTTAATTTCCTTGAAGTTATGTTATGCGGCGAATTGGTCTATTTTTTCTGAAATTTTACTCACTGTATATTCACTGATGACAAATACAATCTCTTTCAATAAAGATTTTCGAACTGGTATGTTCGTCACTATCACTGAATGCACTAAAGTGTTATTCTGTATTTGCTAACTTTCCTTATTTTACTCACAGATTTGGGCATGCGATTTTATACCATCATTGGCGTCACGACGAGATAAAAATCAACGGAATTATGCTGTCCAACATAATAATGTTCCTTTGCTGCTTGACTATGCTCTTCAAGAGGAAGCGAATATGAATAACAATCCATCTAATTCACGGATAATTATCCGTTCAAATCATTGGCTTGTACTTGTACCATGGTGGGCATGTTGGCCTTTTGAAACAATGATTTTACCACGTAAACGTCATATTCTCTGGTTGCACGAGTTAACTGATGATGAACGATTTGATCTTGCCAGTGCAATGCAAGAGTTACTTGTTCGTTATGACAACTTATTCACCACAGAGTTTCCGTATTCTATGGGTTGGTATCAAGCACCTATGTCCTCTGATAAAGAGTCATGCGAAGATTTAAACGTGAAGTATAAACACTGGCAGTTGCATGCAGTTTATTTGCCTCCTTTGTTGAGATCATCTGCAGTGAAAAAGTTTATGTCCGGTTTTGAATTATTGGCAGAAACACAAAGAGATTTATTGCCGGAGGCAGCTGCTAAAATGCTACGTGACACCAGTACAATACACTATAGTCGACGGTAATCATAAACACTGGTCTTTTTGCAGAATGATAATCTTTTACAGTCTTTCATTCTATTCCTATTTTCAACTTTAGAGTTACTATTTTGATTTTTTTCTTGTAATGAAATTTTGTCTGTTTTGTTTTTTGTACGTCGAAGATATCTACTTTGACTTTACCCTCTTTTTTTAACTGTCAAATAATATTAACACTAATGTAGTTGGAATATAAACGGACATGCTTATATGCGTCGTGGTTGTCACTCATACGACATCTAGAGTATATGCTGATGCTTACAACTTCAGTCATAAACCGGTTATTTGAGCTTGATTATTCGCTGTGTGACGTATACAAATTAGATGTTTTCAATAATTATGATAATTGAGAAAAATATCGAATAAAAAACTAGGTTTTTATGCGTTTAATTATTTATTACTCTATTGACTACTAATCATCGACCACTCCACTGACTTGAAGAGTTGCATCAGTCCGAACAGGGTAGTTGGTGACGAAATCTCAGCTTTTCGGCATATGCCAACTTAAGTCACCTGTGACGCCGACTGGCGAGATATCCGACTACCTGTTAAAAGACGAGTACACTGCGCTCCTGTTCATTCTGTCCTGTTGTCTGACTGTGAGATATGACCCTCATTAGAAGTGGACATTAGACGTTTACAGGGTTTTGATCACGGATATCTTTATATCACTGCTCGCCTTTGCTGGAATCACCACGCGAGCAATGTTGGCGTCAGGTGAAGGATACTAGGCAAGAAAGGCAAGTTGATTGACGAGGTTGTGAACCTCAGTCGACTGAGATGGCTTGGACATGTACTACGCATGCTGACCCACCATCCACCTCGATGTGCCATGGCTAGGGAAGGTTGGATAAGGTCGAAAGAGGGTTCAGAGTGGTCAAAGCAAGATATGGCACCGGTCGATGAAGTCCCTGACTGTTGTTTTGAGCGTTGTGGAGAGATGTAGATTGCTCGGTTGAGGTGCCCGAGACGAAAGGAATTTGTGATGGGGGAATCTTGGTGGAATGGCTGAAAACCGGTCAGAGTGACCGAGATGTATTACTTCGTAACATATTTTAAAGCTTGAATATTCGCAATAACCGTTATTTTCAGATTGTTTATTCTCTCATACAAGTTTGTCTACTTTGATATCGGTCTTTTATCTATCCACTTGTTCTTGTGAAGTGTGGCAACTTGAGTCGATGCAACTGTGTGCGAGGTTCTACGTTGATTTTGTCTGTCTCTCTGTCTCTGAATATTCATGTCCTTCATCAATCTTGTAGATCTAAGCACACATATAAGTTCTAATTTATCTTGATTAATAAAATAAAACGTCATTTTATTCTGCAAATCTGTTTGTTCTTGTTTTGTTCAAATGTGTGTAGGGAACGGAATGTATGCAAACTATCAGATGATACAATTTATAAGAATCGTGTAATACATTTGCACAATGCATATCGAACAATAGAAGCTTTAAGGGAAAGTGGAAAAAGTCAAATGAGAAAACTGAATCTGACGACCATAATTACGATGAAAATCAAAGTGATAAACATAATACTTTGTTGACTGTGGTTTTAAAGTACGTTTGATGTAATAACTAACAGTTTGCGAATACACATAGGTGGATTAGACTTTTTAATGGCTAAAGCCTAAACAAATCTCAGGATACACCCTAAATATGTACTGTAAAAATGTACAAACATTTAATTTATGTCTTGTCTCAATAATAAGCTTCGTAATAGAAGAGCTTAAACGTTTTTTTTGCATTCAGTTAATTCAGTCTGGGTTTTTTTCAGTCATTTTAGGATGTGTTCTAGTACCCTTAATTTTAATAATCGACGAATCCTGCCTATATATACGTGACCATATAAACATTTAAACTAACAAATACAACGGGGTGTAATATCATTATTTACATGTCTTAGAAGCTTAGAAGGACATGTTGGCGTCAGGTGAAGGATACTAGGCAAGAAAGGCAAGTTGATTGACGAGGTTGTGAACCTCAGTCGACTGAGATGGCTTGGACATGTACTACGCATGCTGACCCACCATCCACCTCGATGTGCCATGGCTAGGGAAGGTTGGATAAGGTCGAAAGAGGGTTCAGAGTGGTCAAAGCAAGATGTGGCACCGGTCGATGAAGTCCCTGACTGTTGTTTTGAACGTTGTGGAGAGATGTAGATTGCTCGGTTGAGGTGCCCGAGACGAAAGGAATCAGTGGTTGGAGACTGTTGGTGACACAGCTGCAAATCGGTGACCGTGGTGCAGATGTTTCTAGTCCTTGGCATCTATCGCCCAAACATTTACACTAACCCTTATCTTCAAATCGCTTATTCTCTCACACAAGTTTGTCTACTTTGATATCACTCGTTTTCCATTCACCCTGTTGTTTTCAGACTACAGCGAGGTTTGGTAACTTGAGCCGGTTCACGTATGTGGGAGGTACGTTGATTTTTTTCCACTCAATCAGTCACAGGAGGCCATTCATGACCGGGAATGTTGCTGAATGCAACACTAAGTGACGTAGGTCCGAGTCTCAGTGAATACCTGTCTCCTCTAGGTTGCAGCTACGCCCTTCTGACGAGTATCGGCAAGTACGAAACTCATGTTAAAGGCTCCCTACTAATCATCTTTAACTAACCAACACAATGGTTTGTGTTTGACAGTGCCTGGAGGCAGTCATGTGAATACGAAAACATTTGGACAAAAAATAGTGAGGCACCAGCAGATACCAACCGAACAGAAGCATCATTGAATGATACCACTGCACAAACTGACCATCTATCTGTTTCTTCCAAATAGTCCTTAAGCTAATAATTATGATGATTAGTATCAGTTTTCTCACGTGACAGTTATTATATATCCCTAATCTACCTTCGCTTATGTTGTAAGATGATTTTTATAAATGAACAGTTATCTCCACAGTGCCTACCTACCAAACCGAATAATCAAATTTGGTTAACCATATAGAGACAAGGGTGATTTGACCTCCAGAGTGGTTGAACACTGTCAGTGTAGTGAGTCCAGTATTTTACAGGCAGAATATCATAACAGGGTCGGCAGTAATCTAGATTACTGTATTCTTCTCTGGTTTTCATTATCCTGCAGAAAATATGTGCTGTACTTTCTCTAGGACTTCTCGATGATTAACTTTTTGACCAGTGCTTGGGTTCTAGCTGCAGACATTCATAGCCAAGTGTCTCATTTCCTTTTAATACCCAAAATTCTTTATGAACCATCATTTCATCAGGTGGGTCTGTATTGAGTGATCATTCGACGCAGATCAAGCTTACTGACACAACGAATAACCTAACCACTTTTTGCAATGAAATGTCGACTTTTTCATGCATATTTGAAAATTGTTGATTAGTTAACAACCACCGACTTCTTGAACTGTCTCACCAACGCCGAGTTATTTCTACTAGTAGCTTGAATAAATTGGGAGACGTTCAGGTTATTGACTTTTGTAACTGCTGTTTGTACCACGCTCAATCGTTTAGACCAATGAACCTCGCAATCCCTTTTTATGTATTTCGTAATTATTTCCTCAATACATGTTTGTACCAGTATCCTTACAATCCAATATTGTTAACTTACAGATGCAGAGAAACCCCGCGTTCCTGAGCAGGACATTGTTTGAATCCGTAGTTGTCTTTACTTTCTGTTTTATTGACATACATTTTCTCCTAACAGATAGATATCTGATTGCTTATTAGAGATCGACTGTACTCCATAGAAGTATACTCTATCCCGCTATATAACTGTGGAACATGTTAATGAAAGATGATAGATATTAGAATGCTTCTGCGATTCGATAACCATTGCCATCGTAGTCAGAATCCCCTATCTTGTTGCACAATCAGCCTATGAGCAACGGAGGGATCAGGTAATTGTGATAAATCTGTTGATCAGGTTATAAACTATCTATTCAAGTGACTTGGAGGTGTGCTAAGCATATCGAGCGACGATCTCTTCATAATGGGTTGTTATTAAATGTATGGTTTGGTTATCCATACTTCTGTCGCTGTTTCAGACTCCTGGGTAAGGCACGAAATCATGCCAGCCGAAGAAAATTCATCATTGCGCTGCTGCAGCTGGATGCCCGACTGATAGCTGCTACCTTGACGTGGTGGTCGGCCTTGCATACCACAGTGACCCAGTCAATCATGCTAGTGGAACACTTGTTCCGTCAAGGTTTTACCATACCTGAAAGGTCAGTTGGTTAGTGGTTAGAAAGAATTCAGTTGCTTTCATTGCGCTAAGTTTTACGCTATGTTGGGAGTCCGAAGGCGAATTCGTACTGCTGGCTGGACGTGAGTGTGACAGCACTAAAGTGTTTCCTCTGGATGACCAGCAATGCTGTGCTGCTGATGTCTTCCCTGTCTGAAGGCGGGTCGGAAATACTCGACCCTAAAAATAGCAGACTTCCCACTGCTCTGCAGCATGCCGATGCCAGCGACCTGGGTTCATAGATTAAAAAGCAACAGTCTGGAAGTTTCAGTAAAGCCTCAAGCAGATGTCTCTTTGGCTCTATGGTCGCACCCTAACCCTTCTTTTTGAGGCATCTTAAGAGGAAATAGCCTTCCATAGTGTGGGCAACTGCCAGCACGCTTCCAGTATTATACAAGACTCAATCGAACAGAACCTATCCATCTCAACTCAGTCTCCTCCTTTTCCTCCATCTCCTGACACCAATATCAAACCTTTTACAACTTAATCAATCTCTCAATCTGCGAACATCGCCAACGACCAAACCACTCTAATCTTCATTCCTAGTCTCCTGAGACCCCGGTACGAATTTCATATTGGGGTTTTCAATATTCGAACTCTACGCCAAGCTGGACAGCAGGTATCGCCCACCAGAACTCTAGAATCTCTAGTCATGGATGTACGCTGTGTTTGAGATAAGTATACGGCACCCGAATATAGTTGTTAGGTTAGCCCCGCCTGACAGTTGTAGGGATTCTGCAAAATTCGCCATACGAGTATTCGGAGGCCTAATGGCTCTCTTAGACTCACTGATGTAGGTATAGCGTTGAGCTGTGGTGTAGAAAACTAACTTCTCGACTGGATGCCGGTCAGTAGCCGAATGTGTGCTGTTTCACTGAACAGATGTGAAAAACTAGTAATGGTTGTTGACTTTAATACTCAAGAACGAATGCTGGGTCAGTTGGAAAAAGGCATGTTGGAGGTATCTACAGAATCACATGCTAATAAACTAACAGCGGTGCTCATCTCTTGTAACTTTTTTTCTGGCAATCACTTGTTTCTAGTCAGCGCCAACATCAAGCATAAGGAGAGACACTGTCTCACATGGCATCCGCTGACATCAAACCAACAATGGACACAGATAGATATTGTTATGCCATTGTTGGGAAAGACCGGTAGAAGGTTGGCGCTCTTTCGGAAGTATCTGTCTGGCTTATAGTTATTCGCTAGTACGGACTTGTGTTTGTTTGCGCCTCACTGGTCGCAGAAACTACTCATCAGTACAGCCTTTCTGTGCTTGCTTAGAAGATGAGAATGTGAAGTGAATACTTAGGAAGTCCATAGCTAGGCACCTATCTAAAAGTGACAACAATGCTCATCTTGAAGAAACCTGAATTGATTTTGAGTTTACTTTAGAAAGACTGTGGTAACCAACATCCAAAGTGTAACAAACGCCAATAGATTTTCACAATTTCATCCAAACTGATTGGTATGATAATATTGATTTCAACCTGCTCTGATCACAATGAAAAACGAAAGCATCTTAAACGTAAACTGACCAAGATTCTTCTTAACGATCGCGAGCAGTGATTGGAAATGAAAGCGTGAGAGATGGCGATAGCAGGCAAATATTTAGGCTTATTAAGGATACGGACATGAAGATGTTGAGTGAAACAGTCACCGAAAAGGATGGGACTGATAACCTCTCAGGGCAGGTGGATGGAGCACAGTTTAACTAGGCTTCAGCAACGCTTCACTTGCTCAGCATGTAAGTCAACCCTGAATGGGACTTGCACATATCGGTCCCCCAACCTTCCTCGAAGTTTAGAAAGCTGTTTTGAACCTGATACGAGGCAAAGAGCAGGAACTGACGACGTATCACCTGAATTTCTTAAGGATGGAAGTAGGAAATTACTGAGTAAAATAACGAAGGTTTTAGGTTGTACATAGGAATCAGAGGTACCGCCATCAGACTGGTCAGCTTTTGTGATCATTCTAGTCCATTGGAAGGGGGAGCAATCTTCTTGCAACAATTATGGGGAATCAGTTTGACTAATATCGTGTCGAAGATCCGTGGATTCATAGTTATCGGACGCCTAGGTTGGATTGGAGAACATTCAACTAGAGAGAACGAGACAGGTTTCAGACCTGGGTGTCTTCATCAATGTCAACATAGGATCAGGTATAACTATTAAACGGTCTAAGTTTCCATACCTCATATTAGCATACCAAGTAACACAACAATAAGATGAGATAAGAAATGAATCGGTTGAATGCAGTAAAAGAGAGGAATGTGAAAAGGCTGAATTCAGCATAGCAGTTAAGATGAAGATAATGTGGGGATGCATCTGCGCCACTGTTATCAATACTGAGCTATATCACTTAGAGTTTCCAATCACTGGCTCCTCCTGTCATGTAGACCCCTACATAGTTCAAACTAATAGTCAAAGATTTCATACAGTAATGCCATGTCTTAGTCTGGCCACCCGAAGCCTTTTACAGTCTGAAAGTACTTCAACTAACATTGCGCGACGAGGCAAACGGTAACCAGGTCCATGTAACACAAATGCCAGCCATCTCAGTCGATGAAGGTTCACGACTACGTTAACTGACTTTCTTCCTCTTCCCTCAAACTCTTCATTACTGAGGTAAAGAAACTATGACACACGGCCTGTCCTACAAAGACGATGGTAGTCAGACACCTAAAGCCTCTTCATATCGTCTATCTCTAACGGCCATGTTTCACGGCCATAGAGCAGAGTGAACTACAGCGCAGTACACTCTACGCTTAATAGGCAACTAGATATCCCAGCGTGCTGTAGAGGGCATTAGTTGGCCAAAGCCAGTCCAGCCTTTTGTATCCGTGCAGAGATTTCGTCGGCCACTGAACCGCCACACTGTGGTCCGAGTCCCCAGGTAAGTGAAGTATTCAACGCACTCAACTACCTCACTCCCAATTGTAAAACAGAGGGCCAACAAAGGCCAGTCCTAGAGCAACAGTTTGCATTTGGGTGAGGAGAAACACACGCATCCCAAAAACTTTCACACTGTTACCTATGGTATCCAAAGACTGCAACTTGTCAACGTCTTCACCTTACAGGACTATGTCATCTGCGTACTCAACATCTACCATGGAATCTCCGGTGATTAGATCAATTCTTGCGAAGTCAGATGATGAGAGGGCGACCTCAAGAAGGTTGATGATGTTGTGAACCTTCAGTGACTGAGGTGGCTTGGACATATATTGAGCATGCGAACCACTATCCACTTCGAATTGCCATGGTAGCAAAAGTTAGATTAGGTTGGAAGAGAGTTCACGGTGATCAGATTTAGACATGGCACCAGTCTATAACGTCCCTAATTGTTGTTTTCATCCATGTAGGAAGGTGTGGACTGCCTAGTTGGGGTCATCGAGATGATAAGTATCAATGACTGAAGATCCTCAGTGACACATTGGTGCAGATGTATTCACTTTTGACATATTTCAAAGCTTGAATGTTTTGAATAGGCTTCATTTTTATATTTCTCCTCCCAAGCACCTTTGTCTACTTTGTTATCAGTCTTTTTGTATCCACTTGTTCTTTGTATGCTACTGTGAAGTGCGGCAACTTGAATAGATGCACTATATGTGAGGTTCTACTTTGATTTGTCTGTCTTTATCTGTCTTGCTACTACATGTACCTTATAGACCTCCACTTCGTTGTGCCAGATACGATAATCAGGTCAATATTGTTGGAAGAGTATGTTCATTAAGTTGCTTGCCGAAGTTATCTGACAAGCGTTCATTCGTCTACGAAAGTTGTTGTTCTGTTGATGACCCGCTTCACAGACCACCTCACTCACACCAGACTTCTTACTGTTAGTGTCTTGCATGGGCTGGAACAACTTACACGTATTACCACCAGGAACTGTTGTTTCTATTTCACTCGTACCTTATGACCATTATACGCCTCAGTCCTTATGTGAATGCTGTTCATTGTGTCAAGTAAGTGACCTGCACACACGCTTGTAGTCACTGCCTGCGTGTCAGACTCTCAGACGATTGTCAAGTTGCGAGAAGTTCACAGTGACCGAGTGTTTATCCGCAGAATGTTTTTCAAAAACACATGCAGCTTCATTTGGCATTTTAATGATATCTGTTAGGTCCAACCAATGGACAGCCATACTTCTTGTAGGTTTGACAGCTAACTAACCTTGAACGCAGACCAGTTTTGTATTTGGTTGCAATCCTTAGTAGAACTATTTGCAAAAAGTCCATGAGTATGAGACGAGGATTTTGACGACCAGCAAAACGCAAGATGATCTTGGCACACAAAGATGTGTGATAAGAGTGCAATCATTTGCTTGAGAAACAGTGCTTATCCTGAACGTTCTCACACCACAAGTAGATTATTGAGATTTGATATACGCAGGTTCTTTCAATCGGCGGAATGACTGAAACATGATTCCCAGATAAATATTATCGGTCACCTCGACTGATTTATTCCAATAAGGATCTTACTTATGACTTATTTTGTCACGTTATTACGTAGCCTGCTCAAAAGTTTTGATTGATACTTCATTTGTTTGATGAACCCGGTCAAACATAAATGCTGAAATATTGCATGCGAATGCGGGTGAATGCATTCATAAGGAATGCTGAAATGCGACATTTAAACGGATTTTTACGAACTACCGGCATAATTTACGCATGCGTAAACGCAGCTTTATTTAAGCACAATTCCCACCTCATTTCCACACTAACAATAAGTCTAGATTTATTGTTCGAAAACAATTATCTATTGAATGAAATCAAGTTTCTTATATCCTTTCTTGTTTTACGCATGAAGTCATTTACTTCACTTTTATGAATTATAATGCGTTGAGGAGAGGGAATTTAGTTGTAGATTCAGGTGATTCTGACTGTCAAGATACGAGGATAATAATCAAAAACATTTTTGTTCTTTTGCATTGGGTTTAGACGACCAGATCGCGTGATTTAACAAGAGAATGAATTCAGCGTTGAAAAGGTGGCTATTATCTGTGAGATTAATCGCGTATAACGTCAAATTTTGAAGTGAATCACCGAAATCAAATGGTTCAGTCAATGGTGTTCATTATTGTAACGCGCTCTTGCTTATCCATTAACTTTAAGAAGCTAAGTCGGTCTACTAGCTTGTGGCTATTTTTGAGGTTATTCAATTTCTTGAGTTCCACTGTTACAACAGACTGCAGATGACTACATGCTTCTTCAGGATGATGGATATTTTGCTGTTCCAATGACCGTCTAATCAATTCCTCATTGTCAGCATCCCCAGTGTCCTCATCATTGAGCTGCGCTCGAAATGGTTTTGCTATTGTAGTTTTTCTATTTCCATCTAAGCACAGATGTTAGCGCACTTGCAGCACCGTGTAACTACTATCCACTTGATATGCTCCGGAAGGAGTGATGGTCTTCAACTGACCCTCTCTAGCAGTAACCGAGAACTATATAGTCTGTCTATGTAAATGTTAGGATTGAGGTTCGTTAAACCCAAATGACATTAGGCAACATATCCGAGGAAACCTGCATGGAAGAACACAGGAACTCTTTGAAAGAGACGTAAAAGGAAATCTGAAAAACCATGTTAGGAAGGAAGAAGAAACAAGACAAGGAATGGATCTCGACAGACACATGGAAGCTGATAGAGGAGGGAAAGGAAGATGGTGAAGCAGAAGACGAACCAGTACAGTGCATGGATGAACAACGAAAATAGGAACTGAAAAGAACCTATAAAAACATTGGATAAAGAAGTGAAGAAGAGTGCACGCAAAGACAAAAGACACTTTCACGACACACTTGCAAGTGAAGCGGAACAGGCTGTTGGTAGGAGAGACCTGACAACGTTGTGTCAAATAACCAGGTTACTATCTGAGAAGAGATCAACGTAGACGAAATCAGTGAAAGATAGTGAAGGAAACCTAGTTGCCAAAGAGGAGAAACAAAGGAAACAATGGGTTGACCACTTAAAAAACACTCTTGAATCGACCCCCACCACCTGCTACTCGTCCGGCAATACCGCCAGCAACCTAGCCACAGAAGTACCAGTGAACACAAGCCCTCCGACAAAAGCAGAAGTCATGAATGCTATAAAGTTGCTGAAATCCGGGAAAGTAGCAGGATCAGATGGAATTCCTCCAGAAGCACTGAAAACAGACCCAAAGACATCAGCGGCGGATATGCTGACATCATTATTGCAGAAGGTTTGGCAGGAAGGAGGGGAAAGTAGCTGCCGATTAGATGAAGGGTTACCTTTCCAAACTTCCAAAGAAGGGAGACCTAAGTCTTTGCAAGAACTGGGGCAGGATCATGCTGCTGTCCATCCCAAGTAAAATATGAAGCCGCATCATCCTGGAGAGACTAGAGGATGCGTTGGATTCAGAATTACGACCGGAACAGTCTGGCTGGCTTCGGGAAGAACATATTATTTGGGGATCAAATTGCAACGCTAGGCTACGCATCATCATAGAACAGAGTATAGAATGACAGTCAAATGGATGTTTACCTCAACTTTGTCTACTTTGAAAGGCTTTCGACAGCGTCGACCGAGAAATAATTTGTCAACTGCCCCAACACTGTGGAATACCACAGATCTTTACCAACCTCATTCAACAGCTATGTGCTATATGATGCCATATGCCAAGTGATTGACAATGGGAAGCTCACTGATGCCTTTGAAGTGAAAACAGGGACAGGAGTAAGACAAGACTGCCTACTATCGCCCATGATCTTCCTGATTGTGGTGAACTGGACTGGGTCATGCAACATACTATGAGGGGGGAGGTAAAGGGCATATGCTGGCTGGACAGATGTAAATACCCTAAAAGATTTGGATTTCGCCGCCGATGATTATTTATATCTAATGTCTTGTCGCACAAACTCGAAGGTCCACAGGTGAAAATCAGCAAGTTGGCAGAAGAGGCAGGGCAGTAAAGGAAGACTTGAGTTCCTTCAGGTGGACGTAGAGAAGACAGAGGTGATGAAGATACCCAACCAACAACACCACCAACAACAACAAACTCCAATCACCATGAACGGGAGAAACCTAAAGAAAGTAGCCTCTTTCATCTACCTAGGCAGTATCGTTTCAACTACGGGCGGCGGCATAGAGGAGGATGTCAAAACAAGGATCAGAAAGACAGCAAGACAGGCTTTCACTTATCTGAAATCAGTGTAGAGATCTACTGCAGGGCACTTAGCATAAAGCGTGAACAAGATCCGGATTTTCAACACTAATGTCGACCAAGTCAGTGCTTCTATATGGTTGAGAGACTTGGTTTGTTACAAAAAGCATTTTCAACAAACTACAGACATTCATCAACAGCTGCCTACGCTCATTGCTAGTGATCAGATGGCCAGAAAGAATAAGCAACAAGGAACTCTGGGTGGCAACTAACCAGCCAAGAACCCGTTGCCCAACGAATACGCAGAAGAAAGTGGAGATGGGTTGGATTGGACATATCCTGAGAAGACCGATTGGTGACATCACACGCTAAGCCTTCGAGTGGAACCCGCTTGGGAAATGACGAGTTGGGCGTTGGAGGGTGGAAGGTGGTGTAAGGAAGAAATGAAAGGTTGTTGGGAGTCGTGGAGCCAGGTTCAAAAGACTGCAGAGAACAGAGTGCGATGACGACGTGCTACTGAAACTGTATGTTTCACTAGGAACCCAAGGGACGAATAATAATAACAAACCCAAGTGAGACACTATTTCTCTTTATATCTGAAGTTCGTGCTGACCAAAACTAGATGATTATTTGAATATCATTTTGACTATCTGAGATGCCATAGGTTGGTAGATTAGTATTTATACTGGGTGATGTTTGGAAGTAAAATAGGAATTTTGACCGCGGCCGGATATGAACTAGTGACCACCGTGTTTCCGGCTCAATGCTCTACCAACTGAGCTACGAGGTCCGAGTCCTGACCAGATATTTATGTCACTTCAATCAAGAGTTTATCGTAGAAGTCATCCTTCACTTCTTCCAAACTGCAGTCAGTGGATGCGTAAGCAGAGATTACAGAGATACAATACCAGTTCAGTGTGGAGGTTTGTGGGAATTTATTAACTTCAAGGTCCTATTCATCACAGACTGACATCAGTTGATCCTATTAAGTAGTGCACTTTCAGGCGTACGAAATAACTGATATACATACATCTGCTAGACTATAGGAACTAATTATTGGTTCTTCAGAAAGTCGAGGAATGAGTTAGGTTAGGGTTAGGTGGATAACCACACTTGGTTCTTACACCAATATCTCGTAAACAAAACATCACCATAGCTTGAAATGCCTGAGTTTTGGTTAGTGAAGCTTTTTATCCTGTTTAAAAGAGGTTATGAACTTCGAACACTTCAATATATGGTCAGTGGCACGGTTTGACCAGACCGAGGATGCTACTTTTCGAACTTGAATAGTTTCTAGAGTTTTCTTGGAGTAATTAAAGACTGCATAAAAGTTTTATTTGGCCAGATGCAACTCAGACCACTTATGAGTTAGAAGATGAACAATGATAATTATAAATATCCTAGATCTATAGCTATGTCGCCTTACAAATTTAGTCGAAGAATGGATATTATTCTACATACAACTACAAAGAAGGGATATCAGAAACCGTACCGATAATTCCTAATTTAGAGAGAATTGGAGTGGCATTCAAACTTAGGAAGTCACACAAAAGGATACTTTATCGACATATAGATCCCACTGACCCAATTAGGTCAAGTTAATTTAACTCCTGAATATTACTATTATGATCGTGGCATCCCATCTATTGGTCAGACGAGATGATCGATGTCATTTAGATTGACAGAGAATAAAAAAATCTAGAATGATTGG
This sequence comes from Heterobilharzia americana, assembly GCA_944470555.2. NCBI lineage: Eukaryota > Metazoa > Platyhelminthes > Trematoda > Strigeidida > Schistosomatidae > Heterobilharzia > Heterobilharzia americana. The sequence goes on from OX104134.1 coordinate 42,461,346, forward strand.
ACTTAGTAATGTGAGTAATTGAGAAGAAGCTTGACTACTGCAATGCATGTGGTGCTACACAGGCACACAATAGGGTAGGATAGGCCAACAGTCCAAAAAAAGAAGCAATTTAGGTAAAGAGTGATAATAATTAGGGAATCTATTTCCAACTAGTCAGCAGTCAGTGCACGCAAGGGTGCAACACTGATTTCAGACGTATGGAAACTCCTATTATTACTGAGAAATGGGAAACGCAAATGAATGAAGTTTGGAAAATGAATATCAGAAGTTGTATGATTACTTCTTATGATAATGAGAAATGAACTGTACATGAATTTTCATCAAGTGAATAATACTGTTTTTTCTACGTCATCACTGAAAACATTATTTCAAACATTAACCTAAACCTTCCACTATCATGGCAATTATTTTTTGATCCCCTTTATATTTCCTAGAATTTATGCTTGAATATTCTTCAGAAAGTAAAAATAACTTTATTTTAAACATAGCTTGGGCGACAAGTCTTCGCTGAATCATCAGTTTGCCTCAGCCCTGACGCCAAGAACATATGAAAAGTAAGACTCCTTTCGATCAGTGATGCGTTATTATATGATCTAAAACTGTTTCATCATGTGCGCATACAGGTGTTGGTGGCATGAGAATAAAGCTGCTTATAATTGAAATAGATATGCGAATGTCTATCGTTCTACGAAAATCCCTCATTAGTTAAAAAAAATGGAGGCATCGTATACAATTGATTAAGACACTTCTCTAAACACTTCATATCTCTTATCTACACAGTGTTGTGTAACTTGCAACAATTACAAACATTTCGTTTGTCACTTTCAGTTGCTTCCGAATAATCCAAAGTAAGCCGCTGTGACAAAGGAATCTAAAAATAAGAATAAGGATTCCATTCCCTCAACGTCTTCTCCAGAAACCATCAAAATAATCCCACCCACATCTTCAGAATCTTTTAAGATGGAATCACGAATATTCACCAGCAACAAAAAGAAGAGCTACATGAATTACAACACCGAACACTCATGTATGTGCAGGCTTTCGAGACAGAATATCGAAAGACGACTGTGTCAGCATACTTCGCCATCCTGCTTGTGAATGATATAAGAAAGGTAGACTGCTTTCTATGAATACATCAGCTGTTCGGCAAAAATGAACACCACCAACCACAAATAAGGAAATAATTCAAGCACTGCGTCACACAGAGGTAATAACAGTGAAGGGAGTGAAGGATAACGAAATTGAAGAGACTAAGAGGTTGTAACAACTTGTCCTATCTAGTCACTCGCTACATATTCAAGAATCATCACTACCTCATCATAATTTATGAATATTTGACATTGAGGAAATCAACTTCAGTGAAGATACTCACATTCCGTACTTAGTTTCATCATCAGTTATGCAGATAGACCAAGTACAGATGAAGTACAGACAGAAGGACATGCATTGAGCAAGCCGTCATATATCCATCACATCTTACCTAAACAAACCAACATATTGGAAACTCGACGCACTCTGATCATCCTGAATGAAAACATCCATCGTCATCCAATAACCACTTCTAATGTCTTTTTTTTCTTAATTTAAGGATATGTTTGTGACACTGTGCATACACTCTATTGACGCAAAACACCTGGTTTCTCACTGGTCTCACTGTCCACTTCACAGATCAACTACAGTCATTCGTTGTTTGGTCGAAACATTCCAATGTTCATTCATCTACTTTGACATGCCACACTTTGGAAGTGAGGCTTTTATCTCGTCGAAGAGGATTGCACACAAAAACAATAGTCACCACCTACAGTATGTCTGTTAGATCTCGTGAGTAGATCTCGTGACAGTAATACACACCAAACCCAGTGTCAATCATTTTGTCAACTCAGCGAATATCAGACTATGTAGGAAAAAGTGAGTCACGGAATACGACTCACATACACCTAACCTCCATATACATCCAAGCTGCTAATATTCCTCCAACTGATGTCACTCCATGATGAATACCAACCTGAAATCAAAAGATAAATCCACTCGAGCGTCATTCGAGAGGTGATTTCCGAAGTTGTAATGAGAAGTCGTGACCGGTGGGGCCAACCATATCGTGAATAAGAAAACAGTTACTCAACGACAGCATTGAGTGGAGATCGTGCTGTCTCGCGAACTGATATAAGTAGGAAATATGGACTGTTGGATTCCAACCAAGTGACTTGATGGTAATGTGGTGTCCTTGAGACCCTAGGATCTTGAGTTTGACAACTGACAGGGTCATGGTGTGTGCGTAGCTAGTGAGTTCCATACTAGTATGAAACAGCTGTCCAGTTCCTCCAGATTTCCAGTGTTTTTCCAAATGATGTTAGTCCATGATGAATAGCAACCTGAAATAATCGAATAAATCTCAACACTCGAAATCGAAATAAATATAACTTTTGACGCGAAATATAAACTACTCGTTAGTAGGCCATAGTTTCCTGTAACAAAAGTTGCTGTCATTTGTTTCAAATTGACATCAAATGTTATTCCGAATAGATTGCTGTTGAACTGTCGATAAATGAAAAAGTTGTTTGCACGTTACCTGGTGTCTAGTCTCCTATTTAGTAGTCACTGGCCATATGATATACGAAATACTTCTACTGACAAGAAAAAGTATCCGATGGTTCATCAATCGTTAAGATTTATATATTAGCAAGATTTTGGGATGTAAGCGTCACTATTGGAGAGTATAGAAATTGCAATTCTGGTGAAGTGCTTTAATAGCACATTGAATAGAATTTCAGTCCAATATTTCTTAGATTCACTAATCATATCAAGGTTACATACATATACAGTAACCTCTGAATTTTCTTATTTCCTTTTTTAGCTTCATCTCAGTTAAAGTGATATTTAAATGAATACTATTCATATTTTCTACTTCTACTACAATGTTATGCTTGTAAAAGTGCATTGAATATTATTTTTAACAGTAAAAAATGGGGACTGCTTCCAATGAAATATACCGTAAATGGTTTTTTAAAGTTACGAAGTGTTTTGTTATAAATGTCAGTTACGATTAGCATTTCATGAATTGATTCTTCTGAAATATCGTTTAATAAGTCAGAGACTAATCTGATGCAGTTTGTTTCGTGCTGGCTGGTATTTGGATTCACAATGAGTGGTCTGTCCTACTTGCCACTTGTCAAGTGAAGTTGAGTTCATCAATAGGGTGGTGTTTCAGCAGAGACTCGAACACTGCATTCTTCCTGCCAAACACCAAACCATTATCAACAGAAAACTAAAATTATCATTACATGAATGCATGGGGGATAGCAACAAGTTCCTCTTTCTCCCTCGTGTTCAAGAGTGAATGACTGCTTGAATGTTGGTAACGTTCAAGCAACGAGAGAATTAGTCGCCTTTTCCCTTTTATGATATCTGAACAAATCCACATATAGTACACAAAAGTAATCCTATCAATTTGGGCGTTTGTGAAGATTTGAGGACTTTTCAAGTTGATATTCATCATAGAGTGACATCAGTTGGAGGAACAAGGGAAACCTGAGAGCATTGGACAGCTGTTTCGTTCTAGTACGGGACTCCTCATCAGTGCGCACATATGACACCGCCAGTGCTAAAGATGCGTTAAATTGTTAGACACTGATATTCTTTGGGATAACCCGTTGGACATATGTTTGTCTGTAATCGAAAAGTTCTGTTCAGCATAGGTAAGAACATAACAACACTTGTCGACATTTATAAACTGGTAGTGGGCTGTACAGGGTTGTCAAATTTCTTCATTCATCTTTAAATTTCCTACTGATGACATTCTATTGACTTGGCTGGGAGAAGTGTGGATTGGTGACATTGAAAGAACAACTTTTACCATTATTATGCAGAGTTTAAAATGTGTTCCCCATGTTGGCATTAGTCTGCTTACTCTTCGCGTTAGACTCCAATTGTCTCTCTACGGCTGCCCACTTTAGTAATCCTTTGATCAGGTGCATTTTGTTTCAATGTGGTGGGAAATTGAGACCGTAAATACCCGATTCATATGAGTGGTCTTTTAGGCAGTCGATTCTGATGGCATGAGGACTGCTTGCAAGAAGGGGAAAAAGAGACAATTTTTTTCCCTCATAGAATGGAAGATAGTTATGCTGCGTCAGTATTTATTGATGGACCACCATTCCTTGGAATAAATTCAGAGGATTACTAGACAAAGTTCAAGATTGAAACATATGATAGTTATACTAAGTCTTAATGTTTCTTCCACTTCTGAGTGGTAAGACGTAAATTACGAAGACTTTATTAGTATGTTTCATTTGCTTACTCCTCTGTGTTTATTGAATTCATAAATTTTTATTTCCCTTATCCTTTTGTGTTTTCATAATTAACTTACATATTTTGTGTCGTTCATTTCTGGTGCGATTCAAGTACTAAGGCAGGAGAAGATGAGCAAATAGTTGGTAATATATCACAAAAACGTGTTTTATCCAGAGATTACACACCTTGCTTGCCGATGATTACTGATAAAGATGAAATCAAACTTCACAGCTTGTTATCTGTCATCTGCAACCATCCAACAGTATTGAATTTGCTCAGTTAGTAAGTCAGTTAAAGTGAGGAGTTTAGGAATTCCTTCTAACATTTATAAATCAATGCCTTTTGCATTTTGTTTCATTTAGTGGGAAAGAAGACGATTTCATTTACTAGAATGAGAAAAAGTGTGAAAATTTTTTCCACGGAAAAAGCAAATCACTTGAAGTAGAGCTTTATTTCATTGACAAATATCAAGATTCATCAGGAGTTCATACTGGTCAAGCAGCTAGTTACAGTCACAATATTTTGAACAGGTAGGTATTTTCATTCATATTCTTTTCTCATCCTTCTTATTAATGAAATTAGAACCTTCAGGTGTAGAGGTTAGTCAACTACGATTCGAACAAATGCACCGTTTAGTCGGTGTTACGTTTATTATTAGCAACATAGAATACTAAATTGACACCAGACAACAAAATCTCTTATGAGAACCCGAGATCGTTGTTATAAGACGAGTCATTAGTGATATTCGAAATATTTTTCTACAGAAATGTTTTTAAATTTATCTAAAATCAAACGTCTTTTAACCCGAAACAGTCGTTTCATTAGTTTCACGTTGTTATTCATCGTAGACTGATATCAGTTGGAGGAACAAAGAGAACCTGGGAGCACTGGACAGCCGTTTCACCCTAGTACGGGACTCCTCAGCAGTGCGCACTCACGACCTCACACCACCAGGGATCGAACCCGCAACCTTCAGGTTCCGTGGATAGCACGCTACCATTAAGCCACTGGGTCGAAACCCAGTGGTCCATATTTCCAACTTCTGTTAGCTCATGACAATAAATGCTAACGCAGCATAACTATCTTCCATTCTATGAGGGAAAAAAATTGTCTCTTTTTCCCCTTCTTGCAAGCAGTCCTCATGCCATCAGAATCGACTGCCTAAAAGACCACTCATATGAATCGGGTATTTACGGTCTCAATTTCCCACCACATTGAAACAAAATGCACCTGATCAAAGGATTACTAAAGTGGGCAGCCGTAGAGAGACAATTGGAGTCTAACGCGAAGAGTAAGCAGACTAATGCCAACATGGGGAACACATTTTAAACTCTGCATAATAATGGTAAAAGTTGTTCTTTCAATGTCACCAATCCACACTTCTCCCAGCCAAGTCAATAGAATGTCATCAGTAGGAAATTTAAAGATGAATGAAGAAATTTGACAACCCTGTACAGCCCACTACCAGTTTATAAATGTCGACAAGTGTTGTTATGTTCTTACCTATGCTGAACAGAACTTTTCGATTACAGACAAACATATGTCCAACGGGTTATCCCAAAGAATATCAGTGTCTAACAATTTAACGCATCTTTAGCACTGGCGGTGTCATATGTGCGCACTGATGAGGAGTCCCGTACTAGAACGAAACAGCTGTCCAATGCTCTCAGGTTTCCCTTGTTCCTCCAACTGATGTCACTCTATGATGAATATCAACCTGAAACATTTCCATATCTCCACAACTTCTACAAAATTCATTTCATTAGTTGTTCAAAACAGCAGGTGTCACGATCATCATTAAATTATTGTAAGATGATTGAAAGCTGCCTTTTTCTCTTCAGAGGAAGTACTAAAGCTTATCAATTGCCGAATTAACATTGTTATCTGACAGGCGAAATTCGTTTTAAACAATGAATGGAAACTGAAATACAACTAACACCTAATAATTATCATATCAAATCCATTTTCATGTAAAATGATAACATGTTTACATGCTTGATTTTGCGACATCTTGGCCTCATACAGTTTCAGTTTTCCAAAACTTCTTACATTTGTAACTGTTGTTAACCTCACATTGAAACTAACTACAGAAGACATCGACTCTAACTATGGTAATAGTAGACAAGGATTGTTAATGGTGCAAACTTTGTAGAGTTGTCAAGTTTATGATGGATACAACTATCTAACTAATTTTCTGGACATCAGCTAGAATATTGATATGCATTGGAATAAGATTCTATAGAAAAGGCAAAATGATGTTATTTACCTCCTTTAAAATACACCCATATATCTTCTCTGATGAATTTGTGAAGCACTTTAGCTTGTACTATCCATCAAATCGCTACATGTTACTTCCTCCCATTTAATCACTGACCTGTATGATCCCTTTATCACTGATCTATGAGCGACTAAAGTTTTAGTCTCTACAAAATTGAAAATAATTTAGTTTTCTAGTCATATTGTAACATATGCGTGTTCTTCTTTAAGTCTACCACTTTGTTATGTGTTTGGCTGACATATCGGTGAATTTCTCAACGATCTTCCTTCGGAAGCTGAGTTGTACTCTCACTCAATCCAGTTGGGCTAGAAATGTGTATGAGGACTATCTTGTAGTGAATTTATTGATGTGATACTTAGCGTTGCATCTTATTCAGTGCCATGAAAAGTGTTAGAGTATGAAGGCCTTCTTGATTGTTTTACTATGTTGTCCTACAGATCTATATTTTTATTTAGATTGAGGTGTGATATAGATTTTCGTCGTACTACGCAGTGAAAGCAACCCCATGTAATGTTTGCATCATGAAATCTACAAACTTAAACCTGTTATACTTTGGGATATTTCCATTTCGTTATACGTCACAAAATTTGAAATTGATTTCAGGTTGCTATTCATCATGGACTAACATCATTTGGAAAAACACTGGAAATCTGGAGGAACTGGACAGCTGTTTCATACTAGTATGGAACTCACTAGCTACGCACACACCATGACCCTGTCAGTTGTCAAACTCAAGATCCTAGGGTCTCAAGGACACCACATTACCATCAAGTCACTTGGTTGGAATCCAACAGTCCATATTTCCTACTTATATCAGTTCGCGAGACAGCACGATCTCCACTCAATGCTGTCGTTGAGTAACTGTTTTCTTATTCACGATATGGTTGGCCCCACCGGTCACGACTTCTCATTACAACTTCGGAAATCACCTCTCGAATGACGCTCGAGTGGATTTATCTTTTGATTTCAGGTTGGTATTCATCATGGAGTGACATCAGTTGGAGGAATATTAGCAGCTTGGATGTATATGGAGGTTAGGTGTATGTGAGTCGTATTCCGTGACTCACTTTTTCCTACATAGTCTGATATTCGCTGAGTTGACAAAATGATTGACACTGGGTTTGGTGTGTATTACTGTCACGAGATCTACTCACGAGATCTAACAGACATACTGTAGGTGGTGACTATTGTTTTTGTGTGCAATCCTCTTCGACGAGATAAAAGCCTCACTTCCAAAGTGTGGCATGTCAAAGTAGATGAATGAACATTGGAATGTTTCGACCAAACAACGAATGACTGTAGTTGATCTGTGAAGTGGACAGTGAGACCAGTGAGAAACCAGGTGTTTTGCGTCAATAGAGTGTATGCACAGTGTCACAAACATATCCTTAAATTAAGAAAAAAAAGACATTAGAAGTGGTTATTGGATGACGATGGATGTTTTCATTCAGGATGATCAGAGTGCGTCGAGTTTCCAATATGTTGGTTTGTTTAGGTAAGATGTGATGGATATATGACGGCTTGCTCAATGCATGTCCTTCTGTCTGTACTTCATCTGTACTTGGTCTATCTGCATAACTGATGATGAAACTAAGTACGGAATGTGAGTATCTTCACTGAAGTTGATTTCCTCAATGTCAAATATTCATAAATTATGATGAGGTAGTGATGATTCTTGAATATGTAGCGAGTGACTAGATAGGACAAGTTGTTACAACCTCTTAGTCTCTTCAATTTCGTTATCCTTCACTCCCTTCACTGTTATTACCTCTGTGTGACGCAGTGCTTGAATTATTTCCTTATTTGTGGTTGGTGGTGTTCATTTTTGCCGAACAGCTGATGTATTCATAGAAAGCAGTCTACCTTTCTTATATCATTCACAAGCAGGATGGCGAAGTATGCTGACACAGTCGTCTTTCGATATTCTGTCTCGAAAGCCTGCACATACATGAGTGTTCGGTGTTGTAATTCATGTAGCTCTTCTTTTTGTTGCTGGTGAATATTCGTGATTCCATCTTAAAAGATTCTGAAGATGTGGGTGGGATTATTTTGATGGTTTCTGGAGAAGACGTTGAGGGAATGGAATCCTTATTCTTATTTTTAGATTCCTTTGTCACAGCGGCTTACTTTGGATTATTCGGAAGCAACTGAAAGTGACAAACGAAATGTTTGTAATTGTTGCAAGTTACACAACACTGTGTAGATAAGAGATATGAAGTGTTTAGAGAAGTGTCTAAATCAAGTTGTTTTCATTCCTCGAAGGTTTTTGACCTATGAATAATTTCGTTCTTACTGTACACGTTGGAGAAACGTTCAGGGATACTCTGGAACGACTTCATTCCTGCCTTATCTGGTCCATCTCCATTATTTTTTTGTCGGGAATGATCAGCCATACTTGGTATTTGTTCTCATTTGCGGATGTCTCGATAGTGCGTCGGTGTACGTTAATACTGGCATAACTCCAAATAGCATACGGTATCCGTCCTACACGGTTTGACTATCCTGATTCGGTTGCCTAGTACATAAAGCATTAGGGTTAAAATCGATTGGTCTCGTTTTCGAGTCTTAGTGGGGACAACGTCACCCAGTTTTATGTAGGTACATCCAGTTCATGAACCCCGAATAAAGCGAAACGCACATTCTCGATTCTAGTTTTAGCCACTGTCCATCATTAATCGGATTCTATTTCACCAACCTCATATGGTAATTGAATTTGTGATCACTGTTTGCATTTTGACTACTTTTCGCATGGTCATGAAACAACACTGAGTAAAGCTTGAAAGTATAATTGTACAATGTCTCTCAATAGAACTTTCGAAATGTCTCTGTTTTCCCTTTTTAATTCATGGAAAAAGAAGCACCTGCAAAGAAATCACTCTCTGTAGTTATGATTTTAGGATGATATTTAAGCATACAGTATACTTACTACTGGATGAACCTTATCTAGCTGTTTCGCCAGTACACATGCTCGTCAACTCACCATCTGGGTCAAGTTACAGCCAGAAGATACTGAAAACCTCCGATTCAAATGGTGCCAATTAAAAGAATTCTAAGTACTGTTTAGTAATAATGATAGATAGTGGCTAGGAATGGAATCCAGGACGCAAACCTTATCCTATTTAAGACTCGTCAGCTGGATGTACATGTCTCCCAGTGAGTGATGTTGTTCCCACTAGGACTGTACCTGAAACTACGGGCAATATCGAGGGATCCGCGCAGGAGATCATATGCCAATACAGACTGATCAATTCGGTCCAATGAACGACGGGGAATTATAAGCAATAACATCAATCTTAAGTACAGTTAACAGCTTGACTGGCAGATAAAATTCAATGAAAAACTTACTCAGAGTTCTCACACTGCTGTTGAACACGGCGTAACTAAATACAAATTATGACTGAGAGATATTTGACCTAGCTGTTTGTAAGATTTTCGTCGAGGTTTATAATTCAACGGATTCGTCAGAAAATGTATTGCTGTAGCAGAATCTACGTTTGAGCTCTTTTCTCACTCTTCGTCTATCCCCAAATGAAATGAAAGTTGTAAATTACTTTGTCATAATTATCCACACGGTCTTTTCTTTGTATCGTACAGTACTTCAGCAGTAAGCATTATTGATGCTTCAATAGTCAGGAGCCTAAATTTTTTAGTTGTGATTATGTGGTACGTCATAGGTGTTTAGCACTAGAATTTCTCAGAATGGGAGGAAAAACATTGAGGACTTCCTAGCTTCCAGTGGTTGTGCAAATACTCTGGATGTTTGTTGAAGATACCATCATAGTTATCAAGTATAACTTGTTCATTGTATAGGATGTATTTTCACTTGTGTAATCCCGGCGTGGTATACTAGAACAAATAACGAATAAATAAATATTTTGTATGATTCCTCAACGTTTCGATCTTGCTAAGAAGATCCTTTTCAAGAGTATGAATCTGACACTAAGTTTTCAAGTTTTGGTACACAAAGTGGTGACCTTTACAATCATCCAATTACATAGTGATATGGAGCAAAGACAGTTTTAAATAATATCTGAAGAGAAGGTAGATTGTCTGGTCCTATTACATACACCTTATTGATCTACTATTTTCATCAATTTTACACTACTCTCTGAGTCATATACATTCGATGAACCCTATATTCAGGTCATAAAATATCATTCGAACAGATCTAAGTTCTACAAAAGGGTTTTCTCTCTCACGAAGAGCGGACCATTGCAGAAGCTTTGCACATCTGCTCATATCCTTCTTCGGTCAACAGAAAAGATGGGTTAGACATCCCACTAATATGACAAACATTAATGACTCGCCTAGGCAGTTATAAATAATATCTGAAGAGAAGGTAGATTGTCTAGTCCTATTACATACACCTTATTGATCTACTATTTTCATCAATTTTACACTACTCTCTGAGTCATATACAGTCGATGAACCATAACAATCCATTTTGTTATCACTCATACTTCAAGTTTTATCAAAAGTACATTTATGGTTATCATTATTATTATTTATTTAAGATATATTGTCTCATCTTCAAATATTCACCCTTCCAAACTAGTAATCTATTCTTTCTCACCCTTGATGTCTAACAACCCCATTGTACTTTTCATAGAGGAACTAAAAAATTTCCCCACCCTATTTTTGTTCCACCTTACTCGCACAACGGAAAAAACCTCTCTGACCAAGTTGCTTATTCACTCACCTGTATTACATTGATCTTTGCTCCATATCACTATGTAATTGGATGATTGTAAAGGTCACCACTTTGTGTACCAAAACTTGAATATTAACCTGAAAACTTAGTGTCAGATTCATACTCTTGAAAAGGATCTTATTAGCAAGATCGAAACGTTTATTTTGTCATTTGTTCTAGTATACCACGCCGGGATTACACAAGTGAAAATACATCCTATACAATGAATCATACTAACTCGGTGCCCAAGTTTTTTCAAACCATCCAGTCCATTGTTTGCCAGGATACCTTCAAACTTATAACTTGTTCATTCTCCAAAACGTTTTCTGTTATTGCCTTACTTTCACTTGGTTGCTAGAAAGATTATATCGAAATTTTTAGTATTTCATCATTTTGTATAACCATATCTGAACTCCATAAGTCTGTCAAAAAGGAAACTTATCGGTCAAACAATCGACTGAAATCCACTTTACCTTTTTTTTCGTCTTCTTTTGGAAGAGTGTATCACTCCTCTTCCAAAAAGGTGATGTTCAATTGACCTTTCAGGTCAGGAAGACTCACAAAGAAATGAAAGGCCGATCTACAAAGTTTCACACATGATTCTTATTTTAGTATCAGTTTGAAGGAAATGGATTGTTGAATGTTTACTATGGTTCAAAAAAAGATTGAGACTCAAATTTCTGCTTTAGGGACTAACTTCAAAGGTTACTTTATTAAATATACCTACAATGGTCTGAAGTAATGGTGACTTTGTTGAACATGAAGTCCTACTTAGACATTTTTGCACTCACCTTTGTCCCGAAATAAAGTGTACAAAGTTAACATATTCAGCTAATTATTTAGACTGCTGTAGGTATAGTGGCTAGATGACTTTTAAAACCTCCCATTTTTGATAATTTATTTTTTCAATACAGTAATTCAAGTGGGATGCCTAGTTTTATCACGTTTGAACATTTTGATACTATTATGGAAAAATTCAGTCAAACTCATATTTATGTAGAGTTTTGTGATTGTTATAACAACGTAAACATGAAGTGACCTCTCAAGAAAAAGGAAACTGAGAGTTCTTACAGATTTGACTATGTCTTATCTGTTGATGACTGTTTGTTGTCGACATTTGTCTAACATGAAGTAGTAATTCAGTAATGAGCATGGTCCGGATATGTTGCCATTGTTTGGTGCATTTCAGCTGATGTTAAATGAGGTCAAGTGAAAAATAGTTGGATTATGAGAACAAAACTTTGGTTCTAGAGAACTCTGACAACCTCTTCATTTAGTGACCAATGAGTAAGAAGAGGGATAATTCCAAGGCAAACGAAAAACCCAGCTGGCAGCATATAGAATAGGAATTCAGGTTTAAAATACTCACTTAAACCAAACAGTTGAATAGAAAACCATCATCAAAGATTTTCACTTGCAGTCATAGTCACACTTCTGACATCTTTCTGTAAAACACCCTGATATTATTATCTGGAGCGATAGTGAAAGAGATTACCAATGAAACCATTGAGCTGATACAAGATTCCATGATCATTTATACCTTTATTTTTAACCGTAAACGTCTCTATGCGTTTCGTTTTGTGTGTGTGAAATCTTATCAGGGTGAAGATTATTCCTTCAAGACTTTTTAGGTGTAATTGCTTTAATCTTGATTTTACTTTACTGCAAGGTATTACGGCTGAAATTTAGTCACTAAAATATCCACAGAACAAATTGTAATCTAGACAACAAATGGTAGTTGTAAATATTTTATCTTTTTTTAAAAAAATCCCATTATTTGAGCACTCAGAGTACGGATGGTCATAGATATACTGATATGAATTTCCTTAGAATAGTGACTGTCAGTTCTGTGAGTAAACCCACTGCTTACATAAGTAACAATAATTAGTTTAAAAACCACCTGTTTTCTGCCATACACTCAAGCAAAGGAATTACAGTTCAGGATTTATCTGTCTTCCAAGTGCCACACCCAAACCTTCTGCATTCTATCAACATGAAGAACTTCTACACCCTCATATCTGTATTCCATCCTATTTACTTGTAACGACCAGCTGTTGATACTTCTTCCTCTAGCTTGTAGGTTGGTAGGCGGGTAAATACGTTGTTGCAGGGGGCACGTAGAGCAGTGTGAGTTTAGTGGTGGCCACGAGAATCTGGAAGGGAAAAAGGTGAACCGACAACTCAGCAAGTACAACTGTATATTTCGATCATGTGCCAATATTTCATCGTAATTTTATCATGACAGATGTTCATAATGTTTGTTTGAAACCATAAGAAATATTGGTTGAACTGTCAGCAAAAAAATGAAGTCATCTAAAACAAAAGTGTACAGCTGACTGATAGTTTATGAACTGTTGATAGGGTAAAAGCACTTTAGAAATAGGAATGAAAGCGGAGAGCTGATAAAGGCAGGAATATGAGAAAAATGGAGAACTACCATCAAACAGCACTTTGTTACAATGATAGTTGATCAGACATGTATGATTTTTAATTACTAATCAAAAGGGGTGAGGAGATGAGATCAAGTGTATAAGGTCAATCGGGAAAGCATAAAATTATTGTGAAGTGGTAATGCTGAGCAACAAAATTTCAGGCAGGTTTTTCAAAGGATTGTTCGTCAGGACAGTGTAAGTTTAGCTTCGTTCTACTTTACAAAATATACACATCTGGATTTTTCCATTATTCATCGTCACCACTCATCACAAACTGGCTCATTGGTTGGCTGAGGAATTCGAATCAGCTCATCGACAATTAGCTTCACATATTCTTAAAAACTCTTTTCACTTTGCCTAAAATGTGAATCGTCTTGATGTTTCAAAAAAGTTCATGGTGTCGTTTGACACAGCCATCATATTCACAAACGTAACTCTTCGAGAAGTCATAGATATCATATCCCAACATCCAAATCTTATCCCCATGCCAGTAACAGAGTTCAAGCGCCTTCTGCTTATGTGTACCAAGGATGTTCAGTTCCAATTTAACAATAAACTGTACTGACAAACTAACGGGTTAGCTATGCGGAGTTCTCTGGGTCCCAGATTAGCTGACATCTTTGTGGCCAATCCCAAGAACACAAAACTTGAAGCTTCAATCGGTGAAGCCAACTTTTACATCAAGTGCATTTGAAGACATTTTTACTGGTTGCAATGATTTGTTCCATACATCTTATTTGTTAGAATGTTTTAGTAACTCTCATAACAATACTGAATTTTCCATGGGATAGGAAAATAATGGAAAGTTCAATTCTCCGGATATTGCCGAACGATGTAGGACAGATGGTCCATTTTTCGAAAGACCACGTGAAATGGTACCTATGTGAATCTCAATAGCTTTCGTTTAGCAAACAACAAAGTTAATATAGTACTTTCTATTGATAAAATGGAGAAGGAATTTCGAACAGTTGAAAGATGCTTACAGGACAATGGATATCTACAAGTTTTTATTAACAGATATAGAAAAAAGAAGACAAAAAGTTGAAGAAAGCTACATTCAGCGAAAAGTCTGTACTAATCAGCTTCAGTTTCAGAGGTGATGATATTGCAGGAACTATTAGAAGATAATTGAAGAAATCACTGGCTAGAACTTTTCTTGTAGTTAGGGCAGTTCCGGTGTAACAAACAATGTTATCTTTAGTTCAGTCAGAAGTCTACAGGTACCGTTCTTATGTTACCTTTAACTGTGTACATTAATTTACGTATAGCTTTCAGAAGAACAGAAAGAAGGGCTTGTCGGAACACATCCCTGAGGGTTTACAACTGAGGGGAAGTAACACTTTGAACAGTGCAATCACTCGCCATCTGATTGACACTGGACATCAAGCAGACATCTTCAGTTCCTTCAATGTCATAAACAAAGAACGAATTCAAATCCGCTGAAGTCATATCCATTAAATGCCTTATTTGTGCTTAAAAAGAAGCTATAGTCAACTTCCATCTACTTTGGTAATCTTTCTTGACTTTCATTTGAGTACACCTTTCTTTATCAACCTTGGATGTTTATTCTTTCACTCTCATTTAGCCGAATTGTCTTTTGTTCATCTTGATGACTCGCAGTGGGATCTAGGATTCACGTTTTGTCCTATTTAGGACTCGTCAGCTGGATGCACCTGCATCCCAGTGAGTGGTGTTGTTCCTACTTCGACTCGAACCCAGTATGCATCCCTTCAAGTGCCAAAACGTTACTCACTAGACCACAGATGATACCGGTTTCACAAGTGCTGGCTGTTGTACCCCAACTGCCTAGTTGATAATGCTTTGGCGTTTGAGGAGATGGGTACTGTGTCCGAGTCGAAGTGAGAACAACATCACTCCCTGGAGTGCAGATACAACCAGGTGATGAGTCCAAAATGGGGTGAAACGTGTGTCTTGGATTCCATTGCAAGCCACTAAGATGAATACAACATCATGAATATTCGACAGTATCAAGGCATCCGTGTAGGAGCCCATCTGTCAACAGAGGTCGAAAGATTCGACGCCGTGTAGCAACGAGAGATTACAAGTATCAAACAACAATCAATCATCTTTTGTTCACATTGAACATTCTTAACTAGCTGAGCTTAACTCGTAACAATATTTTTCTTACTTATTGTATGGCCTACTTACGTAGTCTTATGGTGTTAAACCCCTTAATGTTTTGATGGCTACTCTTGTCGTTATTTTATTCGGGAAACTTCCATGAGATTATATGTGTAATTACCACCCTTTGTTAACCCTCGTTTAATTTACCGTTATGACTGACCTTAAATTTATGATTATTTCTGTACGTCTTAACTACTGATCAATATTCTTTTTTCCTTCAATGAATTAAAGTACCAGCTTAACTATTTGAGATAGCCTTGGTTTGGTAAACTTGTAGTGATACAGTATCAATATGATGCTACCCCTCTCTAATTCAAATAAGGTGTGGATTGAGATGAGAGGTCCTTATGGGTAGCCAGTGAGAGTAAGATCAGGCGATAGTAACGTGGAACGAATTCATGTTGCAGCCGCGCTAAATCCTTGGTGATTGAAGCGAAATAAAAATTTGGTCAATAGTCGGGTTTTACAGCTCAGCTGATTGAGTACCAAACCGGAAATCCAGTGGTCGCCGGTTCGAATTATGTCGCTGACCGAATTAAAGTATATCAAGTTTTGCTCTTTTCAAATAAGCTTAATAGTACAGTAGACATGATACACAAGATAAGCACATATATCACAGTGGAATTTATATGAAGTTGACTTAAGGCAGATGAAAACCTAAACATTATCAAACTAAAACTTATCGCATTTCAGTCATCAACTTCATCGCCCATCATAAAAGCCCCACGCTAACCATTATTACCTACATAAACTAACTTCTAGTCAGTTGGTTCTACCGTGCATGTGCTAAAAATATGACAAGTGGCACCCGTAAAGCTCTCCATGGTGACGACTTTTAAAAGGCTGTAGAATATAAGCGATGCAATTCTCAAATTGTTTTTCAACTTCAAATATTTACACTATTGTAATTTGTGTGGGCTACTAACATAGATTTTGAACTTTTGTAGACCTATAGCATCAACTCTTGGTTGAAGGTACCTGTGTGATGTATACGCCAGCTTAACACACACTACCCAGTCATTGATATATAGGTGAATTATGTTGATCAACAGTGAAACACAGAATCTAAGAGGTTATAACAATCAATTGATAGCATACAGACCGTTGATGCTGGCAATGGTACCTCATAGATTCTCCGTCAGTCTCAGTTACCTCCCACATACAACTTTAAAGTATATTTACTATCAAAGTATCTTTGCACACGTGCAAAAGTGTAACAGAAAGTGTCCTGTTTTTAATTATTCAAACAAACAACAAAATGAAAGAAACAAAATACCAAAAGACAATCAAACAAGGTCAATAAAGTTCACTTCAGTCTATAAAAAAGAATACCATCTTCATTTATATTAATATTTATTTATAAAAAGTGAAGAAAAATCAATGTGAAAAACAAAGAACAACAGGAGTTAGATGCAATGTAGTAGAGGTATGATAACCCTTATGTTTATTGATGTACGCAGAACAAACAGACAAAAAGGAGCGAAACAGATGAAAGTAAAGGGAAAAGGTTGATATATATAAGCGACTCGAAACACTTATCTCCGCTGGCGAAAAGTTAAATGGCATTAGCTTTCCATGTGGGCTGATCCGTTCCACATTGATCTAGCCTATTCAACATAGGAAATACAGTATTATTTACCCAATAGCATTTTCAAAAGAATTTATTGCTGTTGGTCATTTCGAGGTAACCACAAAACTTCCTTAATATAAGTGTAAAACTTGGGCACTGTTTATTTTGATTGATAACACATAGTGATACTTGATGACGACGTTTCCAGCATAAATGTTTGCTCATAATCATATCAATGTAATCGCACTACTTCGACACCTGATTTCTATACTCCTGTCACCTCATATTCTTTGTTTTTATTGGTAGTAAAATTTACCATATCTCTGGTATTGGTGTTGCATCGTTCCTATTACATGTGTTGAGTGTTGGTTCGATGAACAAAGATTCATTAATCACTCTCTCTCCCCATCTTAATTATATTGGGTAGTACAGTACAGTGGTTTTATCTCATCCTATTGCATTGCAATAGCCGGGTTCTTTTTCTAGGTTATTGATCTTATTCGGGTCTGTCATTTTATATTTAGCTAAGTCCCTATGCTCCACTAATCTAACTGACCCCGACCGGCTAGTTTGACCTATGTAGTTGACCTCGCAGTCGTTGCATGCAATTTGATAGATTAGATTATTTTGTTTAGTGGATTCTATCGGACCCTTAATCCGACAGAGCTTACCTCTGTGTGAGTTTGTAAGATTAAATGCCACCCTAAATCCAGCCTTGTTGAGAGTCCTATGTAAAGTTTGTGATGTACCTTCCACATAGGGTAACACAATGGAGACTTTGAACTCCTTTCTACTTGTGTTGTCGTTATTATTCGTACTCTTGTTACTGTTATTATTTCGCTTCTTGTGTGTTCGTACGAATTTCTTAATAAAC
The DNA here is from genome assembly GCA_944470555.2 of Heterobilharzia americana. Taxonomy (NCBI): domain Eukaryota; kingdom Metazoa; phylum Platyhelminthes; class Trematoda; order Strigeidida; family Schistosomatidae; genus Heterobilharzia; species Heterobilharzia americana. The sequence continues at coordinate 42,479,625 of OX104134.1, forward strand.
GGTGATGGATAACTATTAACTATTAGAGCTTCTTTCACGTGTTTCAGTTCCTTGTTTAGGTCCTTGTGGTGACTAGTTTTCTAGCTCTATCATTTAGACACTTGACTAAGCCTGCCTTATCTGACATTGGATGAGATGATATGAAGTTTAGATACCTGTTGAAATGCGTCGGTTTCTTATGGACGGTAGTATCGAAACCACTGCCTGTCCTTCATTTTATCCTGCGTCCTCCTTAATCGTTTTCTACCTCGTTAGCGAATTGAATTGCCCCTACTACTGAGTTTATATGTTAGGAAATTGTCGATATGTTCCGATTTTAACACACATATCGCCACTATATTTTAGGTGCAGGATTAAAGGTTTGTAAAGCCATGTTTTCCCAACTATCCATAAATATATCTGCTACGATTGGGGATATTGGCGATCCCATTGTTACTCTTTCTATTTGTCTGTATATTTTGTCTTAAAACTTGAATATTGTGGAGGTTCAGGTACAACTGTACACCTAATCTGATCTCACCAACCGATATCTTAGATTTGTGAGTAAGTTCTGAGTCAATATTTCGATGACTTCTGACTACCTCCAGTGCTATATTGGTTAGTATTTTAGTATAAATACTTGTTACATCCAAACTAACCATTTTTTCATCCTCTTCCTTATTTCTTCATAGTTCTACTTTTTTCTTCATTCTTTTTCGTCGTAGAATTTCATGTGTGTGGGTATCCAGTGTTGAGTCACCCCTAGTATACATGTTAGGTGTTGAGTAGATGAACAGAGATTCATCGACTAGCCCTTTTGTCTATCTAACTAAAATAGTCCTCAGAAGTACGATTCTGTTCAGCATACTGTGTACTTCTTTGTTATTGCATTCATAACTGTGGCTGAATTCCTCTCTAGATTACTCATCTTGGTAGGGTTTACTAATTAAAATTATATTTGAATAATTGGGTCAACAGAATCCCTAAGCCGACAGTGTTTATCTCTAAATGAATTTATAAGTTAACCTAATATTTAAAACTAACAATCTCAATTGAATGTGTGGTGCTATTAAGGCTCATAAACTAGGTTATCCCAACTGACAGTTGATTTTTCGAACAACCCGTCATTTGAACTATCCAAATGTTAAGTGACATTATGCCTTATTCAAAATCATTCATACTCAGAACTTACTATTTCATATGAAGTAAAGCAGTATTTAGATGATATTAAGATAGAAGACGATTTAACGATGATCAGTTCCAATAGAATACGCTTATATACTAATATACAAATCATCATTGCTCAAGAAGTGATCAGAATTGAACTGTATAGTAGCCTTCATCTCAATCATAGAAGAAGTACCGTATCGGTCAAATATTTCATATGGAGTTCAGTTGTCTTGCACCTCTACAGTTTCAAATTTCAAGATAGAATATTTAAGAAAGCGCGGGAGTAGCAATGAGATCTTCAACATATCCTGGCAGATATTTTTATGGGCAGTTATGAAACGCATAACCTTTTAAACATTGGATCCAACTCTGAAAGTATGGTGAAGAAATATATGGATGACACATTTACTATGACGAAATCGTGACATATCTATAGCTGCTTCACTTGCATAAACTCATAAGTTGATGCGATCCATCTGAATTTCTTGTCGACAGATCAGATGGAAGAATCAGCTATGTTTGACTGTAGAATAAAATGAAGACAGGATTTTGTCTTAAAAACACCAGTAGCATAGTGGTATGGCAGTTATTCTCACCTGAACTCAGTAATGAGGCTTCAAAAATATCATTATTTTCCGATAGTTCTTTGAAGTCTTTTTTTGCATGAGATTTTTACGGATAGCTGTTTCACAACAAACTATGAATCATAAGCTTTTTATCAAAGTAAATTAGCGTTGAGTAAAGTAACTTACAGCTTGTAAACTGACATTTTAGGATAGCCAAAGCAAAAATTCAAATCAGCCTTAGATCCTTAACTTACTAAGACTGGCGGTAATTAACCGAAAGGTGAACGTATGATTTACCAAAGAAATGGTAGGCGTCTTGCTGTGCTTTCCAGTCGGCTTCTGTCATTCTTACAGTGAGCTAGGTAAATCGCTGCTGTTCCGATGTAAAACATTATAATTATAACATATATTCTCTAAGAATGGAGCAGAATATTTGTTCCACGTCTTCAAAAGTCAATTCATGTATAGGACCAATTCTGCCTTACCTTAAGAGCGTCTTCTCTAAGCCTATAGAAGGAACTTTTGTCATTTTAATAAAGTAACCTGGATAGAAGGGATAATTCGGAGCCATTCATCTCTAACTAATAATAAGGTTGAAGAATGCAGTTCAGGTGATGTTACCCGGTATATTATCTCAATTTATTCTATAAATTATGTAATACGTGTTAAACAGAAGGTCATTCACTTCACGGAAACTACTGTTGCATGGTAAATATGTATTTCATGCGATAAAAAGTTGTCATAATAGGTGGAACCACAGAATACGTTAATTGGTAACGTATTTTGCTGAGTAGTGAAGCTTCCCCCACTCTAGGGCGGCAAAATCTAAAAGAAAGAATCTCTGTCAAGAAAAACTAGATTTAAACACCTGTTGCTAGTGAAAATTATGATGAAACATAGAACACAGTTTATTTACCACTATTTCTTCATATCAAAAAATTACTTCAAAAGAAAACGACATGCATGAACCTGGTAGGATGCTGTGAAGTGGGTAGACTTCCCTGGATATTTGTAAATCACGTGAAATATATGCGCTTTTGGAGGTTCGTGCATTCTTTTTTCTTTAAGATATCTACACCTTGGCAATCCTATTTCTAGTCATACATTTATAATATACCTCTAGGAGTTCACTCATATCCCTTAAAGGGAAAGTATCCTAGTGATTAATAGTGAACTTTTATTTAAGCCATTCTGTGTAGATTTCGGTAAGCTGTTTTATTCGGAGATAGTCTTTATCCCGAATTATCTATCATCTCTTAGAAAACCTTTAAAAACAAACAAAGACGAGATCGCAACTTTTACTTTAACACTATTCAGTTAGCCAGTTTCTCATGAAACAATCAGTTTGATAACAATTCAGTATACGTTTATGACACTTCAGCAAGAATTCTTGAAATTATAGTGGGTATGTTTTGACTTAGTTCCAGCCAAGTTGGTTTTGAGAACGGATGACGGTTACCACACATCATGAATCGATAGAATGTAAGAGATATCAATCAATAGTTTTCATCCATTTACTGAAAATGATAATGTGCCTTCCACGATATGGAACTTGGTCGTGCATAAGTTTAAGTGTATACACTACTGAAGAGTCTTAAATCAGGACGAGTATGAGCTTTAATAGTTTGTCTCAAAGACTGTCAACCAACAGATTTATCTGTTCTGAATTAGAGTGGCACACAAATCAATGAATCTATTACAAAACATATTCTTTTATCCAAAGGTTCCCTCACAACAAAATATCAAAGCTCAAACAACACGAAAGCATAGTTATATTCTGCCTGAGCCACAAATCTTTCACAACATTTCAAACCCAGAATCTCAAAGCTAGGTGAATTTAAATAGTTCTTTAACCTGTTCCAACTCACTGAGGAAGATACTTTAATTTAACTATTGTGTCAGTACAAATGTGTTTTACTCAGCAATAGATTCAGTGATCTTCCTCCCTTATGTATATTTTTAGCAAACTTGAGTGACCAAATAACCGGTTAAAATATTAGTCGGCTAATAATACCAAAATGATGGGACATACTCATGGGATAATTATTAGTGGAATTGATCTTATGAACTTACATAAATGGAGAGAGGATCGTCATTAAAAAACACCGAACTGAATAGCAGACAAAAATACTGATTAGCCGACAAGGAATACAACACAAGACTAGCAGTTACTAAAAAAGCAATCAGTTCTGCACAGGATTTTATGTAAAGAAACATAGAAAGCTCAGAGAGTTTATGTCTTATCATATTCAGTCAACTGGTTGACTTATGTACTACTGGTTTAATGGTTTTTGATAGATTGCTGTGAACCAAAACAATTGTGAAGTGTTAACTTTAAATATTGTGATATAAGAATCAGTGGATGATTAGAAAAAGATATTAGACTATGTTCCGTTCTTCTAACTTAGTAGTCATACATACTGGAGACAATCTACGAAATTGCAAACATAGATTTAGCATAAGTTCAGTTATACTAATCACAGCTGATGTTCCGCCAAGATGGATGCACTTTAAAAGTGCTTATTATGTACAAACAGTCCGATTTAACCATTTTTAAAAGAGCTTGAAATCAGCTGGAAGTCTTTCAACAATTGATTTCGTGGAAATATAAACAATACTTATAAGAATGCTTTCCATTTCTTACTTGAGACACAGAGACAAAATGAACGGTTAGTTATCATATTATCGTGTATTTGACAAATCTCTAAGAAGTCAATGAACAATCATTTAGAATTTATCACAACAAATCTGGATGAATAGTAAATGGTACTCATTTCTATCGAAGTTTTTTCGTCTCCACTAAGCTTCTGCTGAAAACCTTATAAGACTTCCGAAGGGTGTGAACATCATAGTATAGAATCCTTCATTTGATAGATAACCAGGACATTATCGAGAATTAAGTTACACAAGAAGAAAGCTTTATGTAGTAATGATGGATCGTGGCTAGCAGTGGAATCCAGGATGCGCATCTCTATCTATTTGGGTCCCGAGTTCGAATCCCGGTGGGGAGAAAATCACTCACTAGGAAGCAGGTAAGTCCGGCTGATGAGTCCCAAACAGGATGAAATGCGCATCCTGGATTTCATTGCTAGCTAACATCCATAATTGCTACATATAATCAAAACACAGGCGATATCGAGGCCTCCACGCAGGAGCCCATAAGCCAATAGAGAGCTATCAATTCAGTCCAATCAACAAAGATATAATACAAGCAATGATACTAAGAAAGCTTTATGCTGAGCATTGACACATCTTGCGAGACTAGGTTTTAAAGTGTGTAATGTAATAAGGAAACTTCCAGAAAAACGAAAGTCAACTCGATCTATTCAGAAATGGTAAATTTAGCAGTAATACTTTTATCAGTGAAACGTATTACAGTTAGTCATGCTGATTAGTTTATCCAGCTACAGTTTAGAATATTTAAAAGGAGGACAAGCGTACCGCCGCATTATAACTAAGTCAGTTCATTCCTTAAAATGGTATTAGTGTAAGTCTGATCCAAAATTATGCTACATGGAGAGTTGGTGGTTTGGCGGTTGTATCAGTATCAGTTCTTTCCGAAAATATTTCTTAGGTGATATGTTGCATACAAAAACTGATATAACGCAACAGTAATCTTAATTTTCAGCAAGTGTCATAGTACACGGGCAAATGGATTGCTTAGGAATGCCTGACACTTAATGATATAAATTCACAATTCCTATTGCAGCATTCGTCATGAAATGACATCAGCTGTAGAACCACTGAAAACCTGAAACACTGGACAGTGGCTTCATCCTGCTATATATATATATATAGAAATGATGTCGGGAAAGTTTGCAAAATCGTAACTATGCTGCATATGAGGTGTACGATTGTGTATCTACTATGATTGCGGCCAGAACAACTAGTTATAAAGGCCTGAACTAAGAGAGTATTATTGTCTCTCTATATTTTAGGCCAGTGAAATTTTCTACTAGACCCTGTGATCCAGCGACCACAGAGTTTCCGGTCGGTTACTCCACCAAATGAGCATCCGGTTAGAAACTCCTTCGTCGCTGGTCCGAATCACGCTGCAGTCCAATTTTTCATCTCACCTTCAATTATCACCCAGTGTCAAAACTAGTCTGCCAGACTACGGTCATCTCAGATAGCCTACATGACAGTGTTATGCAATAAAATGCAAACTTGATTACTGACATCACATTCGACAAGATTTGTTCAAGAACACAATTAGCATCATTATAATTTCAGTAGTAATCTGCATACCATTAAGTTTTCGAGTTTTCATCCAACTCAAACCTCGTCTGGTTAACTAGTTCACTAGTCACTGGCCAGTCCTAAGAACGGATAAAGAGAGAAGGGTGGGCATACGGATAGCAACCCTACACCCTAAAACAAATCCAACCACTACAGAAACTTCAAAGCACAAACAAAATACAAAAAATAAAAACAAAATTATTCCTCGCTGGAATCGATGAGACGAAATGGCGCCGGTTGGTGAAAGCCTGCCTTCGGGAAGCCAATTCGCCGATCTGTCTTCTCTACTCTCGATCAAAGCAAAAGTGAACGTGACGACATGGAATGTCAACACAATGTTTGAACCCAGTAAGGCAGTCCAGATTGCAAGCGAGATGAGAAGGTATCACACTGAAGTGCTTGGGATTTGCGAAAGCAGGTGGAATGGAAGTGGACTCTCCAAACTGTCAACTGGTGAATCAATAATCTACTCCGATATTGTCACCCACACGACACGACAACGACGATCACACTGAGTTTTGGAGTGGCCATCATGATGTCCCCCATCCAACAGCATCGAAGGCTCTCATGCAGTGGGAATTAGTCTCCTCCAGCATCAGGATCATGACAGCAAGGTTCAACTCAAAAGGAAGGAAAGTCACAATCATACAATGCTACGCTACGCTACCCTATGCACCTACAAATAATCAAGCAGATGAAGAGAAGAAGGAGGAATTCCACAGACAACTGCAATCAACACTGGACAAGACGTCAGTTGGCGACATCAAAATTCTAATGGGTGACATGAATGCTAAACTGGGAGAGGACAACAGAGGAAGAGAACTCATGATGGCATGGGTCGAGAGACTCTAGGTGAAATGAATGAGAATGGAGAAGTGTTTGCAGACTTCTGTGCACTCAGCGATTTGGTGATTGATGGGAGGTGCGGCACTGTGTACAAACACAAGGATATCCACAAAACGACATGGATTTCACAAGACACCAGGATACAGTAAAAATCAGATCGACTTCATCTGAATGTGGAGAAAGTGGAGACGCAGCCTACTGGACACAAGATCAGATCTAGAAGAGGAACAGATGTAGGCTCAGACCAATATCCACTGCAAGGAACCTACCTTCAAAATCAAGTTGAAAGCCTTCAAGGAAGCTGGTGATAGATGACCACAGTTCAAGTTGAACACCCAGAACAGAAACTGCACTGAAGGACGAGACTACAAGGGACATCTTCACGTCAGCCAGCCAGCCATCAGAACAAAATGGGAGATATTGAGCAACATCCGTGAAGAAAGCTGTGTGTAGAAGAACACTGGAAGTATTTGAAGGAGATGTGGAAAGAAACCTGCATAATTTTGTCAGTAAGGAAGAAGAAGCGCGAAGATGAGGAATGGATCTCGATGGACACATGGAAGTTGATAGAGGAGTGAGAGGAGGATGGTGAAGCAGAAGATAAACCAGTGCAAGGATGCACGACGAAGAGAGGAGTTGAATACAGCCTATAAAACACTGCACCGGATAAAGAAGTGGAGAAGAGTGCAAAGAGTGCAAAGACAAAAGACACTTCTACGAAACACTTGCAAGGGAAGCAGAACAGGCTGGTGGTCGGAGAGATCTGACTACATTGTATCAAATAACCAGGTTACTATCTGGGAGGGGAGGAGAACAACACAGATGAAACCAATAAAAGATGATGAGTGAAATTTAATTACGAAAGAAGAGAAACACAGGAAATGATGGGTCGACCACTTCAAGAAGCTCTTGAATCGACCACCACCACCACCACCACCACCACCTACACTTCGTCCAGAAATACCACCTAAAGCCGCTGAACTACAAGTTAAATCCAAAAACGAAACTGGAAGTCGTGAATGCCATAATGCTACTGAAATGCGGGAAAGCAGCAGGACTAGACGGGATACCGCCAGAAGCACTGAGAACAGACGCGGAGACAACAGCGGTGGACATGTTCACACCACTATTGCAGAAGGTGTGGAAGGAAGGGAAGGTACCTGCTGATTGATTGGAAGAAGGGCTACTTTGTCAAACTCCCGAACAAGGGAGACAGAAGTCTTTTTAATCATGTTATACTCCTGTCCACCCAGAGCAAGCAAAATATTAGGCCGCATCATCTTGGAGAGACTAGAGGATGTACTGGATTCAAAACTACGACCGGAACAGGCAGGTAGGCTTCAGGAAGTACAAATCATGTGCAGACCAAATTGCAACGCTACACTACGCATCATCATAGAACAGAGTATAAAATGACAGTCAACTCAACTCTACCTCAACTTCATCGACTTTGAGAAGGCCTTTGACAGCGTCGACCGAGAGGTAATTTGAAACTGCTTCAATACTACGGAATACCGCAAACCTTTATCAATCTCATTCAACAACTACATGAAGACGCCACATGCCATGTAATTCACAGTGGGAAGCTCAGCTCAGTGATGATTTTGAAGTGAAACAGGAGTGAACAAGGTTGCCTACTTTCCCCCATGATCTTCCTGATTGTAGTGGACTGGATCATGTAAGGAACTGTGAGGAGCGAGAGGAGGGGGATACACTGGACCGCGGAAAAGAACCTAGAATATTTGGATTTGGCCGATGACTTGTGTTTAATGTTGCACAACCTGGAAGATCTACAGGAGAAAACTAACAAGTTGGCAGAAGAGGTGAGGCAGCGAAGGAAGATGGGACTTCAAGTGAATATAGAGAAGACAGAGGTGATGAAGATACCCAACCAACAACAACAAACTCCAATCACCATGAACGGGAGAAACTTAAAGGAAGTAGTCTCTTTCACCTACCTCGACAGGTAGCATTGTTTCATCTACAGGCGGAGGTGGCACAGACGAGGATGTCAAAGTCAGGATTGAAAAAGTAATACAGGCTTTCATTAATCTGAAGTGATTAGTGTGGAGATCTGCACTCAGCACAAAGAACAAGATGCGGATTTTCAACACCAACGTCAAATCAGTGCTTTTGTATGGTTCAGAGACTTGGTGCGTTATGAAAGGGATTTCCAACAAACTACAGCCATTCATCAACAACTGCCTACGCTGGCTCGTTACTTAATTTCAGATGGCCAGAAAGAATAAGCAACAAGGAACTCTGGGTGACAACGAACCAAACAAGAGGAGGTGGAGATGTATTGGGCATAAACTGAGAAGGCCGACTGGGGACATCACACACCAGTCCCTGGAGTAGAACCCTGATGGAAAGCGACGGGTTGGGTGTCCGAGGTGAGGGTGACATGGAGATCGTGCGAGGAGGAAATGAGAGATTCTGGGCTATCGTGTAGCCAGGTTCAAAAGATTTCAGAGAACACAGCGCATTGGAGACGTGCTACTGAAGCCCCCTATGTTCCATTGGGAATCCAGGGGACTAATAATAATAATAATAATAATAATAATAATAATAATAATAATAATAGGCAGTGATAAACTTACAAGTGAATGTTTTTCCAAGCCCAAAGTCTAGCAATAATTTTCTCTGACCGTAGGTGCCTGCATTTGATTTATAGACAGCTTGCATTGTCATTATTGAATTAAATCTTTTGCTCTCTTTGGCGGTTGGTGGGATTGCACTTTATTTCTCTCCGGTTTCGACCGGAAACTGGATGCCAGTGTGTTTTTCTGCAATGTAAAAAGGTGACTGCAAGACTGGTCTATGCTGACGAAGGTAGTCGTTAATGACCCTGGTCTTCTTGTCTCTCGAACTCAGTCTCATTGTAAGAATACATGGCATTACACAGAGTTGAGTTTGGGTGCTGTATTTGCGTTGGTGTCAGGATTTCGAACTTCCTTGTTATCTAGAAGATTGTCTACATTGACATGGAGATCTATTTCTGGAAACACTTCGCGATCTTCCTTTCGTACTCAAGGTTATAACTCATCCACATGACATTTTCACTGTCTGCTCCAGCGCTATGACTTTTTCCGTTTGTGAAATATCTGTAATCTATGACACAGAGAAATTTCGTTGCTTATAAATCTGATCGGAAACAGCTTCTAGTTTGTCTGAGTTAGTGTCATCATTTCAAAAGGCCAGTATCTGTTGTAGGTTTTGAAGTAACCGCCCGAGCCACAACTGATAGAAGAATCTTCCTTCTAGTGTTCTGTTACCTAGGATGTTACTTGTATAGCACTTACACTGAGATGGTGTTCTATCGGCCAAACAAACGTTGCTGAGGAGATGATCCATTGTTTGTCAATCTGACAAAGAAGTACCTTTAAAAACTGCCTGCTTTAATCCATCATTAGGTCTTTCGGAGTCAGATTTTATGAGGGTATCTGTCATTATTTCTACAGCATCTTCTGTCAATAAGGTACTGACATAGCCGAAGTTAGCGTTTTGCGGTTTAAGCTTATTAGCTGTGAAAAGAAATTTCAATCCAGCAAACCGAAGAAACTGGCTTGCAGCTTTAAAAGCAAGAACAGAAAGAGTGAAGACAAGACTGAGAAGACAAGTAAACTAGTATTTTGTTACATAAAAGACAGTAACATAAAGTTGATAATAGTGATCAAGATTATAATGAAAAAATAAGGTCACAAAATACTAATATACTCCCCAAAACTAGTCAATGTAAGAACTTTTGTAGCGCAAAGGTTATAATATTGGTTTGTTATAACTTCATTTGTCAGTGATGTCCACCATAATTCGAAATATACTCTTCAATCTACAGCCGAATTCTTGTGCTACGCATTTGACAGAATTGTTAGTGGAGTCACGGTTGACCACTTTGTTACAGATGTGCATCTGACTTCAAGTATGTGTATACCAGCCCAAATACCTTCAACCCCATTCTGTTTTCATTCAACCTCTACATCATCAACTAGCAACTTTATGTTATTTCATTGGTATAGACAGTAAATTTCGCAGGGTAGATGCTGGGTCAGTTCCATGCTGTTCAGGTTTTACTCTTCAATCAATATGAAGTCTTTACTGTGTACCAATATTTTTTAATTCAAGAATACAACCTGGAAATTTTTCAGTTGTTTATCATTTATTGAGAAATAACTGAAGAATTGAGTTGACTAAGATAACCTATGAAACCTGTACTGAGTGAATTTAGAAATCTGAAAAGCTTTTAAAATAACAGAGGTGTTCAGCTCCTATTTCTTTTAATTATATCAGCAATAAATAGGTTTTATCTAATGGAGGAGCCTGGAACCACCAACCAATACATTGACTACGGTCTGTGTCGAAATTTATAGGATGCCTTCCTGCTACCTAAAACTGTAAACATGCTAAGTACAGACTTATCTCTTGATGAATTTCATTGTAGATTAATTCTCACTGTCCTGCAGACAGCAATGTACGATGGTTTTAAAAGAAGCTACTGGCTGGAACACGCTGAGTGTAGCCTATGTGACCAATTCCTCAGGAACAGGTGTATTGGTAGACATTCATGTGTACTCCAGCGTAGTTTGCTTATCAGATGTATCATACCTTGAAGCAGATCATGTTTCAGAGACAATTTATTCTTCGTGTTCAAATCAAGGTAACTTCACAACTGTGAGACATGATTTATACAGCCCTAGTTCTTCTTCCTCTTTTGTGTTAGGAGTAGTAGAAATTTGACAAAATTCTTTTAACCCTAACCAACTTTTTATAAGTGTAACTGAATAATTATTCTCTGTTCACTACTGATTCAGCCAGTTCTAGGAGTCGAAAGTCCCTAACTTCAAGAAGGATCTGATGTATGCTCAGTAAGCTCATCCAGTAGAAATTATGACTATCTCCTATCAACTTTTAACGATTTGGAAAATGATTATTCCAGTTTCATATCAACCAGTCTGATAAGGTAGCAGGTGTACTAATTAGTCTTCACTGCTTCTTCAAGTGGCGAAGACTTTTAATGAGGACTTCTTTAAATTCTAAAAAAACACTAATAAGATGTTTGTCAGCATCCATCTTCCACACACTATTGAACTTTAATACACTTTCAGTTTTTAAAATGATTTTGACGAATTATTCAACTTTATGCATTTTGAAATAACTGTTTCGATTCTTAAAGTAGTCAAAACTCAGTAGTTTGGATAGTATATTTTTACTGATCTCTTGTATATCCCCATCTCCCAAATAACTTTGATGGGTAAAGTATGATTTCCTGATAATATTGATTTGTGTGTAGAATTGCCTTACTAACTGATCACTGACCATATCAACTCCATGTTTATCTACTTCATAATGTAGTGTGCATAGTTTTATTCCGGCAGCGATAAGACAGCACAGAGGCATATTGTAGCAATGAAAAAGTTTTTTCATCAACACACTGCAAATAGTGTATAATACTAGGCATAAATAGGATAAAATACCATCACTTCGCTGTCATATTTTGAAACTAGGTTGAACTTATAAAAATTCACCATGACTACATCTCTAAAAAAAAAACACTTGATATTTTGACTTTAAATACCTAGAATTTGAATTCTGTTTAGTTCAGCCCTGTAATTACTTAATATTCTAATCATACAGTGTTAAAACAAGGTGTATTGGAAATGTATCGAAACGGTTAACAACATGTAAAGGGGTTCAATGTTCAATCTGCGTTCAATATACAATGATACCTTTCTACTCACAATAAAACTAATCATCAAAGCTAATAAAACGAAAGCAATTTATTTTCGTGTTCAGATACACAAAATACAATGAGATCAGGATGCTATAGATCTAGGATAAAACATTCCGACAGAAGGTTGATTATTATTCTGCATACAAAATATGATATGATCGCAACTAGTAATTTCAGTAGTTGATTGTATAACCTTTAAAGTTACTCGTCTGTAAATAGATGAAAATGGATTTGATATATTTAGTCATCAACCTTGGAGTGGAGTCTGTAATCATGCTGCAGCCAAGCTGAAAGCTGTTAGGTGTTCAGTTTCTAACCTCAATTGTATGTTCAAAAGAAACATGTATAAACACTCTCTTTACCGTGGCTTTAATCAGGTACTCTGCATCTCTGTTTATATTTTATTTCGCATTTTATCTATTCATTTATTGGTTACACTTTATGAAATTTTTATTTACTTTTTAAATGGGTGATGATTGAAGGTGAGATGAAAATTTGGACCTCGGTCGGATTCAAACCAGCGACACCGGGTTTCTGGCTCGATGCTCTACTTTGTTTGCATCACATACCAAATCTCACTGTTCACTGCATTTAATAAAAATTATTGAGATCATATGCTAATTAGTATCACCTAATTCTGTACATACAACTATTGATTAAGTTTGACCTTTGACCGAGAACGTGTCTTGAATATCCTGTCATTTTATATGTAGATTTACTAATGTACAGCTGTGAAAATGAGTCGGTGAAAATATAACTATTTCATTTCCTGATGAATTCGCTCTCATTTCCATTCGGAGTCAGACAATAGAACATGCGCTACCCAAACAATATACCAAGAGAGAGCAGAAAAGTCTAAATAAAATTGACTGCTTTACTGGTAATAGTGTTTTATGACAGTAAACAGCCAACCCACTGCATAGTAAGAGCTCAGGTAGATATGGCTTCTGGGAGTAAGAGCTCAAGTACTCACAGGAATCTAAGTCGCTAGGAAAGCAGTCCTAATGGAACAACATCATAATGACATCTTAGTATTGGAATTTCAATCCATTGAACTGGTTATAAGTTTCATGCGAAAACTTATCGTTTTTATCAGTCTGGCATACTTAAAGACTTGAAAAATTTTCGTCAACAAGTTTTCGGAAATCTGCATTGTTAAGACACAGCAATGACGTCAAGGTAGGAGAAGATGTGGTAAATTAAAGAAAGACTGCAAACCAGAAGGAATAAGAAGTTACCTTTGTTAGTAATGAGCTTAATTTTTTTTGCAGGACCACTTGCACTCTTCTACATGATAGTATAGTAATTCAGATAGCTATCAATAGCGCATAAATGTCATCCTGAAAAAACATGACAAACGTCAACAGTAAGCAGTTGAAGATGAATGTCATTAAGACTTAAAAAGGATGAAGGATGTCAAATCCTGCAAATAGTTGCTAGGGAAATTAAAAAAACTTCTGATGAATGGTATTTATCAGGATTTTTCTAGCGCTACGACTGATTATCGAGAACCAGTAATGAACAATGAGTAGGACCGTTTATCCGCCAAACCTGTTAAGTGTAGGACATATAGTAGTCAAGATATTTTATCGACAAGTCTTTCAGCTGCTCTTACCAACCAGAAATCCCAATGGGGAATAACAAGCATGCAGTTTTGAGCGGATACTCAACATAAAACTGGGATTTATGTTATGACCAGCAAAGTTAGTAAGGGCTAGCCACCTTCAGTGTCAGGCAAAATTCAGGACCAAAAAGTATTCTAAGAATGTGATCACTTCTCATTTCAGAGGCAAACATGGGAATGTTTTTCATCTGAAAATGTATGTACTTCTACATCTGCACTCTTCACAGTTTATCGCTGACAAGATGTTAATTTTCTAACTAAAGACTGTATATTCGGAGCACTGTGTGGTGAAATGTTTTCAGAAAGAACTCAAACTTAAATAAATAAGAAGTGATGTAGTGCTCATTGTGTTTTGAAGTACCGGCAGAAAGTTATGTCATGATACATTACAATTACTGTAACACATTGACAAACTGATAAACACAGCTCAGATCCCGTTACAAACCACTGACAACTATTCTGATTAGGGACGAAAAGTTGACATGTTCGAAACCATCTCCATATACAAGGCATGTTTTGTAAACGAATACTGTCCATCAGCTACCACCAGTACTATGTTGAAACTCAACCGTAGAAGTAAATGACTTTACTTAAAGGATTATGTTTAGCATTCTCATTCGTCATTCACACTGTATTCAACGTCTACCAACGGTGGGTCCCGTTTTTCAGGGTTAGCAGTCCGACAGCTAGCGGTCGTTATGCACTCCTGTTGTAGAACTCATGAGATGGAAATATTACCCTATCTTAAGGGCTGTTGTTGAGTAGTTGCGGATGAGCGAATTTGTTGGTCAACTATTTTTATCCGCTTTAATTGATGGAACTCCTAATTCATTAGACAAGTTAACCAAAGTCAAACATGAAATAAACGTGAGTTATAAACGAAATTATTCAGGATGTAGCAATCATACTCATTGTAGTATATAACAAGAGTAATGAATGCTATTGTTGATCAATGTCAATAACTTTCAAAATATTCAACTGAACGTATCAGCTTTCAGGTTGCTTAGATATATGATCTCCAGACTTCCCATCTAGTTTCTAGAATTCAGACTAAGCTCCATGAATTTTTCAAACCAAGTTGTTCGTATGCAACATCATGCCGGAATGTCTGGTAAACACTAAAATTCGAATGGATTCATAACTGGGTCGATCTGTCTTTTATTTATCCAAACAAATGTTATTATGATTAGAAAGTTGCATATTTCAATGTATCTATATGGTAGTTTCAGTGAATAAATGCTGTTTCACTGACTTATCATTCAATTAAGTCATAGCAAAACTGCCAGGTTCCAGTGCGAAGGAAAATGTTATTATCGTTGTTAAAATGCCTACGAAAGCCGAAATGCCAAATCCTTCAAGTCGTATAATCTTTTAATAATGAAACCAAATACACAAGTGCTGGCTCTCGCGCCAAAGTGATACAGTCGAAAACGCTTTGACTTTCGAACTAGTAGACACTGGATTCCAGTCTCAGTGGGAACAACATCACTCAGTAGAATGCAGGCACATCCAAATCACCAGTACCAAACAGAAAAAAACGCACGTCTTCAATTCTCCTGTTGGTCATCAAGATGAATGCAACATCTACTACTTTCATTAAAAGCAAATATACATGGTGGGGCACTAAAAGAATATATCATAAAAGTGGGTTTTCAACATTACGACATGTTACAGTGTAAACTCTCTAGTCGTCACACATAATCTTCTCTTATATGATGTCTAGAAATAACCGTGTAACTTGTGTAGGCTCCCCCTCTGAATAACAAGTCCATTCCAAACACCATCGAATATACTCTGAATTATGAACTAGATAAATCTTCCACTTGTAGATTTCTCATAATTGTGTGCTTTTCTTCCTGCACCACCGATGCAAACACGCTTGTTACTCAGAAATCATCTACGAAAGATTATCCAATCCGATCCGATCCTCGTCACAGAATGCTTTGAATGATGAATGAGTGAATGAGCTTCTGACGAACACAACTATCAGAATACTTCTCAAGTTTATCAACAAAATCTACCAGAAAGTTGGTTGAGAGTGCTCTCAACTCTATGACAGACGGCCTCCTTGCATGGGAACACTAGTCTCAGAGAATGCAATGAAAAGTATTTGGAGATTTTACCAAACCGTCTACAGTAATTTCATCGAAACATTTACACTCAGCAGAAGCATTTATCGATGATGGCGTTATAAAACTTCCATATGCTGTACTCTGTTCATGAAGTCTGCCACAAGATTTTGGAGATATCTCGACTCCATTGGTATAAATTTGCTGAGTGTGAATTCAGTTTAAAGAGGAGTATTGAATTCACTGGTGTCAAGTGAAGGTGACGAGCGGCGACAAGCTTCACTTTAGTAATAACGGATTATGCGTAAATCCTGTATGTCATCGTCTGAAATGGAATCTATGTGATGGTTAACTATAAGTGGGATTGTATGAGGCACATAGACAACTGGAGAGACATTATTCGACGATTTATTGATAAGTTACAGTAAGTCAACCATCAAATTAACCGAATAAGCATTAATGAGTGTCAACGAGTGTGGGATTCACATTGAACAATTTCCCAGCGCTTATTCAAAGCTCAGTAACACTAAGTAGGATGAATCACCATCTTCAAGTTATTCATTTGATTCCTGTTTCACACAATTTACTAGGTGAATTTTAGATAACGCTGACGATTGCAACATGACGATGGTTACCGTTCGTTACAGCTTTGTACACCATATTGCGTCACGTGAGCTGCATGGGGGACTGATGATACTCTCAACCTGTCCATATCTCGATAGGTAGAGTTAGATTGAGACGAATGCGCAACGCTTTGGAAACATAGTGTACTCACGCACCTGTCGGTGGCAGATATCTTAATATTTATGCAACAGTCAATTAACACATCCCACAGTTGGTTGAGACCTGCAACTAGAAATGTTGATTTTATAGACTTCGGGATGAAAAATTGACCTAACACAGTTGATTAAGTTGACGGATGGGTGAGCGGACCATTAGCGAAATATATTTTTTAAATCGCAGTGAGGTAGAAAACAACTTTTTGACGTTTTCCGTGCCACTTCATCGAAGTCGCTGTTTCAGGGAATCAAATCTGTACAAGTTATCGCCTGAGTGGTGGTAAATAAGAACACGTTGTTTATGCATGATTATATTATGGGGATAGATGGAATTTAGCGTAAGGAATGAGAAACTGTTTTTGAACACACAACGATGGTTTAGATTTGTGCATGACTGGGGCTTCAAGAGACGTAAGTGTAGGTTGCTGACAGTTTCTATACATAATTGTAAAGGCTGTTTAATATCAGACCTGTGATATTTATGAATCCTATGTTTAGTAATGTGGTGGTAAAACTTGAAGACTGTGGTCAACTGTAATTCCAATTTAGTCAGTTTATTGTAAATGTTCCGTAGTGAAATAGTATTATTTACTGGATAACGTTTCGGTTATAATTTATTGTCTATATTCATTTCATCGAATGGACGACGATGGTTGTCTACTACCTGCTCTTATCAATGTTTTCGAATCCAGGTATCACTTTTGTCAGTTATGAGTCTGTGACGTCAGGGTGAAGATGTGAGTGTGTAAGAAAACTATTGTGGAAGATGAATTCAGTTTATTTTTCAGTATATATGTAGAACATGCAAGTTACACAAATGACCGTCAAATGATTCTGTGGGACTCTATCATTTACAAATCAAGTCAGCAATCTCTGTTCATGCCGTCTGTTAGAGTCCGAAAATTGATATTGAAAGCATTCAAATTATTCAAAATTTTGTAATCATGTCGGTATCTAGCAGTAGGTTCAAGAACACGTCTCGTCCTATTTGGAATCATTAGCCGGATGTGCCTGCACCCCAGTGAGTAATGTTGTCCCCACTGAGACTCCAGCCCAGTACCTATCGCTTCATACGCCGAATCGTTATTGAAAAAGTGTATCCAACGTCAAGGAAAGACTGGTAGCTGAGGCATTTCACATAATGTTGAATCTTAATGCACCCAACAGAAATGAAGCCCCAAATATCCAACCAACTTGGAACGTGTGTCGGAAATAAAAGGTCACTTACAATAATCGAAACAAAAGTACATACACATAAACAAATCAATTTCGCCATCTATTGTATTTTTCTCACACATTCACACCTAATCACATGTCCATTCACATTCAAATTTCACCTTGACCTCGTAATCTAGTAACTGATAAAAATGACATTTAAGCCATTAGTATCATCATGTATGAACAGCATCATCTGATTTGTCACTACTTACTGCTTAAACATGTGATACCTTTTTACAATTTAATTGGTTTTGCGTAGCAGGGGGATGCACTGTGCGCGTTTCGTTCTATTTGAGGCTAGTCGGATAGATGGACCTGCACCCCAGTGAGTGATGTTGCTCCGACTAAGTCTCGAACCAAGTACCTACCTCTTCAAACTCCAAAGGGTTTGTCACTGGGGGCATGAGGGCCACCTCTTGTATAACTGGTATCGGTTTTATTCTCTGAAGAAGTGATTTTCAAGAAGTCATGAAACGCCAGAGTTTTATTTTTCTACCCCATTGGGATCTACAAATATATTTTAACCATAAAAGTAATGACTAGAAAACTGTTTCAAGTATAGTCAATTACCCATCATTAGTATAATCAAACAAATCAAAGTCTGGTACTGCTCAAAAACAGTATTGATAAAGCTTTTCAGCATATTGTCATGCCTACAAAATTTGATGTTCGATTTAACCTTTATTGCGTTCTTTTGAGAAGCTTAGCAGTAGCGTTGTTTAGAAAATATCTTGAACTACCCAGTTTCTCTGCATTTCATTTTAGGAATATTGCATTTACTTTGCTGCAAGATAGGTTGTACAGAGTCTCAAATCCAGTCCTGTTATGCAGGGAAATGACTGAAATACAATGTAATGGTTACTTGAAATTCATAACAAAACAATCATAAATGACTAGAGTTATGTATTCCCAAACAAATGAGATCTTTGCACACAATTACAGGATGTTAGTGCACGTTAAACACTCTACGGATCTGATACGTCGACTACTATTTTTCTGAAGTCATATATTTAACTTTGAATGGTATATATCCAGACCACTTGGATTATCCTTTCTCTTTTCGGTTTGCAATCTCTACACATACCCTCAAATTACTCCTGATAAACTTAAACGCCTAATAGTGTCAAAAGTTCACTGAAGCTCCATGGATTTTTCAATAGACATCTTGTCAGAGAGAGGTTTTCTTGCTTAAAGTCACCAAATCTCCGATGAGGATGGTTCAAATAATTGTTTTTGTTGCTTGTCTTCAGTTAATGGTTTGTCGCCATCTCAAGAAATATATGATAAAATAAAAAGGAGGGAACTAAGCCAAATGTATTTCAACTGAAAATGTCTGATGTAACGAAGATGAGTTCTTGAAACACAGTGAGTTACTTGTAATTTATTGTTTCGGTCTCGCCAGTCACATGTATAAACACGTAGAATTAAAAGTAATCTGAGTCACTGGGATCTCAAAATGGTCAGATAGGAAGGTTGCTTATACTCACTTTGTCTTTTATCCACTTATTTCAAAGTATTATTTGTCATGGATTGACATCATTTTTCTTCCCAGTACGGAACTCCTCACCAGCGTTCATGCACCACCCTGTGGCGGAGTGAGCCCACGGTTACCACTTCTAGTAGTTAACATGTTGTCATTCAGCGACTGAGTTCGAATCCAGTGGTACTCACTTCTTTACTACCTCATGTTAATTTGTGATATAGTGCAACCAACATAAAATGCTATCAGGAAGTACTTATCATTCTACCTGACTTGCTTGACTCCACAGGTCATAATCCTGGGCTTGATCACTCATGAGGTTGTTCATGCGTACTGCCAAGGAGTTCTATGCCAGGAAGGAATAGCTGTGTAGTGTCCCAGTTTTTCCGGTAGTTATTCGCCTGATATCGGTCCACGATAAACACATTGCAGTCGAACAATCCTCACAAGAGGTCACCTGAATTTTCTCCAGTGAGCTATTAGTAATAAGTGGGAAAACTTAAAGTCAAGTAAAGAGGCTACTTCCTCACTAAAGCGTATAATAGGTCTCAGTCACTTACCATTGAGTAAAAGTTACTCGTGGTTATAACAGTTCCATCACCTTGAGAATAATGCATACTTTACACGGAAATGTATCAACTAAGATGCTAAAAGCAAAGTAGCTGTTTTAATGCTCACTTCAAAAGTTAAATGGTCAAGGTAATAACTATGGTGAACTAAAATCTGGTTACTTGGTGTACGACAAGGTTCAGTTTATAAAACAGCAAAGCAGTACAATGTATTGTAAGTAAATTTTTGAAATGAAAAGCTTACACACAATGATAAGTTTTCATTTAGGTAACATTTAGAGCTCTACAACATTGTTATTTCAATGGATAACCTTACTTATGAATTTTAAAATGTACTTCTTCCCACTTTTTATTTTATTTTTGCCATCGTCTACTATATTCACATTCAAACTTTATTTATTCACTGGCTTCATCATCCAGTATTGCACAACCGCATCATCCTTTTCCAAGCTTTAACCTACTTCGTCTGTCTGTCTGAACACCTGTTTACATAGCTGTGTCATTCTGAATATTCGTATTATTTAGTGTTATTGTTATCCCGGTAGGAACAACATCACTTACTCGGAGGCAGGTACATCCAGCTGACGAGTCCCAAACAGGACGAAGTGCGCATCCTCGATTCCCATACCATCCACTAACCATCATTACTATACATACTTAAAACATAGGCAATATTGAGGCATCCGCACAGCAGCCCATATGCCAACAGAGACTGATCAATTCGGTCGAATCAACGACGGTGTAATGCGAGCAATAACACTAAAACTATATTCGTCACACAAGAAATGGCTATCGTGGCTCGGTGGTGTAGTGGATAACGCTCTCACGTTTGAAGCGATCGCTCCCTAGTCCAAATCCCGGTGGGAACAACATCACTCACTAGGAGGCAGGTACGTCCAGCTGACGAGTCCCAAATAGGATGAAGCGCGCGTCCTGGATTCCGTTGCTACTCACTACCCATCATTACTATTCTTATTATTTGTTCTGATATTACTTCACCAGGATAAGATAAGGTAAAATATTATCCTTTATACTACCACTAATTTTATTCTTCTTCTAAAGTACACAATCCGTATCCTTGTTATCGTTGACTCACATATTAATTTGATTTGTTGATATTTTATACTTGGTTGGTTGACTAGGTTTTTGTCAACTTCCCGTGTTCTCCTTGTATAAACTGTAGGTTAATAAGTAGAAAATCTCTTTTCTTAAAAGTACCTACAGCGTAGATTCTGCAAAATTCGCCATCCTTTTGATGAACCGGTACATGAAGTTTAAATGTATGTTTTTCCGAATAGTACATATTTTATTCTGAGGTGGTAGATCAAAAAGCGGATTCACTTTCCCTTGAAGAATAAACTGGATGGTTCAGTAACAATATTTGAAGCTGGTGTTCCGCTAACAAAGTAAAGCTATTGCTTGATATGTATTTAATGCAAATTGCTTGTTCATTAATGGATACTTCAACTTAGCCCTCAATATGTTCGATTCCCATTGGCAGTTTACCAAGAAAGACTGAATAAAGGCAGAATACACAAAGATTGAAAGGATGGACTTAGTATCTGACAAGTAGAAAAAACATTATTTTTATGACTAATATAATAATACACCAACGTTATATTGACCTTGATGACTTGCAGATGAATCCAGGACGTGCGTCTCGTCCTATTTGGGACTCGTTAGCTGGAGGTGCCTCCACACTAGTAAGTGATGTTGTTCCCGCTGACGCTCGAACCCAGTAACCTTCGCTTCAAACATCAGAGCTTTATCCACTAAGCCACTGGGTCACGATAGTCACCTCTTGTGCAATGGGTATCAGTTGTTGTTGTGATACTTTTATTTTCCCATTGCTAGACACGACCGAACTGGTCGACTCCCGTTGGCAGATGGGCTCCTATGCAGATGCTTCAGTGCTGCTGAATATTCATGATGTCATATTAATCTTGATGATTAGCAGAGGAATCCAGGCATTTCGTTTCGTCCTATAACATCATGAATATTCAACAGCATCAAGCCATCCTCATAGGAGCCCATATGCTAACAGAGGTCGAGCAATTCGGTCCTGTATAGCAACGGGAAATTACAAGTATCACAACACTAATTATTAATATACTTATAATTCTCCGTTGTTTCACTGGATAGAATTGTTTGACCTTGCGAACCCTGGATTCTTCTGCTAGCCACAACCAACTAAATTATGACAACACTGGTGTTATCTTCACCATAGATTCAGATTTCTTTCTCAATGGAACAAGTAACCGGAAATGATAGCCAGTATCAATGAACCATTCCATAAAAGTCAGTGATAAGAAAAAGATGTAATGGTTTTCATGACCTTGTTTAGAAAAAAGACCAATCAAGTATCTCTCAGATGATATTGGTTGGTGTGAACTTAACCTACTACAACATAGGCAGATGAACAAAATGTCTCTTAAAACTTAACCTCTGAAATCAATAAAATCAGAAGTACATTCACAACTTGAGCTTCAAAGTAACACATTTAATTAGTTTATATGCGATGATAACAAAGTAAAGAATTTCATTTCCATTATACATAATAATATACCACTAGAGATTTTCATATTCAAATGTAGTTTATTGACTCTATGACCTGAAGTTGTCAAAGCTTTGGGTTCATTACACCTGAAATGCATTTATGGGTGAGCCGACAGCAGCTACTAAGAAAATTGTAATTCTCAAATGATACAACGGTTGTGTTGTGTTCCCTGGACTAGATGGTTTAATCAATCAAACCATTTCAAGCAGCCAACTGTTAGGGTATATCATCAGAGTTGGATTATTATTATTATTATTATTATTATTATTATTATTATGATTATTATTATTATTTTTCCCTTAGATTCCTAGCGGAACATAGGGCTTCAGTAGCACACCTCCATTGCACTCTCTTCTCTCCAACATTTTGAACCTGGCTCCACAACTCCCCACAAGCTTTCATTTCTTCCTCACACCATCTCCTCCATGTCACCCTCACTCGGACGCCCAACTCATCGTTTCCCTTTTGGATTCCACTAGAGGAACTGACCTGACCTGGTCTGGCGCGTCATGGCCCCAGTCGGCCTACTCAATGCATGCCCAACTCATCTCCACTTTCTTCTGCATATTTGTTGGACGATGAGTTCTTGGTTGGTTCATTGCCAGCTGGAGTGACTTCCTTGTTGCTTATTCTTTTTATTCTGGTCATCTGATCTTCAGTATCGAGTGAGGGTAGGCGGCAGCTGTTGATGAATGTCTGTAGTTTGTTGAAGTGCTTTACGCCACACGCCAAATTTCTGAAACATATAGGAGCCCTGACTTGAAATTGGTGTTGAAAATCCGGATCCTGTTCACACTTTATGCTGAGTCGAGTGCAGTAGATCTCCACACTGATCACTTCAGATTAATGAAAGCCTGTATTACTTTTCCAATCCTGACTTTCACATCCTCGTCTGTGCCACCTCCGTCTGTAGTTGAAACAATGCTACCTGTCGAGGTAGGTGAAAGAGACTACCTCCTCTAGGTTTCTCCCGTTTGTGGTGATTGGAGTTTGTTGTTGGTTGGGTATCTTCATCACCTCTGTCTTCTCTATATTCACTTGAAGTCCCATCTTCCTTCGCTGCCCTGCATCTTCTGTCAATTTGTTAGTTTTCTCCTGTAGATCTTTATGTTTGTATGACAAGACATTAGACATAAATCATCGGGGAAATCCAAATCCTCTAGGGTCCTTTTGTCGGTCCAGCTAGTGTATGCCCATCTTCTCGCTCCTCAAGGTTTGCTGCATGATCCGATCCAGTAGACTACAATCAGGAAGATCATCGGTGATGGTAGTAGGCGTCAGCCATGTCTTACTCTTGTCTTCACTTCAAAGGCGTCACTGAGCTCTCCATTGTGAACTACTTGGCATGTAGCATCATATAGCATATTGCTGTTGAATGACGTTGAAAAATATTTGTGGCACTGAAACCGTAGTGTTGAAGCAGCTGCCTGCTAAATTACTTCTCGATCGACGCTGTCGAAGGCCTTTTCGAAGTGGATGAAGTTGAGGTAGAGAGTTGGCTGCCATTTTATACTCTCTTCTATAATCATGCGTAGCGTAGCGTTGCAATTTGATCCGCACATGATTCATGAGGACAGACAACCAAACTGTCCCGGTCGTCGTTTTGAATACAGAGTGCTTTTCAGTCTTTGCAGAATGATGCGGCTTAATATTTTGCTTGCTATGGGTGGACAGGAGTATAACATGATTAAAAAGACTTCTGTCTCCCTTGTTCGGGAGTTTGACAAAGTAGCCCTTCTTCCAATCAACCAGCAGGTACCTTCCCTTCCTTCCTTCCTTCCTTCCTTCCAAACCTTCTGCAATAGTGGTGTGAACATGTCCACCGCTGTTGTCTCCGCGTCTGTTCTCAGTGCTTCTGGAGGGATTCCATCTAGTTCTGCTGCTTTCCCGCATTTCAGTAGCATTATGGCGTTCACGACTTCCACTTTTGTTGGAGGATTTGTGTTCACTTGTAGTTCTGTGGCTGCAGGTGGTATTTCTGGACGAAGTGTAGGTGATGGTGGTGGTGGTGGTGGTGGTCGATTCAAGAGCTTCTTGAAGTGGTCGACCCATCATTTCCTGTGTTTCTCTTCTTTCGTAATTAAATTTCACTCATCATCTTTTATTGGTTTCATCTGTGTTGTTCTCCTCCCCTCCCAGATAGTAACCTGGTTATTTGATACAATGTAGTCAGATCTCTCCGACCACCAGCCTGTTCTGCTTCCCTTGCAAGTGTTTCGTAGAAGTGTCTTTTGTCTTTGCACTCTTCTCCACTTCTTTATCCGGTGCAGTGTTTTATAGGCTGTATTCAACTCCTCTCTTCGTCGTGCATCCTTGCACTGGTTTATCTTCTGCTTCACCATCCTCCTCTCACTCCTCTATCAACTTCCATGTGTCCATCGAGATCCATTCCTCATCTTCGCGCTTCTTCTTCCTTACTGACAAAATTATGCAGGTTTCTTTCCACATCTCCTTCAAATACTTCCAGTGTTCTTCTACACACAGCTTTCTTCACGGATGTTGCTCAATATCTCCCATTTTGTTCTGATGGCTGGCTGGCTGGCTGGCTGACGTGAAGATGTCCCTTGTAGTCTCGTCCTTCAGTGCAGTTTCTGTTCTGGGTGTTCAACTTGAACTGTGGTCATCTATCACCAGCTTCCTTGAAGGCTTTCAACTTGATTTTGAAGGTAGGTTCCTTGCACTGGATATTGGTCTGAGCCTACATCTGTTCCTCTTCTAGATCTGATCTTGTGTCCAGTAGGCTGCGTCTCCACTTTCTCCACATTCAGATGAAGTCGATCTGATTTTTACTGTATCCTGGTGTCTTGTGAAATCCATGTCGTTTTGTGGATATCCTTGTGTTTGTACACAGTGCCGCACCTCCCATCAATCACCAAATCGCTGAGTGCACAGAAGTCTGCAAACACTTCTCCATTCTCATTCATCACCTCACCGAGTGCTTCTCCACCCATGCCATCATGAGTTCTCTTCTTCTGTTGTCCTCTCCCAGTTTAGCATTCATGTCACCCATTAGAATTTTGATGTCGCCAACTGACGTCTTGTCCAGTGTTGATTGCAGTTGTCTGTGGAATTCCTCCTTCTTCTCTTCATCTGCTTGATTATTTGTAGGTGCATAGCGTAGCGTAGCGTAGCGTGGCGTGGCGTGGCGTGGCGTAGCGTAGCGTAGCATTGTATGGTTGTGACTTCCCTTCCTTTTGAGTTGAATCTTGCTGTCATGATCCTGATGCTGGAGGAGACTAATTCCCACTGCATGAGAGCCTTCGATGCTGTTGGGAGGGGGACATCATGATGGCCACTCCAAAACTCAGTGTGCTCGTCGTTGTCGTGTGGGTGACAATATCGGAGTAGATTATTGATTCACCAGTTGACAGTTTGGAGAGTCCACTTCCATTCCACCTGCTTTCGCAAATTCCAAGCACTTCAGTGTGATACCTTCTCATCTCGCTTGCAATCTGGACTGCCTTGCTGGTTCAAACATTGTGTTAACATTCCATGTCGTCACATTTACTTTTGCTTTGATCGAGAGTAGAGAAGACAGATCGGCGAATTGGCTTCCCGAAGGCAGGCTTTCACCAACCGGCGCCATTTCGTCTCATCGATTCCAGCGAGGAATAATTTTGTTTTTATTTTTTAGTATTTTGTTTGTGCTTTGAAGTTTCTGTAGTGGTTGGATTTGTTTTAGGGTGTAGGGTTGCTAGCCGTGTGCCCACCCTTCTCTCTTTATCCGTTCTTAGGACTGGCCAGTGACTAGTGAACTAGTTAACCAGGCGAGGTTTGAGTTGGATGAAAACTCGAAAACTTAATGGTATGCAGATTACTACTGAAATTATAATGATGCTAATTGTGTTCTTGAACAAATCTTGTCGAATATGATGTCAGTAATCAAGTTTGCATTTTATTGCGTAACACTCTCATTTAGGCTATCTGAGATGACCGTAGTCTGGCAGACTAGTTTTGACACTGGGTGATAATTGAAGGTGAGATGAAAAATTGGACTGCAGCGTGATTCGGACCAGCGACGAAGGAGTTTCTAACCGGATGCTCATTTGATGGAGTAACCGACCGGAATCTATGTGGTCGCTGGATCAAATCCAGCCGCGGTTCAATTTTTTATTTCACCTTCAGTCATCACTGAGTATTAATATAATATTCTGTCGCAAAATGTAAGCATACCGATTTAACAGTGACGGTAACGTACAACAAATGTGCGGAAAGATAAATAAAGTGCCATATAGTAATTCATAACTCATAATTATTGAATCTTAATCAACTGACGGCTAGGTAAACAAGAGTCATAGATATAGGGTTATTGGTGATAGTCGGGATGTGTATCATGACAAAAAGGGCGATTCTTGTTATATGATTATAATGCTACTTGTTGACATTGTCTGTTCCAACAATTATCCACGGTGATCATATAGTAACGAAATTCACAGAGAATTAAAAGATGCATCAGTTTCATTATTGCTCTAAGTTGTCTGGCAAGCATTACTGAACAAAATGTCTCCTTAATATATTTTCCAGTTGATAAATTTGAAGAAAGCAAGGATGAACATACTGACACAATAAAATGATATCATTATATCTCACGGATATTCGTCAGACGCATACAACCTAAAATTTCAACAAATTTGTTTGAGTTTTCAAATGGACAACATACTTCAAGTGGATTTAGAAGGAGAGGAAAACAAAAAAAGGAGTTACGATATTCATCGATTCCAGTAAAAGGGTGATTCACATAGACAGGGGCGAATAGACATTACATATTCCAGTCAAAATTAGTGGTAATTCATCTGTGATTCCGTCCATATCCTAGGTTTCTAACGGGAAAGCATAGGCTCAAACAAATGCAGATTTAAACGAAGAGGGTTGTTAAACAATCAGGGAGTTTTGTCAGCATATGAACAATCAGAAAATATGAAAGTAGCTAAGGTGAAAACTAGGTAGAGAGAAAGAAGTCGAATCATCAAACTAAAGAAAGATTAGGATTGATGACAGTGGTTTTTGTATGCAAAGGTCAGGTTTAAAATACCTGTTTGCTATAGCTTCAGTGAAGTATAGTTGACTCAACAGTTTCATCAATTATTTGTTTATCTAAAAGAATTCCGAGTTACCTATTTTGTTTCCAGTTTCCAACAGATATCAGACCACTAGACTTGCAGAAAATCTACTCTTTCAAATAAACTTTTTTGGAACGTTTATAAAATTGAGTAGATGCCCTTCCCTCAGACATTTCAGAATACGTATAAACTAATAAATATGTTCGTAAGGTATGTGGGAAGAATATTTTAATCGATAATTGTATTCTAGTTAGTAAGAACGGAGTTCTCTCGAAATGAACTATCTCACCAAGCAGTAAAAAAGCCAAGAATTCGTAGCCGCTGAGATTCCTTGCGTTTTTATAAACGCAATCAGTAGAAGCAAATAACAATAAACATTTATAAAATATAGCGACTGAACTAGTCAATCATCAGAGATGTTTATCCATTATGAATCAACTCAGTGGTCAGTAAGTGTTATCACAAGTGATGTGGGGCCTAGCGAAAGCAAAGTTTCTTCTCAGTGCATTTTTTATGCGTCTAGCTATTCTTTCTGGTATCTCTTTTCGCTTGAATGTCAGAAGAATAAAAACCTGTTTCTTTTGAAAAGTCATATCCTCAGATTTTTTGTATACTTCCTATAATACCTCAGAACAAACTTTTTAAGGTAACCACTCCTTTTAAGAACCTAAGCAATAACAGACTGTTTCTACTTCAGTTCATTCTTTCAGATTAATTTCCTTACTGAATTGGAGAGTGGCCTATTTGGCTGGACAGAAATCATTGCGTTAGAGGCCATGATCACTCTATGTATCTTTCTTATATATAGCATTCTTGATTGCTCCATCATTTTTACATGATGCGCTCAGACCTAAGGAATCAAGTCTGTTTTCACCTCCATATTTCATCATGAGATTAATGTTGGGATATCCTCTGTTGAAAGCTTCAAAAAAATACTGATACATGACTCATAGTATCAAAAACAAAAAAATATTGATTTCAGGATGGTGTTCGTCACGGACTGACATCAGGTGGAGAACCATTAAAAACCTGGGGCACTGGAGAGCTGTCTCGTCCTAGTGCAAGACTCCCCAGCAGTGCGTAACTATGACTCTTCCAGGGATCGAACCCAAAACCCTCAATTTCCGAGGCCAACACATTACCGTCGGGCCACTGTGTTGGTGGTCCACATTTCCTGCTTCATTCAGTTTACGATATAATGCCACCTCCATCCAATGTAGTCTTTAAGTAACGGTCCTCATCTCTGTCTTGGTTGGTGCCACCGGTCACGACCTCTCATTAGAAGTAAATAAATAAATCCCTACAATTCTCTATATTGAATTGCTCTCTAGTGCTCATTAGTGACTTGCTCCAAGATGATATTCCTGAAGTTCTAATGAGAAGTCTTGATCAGTGGGCCCAACCAAGTCGGACTTGAGGAAAGGTCCTCAACGATGGCATTTGATGAAGGTCGCTCCATATCTTGAACTAAGAGAAGTAGGGGATATGGATCATAGGATTGGGACCCACTGGTTTTGTGGTAACGTTTTGCTCGTGGAATCCCAGGGTCCTGGTTTCGATCCCTGGTGGATTCATGGGTGCGCATTGTTGAGGAGTCCAATACTAGGACGAGAGAACTGTTCACTGCTTCCATGTTTTCAAGGGGTTATCCAACTGATATCAGTCCACGAAAAACACCAACCTGAAATAATAAAAAAGTACCGTCAACATATCCGTGATAACATGTTGCTTACTTGACAAGGGATCAGAGACGTATTTATTTGAGACAAACCATAAAAATACTAGCTGGGATAGCTTTTGGCAGTGACTGTGTGACCACCCCATAACTTCTTCAGTATAGTTGCTTGTTACCTTGGGACTGAACACTTTTTGTACAGAGAAGCTTATGGGCTAAACTTTAGTGCCGGGAAACCTTGGGGACAACCAATCAGGTTGGAGATGATTTACTTGGGCAGTTAGTTATGTTCATTTACCGCGTTGTTGATGTCGCATAAACCGATGAATTATGAAGAAGTTTACGTTGCAGGTTGTACGTGAAATTTGTTGGGAAAGGTGAAACAGATGAATACTTGTTCAGAAACTTGAATATAACCTAGGAAGATGACTCAAAAAGGACTGGGTAAGTTATGACTTACTCCAATTTGTGTGCACATACATTTGTCCTGGTGAACCATAAGTTCTTGGTATATAAGGCAGAAATGAGAAGAAAGGACGTTTTCAGTGGCTAAAGGATAGATCAGAAAATCTATCCTAGTTGTTTAGCGAAAATACATGAAATTGGGTACCACAATATACACAGAAGCTTGGAAATCATATATCCTCTTATTTGAAATAGGTTACTTCCATCAAATTGTTCACGGAAAGCACTTCATTTATTGGACAGCTGGAGTGCACACAAACAACTTTGAAAATATGTGGAGTCGTCTTAGAAAGCTCTGAAAACCTTTAACGGAATCATGACGGGAAATTTCCCAAATATCATTTAGATTATATTGTCTCATACGGATTAACAGCAACGCAGACAATGGTACGATTTCAAAGATGATAAACCTATTTAAATCTATTTCTTAGGTAAAAAGATTAATGAATTGGATACAAAGAACCATTTTCCTCAATAACTTCTTTGTCCCTCATATTCTTGGTTTTGATTGGTCAGCAGTGTATACTTGAACGTGATTCGCCGTCACTAAAGTTTAGTTCAACCTTTGTTGCCAATCCACTACCTATTTGTTCATCTGATTTTCCAGTTTCCAGTCTTTAAAGTATTCAAAACTAGACAACACAAAATTAGTTACTCTCCAGTAACCAATCAATCTCTCTAAACCAGTCATGTAGGGAGTCGGTTGCCGGCCGCATAACTCAGTGGTCACATCTGAGACTCCAGCATTAAGTGACGCAGGTTCAAGCCTTTCAGATGATATGAGCTGCACTGAATTGCAGGAATACCTCACTAAGGAGTGCTGACAAGCAAGAAACCCAGGTTCAGGGATTCCTACCGATTGTCTCCAGCCAACTCTCCATAGCTATGTTCGTTTCAATAAACCCCGAATTGAATTATCATGTCTACACCTATTCAGTAATGAATATAATGGGTCTCAAATCCTTCACGAAGCTTTTAAATCTCATCCCTGTCATTTAAGTGGCTGGATCTTCAGTATTGAACAGGCATATTTAGTTCAGTGAAAGCGGGAAAAGTAGGAATGTGAAGTGACGTTATCTCCGATAACCACTTTCTACTTTCGGGTCCAAGAATCGAGTCAACAAAGCACAAAACACTTGCTGTCGTTTCAAGGTATTTCAGTTGCAAAAGTAATTATTGCGTCTTATCTCATAATGGAGTTAGAAGTAATGACGCTAGTTATCCCCTACGTACCTCTGCTTGACAGTGAAATTTTGAAGGAACTAACCAGCCCATCTTAGATTGTCTCTGATTTGATTGATCTTCAATGCACCATTTTCTGGGTGTTTGATCTAGTTGGTAAATTGTTTGACCAATCACTAGTTGTTTTGAGTGTCTCACTTTCTAAGTAACAATTATCTGCACTTTGATGTCATTTAGTTCAGTACCCTTCCAGCTGTATATGATTTTTTGTGTTGTTCTAATATGTTTGAATAACATTATTACTGATGTATTTTGATCGTTGTTTCGTCAGGTAGTTTTTAGACATATCAGTTTCTTTAGTCTGGATGCACCAAGCATGTCATAAAACTTGTAAGATCGTGGATACCAAGCTTCTGCTTATAATCATGAATTCTCAGATAGTATATTAACACTTACCTTTCAAGTTCTTTTCGACATCTGTTCTTCAGTGACCAACCATATAACTAATTTGGTCCCACAAGAGGTTGATCACATCTGGAATAACTTAATTACAACATCTTTGATTGAAGCATTGGGTGGTACGGATTGGAATTTGTGAGTAGGGCATCATTTTTCTCAAGATGAAGGTACGCCTTGCCGATGAGTATCAGTAAGCAGGAAGCCGAACTCCACGCCTTCCTGATAAACAGCCTTGAATATATAACATTAAACACAGTATTCGGATATCCATAACTCTTTGTTTCTGTACTGAAGCAATGATATAAGAAAAAAGCTATGCTTTATTTCTCAAGTGACTTATATTGATTCCAAGTGGAAGGTGGACAGATGCCCTCTTCTCTCCCGGATTCAGATGAACAACTGTTTTACATGTGATTAGAATGGTTTCAGGAATTTTCAATTTTTCTAGAAAGGAATAAAATACTAAACAAAGTTGAGACCTGATACAATAAAGCACTAAAGTATTTATTCTTCAGTGTTTCACAAAGTTTTTCACTATTTTCCTCTTAAATCACATAAAACGTCATTCGCATTAATAGCCTCACGTAACTGGTTGATGCTTACCTTTGAGCATAGTATAGGTAGGTGATAGGCCAAAATTTAATATGGAACACTGAACTTAAAGAGGTGACCCAAAATTACTGCCAACCTTGTATAAGCATACACTGTAGAGTCAAGACAACTTTGGTTACGTAAACCTGACCAAACACAAACTCATCAAAAACCATACAGCGCTGTGCAGCTGAAATTAAGGGCAGAAATTGAATTAAATCGTTTTGTAGCGTATTCATAGGGATACTAAACATTTCCAACTACTTTTAATGACCTAAATGTTGGGATTTTCAAATTGTAAGTGCTACGAGGCATAGTTGTACACATTTCCTCCACCTGTTTGTGTCCGGTTTTTTATCAAAGAGAAATATATGTTTTCACAACCAGTGAGATGATTTATTATGGAGAACACTGACTGAATAAAGCAGGTTGTAAGTAGTGTAGTTAATAAAAGGTTTAACTTTAAAATCCTGCAAAGTTATGACCCGCTGGCTTGAACACCTGACCTTCAAGTAACGCACAGTGAACTCAAATACCGCTCCACGTAATTTGGTCTAGTCGATCATGAATCCTAACAGCTTAGGTGTAAATCATAGCTGAATACATAGGTTTCTTTTTGACAGGCGAAACGGGAAAAAGACATTAAGAACAATTTGATTTGACTATTAGTTGTCTTTTGTTGACAAAAGTGAACTAACTATGAACGTCACCCCTCTCACATGACTGCACATTATAGGAAACCAAGTGGTGTTAAGAGAATGTCGACTTTTCGTAAGTTCTAAAATAGCTTAGTACCACTTCATTGCTTAGCAGACATGTAGGTGTTGTCGTATAGCTGATAAAGACTTAATTACTGGAATGCAGTATAAATCTTTATCAGCCAAACAGTAAAAAATGCTAGGCGGCATTCATTTTCCTTATGTGCTTCACGATAAGATCAGTCAGATAGGATCACTTTACCGTCAGCATTTATCCTTTATTAAGATACTGATATTGGTTAAACAATATGTGATTCCAAATCTACCAATGCAGAAAATAAATTCATACTTGAGTTAGCAAATACCGTTCACATCAGTTTCTTTCTCGATTCAACTTGTAAACCAGCTTTGATGTCGCGTATAAAAATTAATGTTGATGTCGATAGGTCTATATGCTATCTCCTTTTTGGTATGTGTATATGAGCATGATAGGGTGGAGGATATAAGCAGTCAGATACAAACAAATGTATGCATGTTCAGGACTATCATGCAGCCATATGGCAAAAAATGGTAGAGAATTTCAGAAATAGTTTGGTTTTTTTTTCAAACAGAGACACTGACAGTTCCGAAAAATCAATGATAATTTCGTCTAGGCTTATTTGTTAATTCCAATAGTTAATAAGTACACATTTCTAATGTGGTTATCTTGTTTCACTACCTTTCATTTTATCTGTCTATCTACTTATTTCTACTTAAAGGACAGTCCGTGTCAGTTCAAAGTAGATTTAATCAAAATGAAAATCTTATCAGGACCTTTTGTCTGTTGGTTTTATGACAATAGATGAGAAAATAGATTCTCATTAGGTGGTTTCCAGCGTCACTTTCATAAATTAAGTGATTGCTGCACAAGGTTCAATGGTACATGTGGAATGGATTCTGATACAGGCAGATTGTACACTTCATATATTTATGTTAACCACATTCTTATCAGAGAAGCCTGTTGACGTTCATAAACTTTGCATACTATTAGCTCCATCTAAAAAGTGAGGCATGAAATGAAATACATATTTCATTCGCCTAATGGTCGAATGGCGCATTCTACTACTACTAATTCATTCGCCTAATGCGTACCTATAAAATGGTCGCATTAGTAGTATTTGTTCGACTAAAATTGTTCTGAACACCTATTTTATATGCCTGCCTTGTTAGTTTATTTCTTATAATTGGAACAAAAACATGGTACGGCAACGGCACCAAGAAATGCGCCACAAAAAATAATATAATACTATTTTCACGACAGAAAGCGAAGGGAAGTGTGTAAAAAAAGGGAAAAAAATGTTTGGAATGATTAGAAATACAGTCCAATAAGATACATTGAAAACAAAACATTCATTACTTTTGAGGAGCAGAAGATAAGCGAAAGTTATGGCATAACCACCAGTGGTTTCGGTTCTCAGACATATCTGATAACGTTTCAAGCCACTGAGTTATGTGATCGCTCAGACACCACCCACGGAGTCTTGACGCACCAACAGATACTAACCCGACACAACTAACCTTCATTTCATGGCACCACGTCATACACTGACCACTCGTCCGCTTCTTCCATCCAGTCCGAGGGCTAGCAAACAATAAACGGTTACGAAGCCGTTGGGACGACACGCGTAACATATGTCGAAGCAACCGAAGCCGGTGTTTCCAGATGACTTCACTTACTGAATGACGACTTCCATCATGGCTGGACATAAGCTGTCGTACCTCAGAATTACTTATATGGTCCAATTTTAACTGATTTTTTAAATTTATCACACAATGTAACAATACTATTTACTGGATTCGCTTCGGACATACATATTGTCCATAGTCATAGTCTTGATGTGACTATGAACAGGCGTAGAGCAGAAATACTTGCACCGAAGTGTTGGGAACCTGACTTTTTACAGTCAGCCTAAGGTCGCAACAGCTCCAAAGGTGGCCCGGATTGGCATACGCCACTCTAGCTTTTGATATGCGGTCAGAAATCTCATCTCACACCACCAGCACTCACACGACTACTCTGATATACAAACCTTCCCACTACTTCAAATGACTCACCACCTAGAATGGGCGCAGGCACAGGCTCCTGTTAACCTTGTAAATGTACTTTGCGCTTCGATGGTGCAAAGCACATATCATATTTACGGACACTAACACACTAATCGCCAACTGATTAAGTGCGATTCCAGTAGCCTGTATGTTATCGTACCACAAGACGATATTATCTGCATATCCAAGGTTGAATAGCCGTTTTTTGGGTAGTAGATCTACTCCACCATAAAGTACCTCCTTTATTGCTGTCTTAAGAACGTCATCGATGGCAGAGTTAAAGAGGAATGGAGAAACCAGGCAACCCTCCCTAACCCCACTGCTAGTTTGAAACAATGGAGACAAGTGGTTGTATGCCCTCACTCTACTTGAGGTATTATTATATAAGGCTTTCAAGATGTTTATAAATTTCTCAGGCATACTCCTCTCCAACAGGCAATTCCAGAGTACAGCTCCATCCAACTAGTCGAAGCCATCCCTAATGTCGAGAAACACGATGATCGTTGACCTCCAATAAGTGTGGCGACGTCCAAGCACTGGCGAAGGATAAACACATGATCAGTGCATCCACAACCTGAACGAAACCTGGCCTATCCCTAGCAAATCATTTTCTCACTTTTTTTGCAGTCTGTAAAGTATGCTAGGTAGCCAATATTTTCGACTCTACTGGTAACGGATCATTACCTCGATGACTGTCATATACATTACGTAGACCCTTTCAAACGATTAGTACAATAATGTCCTCATACCTTCGCGTGCAGTTCAGTCAGTTTCCTAATTAGAGTCGTTCCTCCATCGTTAAAAAGAGCCGTGGATAAGCTGTCTGGGCTGGGTACCTTGCGGTATTTCAGACCTGGATTTCGTAATGGAACTTCACCTCGTTAGATAGGTCAATGTTAACTGACCATGGAGCAAGCTACACTGAAACTGAAGATGCTGGAGCAGTAGGTCAGTTAGGCTGCTTTTTGAAGTACTAGACCAAGCGTTCCAGGCGTCTTTGAAGATTGTTTATGAACTTAACATCTACTTCACAGACCGTCTCACTGTCACTAGGTTTTGTTAGTTGGTTGGAGGCAACTGACAGGAAGTCTTGGACTTAAGTTCCCAGCTTGTTGGCACCCGTCAGCCAGCCAGCGAACATCCATCAAAATGCACTGTGATAAGCCTGCTAGCTTGATGGCTGATTAACAAAATAACAAATAGGATTCGGTCGGCACTAAGGACTAAGCAGCATGAAGATGACTACTGTTTAGTAACTAGTCAAAGTGTACCTGCTATGTTCTTGACAGAAAGTTTCTCTCAGCTTGCTTCGATGCATATTAGTGAATACTTGAATTTTCACCTCTGTCCCCTTGAAACTTCAAGGTTAACTAAGGTTTTATACCACTAGTATCGTTTCGGTGAAACTGACATGTTATTTACGTTAGCATTATTTATAACGTCTTCAAATGTGTAAAATGTAAAACTTGTTCACAGGAAATAAAATTCTTTCCTAGTCTTGGGTCGCTTCTAAATGTAGCTCAGTAAAGTGTTTTACTCCTGTTCATACATCTGCTAACTGAAATAAATGATCACCCCTGTAGTCACTGTTAATTTCGTAGATAAAGAGAAGTTAAGTGGTCGATAAATGTTGAGTAAATTATCACTGAGTTGTGAAATTCATGTATACGAAGTTATGCGGCTGTTTTAGTTTTCAAGATAAGGGGCGACGATACTTAGACTAGCGTTCGAAGATATGCAATTAGTCAGAAATATAATGTCTTGAAAGTAGAATAAATTAGGAGGCTACAGGCTTCTGACCATGCATATCTATGTAGAGTCGCTTGCGTGCAGTGAAACCACCATGTGCTTAATGGCGAGTTTAGGCGCTTAGTACTAGGTAATGATGGTAAATTCGTCAATGGATTTGTAAACCTTTAGCTTAAGTAGGACTAATTTGAAAGAAAATAAAGGTAATCAGACGAAGAAGTGGTAGCAGTTCATGAAATTTACAACTGTTATTCTCAGCGTAGTAGAGAGGAAAATGCTGACTTGTAGGGGGATTAGAGACGATAAGAATGAATGATGGTATACGCTTGCTGGTAAGGCTAAATACCTGCCTCGACCAAGCAGGTGCATACACTTATTGTTGTATTAAAAGTTACTGACATTTCAATGATTCCTAATTCATTTTTCCTCGTTACTCTCATTAAATTTGGCTTACTTTGATATCATTCCTCATTTGTTTATTTCTTTACATGTTACCGTAACTCATAGCAACAGGAACCGATTCACTTCTGTCCAAGGTTTTACACTGATATATCCGTCTACTAATATTTAAGGGGAAATCTAAAACTGATACAATGGATCATGATCATACAAAAAACAGATCATGAATTCGTTAAAGACTTAGTAGTGGAAACTTAACACAAGCATTACTTTGGATCACCGATTTCCCACTATATGCTGCTCTAACAACTCTAAGATAAAAAAAAGTCATCTGAATTGTAGTCTGCTTGTTAGAAACGTGACATATCTAAAAACTAGACTAAATTGGAATTACAGTTGACCACAGTCACCAAGTTTTACCACCACATTACTAAACATAGGATTCATAAATATCACAGGTCTGATATTAAACAGCCTTTACAATTATGTGTAGAAACTGTCAGCAACCTACACTTACGTCTCTTGAAGCCCCAGTCATGCACAAATCTAAACCATCACTGTGTGTTCAAAAACAGTTTCTCATTCCTTACGCTAAATTCCACCTATCCCCATAATATAATCATGCATAAACAACGTGTTCTTATTTACCACCACTCAGGCGATAACTTGTACAGATTTGATTCCCTGAAACAGCGACTTCGATGAAGTGGCACGGAAAACGTCAAAAAGTTGTTTTCTACCTCACTGCGATTTAAAAAATATATTTCGCTAATGGTCCGCTCACCCATCCGTCAACTTAATCAACTGTGTTAGGTCAATTTTTCATCCCGAAGTCTATAAAATCAACATTTCTAGTTGCAGGTCTCAACCAACTGTGGGATGTGTTAATTGACTGTTGCATAAATATTAAGATATCTGCCACCGACAGGTGCGTGAGTACACTATGTTTCCAAAGCGTTGCGCATTCGTCTCAATCTAACTCTACCTATCGAGATATGGACAGGTTGAGAGTATCACCAGTCCCCCATGCAGCTCACGTGACGCAATATGGTGTACAAAGCTGTAACGAACGGTAACCATCGTCATGTTGCAATCGTCAGCGTTATCTAAAATTCACCTAGTAAATTGTGTGAAACAGGAATCAAATGAATAACTTGAAGATGGTGATTCATCCTACTTAGTGTTACTGAGCTTTGAATAAGCGCTGGGAAATTGTTCAATGTGAATCCCACACTCGTTGACACTCATTAATGCTTATTCGGTCAATTTGATGGTTGACTTACTGTAACTTATCAATAAATCGTCGAATAATGTCTCTCCAGTTGTCTATGTGCCTCATACAATCCCACTTATAGTTAACCATCACTTAGATTCCATTTCAGACGATGACATACAGGATTTACGCATAAT
This sequence comes from Heterobilharzia americana, assembly GCA_944470555.2. Lineage (NCBI taxonomy): Eukaryota > Metazoa > Platyhelminthes > Trematoda > Strigeidida > Schistosomatidae > Heterobilharzia > Heterobilharzia americana. The sequence goes on from OX104134.1 coordinate 42,518,222, forward strand.
CCGTTATTACTAAAGTGAAGCCCGTCGCCGCTCGTCACCTTCACTTGACACCAGTGAATTCAATACTCCTCTTTAAACTGAATTCACACTCAGCAAATTTATACCAATGGAGTCGAGATATCTCCAAAATCTTGTGGCAGACTTCATGAACAGAGTACAGCATATGGAAGTTTTATAACGCCATCGTCGATAAATGCTTCTGCTGAGTGTAAATGTTTCGATGAAATTACTGTAGACGGTTTAGTAAAATCTCCAAATACTTTTCATTGCATTCTCTGAGACTAGTGTTCCCATGCAAGGAGGCCGTCTGTCATAGAGTTGAGAGCACTCTCAACCAACTTTCTGGTATATTTTGTTGATAAACTTGAGAAGTATTCTGATAGTTGTGTTCGTCAGAAGCTCATTCCACTCATTCATCATTCAAAGCATTCTGTGACGAGGATCGGATCGGATTGGATAATCTTTCGTAGATGATTTCTGAGTAACAAGCGTGTTTGCATCGGTGGTGCAGGAAGAAAAGCACACAATTATGAGAAATCTACAAGTGGAAGATTTATCTAGTTCATAATTCAGAGTATATTCGATGGTGTTTGGAATGGACTTGTTATTCAGAGGGGGAGCCTACACAAGTTACACGGTTATTTCTAGACATCATATAAGAGAAGATTATGTGTGACGACTAGAGAGTTTACACTGTAACATGTCGTAATGTTGAAAACCCACTTTTATGATATATTCTTTTAGTGCCCCACCATGTATATTTGCTTTTAATGAAAGTAGTAGATGTTGCATTCATCTTGATGACCAACAGGAGAATTGAAGACGTGCGTTTTTTTCTGTTTGGTACTGGTGATTTGGATGTGCCTGCATTCTACTGAGTGATGTTGTTCCCACTGAGACTGGAACCGAAAGTGTTATCGATTAGCTCTATGGGACACGAGGGTCACCTCTTTTGGATGGGGTATTATTCATTGTTGTTTGATAACTGCGATTTCGATTGCTGTACTGGGTCAAATTAATCATCTTCCATTTGCAGACGGTCTGTTATGCGACGACCTTGTTTCTGATGGTTGCGCCGAGATAAAATTACTTGTGTCGGTAATGAACAACTGATCCCTGTTTCACAAGCGTTTACCCTCGTACTCCAGTGCCCTAGTGGATAATCCTTGAGTGTTTGAAGTGGTGGGTACTGTACTGGAGATCCAGTGTGAAGAAGATTACTGACGGCGCTGCGGGCACATCCAGCTAACCAGTATGAAATTGGATTCCACTGCTAGTCGTGAAGGTGAACACAACATCACAAATATCAAGCAGTCTCAAGTCATCCGCACTGTAGCCTATCTATCAATAGAGGTCGAGCAACGGAAAATTACAAGTATTATTTGAGAACACACTAGATCTTCATCACATTCCAGTCTTTACAATGCATAGCCAACCTCAGCAGTGATATATTTATTCTGAAACCACAAAAAATACTATGTAATTTAAATATTAACTCAGTGAAAAACAAAACATTGCTTCACTGTATCGGGGTTTACAAATCAAACGTAACCAAGGTAATGGTTGCGGAAACGCAATAAATTTACCTTGGATACATTAATGTTGTATTGAAGTAAGCAAAAGTAAAATATCTTTTCCTATGAATTGATAACACTCTAATTACGTAAATATATCCCATAGTTTAATGCATGCGCTAAGGGGAACAGACAATGTCGTAAACGCCATCATTATTTTTTACTGAGTATGTTGCATGTCTTAGAGACACAATTCTTGTAATACGCTGATACCAGGTAGTAAATAGAAAATAAGGCGTTCTTATCAATTTTCCCACCCTAGTTTCAGTTTCGGCAAATGTGTTCACATATCTATGCCAGATAGAATGCGGGACATTTGCTTTTCACAACCAACATGTTTTTATTCACCTATTAAGCCAGAATCTAACCTCCAGCGCTTTAAGTAAGTTTTCAGTGTAGCGTGATGGAACCACTGAAAGCTTATCTTGAACATGAAATAACTATTTTCTGAAATGGTTTGTGAGGAACTGGCTAATAGAACTAAAGTTGGAAGATATAGACTGTTAGATTTGAACTTATAAATGCTGAACAACTACACAACTGCCACAAAACTTGTAAATTATGACTGTCAAGAAGTAATGGACTGGCGGTGTACAATTCTAGAAAGTCCCCATGGAGTCTGAATCAGCTATCCAGTTGTTTCTATATTTGAATGTCTTTCTGTGATAAAGGTGCTTTCAAACTGATCAGCACAGAATAACCATATAAACAGGCAGTACATTTTCGTGGTGTGTTGAATAACTAACAGTTAACGACACTAGGCATTGACTGAATCCAAGCATCAAAGACTCCCAGTGACTTCGTTGATAAATATTTATTGACACTTGTAATTTGCCGTTGTTACACCTGATCGAAGAGATCAACCCTTGTTTAGAATACATAGGTTCCTATTTGGATGCTTCAATATTGCCTGATGATTCATTATGTGATAATTTGTCGATGGTGTCAAGCAGTTGAATGCACGACATGAATTTCGTCCTAACTGGGACTCATCAGTTGAATTTAACTCCATCCTAGTGAGTGATATGTTCCCACTGAGACTCTAACACGGAGATTTATCATTTCGATCCGGTCAAGTAGCGAGAAACTATAAATATCGATAAGTAACAACTGGCACCTATTGGGCAAGAGGCGTCTCCCCTCCTTATTAGCTTAGCGAATGATACTCAGGCGCTTGAAGCGATGAGTGCTGGGTTCTCGTTTTAGCGGGAACACCACCCCTTACTGTGATGCAGGTACATTCTTCTGGTGAGTCTCAAATAGGCAGAAATGAACGTTCTAGGTACTACTGCAGCCAACATCAACAAACTACAAGAGAACATAGAAAAACTTATCACAACTACTTTAAGGATTACTAAGGTGTTTGTGTACTCAATGGCTTTCGGCAGGGAACACAGACAAACAGTGATGAACTATCATCTACAAAGCTGATTATTTTGAAACAAGCCCATTTCATCATAAAAGACAGAAGATGATTGATGTAAAGATAAACTTTTCTTTTCCATGAAATCATTCTCCTGGTTGGACATTCGTGAATATATGGTAGGAAGAGTGATCGATAATCTGCGATGACCGTGGCAAAGAAAGAGGTTGTACATACTTCTGATGAAGGCATAAAAAAGATTTAAACTTTTGAATTGTTATTACTTCAGTTATGCTCAGATGTCTTAACTTCCTTCCTCTCGAGTGACTTGATTGCACAATGTACAAAATTTCAAAGGATTTACCAAAAACAGCCAAATATCTTAAGGTTTACTCAGTGTTCTGCTACAGAGCTGGGGGTATACTTCCGTTCTCTCCTTCTCAGTCAAATTGTAGTGTTCGTGAGAGCACTGCATAAACTGATGTATAGTATGACCTATGTACTAGACTCAACAGAACCAAATTAAGTGATACCTGCGCACCTATGTGGCCTAATGCTCAAGCTTATTTTTTGCTTACTAAAATATAATTCTAAGATTACCAGCAAAGAATGTTCTGTTTATGGATCTTGATAATCTCTTTCTAAGTATATCTCCCACATTGTCTGCCTTAAATTCTAGGTTCGACATTAAAATCTTTTTTGGAGCGGTATGGATGCGGTCTGTGGCGTTTTTCCTGGGTATCCACTTTTATCAGGACTTCTTGCAAGTATTCCCGTTCATCCTCTGTGGTGTCGTTGGTTATAGACTCTTCGTATTCTTGATGAGAGTTATTTGATAAGATTCCTCTTTCTGTTTGAGTGGATACAGCTTTGAGAACTAACAGACTGCCCATTTCAAGTGGGCTTTCTGTAAATAGATCTCTGGACAGAATTGTCGTCTTCTCTTTAGAGTTGAATGACAAGTAAGTGGAATTTCAAGTTGGACTCTTCTTCTGGAGTGAATTTCATAAAGGGATGAGCACTTTTGAAGGTTTGAATCAGGTTTTTCAGATCCTCATTATATGCATCTTTTGTAGATACGAAGCCTGCCGATTATTTTTGATAAGATCGTGTTTTCCAGGCTTGCCATAAAGCAGTCAGCTAGTAGGGATCTTTGAGACGATCCCATTGACACATTATCTATCTGTCTGTAGATTTCATCGTTAAATATGACGGGCCCATTGGAAGTACATCTGACAAGAAGTTCCTTTAAATAGTGATTCTAGATACCAGTGTTTAAGTTATGGGACTGAATGCAGTTACACAGAAAGCAAATGGTTTCCGTTAGTGGAACATTTGTAAACAGGGAAACGATATCCAGGGCAATAGTCTTCTTTCCTGATAGACTGACATTCCTGATTAACTCAACAAAAGGGAAATGTGTGTCGCAGGATATGTTTGAAGACTGTATTCTTTACCAGTCCAGGTGTTGCAAAGAGTCATTTGACGATTAAATGGTAAGAAGTATTAATCACTTCTAGTATCAGGCGAAGGGGAATACCTTCTTTTGCACTTTGCGTAGACCACACAGTCGAGGAATCGAGGAACCTGATCGACGAGGTTATTAGTAAAGTCCGATGCTAATCACTGCTTCATCTTTCATTTTCGTCAGTGTCTTACAAAACTGACACTCTGTTTCTTCGACAGCGTCTTGCTGAGTTGTCTGTTTTAAAGATTTGTTTCCGCCTGATAGAATGAGTGAAAGTTTATCTACATGATCCGATTTATTCAAAAGGACTTTTCCAGTACCTTTGTCTGGGTGTATCATGACTAAGCTTTCATTTACTGAAGATCTTTTAGTTGATTCTGATGTTCTTTTGGTAGAGTGCGTTGTGTATTAGATTTTCCTTCTTCACCTTTGTAAATCTGACGGAAAACCCAGAAGCTTGTCAAGTTCCTTCACCATTGAACGGCCCCTGCTATTATTCAAATGGCGAAAAAAACCCATTTAACAATCCCCATATGAGGTAACTGTTTTTAATTTGTGTTCGTTTTGTCTATTTCCACATTTTAGACACCTATAGACTGGGTAACTTTCCTTTATCATGCAGATTGACCTTCAACCGGAAGTTACCCTGAAGTATTCTATCCTTTCTACTATGTATTTTGTACTCTTTTGTGTGCTGAAGGATTGCATTTGATGACATTTCTCCAACTAATAACAAAATCAACCTTTTGCACAAAGGCATAGATCGTGTAGTTTTTCTCTTTGACGCATTGTTAAAAAGTTGATGAACAACTATAACATAGTGCACTAAGTATAGCACTGGTAGCATTGTCATATAAACTCTCATGTTAATCGTATTGTTGTTCCAGCTGCCTGAATATAACTCCTCAAGAAATAACTGTATAGTGCTGAAAACTGAGGATATACATATGTCTTTAGCACAATTCCTAAAACACAGAATATTCTGTTTCACACTAGTGAATTTATTATGTTTTAGGAGTGGGATCTTACATGAACTTGGCAGAAACAAAAACCAATTACTAGTTATTCTCGCTCGTTATATACACATGAGTGTGAGACCAAGAAAGAAGACAACAGAATAGCCAGGCGGAATAGTATTTTCGATAGCCGTGCCAAGTACCGACACATTCTGATTAACTACCAGCACCATAACGTACCAAATGTCGTGGATGCTCGACCGTGTGCCTTAAGTTTAACGAGTCCGTTCAAACTATGGAGGGCAGAATCAGTGTTGAATCTCGTTGAACCCTAGGCTATTAATTTTGGGGAATTATTTCCGCTACAATGTATTATATACGGTGGGTTGGTCATCGAAATCGCGCAACCAGACACTGAATATTATCACGTTTATTGGAGAGTTTTTACGACGAACAAATGGCTCCAAAACTGTTAAAAGAGCATCCGCAACCTCAAGCAAAATACTGCTTTCCATGGAATTATGATCTATATAATTTAGGTCCACAATCATAGGAGTTATGTATTTGATTTCTCACCCGTAAGTGTCAATCGTTAATATGGTGAATCGTGCTTTGCTTCGATTCAAAACTCCCACCATGTAAAATATACGTTTATGGTTCATTTTGGAATGGAAGTTTAAATGCTGAACTGTGACGGAACAGAAGTTCTGTTTGACAACTATACATAGCCAGCAGCCTATCCGGAAGGTTTGTGATCCCGAAAACAAGCAAACGTGCTTACATTTAGCGAGCCACTTACATTTTTTTCTCGTCGTATCCCACCACCAACTGTGAGGTATACTGGAGAATATAGAAGGGAACCCAGTTAGAGTAACCAAGTTTAGGGACATTTTCTGATTACATCTATTTCAAAAATTCAAGAATTGAAACATCACTTTTTCATATAACTTTTTACTTTTGGATTTATGAGTTTCCAGCACACAATCCAGAAGTGAAAATAGTAGTCTCATCATGACTCTAAGGAAATGTTTCGTCATCTTGCCTGTCTGACCTTTTGCTTATATTGCAAGAAATCCCAGGACACAGTCTGCATGGTTTAAGTGTCAGTGGGGACAACATCACTCAGTAGGGTGGAGGTAAGTCCTGCAGATGAGCCCCGAATCAAACGAAACGCACGTCGTGGACTTCACTTCAAACCGCTATCTAGCGCATCACAACATAATGAATAATCAGGCAATATCAGGGCATCCACATGGAAGCCAATGTGGTAGATCAGTTGGACCCACTGTCACAACCGAGAATTACAAGTATCAACAAATAATAAGGTTTAGTTACAAATGATTTAAGTTCCACTTTGGCTGATTTATCGATAATATTATTATTATTTATCCCCTGAGTTTCTAGTGGAACATAGGGCTTCAGTTGCACACCTCCATTGCACTCTCTTCTCTCCAACATTTTGAACCTGGCTCCACGACTCCCCACAAGCTTTCATTTCTTCCTCACATCATCTCCTCCATGTCACCCTCACCTCGGACGCCCAACTCATCGTTTCACCTTTGGATTCCACTGGAGGAACTGACCTGACCTGGTCTGGCGCGTCATGTCCCCGATCGGTCTTCTCAGTGTATACCCAATCCAATCCATCTCCACTCTCTTCTGCATATTTGTTGGACGATGAGTTCTTGGTTGGTTCGTTGCCAGCTGGAGTGAATTCCTTGTTGCTTATTCTTTTTATTCTGGTCATCTGATCTTCAGTATCGAGTGAGGGTAAGCGGCAGCTGCTGATGAATGTCTGTAGTTTGTTGGAAGTGCTTTACGCCACACGCCAAATTTCTGAAACATATAGGAGCCCTGACTTGAAATTGGTGTTGAAAATCCGGATCCTGTTCACACTTTATGCTGAGTCGAGTGCAGTAGATCTCCACACTGATCACTTCAGATTAATGAAAGCCTGTATTACTTTTCCAATCCTGGCTTTGAGACCCTCATCTGTGCCACCTCCGCCTGTAGATGAAACAATGCTACCTGTTGAGGTAGGTGAAAGAGACTACCTCCTCTAGATTTCTCCCGTTCATGGTGATTGGAGTTTGTTGTTGTTGATGCTGTTGTTGGTTGGGTATCTTCATCACCTCTGTCTTCTCTATATTCACTTGAAGTCCCATCTTCCTTCACTGCCTCACCTCTTCTGCCAACTTGTTAGTTTTCTCCTGTAGATCTTCCAGTTTGTGCAACATTAGACACAAGTCATCGGCCAAATCCAAATATTCCAGGTCCTTTTCCGCAGTCCAGTGTATCCCCCTCCTCTCGCTCCTCACAGTTCCTTACATAATCCAGTCCACTACAATCAGGAATATCATGGGGGATAGTATGCAACCTTGTTCCAATCCTGTTTTCACTTCAAAATCATCACTGAGCTGAGCTTCCCATTGTGAATTACATGGCATGTGGCGTCTTCAAGTAGTTGTTGAATGAGATTGATAAAGGTTTGCGGTATTCCGTAGTATTGAGGCAACTGCCGAATTACCTCTCGGTCGACGCTGTCAAAGGCCTTCTCAAAGTCGATGAAGTTGAGGTAGAGTTGAGTTGACTGTCATTTTATACTCTGTTCTATGATGATGCGTAGTGTAGCGTTGCAATTTGGTCTGCACATGATTTGTACTTCCTGAAGCCTGCCTGCCTGTTCCGGTCGTAGTTTTGAATCCAGTGCATCCTCTAGTCTCTCCAAGATGATGCGGCCTAATATTTTGCTTGCTCTGGGTGGACAGGAGTATAACATGATTAAAAAGACTTCTGTCTCCCTTGTTCGGGAGTTTGACAAAGTAGCCCTTCTTCCAATCAACCAGCAGGTACCTTCCCTTCCTTCCTTCCTTCCTTCCTTCCACACCTTCTGCAATAGTGGTGTGAACATGTCCACCGCTGTTGTCTCCGCGTCTGTTCTCAGTGCTTCTGGCGGTATCCCGTCTAGTCCTGCTGCTTTCCCGCATTTCAGTAGCATTATGGCGTTCACGACTTCCACTTTTGTTGGAGGATTTGTGTTCACTTGTAGTTCTGTGGCTGCAGGTGGTATTTCTGGACGAAGTGTAGGTGGTGGTGGTGGTGGTCGATTCAAGAGCTTCTTGAAGTGGTCGACCCATCATTTCCTGTGTTTCTCTTCTTTCGTAATTAAATTTCACTCATCATCTTTTATTGGTTTCATCTGTGTTGTTCTCCTCCCCTCCCAGATAGTAACCTGGTTATTTGATACAATGTAGTCAGATCTCTCCGACCACCAGCCTGTTCTGCTTCCCTTGCAAGTGTTTCGTAGAAGTGTCTTTTGTCTTTGCACTCTTTGCACTCTTCTCCACTTCTTTATCCGGTGCAGTGTTTTATAGGCTGTATTCAACTCCTCTCTTCGTCGTGCATCCTTGCACTGGTTTATCTTCTGCTTCACCATCCTCCTCTCACTCCTCTATCAACTTCCATGTGTCCATCGAGATCCATTCCTTATCTTCGCGCTTCTTCTTCCTTACTGATGAAATTATGCAGGTTTCTTTCCACATCTCCTTCAAATACTTCCAGTGTTCTTCTACACACAGCTTTCTTCACGGATGTTGCTCAATATCTCCCATTTTGTTCTGATGGCTGGCTGGCTGGCTGGCTGACGTGAAGATGTCCCTTGTAGTCTCGTCCTTCAGTGCAGTTTCTGTTCTGGGTGTTCAACTTGAACTGTGGTCATCTATCACCAGCTTCCTTGAAGGCTTTCAACTTGATTTTGAAGGTAGGTTCCTTGTAGTGGATAGTGGTCTGAGCCTACATCTGTTCCTCTTCTAGATCTGATCTCGTGTCCAGTAGGCTGCGTCTCCACTTTCTCCACATTCAGATGAAGTCGATCTGATTTTTACTGTATCCTGGTGTCTTGTGAAATCCATGTCGTTTTGTGGATATCCTTGTGTTTGTACACAGTGCCGCACCTCCCATCAATCACCAAATCGCTGAGTGCACAGAAGTCTGCAAACACTTCTCCATTCTCATTCATTTCACCTAGAGTCTCTCGACCCATGCCATCATGAGTTCTCTTCCTCTGTTGTCCTCTCCCAGTTTAGCATTCATGTCACCCATTAGAATTTTGATGTCGCCAACTGACGTCTTGTCCAGTGTTGATTGCAGTTGTCTGTGGAATTCCTCCTTCTTCTCTTCATCTGCTTGATTATTTGTGGGTTCATAGGGTAGCGTAGCGTGGCGTAGCGTAGCGTAGCATTGTATGATTGTGACTTCCCTTCCTTTTGAGTTGAACCTTGCTGTCATGATCCTGATGCTGGAGGAGACTAATTCCCACTGCATGAGAGCCTTCGATGCTGTTGGATGTGGGACATCATGATGGCCATTCTCAAACTCAGTGTGCTCGTCGTTGTCGTGTCGTGTGGGTGACAATATCGGAGTAGATTATTGATTCACCAGTTGACAGTTTGGAGAGTCCACTTCCATTCCACCTGCTTTCGCAAATTCCTAGCACTTCAGTGTGATACCTTCTCATCTCGCTTGCAATCTGGACTGCCTTGCTGGGTTCAAACATTGTGTTGACATTCCATGTCGTCACGTTCACTTTTGTTTTGATCGAGAGTAGAGAAGACAGATCGGCGAATTGGCTTCCCGAAGGCAGGCTTTCACCAACCGGCGCCATTTCGTCTCATCGATTCCAGCGAGGAATAATTTTGTTTTTATTTTTTGTATTTTGTTTGTGCTTTGAAGTTTCTGTAGTGGTTGGATTTGTTTTAGGGTGTAGGGTTGCTATCCGTATGCCCACCCTTCTCTCTTTATCCGTTCTTAGGACTGGCCAGTGACTAGTGAACTAGTTAACCAGGCAAGTTTGATATATCGATAAACTGCTGATTATTTCAACTCCAAACCAGTGTGATGAAGTACCTAATGAAATCTGCAGGTCTTTAAAAGCATCAGCTTGCCGAATGAAGAAAGGAAGCTGTGATGGAATGAAACGAGGTTGGCAAAAATTTCTGTCATATTAATTTGTGTGCATAAAATAGTTAGCATGGAATGTTCTAAATTCTATTGGGCAAGTCTATTGACAATCGTTAACCAGAGGCAAATAACCAAGCTAAACTTGAATGACTCATATTTGCCCCTGATTCACACTCACTGATTCACTCACATTTCAAAGCTTTAAGTGAACTACAACAAAATTCTGTTCTCAGACATGACAGTTTCAGGAGTCGACATCATGAGTAAAAGAGATTATAAATGTTGAAATTACGGAGAATATTTGTAGCTTATGCGGATGGTCTTGCTTGTATTGCGTTCTCTGAGGTGGATTGTTTAGTCATGAAGCTTTCATCATCAACACTAACTTCAGATAATGATGTCGTCCAGAAAGAAGATGAAAGCTTCACGATTAAACAACCCAGCTCAGAGAACATAATACAACCAAAATTATAAATGTAAGATGTTATTTCACGCAATTTCTTCTTTCAGCGAATTTGAATTAAGCTTGAAGAATTAATGTATCCCTAAAGAATAAAGTTTACTGTCTGATATTTCTCTACTTTGTCATATCAATCGTTGCAGAATTAGCCTTTATGCATTTTGTGGATTCTCTTCGGTTGCTGTACAACCTATAGAATATACTGTTTATGATTTAAAAAATACAAGGTATGCAACATACTTTCGTAAATTTGACTAGAATTTGCTGATTAAAATAGATTTAAATTCACCAAAATTATATTTATGATGACAATAAACTTTTTTCTTCCGGAGAAATGCAATCCTTACAGGGAATAGTAACAGCTAATCTAACGAAACTTCTCAGCTTAATTATTATCACTAAGGATAAATTTAGTTGTCTAAAACCAATGAAATCTTAATTTCCATATCTATATGACCTGCCCGAAATGCACATAAACCCCGTTGTCCGCTACATTATATCTTTTCAATGAAAAGGTCACCAACATATAAGTTCGCTAAATGACTAGCAAAGTTATTGAACCCAATTAAAACACAGTACTGAAAGTATGTATGAATTAACTGATCACTGTGATGCAATTAACTTTAGAAATGAAACTATGCCTTCTTTTGATGTCAACTCCCGATTCATTAATATCCCCTTAGCCAAAATGATTAACGTTTTGTGTTTTTTTTTACCTTACTTAAAACATTCACTACTTTTAAGTACTAACGATACTAAATTTACATTTGTAGGCGATTATTTTCATCACACTGATAGTACTGCTAAGGGTTCCCTTTTGAAAACAACTTGTAATGTGTATGCTGAAAAGCTTCCTAAGGAATTAAGTGAAAAAGTCCCATTTCATGAGATATATGTAGATGATATCTTAGTCGTAAATGGTCATCCAGGTTTTACGACTTCATTTTCAAATCGAATGAACTAAGTATAGAACAGCATATCTTTAACAAGTGTAGAAGAAGCAGACAGACAGACAAAATCGTTACAGAGTCTCGGACACAAGTACATCGATTCAATCTGACACGTTTGATAGTAGTACACAAATAACCGGCGGATAGATAAAAGACTAATGTCAAAGTAGACGAAGTTGTATGAGAAAATAAACAGTCCGAAGATAATGGTTAGAGTGAATATTCAAGCTTTCGAAAATGTCAAGTAGTGAATAGATCTGCACGAATGTGACTGATCTCTAACCATATCACTAAGAGTACTCAACCACTGATTCCTCTCACTTCGAGGACCCTAGGCAGGGAATTTATATTTCATGGGCTTGTGCCACGTCTTAGTCTGGCCACCCTGAACTATCTCCCAACCCAATCCAGCCTTCCCTAGCATGGCATGTACAATAGAACGATAGCTGCTTATCTTTCTTAGTCACATTGTTTAATCGATGGCGAAATGGGTAAATAAAACGACCCACTTTTCTATCTGTATGGACAGGACAGCATCTAAATTATTATAGTTTCGATGTCATCCCTATTTAGTGGAATTCAGTGAATATGTGAAGCTGGTTAGTTGCAAGAAGAGACAAGATTATTGACAGTGACGTTAATTAACAATAACTACCTAACTCTGTCCCGAAGAAAGGTGTAATCACCAAGCCACCTCACACTGCTTAGCAGTCAGACAGAGATTCAATGCTTCTATCAAGAAAACATATTATAGACATAGGTTTCAGATAATTGGACATTTAAAGCCTGTACAACCACCGAAGACCTTGGAATAGATGGAAGATTAAGTTACACCCCACTGTTTTTACTAATTTAAATGTAAGTTTGGTCACATCTACATGGCCAGGACATCTGTCATTCAAAATAAAGATAACGGAACATATTCCAAGGCGGCTCCAGAAACAAACGGGTTAACTGGCCCTTTTATTGCTGGAAACAAACTTTTGAGCTCTTCGAGTGTCAAATACGCTGTTGAACTAGGCCATAAAATGAATGTACATATGTTATTAAGCACATCTATATACTTGTTAAGGAAGTATTTTAAAGTTTTCCGAAGCATTACTTATTAGAAGGTTTTGCCAGCTTTATGTGTACAGAAACAATCTTGTCAACATACTAAACCACTTTTGGTAAGTTGGGTTTCGAACCCAAGTTTGATGTATTATTACCTTTTCACTTTGATAACAGACTGTTATTTGTCCCCGATTATAAAGAAATCAATTTGAAGGTTTATGGGGGATTTATTTATTTATTTCAGGTTGATATTCATCATGGACTGACTTCAGTTGGAGAATCAATGGAAACCTGAGAGCACTGAACGGCTGTTTTGTTCTAGTATGAGACTCCTCAACAGTCCACAATAATGATCCCGCCAAGAATCAAAACCACGACCTTCAGGTTCCATGGCCAGCAAGTTACCATTGAACCGGTCGATCATAATCCCATGATCCACATTTCTTACTTCTCTCAGTTCATGATATAGTGAGACCTCTATCCAATGCCTTCATCAAGTACCTGGCCTCACGTCCGACTTGGTTGACCCCAATGATCATGACTTTTCATTAGAACTTCATCTCGAAGCAAGTCACTGATGGGCACTGGAGAGCAATTCAGTTTGGAGGTTTGTGTGGATTTATTTATTGACTTCAGGTTTCCAATGTTTCTCCAAATGATGTCAGTCCATGGGGCATATCAACCTGAAATCCAAATTAAATCACATGATCAAGCTAAATGTACTTTATAAGAATAGGAATCTACTAGTATCTTAATCTATGATCGGGCATCAATTGATGACTAGTCACAAAGTCAAAGCTAATGACTGTTTTTCGATTATTTCGCATGCTTTCAATCCAAAATTATCAAAGGTATTGAGTGCACTTTGATTTAGCCATACACACACACACACCATTGACAAAATATGCCCATTTATTCATAAGTAAGAACAAGAAATAAAAACGACTGTGCAGCTTGATAATGAAGTCGTTGAAAAGAAATATATTTTCGCTGATGCATGTCTTGTTCTTGCACACAAAATTGTTAAGAAAATAACGCATATGACCTTTTTGTCTACCATAGCCTATGTAACCTATTAAAATGATTGGTCGTTAATACTTAGTTTACTCCATAGAACTACTAAATATTGATGACTAGCTTATCGATACCGGGTGAGATGAAAGCCCGGGTCATGAAAGGGTTCAAATCAATGGCCTTCAACCATCACTTCATATCAATACCATGACTCTGTCAAACCACGAATATTTCAGATAGTTTGCCTCATTTTGGCTAGTGCAGGAATCCAGGATGCGTCAGCTGGATGTAACTGCAGACTATGCGGACAACGGAGAATAACAAGTACATCAATAAATAGTAATAACTAATACCCGTTGTATAGGAAGTGGCTATCGTACGTCAGTGGCCTAGTCGATGACACTTTGGTGTTTGAAGCGACAAGCATGAAATGCAACTCTAAGTGGAAACAACATTCACTGAGGTGCAGGTACATCCAGCTGACGAGCCCCAAATAGGACGAAATGTGCGTCCTGTATTCCAAGTAAACTATAATAATAAATATTTAGGTAATATCGAAACATCTGCATAGGAGTCCATATGCCAACAGAGGTCGAACAGCGGAGAATTACAAATATCAATAAGTAGTAATAACAATTTATTATTGTAAACCATACTATTTCTAATGCGATTGTTGAGGAAGGACGATATGGTGCTTTCGTTTCAATATTTTTCCTCTTAACATCTTACTTAAACGTATAAATACAATTTCACGAGTGATCTTAGAGGCCATATTATTTCTCGGCCAACTTGATTCCTAACAACTTCAGTCTGTGATGAATATTACCTTGAAATTAAAATCTCCATTAACCTCAAAACATATTCCTGTATGATGCTTATAAGTGATATGCTTCCATATGGATATCCCAAAGTCTCTATAAAAAGCCGTGACCTGTGAGGTCAACTAGTCGGAAGTGAAGCGGATACAAATTAAAGATCATGAATGATAGTCACGAAATATCGCGAACTGATAGAAGTAGCAATCTATGGACTATTGAACTGCTACCCAGTGACTAAAGTGTTAACACGTTCGCCGTGAAACTTGAAGGTCCTAAGTTAAATTGCTAGCCGGGTTGTGAATGTGTACTGTGGAGTCCCAGACTGGAGCAAGACAGCTGCCTAGTGGTCCTAGGTTTTCAATGTTTCTCCAACTGATGTCAAACCATGTTGAAACTATCTTAAAATGTAGGAATTCACGATTTAGCTGAGGTGATACAACTTTCCTGCTTCATAAACAGCTATCATTTCGTTCTAAAAGTTCTAAGACAATTAACACATTCTCTGTTTGCATTGTTTTTTCCCAACAATAATTTCCTTTGATAGGATTGACTCTGATGTTTACCATTATTGACCTTCCAGTTCTTAGTCTGAAGTCATCTTAGAAACAAAACTAGTCAAACTTATTGATCTTCATAAAAATACAAAACAGTTAGAGCTATTTCAAGTTGTTATTCATCGAAGACTGACATCAGTTGGAGGAACAAAGGAAACCTGGGAGCACTGGACAGCTGTTTCGTCCTAGTATGGGACTCCTCAGCAGTGCGCAGTGTGTGATGTCAGTCTTCGATGAATAACAACTTGAAATATTTCCAAATCTCCACAACCCCCTCAAAATTTAGTTAGAGCTATTATTTACAGCCAGGAAATTTTTATCTATTTCAGAACGAAGACGCACACACACATATACAGGAGGAAGTTGCGTATCACATGTTTTCTCTCTCCTGACTATTCATTTTATACTTTCGCACCTGATCGACATCTAGAGTTTCAAAAGTTTGTATGTTCATTCAGTCTTACACATTTTTGCATCAGTATTTTTTAATTAACACCAATTTGCTGGTCATGTTCAGTGTAAACATCTGACTTTTGTATCAAGGCACGAAAAGAATTCAGCAGTTGAGTGGATACACTAGTATGCAGAGTCAGCGAGTAAAATACAACCAAAAGATGAGTTGTTATACTATGATGATCTCTGAATTACCGGATGAATAGTATGACATTGCCTGATCAAAATGTTTAACAGGTATGGATTTCACTTTAGACATTCACTACTACTCTCGACTGTTCACATGTCAAGTCACTAGTGAACCAGTTATTAAGCAGTACCTAGTGATATCGGCTTATATCATACCCAATCGTTTTCCCCTTCTACCTCTGGAGCTCACATGTGAAGCTATAACAGTTCCTAAAGTCTAACCTTGGTCTAATACGAAAACCTGACTTATGAATCCTACTGGGATTATTAGTTTTCGGAATTCAACTAAACCATTTTGACTCATCTAGAAACGGTTTCATTCGGCGTAATAGGTCTACTGGTTTCTTAATTTCTTCGTATGGTTCTGTTTTTATACACTACTTGACTTTCTGAATGTAATCAGATTTGTTTAACACTACTGCTGATTTGTTTTTATCTGATTTAGCAGTTACTATATTGTAATCATTCTGAAGGTTCTTCAAGGCTTCTTTTTCTGTCTTCGGTAAATTCTGTTTCATTCTCTTCTATCACTTTAGTGTTAGAACACAATGTGCTCGAACCTCATCTGTCACTGCCTTATCTACTGAACATAATGCTATTTCAATCTTAGAAATGATATCTTCAGGTTTCAATTCATTAACTGCTACATTAAAGTGAAGTCCCTTCTCCAGCATCTTTACTTCTATTGGACTTAAAACACTAGTTGATAGATTGACAACCCACTTCGTTTTATTGTTGACTGGCGATGTGATACGAAGAATCTCATTGTTTATTGCATACTTTCTTTCCACTAACTTGTTCAACTTCTTGATTTCAGTATTCTTGGATTTTCTGAAGGCAGGTGATCTCGCTTTGTTGTAGTTGTCGACCAGGAGTTCATAGTCTTTTCCATTAACTGCTTGCACCTATTTACACTTTAGTTTTTCAATATAACTACGGACGCTGTGTAACTTCTTGATTATTCTATGAATTTGTTCTTTATTGATGTGTTGTATTGTTGCTTTCACCTTGCCTGTTGGAACTGGAGTATGTAGACGTGGATGTTTTGAAGTGATTTTATTTCCAAGGCATCAAATAGTGAATATACGATGGATGTGAATCTGGGTTCTGTCTGTGAAAGTTGTGTTATCTTTTTGACTACTGTTCGGGTATTCAGACTATATGTTTCAATATATTACATTACATTCATGAAGCTACTGCAAGATGTGCAGCCAAAAATTTGTCTGTTCGAATTTCACAGGGCAAAAGCTATTACGAACAATCCGCTAGCTGGACTTTTTATGTATGCTGCTTCAGATTGACGCCGGATCCTGTTTGTCAGTTCACTTTGTGCTTCACCACGACAGATGAACTCTTATGAGCATTACACCAATTAACAAACTCTTACACTTTACCCATTACCACACTGACTGAATGAATCCACATCGAAACAAATGGAGCTTCATGATATACTCAGGAATAGTTTCTTGACTTCTGAGTACTTTACGTTCGGAAAGTTATGCCAGAGGGCATCTGTTTGCAAAGCAACGAACAAGCACAAAAACATTAAAGATTACCCGATTCTGTCTCACAAAACTCAGGCTCTGAAGCTATGGTTGGTATAAAAGATACTTTGTCTGTTTGGCTGAAAAATACACGCCAGCTAACTTTATAATGATGATTATAAACCGGGGATACTTTAAAATTCTATTACCAATAATCTGAGGTGCTGATTTCCAATCGGATTTGAAAACTGTCTAGCTTCCTATTTAAAACCAAATGTTTAGATGTGGTCATTCTGACGGGTGATTTCAATGTCAAAGCTGGTAGCCTAAGCCACACATAAATATTCTCGGATGACGCTTTTGAAATCCTAGTCAAACGAGTAGATAACGGCAATAGCCTACTAAAACTGCGCTCAAACCAGTCACCTGTTTCTGGGCAGCTGGAATTTTGAACATAAAAAGAAACATCTTCTGACTTGGCGTCCACTGAACTCAAATCATCGCTGGACACAGATGGACAGTCTGGCTATCAGTTATCGCTGGATAGGTTCGGAGGAAGGCTGTTCTCTTTCCAGGGCATGCCCTTGGTCAGTAATTATATAGTGCCTCAAGTAGACCAATATGTACCGAAATGCATGTAGTGCAGCTCGTTAATGAAAAAACTAGGATTGCTTTGATTGGGAAACCAGGTAGATATTTATCGGAACAGAGTAACGTCACATATCCTGAAAAAGTCTAATGTCATCTCCAGTCTGCTGTAAAAATAAAGTTAAGCACCGTAACTAACTCTCACAAAGATGTTAGAGACGGTCACTGAATCCTAGCAGCTTCTTCGCCATTAACAGATGTACGTGAATGTAATTCTGCAGGCTCCGAGCACAGTAAAGAGTGGAAGCAACTGAAATTTGTACTGACAAAACGTGTACGCGATGACCGTAAGCAGTAGTGGGTAGTGAAGGCTGAAGAGACGGAAAAGGCAACAGCGATAAATAGCAACATGCAGTTATTTTGACTTTTCAGGGAAACTGGGTCAAAAATGCGAATGGCTAGTGAAACCAGCGGAGAAGGATGGATCAGCATTTCACTCGCAAAAGAAAAGGATTGGAACAGTGGACGGAACACTTAGATGAACAGTTAGACTGGGATCCAGTAACTATTCCATTGCCGACTGTCCGGTCGAATCCTGAATGTAACATAGAAATAGGGCCTCCAAATCTTACTGAAATCGAGAAGACTATAATTGACCTGAAACGAAGAAGGTCAGCATAACAGGATGGAATAGCATCAAAGGTATTTAAGAAAGGTGGTCGTGTAATATCGGTTAGGTCATTTGAAGTGTTAACTAGTGTATAGAAGTAAGATATGATCCCATTTGACTGATCATAATCACTGATTGTTCCAATCCACAAGAAGGAGGAGAAATCCTCTTGTAACAACCACGGAGAATCAGTTTGAAGAACTTAATATCTCAGATTGCAGGTGTTATGATCTTTAGACGTCTGAATGAAACCTGGGAACAGCAAATCCGAGGAAACGATGCGGGTTGCAAACCTGATTGTAAGTGAATCGAACAGATGTTTTCTCTACGCCATGTGAACGTAAGTCCACTTACAGACGCCCAACATTAGCTGTGTTTCCCTATGTAACGGTAGAATTCGAATCTGTTGATTGAGAAGTCTATCACGGAAAGTAATCACAGACAAGAAACGTCACCCTATTTAAGCTTCTGCACTCCATACCTGTGGGTGTGTTGAAACCTACGGTGAGTTGCCATGTTAGTTGCATATCTCAGGTGGTATCTGCAGGAACTTCCACTCTCCATTCTTATTCAAATTTTTTAGAGATATACTTATGGAGGTCTTCCCCTAGTCGACTGACCTCACAGGAATTGATCTTATTACAGAAAAGTTTTGGCAGATCGTGAGTACGTGACGCAGTCCTGTTAGGTGAAAACGCTGACAGAATACAGAGCCTTTTGGACAGCTTAAGTGGCGGTGTGAGAATGTCTGGGATGCTTTTCTCGCAACAAGCAGTTGCTCTATAACTGGTCTTTGTTGGTAACTAGTTTAACAATAAGGAGTGAAGTGGCTGTGTGTGTTGACGACTTCACTCACTTGAGAAGTCAAATCAGCCATGTAGGGTCAGTGACCTACTAAATCTTTATATGAACACAAAGGCCTTGATTAGTCTCCTCTAACTTAACCGACTTAATGGTACCGGAGTAATATCCGATTCTTATCAAGGGTCCAGTGTACTCTAATGTATTTTACTATGTTTTACTGTGTGGTTGGGAAACATGACCATTAAAGTTAGAGGATATGGAACAGCTTCAGGTATTTGACCAACCCGCTTTGATAACGCAGATCATGTGTCGTAATGCCACCACTTCAGTAACGTAGGATTAAGGTGTAGTGTTTTCCATAGCAGCTGAAAATCAGTTAATGATATTATGAACCTTCATTGATTCCAATGACTAGAATGTGTTACTCATATCCAGTCAATGAATACTCCATTGCGCAACGTTACCTGAAGTAGTTTCAGGCCAGAAAAATGGAAAAGGCAGTTAGCCTAAATCATAGATCAGTCCATGAAGTACTTGCTTGTTGGCCTGAGCCGTGTATAGAAAAGTAAATTTCACAGTTGGGCTCCGAGTGACAAGAAAAACTGATGATTGAAAACTCTCTGGAATATGGCTGAGAATAGATCTAAGTGGTGCAAATGCACCCACATATTATCATCATATCCCTTCACCTTTTCTTCTTGTGATATTCTACTACTTTCAGATTCTTTTACTGTTATTTCTGCGTCTTTCATTGAATGCCTTTTACCTTGATTTCCTGATTCAAAGTGGAACAACTTGAACAGTTAAATAGTAATAGCAGATCCTACATTGATGTCGATTAACTGACATCCAATAGCTTTGAGCCACTGATGACTCTGTAAAGTGAATCCTTTATATCACAGTTAATCATATTGTTACAGGGTTTCATTCAAGAAGGATAAAATTTTGAAATAGAACAGTACAGATATTTTCGCACATAGAAAAGGAAAGTTGTGCGCTGACTACGGTTGAAACCATTCTCTTTTGTTCTCTGGCCGTGATTTCTGATTTCATCACACTTATGAAGCTGCATGTAATTCATTCATTGGGTTTCATTTAATTTAGTTTTGTAATTTGCATTTAGAAAATGATTAATTCTTCTTGTTCTTCAAACTTTATGAACATAGAAGGCTGTTTCTAATTTATCTTAAATCAGTGAGTAATAGATTTGAAAATAAGGGATTTGATCCACAAAAACTAGTGGCTCATTGTACTTATTTACCTGAAAAACGTTCTCATTAGTTAGTAGATCTTAATAAGTATCAGACAATTTAAATATAAAATTTCCTTTTAAGACCGATATTATTATTATTATTATTATTATTATTATTATTATTATTATTATTATTATTTCAAGTTGTTATTCATCGAAGACTGACATCAGTTGGAGGAACAAAGGAAACCTGGGAGCACTGGACAGCTGTTTCGTCCTAGTGCGCACTGCTGAGGAGTCCCATACTAGGACGAAACAGCTGTCCAGTGCTCCCAGGTTTCCTTTGTTCCTCCAACTGATGTCAGTCTTCGATGAATAACAACTTGAAATATTTCCAAATCTCCACAACCCCCTCAAAATTATTATTATTATTATTATTAGTCCCTTGGGTTCCTAGTGGAACATAGGGCTTCAGTAGCACGTCTCCAGTACACTCTGTTCTCTGAGATCTTTTGAACCTGGTTCCACAACAGCCCAGAAGCTCGCATTTCCTCCTCGCACGATCTCCTCCATGTCACCCTCACCTCGGACGTCCAACTCGTCGCATCCCATGGGGATTCCACTCGAGTGCCTGGCCTGACGCGTGATGTCCCCAGTCGGCCTTCTCAGTGCGTGCCCAATCCACCTCCATTTCCTCCTGCAAATTTGTTGGGTGATAGATTCTTGGTTGGTTCGTTCCCAGAGTTCCTTGTTGCTCATTCTTTCTGGCCATCTGATCTTCAGTAGCGATGGTGAGTACTTATTATCATGGATATTATGTATGTATACTTGTGATTTCGCATTTTTATTCTGGATTAAATTGATCAATCTCTGATGGCATGTGGGTTGCTGTGCGAATACCTTGATATTGCCTGATTATTCTTTATGTTGTAACGGTAGATAGCAGTGGAATGCAGGACACATATTTCGTCTTAATTAGGACTCCTCAAATGGATGTACCTGCACCTTAGTGATTGATGTTTTTCTCACTGAGACTCGAAACAACCACCCATCTCCTCAAATACCAAACGGTTGTCTACTAGACCATTGAGATATGAGAGTCAGCTCTTGTTAGTAGCTATCGAGCCTCAGTGCCTTTAGCTAATAATTCTTAAAACTTTAAGTCACTGTTGCTCCTGTTTACCCTCTTACTTTTGTTGATTTCTCATATGGTGACTTACTGAAATGGTTGCCTTTTGTCTGTCTCTCCATACGATCGTGTCTAACTATCTGCTAAAAGCATCTCAGTTGACTCTGATCAGAACAGAGTTAATAGCATACAGGTGTAGGAAATAAGTGTACTCCCTCAGATGTACTTACCCCATGTATTAAATTCTTTCAAAGTAAAAATGTCTGTAACACAAAACACCCGATACTGGATACACAAATAATGCATTTTAGCGTTCAGTAATACGCGCTTATTTTCATATGTCAGTCAGTTATCTCATTTAGAAACCGTGTACATTTTGACCCGTTTATCTGACTGAGTTAAATTTCTAACTATCATTTGTTGAGTCAATAAAACTCAAACACTAATCTCAACTTCCAAACCCTAACAGTTTCAATGCGCTACAACTAGAAATATAACAAATAAATAATTTGGTAGTACCAGTGCGAGTATAAATATTTATAACAGCATGAACTTCCTCAAAGCCATGAATTTACCTAACTAATAGGCATTAACAAACTCGGAAAGTAAGTCTATAGTTTCCTGTCGTTTGATTTAGGAAACTTTACATCCAATAAAAATATCATGTATGCTGAATGAGTAGACACAATATGATGGATGATACCTTGTCATAAGATCGTGGCACGATGTTATAATGAACTTGGTGACTAGCAGGGTAATTGACGACGTGCGTCGCGTTCTATTTGGGACTCATCAGCCGGGTGTACTGGTACCCTAGTGAGTGATGTTGTTTCCATTGGGGTTTGAACCCAGTAACCTTCGTTTCAATGGCCAGAGCATTAACCACTAATCCACTGGGGTACGATAACCAAGATCAGTATAACATCATGAATAGCCGCCAGTATCGAGGCATCCGCATAGGAGCCCATCTGCCAAAAGAGGTCAAGCAATTCGGCTCTGTATAACGACGGGAAATTACAAGTATCATAAAGACAAAAACTACAGCATGAACTGCTAACTGCCATCAATTTCACTTGTATGCACCTTTGATAAGCACACTAGTTGGTAAGATTGAAGAAGGTCATCACGTTCCATCCTCACGAATCATGTGGACGGTACATGGGAAAAAATTTGACAAAGAAAACAATCCAGTTAGAAAGTTAAAAATATATCGGGTGTCAGTGATACCTAACCACTTAACACAATATCATTAGAATTATTAATGGGGAATAGTCTTCACACAGAATATCACAGAGATTAAATTTCTATATGGAATAAAACAATATGGTAGAGAACGGCTTCAAAAATTGTGGTGCTTAACAAATTTTAGGCGACAACTGTATATTTTTATCTCCATAAAGTATATCTGGTTGGCTTCATTTAGAAAAACCCATCACTTACATACTGTTGTACATGTGATTAGGAAAACTTGAGGTAGACATGTTTGTGATGATGGATAGTAAAACAGCGAATTCCCAGTAAACGTGTATTAGTCGTGAAATCGTTGAAGTACTGGAAGCGTTGGATAGCGCTTTTCCCCAATTCAGGATTTCTTAGTACTGTTCGTCTTTAGTATAATTGCTTGCAAACAATTGTACTAAAACTATACCCGTCGCACAAGAAATGGCTATTGTGGCTCTGTGGCGTAATGGATAACATTCTCGCGTTTAAAGCGATCGCTCCCGAATGAGAATCCCGGGGGGTACATCCAACTGACGAGTCCCAAATAGGACTAAATGCATATCCTGGATTCCACTACCAGCCACTATCCATCTTTACTACTCATCTTTGTTTCTAACAAAATATACTTCGAAAAGTGTTATTCGTCGTAGATGGCATGGGGCTTTTTAGTCCGTGAAAAAACAACAATTTTGGTTATTGCCAATCGATCTTCAATAATGGTTCGAGCAAAATTAAACTCTCTTTTAAAAGTGCACTTAATTGTCAACGACAAAATGGCGCGAAATTAATATTCATATAAAAAAATGTCTATAGATTTCATTACATTTATTGCCCTATGGAATGTATAAATCAACAGAAAAGGAATAGAACTTGCTGCTGATTACATTTAGTGCAATTTGAAGACTTTCATGAAATTCAAGCATTGGCATCCTAGGGGTACTTTATTACAAAACTGTTCACATGTTCTTGGTGGATTAAGAACAAGATGTTCGGCGAAGAGACTCTTTCCAACCAATTTATCTTCAAGGCGATTAAAGTGCTTGATTGAAGTGAAATAAAAATCTGGCCAGCAGTCAGACCTCGTAGCTCAGTCGGTAGAGCATCGTGTTAGAAACCCGGTGTTCACTGGTTTGAATCCTGCCGTGGTCCAAGTTTTCATTTCACCTTCAACTATCACGCAGTATAAATTATAATAACAAGAATAGCGATAAAATAATGATACAAAGATTAAATTAACAAAGGGGGAGAGGAAACTAATGTGGGTGGGAAAATGTTATGTCCGTGGTAAAAATAGTGATTGTACATACTTCTTACACACAGATCAGGTTTTAATTCATAAGTAGCTAAAGCCTCCGCTGTTTTAAGGAGTTGAAAACGAAGAAACCGTGGGAAGTTTGGGCGAATTCGATAAATGATTTTAAAGTCTTTGTCTGGGTTTTTTGAGTGACGGGAATTAATCAGATATTCTAGAATTGAACTTCTAACAGACTTTCTTTCACCTTTATAAATCAAGCAGGAACACGTTCTCTTACATGCGAAGAAAGCATTCTCTGGCTACGACCAGTGTACCTTACTACACAAGAGCAGGTGAACTGGTAGATACACATCAAGGTGGCCAAACGAGGAAGCTTATCTCCAACACAAACGGAGAATAGTTTACGGCTGGTAAAAGTCAATTGAAGTCTTGCTGCGAAAAAAGTTCTATTGATTGATTTGCATAGACGATTCTTCAGTACATCTGGTGCTAGATGACCTTTAACTTCTAGGCTTGTGAACAATCTTTGCTTTGAGACCTAGTGGATGACCGCTTTAGTATTTCTTTCTCACATATTTTCATTAATAAAACGGAACCGGTAACCGTTTTCAGCAAGTGTGCTTTTTAAAAACGATAGCTCTTCATCAATACAATCTTCACAACAGACATTTTCTTATTCGATAGCGGAGAGAGTGAATAAGATTTTTTCCTGTCGACATCCAACGATAAAAATTAGTCAGTTGTCCATCGCACGTTGCTTTTCTGTAGATGGGTCTTTTGAGGTATCCATTCTTACATCTGGTGAGAAGCACATCAAGAAAAAGAAAAGTTGATTCTGATTCCTTCTCTATGGTAAATAAACTTGAGGGCTGGATGATATCCATTGAAC
This sequence comes from Heterobilharzia americana, assembly GCA_944470555.2. NCBI lineage: Eukaryota > Metazoa > Platyhelminthes > Trematoda > Strigeidida > Schistosomatidae > Heterobilharzia > Heterobilharzia americana. Next base: position 42,543,265 of record OX104134.1, read on the forward strand.
GAATGAAGAACACCGTCTACATCAACATCTTTGTCATAAATAAAAGCGTGTCCTGATGGATTAGGCAATCGTTTTCAAACCAGATTTTAGCAGAATTCAGAAAACGAGACACTAATCAGTGAAAAAGACTTTTGTATGAATTCTCAGCACAGTTGTACAGTTGCATAATGGTAACTAAATGACAACATGCCGGATACTACTAGTGGGCTTTTGTCAACTCCATATGTTCCCTGTCAGAATAATACATGCCAAAAGGAAACTGTTGATTGATTTGTATTCTGTTATCGACATCCATACAAAGAAACGTGTTGACAGTGTCTTTGGACTCAAGCGTCATCTATCAAATATTGCTGTTTTGCTGTGTGATGCAACAGAAGGACTGTTGTAGCACCGTTATTGTACCTCATAGATGGGAAACAAATCTTTCGTTGGACTAACCATGCTTTCAAACTTAACTCTTCTTTGAAGATTAAGGCAGGTTATCAGTGTGAAATATGGTGCAGTGGTATCAAAAAGTTTGTTTCACACTGAAACCTGTTTGCACATCTCATCTTGCTAGATGGCAGCCGAGAGATTGCATGATGAAGTGGCTTATGGTTAAGACCAATAGGCATTATGGTGTACTTCTCTTGAATCGTCTGGTATCGAAAAGTAATGCGGAAGTAGTTAAAGATTTCTAAAAACATCTTTGATGACCACTTCTTCTTCTTCTTCTTCTTCTTCTTCTTCTTCTTCTTCTTCTTCTTCTTCTTCTTCTTCTTCTTCTTGACTAATCATCTCGTTATTCCTTGTTTCAACACTAATTTATGTCTTCATAACTTCGTTACATTTCTACGTAAGAAAACGTCTTGATGACTATGTTGTACGCAGTTTTTTTCAGTTATAAACAAATGAATGAATAAAATCACTGATATACCAAGAAACCAGACACAAGGTTTAATGGACATTTAAAAAATTCTTTTTTGAAAAGATGGTGAATAATCCAGGTTTCACGAAACACTACTGAACAATGAACTGAAATATGTTAGGAGGTAAGTCAACTAGATGAAAAGTGTTTGCCAACTCTGTCTGAAATTCTGTGGTTTCTTTTTTACTTGAAGAGGTATGTAGTAGTGTTTCATATGCTAAATGACCGATCACTGAATAGAAAGACTACCATAGTTATGACTGAAGTATGGAAAATTCTTTTTAACGAAATATCTACATCAGCAGAGTACCTTTGTCCACAAAAAGATTTTCACTGTTCATTATCTTTCATCTGCATTTTTTCAATCTCCTTCTAGTATATCCGTTTGTTGCGCTACCATAACACATGGAAGTGGACAATTTTCTTAATTTTTTCTATCAATCATCAGATACTACTAACTGGTTATGTGATTACTTATTTCATTTCTGTGTGTATATGTCAATAGGAAGGTGCTTAACTGACACATCAAAAAAGAAAATGGTTTCAATCACTTTCAGACGGAATAAGACAGTATGATACAGTTGCAGATATGAAGCTTGTTAGAAAAAAATACCGAGTGTATAATATTCGTTCTAATTACAGACAACCTTTGTGGGGTTGATCAGAGAAGGTACAAACAAGCTTTCTAGTGAATTCGCTGTCTGAAGTATGCATAGCAATGACTCAATACAAACTAAATGATTCACATAGTTACTCAAGACTCTTCACAACATTCAAAGATATGAAATTAACCTGTCATAAGCAATCACTTTTAGACAATGATTAATCTTGTTAGCTATGACTAAATGATAAGGCATTGATTGAATTGTTATACTGATGTACTTGTTGGAAATGGAATCAGTGTAGGGATATGAATGTCAGTGCTGTAGACAGCAGTGAATAATACATCCAAACAAAGTAACTCGCAAACAATTCTATTCTAACTTGAAATAATTCCAAATCTCCACAACCCCTCAAAATTTAATTGAATTAGTGCTCGTTGGTGACTAGCTTCGAGAAGTATTCCCGAAGTTCCAATGACAAGTCGTGACCGGTAGAGTCAAAGCCTGATGGCCGTGAGGACAAATACTCAACGATGACATTGGGTGGCGGTCTGCGCTATATCGTGAGCTAACAGAAGTTGGAAATATGGAGCATTGGATTCTGACCCAGTGGCTCAATGGTAACGCGCTGGTCGCGGAACCTGAAGGTCGCGGGTTCGATCCCTGCTGGTGGGGTCGTGGGTGCGCACTGCTGAGGAGTCCCATACTAGGACGAAACAGCTGTCCAGTGCTCCCAGGTTTCCTTTGTTCCTCCAACTGATGTCAGTCTTCGATGAATAACAACTTAAAGCTTTTGTTTTACAACTCTTCACTACCTGGCCTAAGTATCATAAATTAAATAACGATATTTTTAAAGCTACTCATAAAAGTTTTATCTACTTATAGTCTGTTACATAGTGAATAATGAATACATAACTACAAAATAAATAATCTATTACTGATGTTAACATAAATAAAAGGTTATTTGTATAGTATGAATACAAGAATTTGTGAAACTCAAGTGTTGATTAATTAAGTCAGTTTATATTCTGAGCTACAGAAAACGCGCTATTTTGAAAAGTAAAGGTGAAAATGATCGATATCCAGAAGATAGTAAATTATATTCATGAAAATGGATTTTGAACAGAGGAAAATTGAAAGTTATCGGCTAATTTTGGCTTTTAATATTAAACTGTTAGATAAGTCAGGTGAGTAAAGATGAGGTAGTCTCTATGTTCAAACATGAAAAACACAGAGAAAATTTGCTCACAATATCAGTATTCACTAGTTATGAAACTGAATAGAACCCAGTTACCTGCAAGACTATTACTATGGCTGTCTTAGTAATGAAGATACTGAGGTTTATCAGTATCACACATTTATGACTATTGCAACATTCTGTCTGCAAGTTACACACTGAATAATAATTTGTAAACAGAGATGTGCGTACATACATAAATACAAAGGAATTAGGTATTCCTTCTACTAAGAGTAGAATCCGATGATCTGTTCACTGGCTGTCGCTCTGGTAAATTCTTAGAAACAGCATGGTTTGCCAAAAGGGGCGAATACTTGTAGTCTCATGAACTTTAACCATCACCAGGTGCCGTAAAGTTGCACTCAGTATCAGGGTACTGCTATATCTGATGAGATTATTTACTTTAATGATGAAAGTGGTAACTGATACCTGAAACTCATAGCCAACTGAAGTAATTTTAACCGAGCAAATGCCACCGTTTTCATGCTTCTTGCATTCTGGTGTGCTCAAATCTGTTGAAATTCTCAAGTAGCACTTAACGTGACCAGGAGAGATTGTTTAGTTAGTCTGCTTAAGTGTAGATGAAAACAAAATTCATCTTCACCATGTTTTTATGTTTGCCTAGGATTACATCTTAAAATGATCCTTCTCCAACGGCATAATGAACATGAATCAATCTCTCCTAGTGATCGCCAGCTGGGGATTCTTCAAATAACATTGATTGTTATTCCAGCTTTAGATCTGTTAGGGTATTCATTCTTCTAAAGACTATTTTCATCCAGTCTAAATCTGAAATAACAGCTTTCTTAACTTATATGGAGGTATGTCAGTTAAGTTCTCTAACAAAATCCCTTAGCATACACTGAAGACGGTTTGTTGCGTTTACATTTTTCGTAAGCTATTGTTGTGATGAACTGTACTGTATTATTAGGGTTACAGATTAGTCTGTTATTGGTTAATAGGTCACTATTAGATAATCTACATGGAATACTGTTGGCTGAAATCGTGGATCGGTTATATGGTTAGAAAAGAATTGTGTAATCAAGTATCCATAAGGAAAATACGCAGTAGATTAACGTGGTGACTAATAGGTTAAAAAAATAAACAGACCGCACAAATCACAGTCTTTGCAAACGCATCTGCCGGCACTATCCTGACTGGCTGTTTAGAGAAGAACGCAAGTCAAGCAACAGCTCTACTATGGTTAACGTTGATGAAAATCAGAAGGTCCATTTCTAATCTTTCATCAGAGCCCTTTCATTTTATCCTAACTTTTTTTCAGAGAATATATTAGGAATTGCGAATGATGACCTTAGGATAATTTCATTGGTATTCATCTAGACCTAATAGTTATATTGAGATAGAAGGACATAATTTTACTAAATTTAACTATTTCCTTCAGTCTTTTCAACTAATGACAGGGACTGAAAGGAAATTTTCACATTACCCGCCTACCTCGAAAAAGGATGTGTGGCTCACCGGTTATGAAACACGAGAACCGTCTAGTTGAGTCACCAGCTTTTTGCTAGTTAGTGAGCTTATTGTCTGCATTATCAGGTCTTAGAATGGAATAAGTGCTGTAGAGTTCAGACAAGCTGCACAGGAAAAGACAAATGATCAATTTTTCTGTTATGTAGTCTTGCACCGTATTTCAGATCCATTGCTTCCACATATCTAGTAGTCTCACTCAAGAGCATGAACACCAGGATTCAGCGACTTTATTTTCAGCTCAAAGTCTAGAGAATGTCTTAATCAATTTAAAAGTTATCTGCGAAAGTGTGTAACAAAATAGATGATTCTCATAATTATTCTGTACCAAAGTTTTAACCACAAGGAATTAACAAGGTTCACCGAGAGCTGTTGAATGGGCCTGCGTCAGGAACTAGTGAAACGGCTGTATGGTGTATATGCCACCGCCAGTCGACTTGCAAGATCCTTATGCGAAAAGTGTGTCACTCACTTGGCTTACATAATACTTCACTGATCCTTGCTAACGAAAAACCTGCTGACGTTACGATTAGGTGCTGAAAATCAATTTGACTAGATAAACTGCTTTATTATAAGTATTGCGGGACCAAGTGCACATTACTGGTAGGCTGATGAAGCAAACAGAGTTTTGTATATTCTTCTCTGTTTATCTTTCATCTCAAACTGTCAAAAATAAACTGAGTGCTTAATGATAACGAATGACAGTGGAGACTTAAATCTTCGCTTCTCGACTAACCAACTAGTTGTATCTACAGTCGGATAAATTGATTAAGGTACGTTATATGGACAGGTTTCAGAAAGATTACAGTGTCATACAGGTGATGAATCCTGTTTCTGCGCAATAACTACTAAACGGTTTTCTGTCATTTGAATATCCTTTGATACCACCACTGAAACCACAAAAACAACAGCAATCCTGATTTTAAAAATCCTAGAAATATCATTAAATAAATGTACTTCAGATAAATCAATGCTTAGCAAAACGAATAGGCAAAAAGAATCAACAAATCATAGTGAGATATATGTTCATTTCATGTGGTTATTTTTGTTTAAACAACCGATTAAAGAGATCAGTATACGCACCTGTTTGAAAGGAGGCTGAACTTTAATTGTAGTAAACAATCATAAATCTGTTTTAAATGTCATTATGGTGCAAAGTTTCTCTGTTTTTTTTTCTTCTGCTGTAACCTAGTTAGGTATTATTGATCATATGAATGAAAAAAGCGGAATTGTGAATTGATAATATTCTTGTCAGTCAGTTTATGTGTTTTCATGAAAATTTGTTAATTCTGCTAACCGAAAATGTATGTAATGAATAATACGTCTTGGTGCAGTAGATAGACAAACTACTATGCAACTACTCACAGACTTATTTGAGATAACTTTGGCTGTCAAATTGATTTTAATTCTCAAAGATGGTGACTAGAGCTAAAAGGAAGCCTAGATCAAAGCATTTTACAGAATATCAGCTTCTAGTTTATTACATAAGTTATTAATTAACATAAAACTTGACTTTTTACCTTTGCCACAAGGTTCAACTAATGATTAATTACATAACAGAGTAAAAACAGACGACAATCAGTCAATCTGCTTGTGGAGTGGATGGTAGTGAGTGACTTTATGATCTCTGATATACGTCAAAACGCTACGAACAGTGGCCCACTTCGGACTCAAATAAACTGTCAATTTGAACTTCTCTTACAGTCTACGACTGAGGTAAGAATTTTCTCAGTCAGACAAGTGCTGTTTAACGACAATGAGTCGTCAAGTAAGTGAGCAGTGTTATTATTAAAGAATGATTGGAGCTAGATTTGAACTAACTATAATAATAGCGTTTAGACTTCTTCTAAGACTGTCAGGCAAAACATTTTCAGCTAAAAGGGACTTAAAAAGACTACGGTTGTGAAGTAAAGAAGAATTTGATTTAAATTTAAAATTAATCTTTCTGAGGAGTGCTCACACAAAACACATAAAACTGACTCAAGACTGAAATGGAAGGCAATATTAACCAATGAAATATAATAGCCAGAACAACGACTTTCTAATAACAAATCTGAAGTCCTTTCTTTTTATCTAATGGATCACTGACTGAATCATTTACTCAGTACAGAAAAACAACATCAGTGAAGTACTGATTGAAGGAAGGTAATGAATGTAGGAGATGAGATTACTATCCCTTGATCCTCATAGAAAAGTTAAATTTTTTCTCCTTTTTATTCTGATAGAATTATAGAATGCCTACTAACAACAACAGCAAAAAGCATCAATCACCATCAACGGGAGGAACCCATAGGAAGTTGTTTCTTTCATCTACCTTCTTAGGCAGCATCGTTTCAACTACAGGCAGCACAGGCACAGATGAGGATGTCAAAGCTAGCCAGGATCGGAAAGACACCAAGACAGGCCTTCCTGCATTAGCCTGAAATCAGTATGGAGATCTACTCCACTCCACTCCACTCCACTCCACTCCACTCCACTCCACTCCACTCCACTCCACTCCACTCCACTCCACTCCACTCCACTCCACTCCACTCAGCATGAAGCGTGAACAAGATCCGGATTCTCAACACTAATGTTAGTCAAGTCAGTGCTTCTATGTGTTGGTTGAGAGACTTGGCGCGTCACGAAAAGCATTCCCAATAAACCAAAGACATACGTCATCAACAGCTGCCGCCTACGCTCACTCGATACTGAAGATCAGATGGATGGTCAGAATAATATGAATAAGCAACAAGGAAGTCACTCCAGCTGGCAACGAACCAACCAAGAACTCATCGTCCAACAAATATGCAGAAGAGAATGGAGATGGATTGGATTGGGTATACACTGAGAAGACCGATCGGGACATGACGCGCCAGACCAGGTCAGGTCAGGTCCTCTAGTGGAATCCAAAGGGGAAACGATGAGTTGGGCGTCCGAGGTGAGGGTGACATGGAGGAGATGGTGTGAGGAAGAAATGAAAGCTTGTGGGGAGTCGTGGAGTCAGGTTCAAAATGTTGGAGAGAAGAGAGTGCAATGGAGGTGTGCAACTGAAGCCCTATGTTCCACTAGGAACCCAAGGGAAAAATAATAATAATTTGTTGGTTTACTTTTAATTCTGCATTGTTATCTTGGTTTGAATTGACTGACCTCTGTTGGGACACAAGCTCCTACTTGGATGCCTGGATATTACTTGAGTATTTATCATGATGATTTATTTGATTTTGGCTAGTAGACGAATACGGGACGCGCTTTTCGTCCTATTTGGGGCTCGAAAGCTGGATGTACCTGCACCTCAGTTAGTGGTGTTGTCCCCACTCAGACTCAACCCATGTACCCATCCCTTCAAAAGCCGAAGCATTATCGACCAGGCCACTGAGGTACAATAGCCACTTCCTATACAATGGGTATTAGTTAGTACTATTTGTTGATATGCTTGTAATTCTCCGTTGTCTGCATCTTCTGAAGGTACGCCCAGCTGATGAGTCTTAAATAGGATGAAACAAGCATCCTGGATTCCTCAGCTAGCCACAACCAAGTAAATTATCATACTAAACATTCCAAACAACTTTGATGTGAATCCTATCATATAACTTACCATATATAGTTAACCTTAGCTATTTTAAAATATATGTAGGTTTAGCCTAGACTATTATTAATTTTCTGCAACTCGACAATGTTAACTTTTATGCTACTCAGTTAGTGAATAGCAGTCAATGTAATACAAACTAACTCTAGGTGCTCGTAAAGCTCTAAATTGTCTGACATCATTGTGCACTTTATTCTATGTTGATTGGTTACAAGTAACCGGCAGTAATTCTTACATTTAGAGGTATCGAGCGTTATTCTTATCCATTAACTGTACTTTTTGAGGTACTAAAGATGTTGATTTCCCGATCAAATGGATAGTTGGTGTGTTTCCATGAGTACCAGACATCTGAATCTTTGAAGAGACTCAGTGAAAAATGATCGATAGAAGTCGGTTACTACTTGGGACTAGACAGTAAGTAATTAATGGCTTTCCAATGGCCAGTCACTGTATCTAATCCAGTTTTACATGAGACGAGTCATAGCCCGAATAGCTCAGTGGCAAATTTTCTAAAAGCAGCACCGAGTGGTGTGGGTTCGAATCTCAGGCGGGACATCAACTCCCTCGAGATTGCAAGCACGCCTTGTTGACCAGTGCTAGCAAACGACAAACCTAGGCCCAAGGCTTCCCGCAGACTGTCTTCAACCAAGTAACACCCATTCTTGGAAGATGCAGATAAATCTCACCGACCGACTGCTAGCCAGTTAAAAAACCAAGATGCCTTGAACTATCTCACACAAAGTGTGTCAAATCTTAGTGAATCACATCCTCCTCCATTTTCTCCAAAATTTAGTTTAATTCTACCAGTAGTCCTTAATTCAAATGATTTCTGCATTAAAGCGTTAATTACCATAAAGAATGATCATAGAAAGAAGTCTTAAAAAGGAAGTTTCCATCTGATTTGTTTAATACCTTGATAGTATTTGTAATGTGAGTTAACGACTTCACTGAAGAAATAGTACTGTGGTTCTATTTAATGTTAGAATTACTACAGTAATGCTAAGTTTAAAAATTAGTTTAATTTTGAAGGATGAGAGAAAAAATTTTCCATTAGTTTATGTAGAAGACTTTGTTAATGATAAGCTGATGGGTAACTGATATCCAAAGCAAATGTAAGTCGTTACTGAATGCAAACCAAAAGAACCTGGATAGATGACGAAACCGATAACAGTAAAGTCATGAATCTCCCAATCAGAGATGTTGCAGAGAGGCGAGTTGTTCACCGCCAGACTACTCGTTTTGAAGTAGTCCATGAATATAGACGATGAGAGTCAATGGCTGAGAAATCTTGGTGACATGATTGAAAATCGGTCACAGTGTCATACATATGTTCACTCCTTAACATCTTCGAAAGCTTGAACATTTACTCTAACCATTATCTTCAGACTGTTTATTTTCTCATACAACTTCGTCTTCTTTGACATTAGTCTTTTATCTATCCGCCAGTTATTTGTATACTACTGTGAAACGTGTCAGATCGAATCGATGTACTTGTGTGCCAGGTTCTACGTTGGTTTTGTCTGTTTGTCTGTCTGTCTATCCGTGAACTTTTAGGATGGTTGTAGGAGAACAGAAAAATCTGTTCTATTCTATAAAAAACATATTACTACAATAATTAGTAATCGAAGTTTGACAGGTGATGTAGCAGAGAATTCATTATTCTCAGGAAATTAGTTTGAACTTAATCGTAATTTAGGTGTTTTAACTTCAGTTCTATTCTAAGGAGAGATGAGTACCACGGTCGTGGAATCTCACATATTTTTTATGAGTGAAATGATGGTTATGACCATTGTGAACGATACTCAGCAGTGGAAAATCACTGATATCTCAATAAAAAGGATCTGCTTGAATCAACAAATCAGCTATAGCTGTTAACATAACACGATAACAGCTAAAACATGTTGTACAGTCGGTAGTCATTTCAACTGACTAGCTTAATGGATGGCACTCTGATGTTTAAAGTGATGAATATTAGCCTACAGTTTCAATACAAGCACCAATTATTTTTAGCCGACGTAAAAACGCTTCTGATGAATAAAAATTAGAGGGAAACACCCAGTCTGAGTTCAAATATTGATTACTATCTGGTACTACTAGATAGTATAATCGTAAAAGCCAAGAATTTCAGGATGGTTGTGGAATACTGCCGAGACCATCACCAAGAAGATTAATTTTTAATTCCTTTGCTGATATTATGATGATTATCATTCATTATTGCCGACATTACATTTCACAAGATCGGTACCAAACTTACTGAATAACATAGAGTTGACACTTGTTATAAACTGATATTAAATATCAAAACAAACCCATTTGATCACTCGAAAAGACTGAAGGTGAGTGAAGTGAAGAAAAACTTCTCTTTTTGAAGAAATCATTCTCTTATCTGCACATTCATGAATGTAAAGTAGGAGGGAAGAAATATTGCAGCGTAACTTCCGGTCGAACGTGTGTATAAATCACACGACAAAGGAAAGTTAGGTAGTGTCTATAGGCGCATTAAAATGGGGAAATAAAATGATGACAAAATAGTTATGTCATATGAGAATCATCTACAGTGATCAATCATCTTTGATGGCCATGGTAAACTGACTGACTGACAAAATCAACGAAGAACCTTGCACACAGGTGTGCTGCTTCAAGTTGCCACACTTCATATCAGTACGCAAGAAATAGATGGATAAGGTAGTGTCAGAGAGTAAACTATCTAAAAAAATACGGTTAGTACAAATATTCAAGCTTCAGAAGATGTCAAGGAGTGAATACATCTCCACAATTATCACCTATTTTCAGCCATCTCACGAAGAGTTCTCACCCACTGATTCGTTTCGTCTCGGGCACCCTAACCAAACAGTTTACATTGCTCCGCATGACTCAGAACAACAGTAAGAGACCTCATTGACAAGTTCCACATCTTGATCAGGAAACCCTGAATCCTCTTCTAACCTTATCCAACTCCCCCTGATATGGCACGACGAGGCAGGAGGTAGCTCGACAAGCGCAGTATATACATGTCGAAGACATTTCAGTCAACTGAGGTTCATGACCTTACCAATCGACTCGCCTTTCTTGCCTAGTACCCTTCTCCTCACTTCAAAGTTGGTAAACGATGATTCTACTAACTTCATGCAATAATACGAAGACATCTGTGATCAAAACCCTGGATCTGCTTGACGTCTTCCACTTTTAACGACCATGTCTCACAGCTGCATAACAGAACAGAAAGAACTGCAGCACAGTATACTCATTTTTTAAGAGGTAGTCGGATATCTCACCAGTCGGTGCCACAGATGATCCAAGTCGCAAAATGCCAAATATGCCTTCTGTATCCGAGCTCAAATTTCGTCAGCAACCAGTCCGTCCGAGTTGATGCAACTCCTCAAGTAAGTGAAGTGGTCGACATGTTCCACCACATCACTCCCTACCATTATTCTAGGAGTACTTGCAGCAGACCAATCCTGGGGCATCATCGTACATTTGACAGGTGCCAGCGAGGTATATGCCAAACACACTCAGATTGCTGCTCAATGAGTTCAGAAGACCCTGCATCTTGCCAGCATCTTAATCAAGCAGACCAATATCTTTTGCATACTCCAAATCAACAAGATGACCTTCGGGGAGTAGGTCATTCCCTGTGAAGTCATACTTACCTAAGGTTATATCCATTAGTATGTCTATAAATAAGTTATATAAGAATAGAGACAGTTGGCATCCCAGGCGGACAACAATAGTTGTCGTCAATTCAGATGACAACTCTCCATAAGCCCTGACGTAGCTGCGCAAGTTCGAGTAGAGAGCTCCGATAAGCATCATACACTTTCTTGGTACTCCCTTCACATTCAGACACTGCCATAACACCTCACAGTTGATAGAGTCAAGTGCCGTCTTCAGGTCAAGAAATATGGCAAGTGCCTGTTCCAGTACCTGTTGGATGGGGGGGGGGGAGAAAATCTGATCGATGCACCCTCATTTATGTCTTAAATCTGCCTGTTTTTCTCCAGTTTGCCTTTCTCTAGCACCGGTTAGGCGTCTGACAACTATGGAACCTAGGATCTTGGACCTAGGACCTAGGAACCTAGGATCTTGGTTGTCACAAAAAGACTTCTGTCCCTTCTTGCTAACTGGGATAATCAGTGAACTAGATCAGTCTTATGGTACTACCTTTGATTCCCATACACTAGGCTGCAAGTTCTTCTACTTACTCAAAAAGTTCCTGCCTCCATCCTTGAAAACTTCAGGTGGCGAACTTTCAGGTCCCACTGATTTGAGTCGTTTCAGGTTTGATACAGCCTTCTCAACTCCAACGAGATTTGGGGGACACCAACATCTATGTCCCATTCAGGTCAAAGTTGGATAGTGGGCAACTGAAGAGTTGCTGAGGGGCAGCTGAAGTTGACTTCGAAGTGTTCCAACCAATGTTCTAGCCAATTGTCCTGGGAGGTTATCAGCATTCCATCCTTTTTGGTGATGGCTTCACTAACCGTCATCCTCTTCTTGTCGGTATCCTTAATAAGCTTAAATAATTTCCCAGTGTTACCTAATCCTGATATTTTCTCCATCTTTGTCGCCTTCACTTACCACCACTGCTCGTGATTGACGTAAAGACTCTTGGTAAACTTACATTTCAGTTGTTTTCACTCTTCATTGTGGTCAGAGCCCTCTAGGATCAGTCTCCTCCCATCAACCAGTTGAGATGTCATCACGAAAATTCAATGACTTTTGTCAACTGTCGAGTGTAGGTTACCAACTGTCTTTACTGCTGTTTTTATAGCATACCTAATATCACTCCAGGTTTCCTCAGCATGAACACTGATGTCACGTTCAGATAAGTGCTTAACTAGCTGCTCTCTAAATGTGCACTTGGCTTTCTCATCTCCCAATTGAGAGTAGATGGGCCTTATTGCTTCTTGTTTCCTGCGGCCTTTAAGGCGCAGACATAAACAAGGCCATACTACAGCGTGATCAGAGTCCAGACTGGTACTCCAAAAAGAGCCACAATTCTCCAATGATCCTCTCAAACCATGACTTATAGCAATATGATCTATCTCTGTTCATCATTGCTTTCATGTTGGTCGACGCCATATGAGACAAGGTCTCTCCTTATGCCTAAAATTAGTACTCACCAGAAACAAATGATTGTCGGAACAAAATTTAAACAGACGATCACCGTTGTCGCTTCGTTGGCATGGGATTCCGTAAATACATCTAAGATGTCTTGCTGATTGTCTCAGCTTTCCTACTTGAGCGTTAAAGCCACCTGCCATTATGACTACATCTGAACGTTTTGCTTTTCGCAGCAAAATCGACAGCTTCTCGTAGAACTCATCCTTCGAATCATCTGGACTGCAGTCGGTGGGTGTGTAAGTGAATATTACGACTAGTCATCGGATTATCTCATAAACTTTCTTAGTTTTTACACATTCATTCAGTCGGAAAGCACATAGTCACCTATTGACTGGTATCCAGTCAAGAAGTGCACTCTGCTCTACAACCGAGTACCATGCAAACACTAGCAAGTTCACGAGAGCTAATTACTAGACCTCCAGTGTAGAGTAAAGCGAATTTTGAAGATTCGCTACTATAGCTAAGTGAGATCAATTTAATGATCACACTCAGGTCCTCTACACGTGTTTCACAACACAGCACACATCCACAGCCCAGCATTCCAGAGTTTTGGCGAGCGGTGCCTACCACCCGACGTTGAAAGCTCCTACATAAAATCGATGGCCTGATCTTAGGAAACAAGGAATGAGGTTTTGATGGTTTTGATCGTTGGCAGTGGTTGCAGAATGAGAGGTTGGGGAAGGTGTAAGAGGCAAAGGAGGAGACATAGTCTAGGAGGATGGGTTATGTTTGACTGGTCTTGTTTATTACTGGGAGCACATGGGTAGTTGACACTTCCCGGCCACCCACATAGTGGAAGGCCATTTCTTATTGGGACGCCTAAAGGAGAAGAAGATTTGTATGCCCGCAGAGCCCGTGGGACATTGCTTTAGACCTGTCACACGCGGCCTTTTGCGGGACGCTTTTTTAAGGTTTTTCCTTTCGAATGCTGACTAGAAAGAACCTATACCACTGGCCCTGGAAGACCATGGGGTAGAGAGGAGTGCTCTGTTTTGGGAGCTGACGTTTTCTAACTCCTTCTTCCCTCTGTGAAAGTAGCATCAGCGTGGTACTGTTGGTCATCCAAATGAAACGCCTTACTGCTGTTACACCCCATCCAGCTAGCAGCAGTACGACTTCACCCTAGAACACCGTCGTAGTGTAGTAATTTGCAATAGGACAGTAACTGCTTTTCGTCTCATCACTATCTAACAAATCTTTCTGGCATGGTAGGACCTCGATGGAACAAGCGTTCCACCAGCTTAGCTTGTTGGGCCATTGTGATATGCAAGCACGACCACCACGTCTAGATAGCAGCTATCGGCTAGAGCAATCGCAAAAAGAGGTTGTATATACTTCTTTAGAACGCATAATGATGATATGAACTTAAATTGCTAATGCTTCAGCTATACCCAGATGTCTTGACCTCACTCCTTTCGCTTCCTGTTTACATGCACTGTTCTGTCTGACACTCGAATGTGCAATGTATTGCCCCCTATGTCTCCTCTGCCTGATAGTAGAGGTTCCTCCCTCCCGAGTCTTCACCAGTCAAATGTTCTCACTTTTGCGCTTCCTAATGTTGCAAGATATAGAACTTATGTAAATCTTTATAAGTAGCGTTCGTCACAATCTTTCAACATCAAAATTCAAATTCGGTGAGGTGACTTATATATGTTTTCAAGTCTTTCAAAACGTATCAGTTTGATAAGCCAGTATTTCGCATATTATCGAGTAAATCTTATGTTGAATGATCGTGTATCCACAGTGTACTTTGGTATTTTGGATATTTGAAAGGATTCTTCTTGGCTGCATCCTTAAAAACATCTTTAATACGTTAACTTAACATGCGGCTAAACAAAAAGTAAAAGGGCTATTCACAAGTGTTATTATGATATTACTGTCTTAATTTTGATTTGAAACTATTCTTATGTGACAAAAGGGGCAACGAAATGGTGGAAATCCTTAGGGGTCCAAGTGACCATGCATATTTTATATCCTCCTAAATAACGAGACGATATTTACAATAGGTTATACTTAGTGTTCGCTTCACAGATGTATCT
>OX104134.1:42558292-42624519 GCA_944470555.2 Heterobilharzia americana
TTACGCCACTTAGAAGATAAAGAATGATTATCACAACTTTAGGATATGCTATGAACTTCCCTGTCCTAAACTGGGTAGTTTGTTGGAAAATAAAGCAAATCAAACTTTGAGGATCACATGACTTTAAAGTTCGTGAAGATCCATGAGGTAACCTATTTGTTTCAAATCATTTAACAGTGAGGTGACTAGTTATGATTTTTGTATGAGTACTGTATCAATCCACATGGTGTTTGTGAACGCATTTGTTTATTTCAATATAAAATATCATTCTGGGGCCATGGCAGTCATATTTCTCACAATACATAGAATTTAATCTGCTCAAAACAATGTGAGATATAGTTTTGAGCTTCACTTTGAACGTTTCACTGGAAACTGAATGCACGGATATAGAACAAATCTGGATTCATATCTAGGAGACGATGTAACAGAAAGAAAAAAGAATAGCAGTAATGCATTTAGTTGATTACTTCACATATTCAGAGAGTAGTTTTTATTCAGTAATTCTGTTTTACTGCATTCAACTACAATGATCAGCTTGCTTTTGAATGATTATTTATCGCTTTAACATCTATCGCTGTGCAACAACAGTGAGCCAACTAAAAGATAAGTCACTTGGATTTTCTAGCATAAATACCTTGGCCCATTTACTTCTTAAGATTTGTTATTTAAATAGTTCAAATTATTAAATACTTGAATTTCGAACCGACATAAAGAAGGATATTGACTACTTCCACTGCTGATTTTCATGTGTTGGTGATTTAAGAATAGAGCAAACCAGTGAATCGTTGACTGGGTGAATTCCAAACAATAAGAAGCACAGAATTTCGTTTTTCTATGCGTAGAATGTCACAAGAGAAAACAACTTACTCCCAATCAGTAAATTCCTTCTACCAAACTCTTGAAAGAGGTTTACAAAGCAGAAAACTATTATTTTCGAATAAGCACTTGATGGATAGTGATTTGAGATTGATCGAGGCCCTGTTCAGTAGTCGGGCAACTGTAGACAAATAGTCGAGCTTTTAGGCTGGAATTGATCATGGACTGACATCAGTTGGAGAAACATTAGAAACCTAGGGGAACTGGATAGCTGTTTCGTTCTAGTAAGGTACTCCTCAACAGTGCGCACTCATGACCAAGCCCTGCCAGGAATTGAACCCAGGACCTTCAGGTTCCGTGACCAGCATGTCATCATTGAGCCACTGGTCCACATTTCCTACTTCTGTCAGTTCACGACACAGCCCGACCTCCATACAATGTCGTCGTTGAGTAACTGTCTTCATTTTCGACTTGGCTGATTCCACTAGTCACGACTTCTTATTGGAACTTCGGGAATCACCTCTTGGAGCTAGTCACCAATGAGCACTAGAGAGCAGTTCATTTTGGAGGTTTGTGTAGATTTATTTATTGATTTCAGGTTGGATTTCATCATGGATTCGTTGGCGATTAGCTCCAAGAGGTGATTCCCGAAGTTCCAATAAGAAGTCGTGACTAGTGGAATCAGCCAAGTCGAAAATGAAGATAGTTACTCAACGACGACATTGTATGGAGGTCGGGCTGTGTCGTGAACTGACAGAAGTAGGAAATGTGGACCAGTGGCTCAATGATGACATGCTGGTCACGGAACCTGAAGGTCCTGGGTTCAATTCCTGGCAGGGCTTGGTCATGAGTGCGCACTGTTGAGGAGTACCTTACTAGAACGAAACAGCTATCCAGTTCCCCTAGGTTTCTAATGTTTCTCCAACTGATGTCAGTCCATGATCAATTCCGACCTAAAATCAACTAAAAAACCTCCAGATAGAAATAGTCTTGCTGTTTGAATGATCTTAACACTCTCCTTCACATTTGATTCAAACAGAGGATCCGAGATGGTACATTTTTCTGGTTTATATAAACATAATCGACGGATGTAAGCCTTTTTCACAGTCCCACCTAATTCAATTTAGACTTATTTCTACTGTGGATAATTTAAAACCTAAAGAATAACATGACTCTTTCACCTCATGCTATTTTGTCTGCCGGTCAGGAAAGAAATATTAGGAAGAAGAAACAGGCACGTGATTTCGTTGTGTACTTTTCTTTTTTTCTTAAATAAAGTTTATCTTCATCATGCACGTATTCCACGTCACTATGAAGATATTTATTGCACACATATGAACTGGATGGATACAAACGCACCAGTTTTCTAAATCTTTGATTTACTTATGTCTATATGAGATTGACAGGGATGAAACTTATCAATATTCTGTTGTGTTTTGTAAATTCAGGTGCATAAACCTAAGCACGTGAACAGTAGTTTAGAGTTTCACTAAAGCGTTCGAAACAATCCACAAAGCTTTGGATACGTTGTCTCATGAAACGTTCAGTGACGTTGAAATTATGATGAGAATGGCTCGACTAGAAAGTCAAAAAATAGCAGATAGGAAACAGAAGAGGTACTCTCAAAGGAAGATGCGGTAAAGTTTGAAAACTAAAAAAAATTAAATCAAGCACCCATAGGTATCAGGTGTCTTAGCTTCTAAATTAGTGTGCCAGTTTCCAGTGACTGAAGTTCACAATGTATCTTGATGATGTGACAAAACCATGCGCTTCAGGACTTCGAACTCAGATTTGTTTGTTGGTCGGGATATCTACAAGGGCGTACTGAGTGTTGGTGCTTTCACAAAGACTCCGTTCCAGCACTCATCACTGTTAAAGTCTTCTCGTACACCGAGCACATGAGTTGCAAGATTCATTCCTTGTACAGCGAATGAAACCTGTCAATCAAATTTTTTAAGCTTCCATCAATATCTGTAGCCATATAAACTTCTTTTATGAAAGTATCATTACTGTCACAAAGTATTTCCTGATATCATTCCTTTAATGACGAGTGGTAATCGGATCCAGGGAGCTCATGTCATCCTACATGAGGCTCAACAACTGGATGGATTCCACATCCCTGTGAGAATAATATGTAACAGTACTAGGGCTAACGAAGACCACAGTCACTTCCTTTCCCTAATGTGAGCAGTTATGAATATAAATCTCACATTAACCGTCCTAAAGACGTTCACAGCTGAAGCTCAATTGTGTATATTTTATAATTATCTGTTCAGCTTGTGTAGTTATTCTAGCGTTATGAAACCAGTAAATATTGTCAAATACTGGATTATCAATGAACTTAAGTAGTAATAAACTAGTTCTTTAATAAGACCTCTGATAACTAGTGTCGAAGCAAAATAACTTCATTAATTTAGAATAGTTTAGTGAGAAAAGAAATCTGCCAAATGTTTTGATTTCTTATATCGTACACAAAAGAGATGCATACTAGGTTATACACAAATTATGATTGTTGTGGACATGAAAGAAGAACAAGTAAATCAGCAAAGAGACCCTTTTCCGTGATTTCATCCACAAAGGTCTAAAATCGCAAATATGTACGAAATTATTATTATTATTATTTTTCCCTTGGGTTCCTAGTGGAACATAGGTCTTCAGTTGCACACCTCCATTTCACTCTCTCCTCTCCAGTCTTTCAACCTGGCTCCACGACTCCCTACAAGCTTTCATTTCTTCCTCACACCATCTCCTCCATGTCACCCTCGCCTCGGACGCCCAACTCATCGTTTCCCCTTTGGATTCCACTAGAGGACCTGACCTGACCTGGTCTGGCGCGTCATGTCCCCGATCGGTCTTCTCAGTGTATACCCAATCCAATCCATCTCCATTCTCTTCTGCATATTTGTTGGACGATGAGTTCTTGGTTGGTTCGTTGCCAGCTGGATTGACTTCCTTGTTGCTTATTCATATTATTCTGACCATCCATCTGATCTTCAGTATCGAGTGAGGGTAGGCGGCAGCTGTTGATGACGTATGTCTTTGGTTTATTGGGAATGCTTTTCGTGACGCGCCAAGTCTCTCAACCAACACATAGAAGCACTGACTTGACTAACATTAGTGTTGAGAATCCGGATCTTGTTCACGCTTCATGCTGAGTGGAGTGGAGTGGAGTGGAGTGGAGTGGAGTGGAGTAGATCTCCACACTGATTTCAGGCTAATGCAAGAAGGCCTGTCTTGGTGTCTTTCCGATCCTGGCTAGCTTTGACATCCTCATCTGTGCCTGTGCTGCCTGTAGTGAAACGATGCTGCCTAAGAAGGTAGATGAAAGAAACAACTTCCTTGGGTTCCTCCCGTTGATGGTGATTGGTGCTTGTTGTTGTTGGTTAGGTATCTTCATCGCCTCTGTCTTCTCTACGTTCACTTGAAGGAAGTCCCGTCTTCGCTGCCCTGCCTCTTCTGACAACAAGGGAAATTAAGATGCAAAAATTGTTTCAGCTGGTGGTTATGGAAGCTGCATAACATGACATGAGATGAGAAATGATCAACAAGGGTATGGGAACAGGGGACTGTGTAAAATGTTAGACAGACAAAATCAGCGGAGAACCTCGCACGCAGGTGCATCGGTTACTGCAACATACGATAGCATGAAAAGAACAAGTGGCAGGAAAAAATAATAACATCAAAGTAGGCAAAGGTGTATAGGGGTAAAAGGAATATATAGAAGTGGAGAGAATGAAAAAGGAGGGGATTCAAAAGAAAAAAAGAAAACTGGGAGGAGATAGGTCTGAAAATATTTCTTTGTGTACATATGTCAGTATTTTCCAAGTCCTAGAACAGAAATAACTCCAGTGATGCAAAGAATACAGAGATTTAACATAAAGGTAATACGTATGCACAAGATTTACTCCTTTATTAATGAAACATATATTCTTAATACCCGAACAGTAGTCAAAAAGATAACACAACTTTCACAGACAGAACCCAGATTCACATTCATCGTATATTCACTATTTGATGCCTTGGAAATAAAATCACTTCAAAATATCTACGTCTACATACTCCAGTTCTAACAGGCAAGGTGAAAGCAACAACACAACATATCAATAAAGAACAAATTCATAGAATAATCAAGAAGTTACACAGCGTCCGTAGTTATATTGAAAAACTAAAGTGTAAACAGGTGCAAGCAGTTAATGGAAAAGACTATGAACTCCTGGTCGACAACTACAACAAAGCGAGATCACCTGCCTTCAGAAAATCCAAGAATACTGAAATCAAGAAGTTGAACAAGTTAGTGGAAAGAAAGTATGCAATAAACAATGAGATTCTTCGTATCACATCGCCAGTCAACAATAAAACGAAGTGGGTTGTCAATCTATCAACTAGTGTTTTAAGTCCAATAGAAGTAAAGATGCTGGAGAAGGGACTTCACTTAATGTAGCAGTTAATGAATTGAAACCTGAAGATGTCATTTCTAAGATTGAAATAGCATTATGTTCAGTAGATAAGGCAGTGACAGATGAGGTTCGAGCACATTGTGTTCTAACACTAAAGTGATAGAAGAGAATGAAACAGAATTACCGAAGGCAGAAAAAGAAGCCTTGAAGAACCTTCAGAATGACAACAAAGTATAAATTGCAGAATATAAAGATTTATTTTTCGGTGCTACATATTATCGACAGAAACCACTGAACCTGGGTTTCGTGCTGGTTAGCACTAGTCATCAAGGCGTATGTGTACCCGTCAGGAAACTGATGTTGTTTCGGTGAACCTGAATCACTCAGACAAAGACCTGACCACCAAGCTATTCAGTTCCTGATTTCCTTCCTGCAAGATTGTAGTGTGTAGAAGAACTGATCACCGTTGGGTAACAGGTGTATCGTTTTAATTCTCACTACTTAGAACTGACTGAATTCTATTGATCAAAGTCAAAGTCACTTGAAGCCGGATGACCGATCTCAACAGTGTGTTCAATAATAGGTCTTCTGATAGACCTGCCACCTCTTTACAGCTGCGCTGGATAATTTCGTTAACTTTTCTGCATGAAAGTACCTCCAAACAGTCAATTTACCTTGCTTTACAGGAGCGGGTAAATTGATATCTGCACACGGTTAGATGAGATAGTTAGTCGTTCCAGTTGTTTTGCAACAATGTGGATACCTATCTCAAAGTTGATCAAAAAATTTTTCTCTGAAGAGAGTTTGATATCTTTATCTTTAGAGGGCCAACCAGTGAATCACTGGTACCCAGCTATGAAAAATTGGTGAACTTTTCAACGTCAGTTATACATCTGAAAACAGGATTTTTGGTCCATTTCTAACTCAAGAGTAAATTTGATGGTTAAGTGACGATTATTGAAAACATAGAAAATGATTCAAATCACCTTTATTGTCTACGATAATAAACGCATCATCTTCATATCTTTGTTTAGATGAAAGTCTTCAATTTTTGATTTCAACTGACCGTTTTTTAGACTGACCATAATCATATGAGCAATAATTTATGCTCAGAACATCATCAAGTGAATAATACTGTATCACTGTGTGCTATGTATCAAATAAACAAATCGAATATGGAATGATCGTTAAACAGTTTGCGAGTAATGGGGCATGAGAAGATTCCATCTTTTTGTCTGTACATCAAATTATTGAAGATTAAATTTACATCTTAGTAATAATTCTTTCAATTAGCTGTTCAGCATTTCAGGCTTTCATCTTCAAAGTTTTCGCAAAAGGAACAGTGATGAAAAGCGATTCAAAGTCAAGTAATAGCATACATTTCCAAGCACATTTAAATATATTTGCACTGAATGAATTTAAAAGTACCTTGGAGAGAGCGTTTACAGATCTGTCTTGTTACTGGTTCTAGAGATTCTGCTAACCGTTTTGCGATTGGATATTGGGGTCATGAGGACATATTCAGAACCGGATGACGGAGCCGAATAGGGTGATTGACCTCTGAACACTTTTTATGTCATCTTGGTTTTTTATAAGTAACCAGTGGAAAGTCCTAGAGCTAAGTTTTGCACTTTTGGCACTCTTCAGCAAGGTGTCCTGAAAACTAAAAGGTACACCTGAATAGCAAGGACTCTGACTCCAATAACTGGTAACGCAGGTTCCAAACTCTGAAAATGTATGTCCTACCGAAGAATACCAACAAGTCTAAAATCTAGGTCAAAGGCTTCCTGTTGATTGTCTGGAACTAACTAAATCCATCAGCGTGATGAATTTTCCAGCCTGCTGACCACAGAGTAAAATGACCAAGAGAATTGGGTCAGCACTTCAGACTAGACAACATTGTGTTGCCTACTCAATCAATGCTTTTTGATTCACTTCTTTTCTTCTATATGATGCTTGTGCATGTATAATCTAACATATGCAAAGTTAGTGATGTCACATAAAATAATCAACTGAAGCGTGGTTAATGTTGAACTTCGTATCTTAATTGTTTTCACTGAGAATTGGTGTTCATGAAGGGGCTGGTTCGAAA
Organism: Heterobilharzia americana; assembly: GCA_944470555.2. Lineage (NCBI taxonomy): Eukaryota > Metazoa > Platyhelminthes > Trematoda > Strigeidida > Schistosomatidae > Heterobilharzia > Heterobilharzia americana. Next base: position 42,565,598 of record OX104134.1, read on the forward strand.
ACCACTAAGGTTGTTACCCAGGTTCTTCACTCCTACCCTTCTAAAAAACATCTTTAATCATTCAGTGAGATATTAAGAAATCATTTACTCAATATTCAAGTAACCTACGTGCTTTTAACTTAAATCTGTTGGCATAGACTATTTGCATTGATCGTACTGATGTGAACAAAGTGAATTAGTAGATCAAGAGGTTGAATATGTTCGCATAAAAACCAATGCACACTTTTTTTTATACATTTAGGTTGTGTGAAATTGGGTGCAAACAAAGTAAAATTACTATATTGTAATACTCGACACTAACCGACAAATTTATGTATGCATAGGCGAACATTCAAAGCACCTGACGTTTGTTCTGTACATCAAATGTATACATAAAAGAGCCCAACCAGGAGATCAAAAATACTAAAATGAATCGAGGACCTATTGTACTGTGTGGGTATTTTCATACTACTCAATAATGTTGAGTAGCAAACGTCATAAGATCGTCTTGTTTCGACTAAATAACAGGAGGAATTACAAAGGAGGATAAATTCTGGGCAGCTATTTCAAAAATCTAGGCGCTTATCTTAATAAGGCTTAATCAGCACAGGGAGAGATGAAGCATCTTACCTATTTGCTGTTTTTTTGATGTCCAATGACTTCATCAACTGACCTGAACAGATATACATGCACCCACTGCAGATATTTTATTGTTGTAAATAAAAATATTTAACGTATACTTCTCAGGAAACTGAGGTTGTTTTTCTCAGGGAGTTTAGAACCTCCAATAAATAATATTTGCAAAGCATTCTTATATTCAGTGTTTAAGCAAGCCGGGTAACATGATCAATCAATTTGAGTCCCACTAAGATTCAACGAATCATGAAGCAGTCGATTCGAGAAAAAGAAATCCATACCAGGACATGAGAATCGATTGACTAAATCCTGGTGATAGGCATCTCTATTTAAACTACGAGGAAAGTTTGGTTACTAGTAACTTTTCTGTATTACTTAGTGCACCAATATTAAATACTGTGGAAATGTATTTCGATTTTCTTGAAACTGTTGACGTATCCTATTGAAGTAAGAATGGAACTTTATTCCCAAGAAATGGTCATCTGTATAGGTGTAAAACTTTGGCACTGTGTTCGAATTTAATTCCAAATTAGATTTGTTTATTTGATTTATAACACATTAATATGATTATGAGCAATAATTTATGCTCCAAACGTCATCAAGTAAACAATACTATATTATTGTGTGTTATAAATCGAATAAACAAATCCAATATGGAAGTGATCATCCGCTTGCTTGTGTTTTGAATAGTTGTGTGAATGCTGGTGGAGGTATAAGTTGTGATATTTTTAACTGTTTCGAAAGCCAGAGCGCCGTATGCTAACCTGGATGGCCCATGTTACTTTCATGACGCCTGCCTCTAAAACGTTAGATGAATGCCTCCGCTCACTGCTATCCACGTAGTTTCCAGTGTTCAGCGAAAACGTCAAGCAGGTAATTCCATAATGCGGTAAAGCGTCCTCAGATGTCATAAAGATCCCCACTCACTGAGTGGAATCATCTTGGAACGCCGGATTCAGTAGGTTGAGTATGTGTTATATGTCATCTGTGCTACAGCTCTCATGCCGTTCGTTTGCCAGTCATGGTTCCGGATAAAAGAAACGGGGAGATGACCAGTGTCTCCCTTGGTCTTTCGAAATTCAGAATGTTTGTGCTTTAGTATCACTTTATGGCTTCTTAGTTAGGGTCTCAGAGATTGGGCACTCACCGACTTGAGATGATTACAGATATACTCATAATAATCGGAAGTTGTGTCGATAATGTTGCAACCTTTTTGTTTCATTCGTTATTGAGGATTCAACTGAAAGTTCCATTAGTTTTTTGACGACCCATCAACCTTCGCACTTCCAATTCCTCCAGTTCTGTTTTGTCAATCCTATTATTTAATTTCGTGTAGAGCACACTGTAGCGTCTATCTTGTTTTCAATAAATAATGTATAATACAAATGAAAAGACGTATATGTTTTTTCAGATTACACAATTTGAATCGCTGATCATCTCCTCTGGCATGTATAAGGCCCCACTAACCGTCGCCAGCTGATATGAGGTCAATTATATAAAATCTAAAAAACGTGGATGAAGTGTTGCCCCTTTAGTATCACTGAAACTCATTCACAAGCAAGTGGAAAACGTGAAAGCGAGTAAAGTACAAGGCATGTTGCAGTGTATGCATATATAAGCCTGCTAAAAACAAATGTGTGACTTATTACACTAAGGGTTTAACAAAACAAGCACTGTTTGCGTGTAGCTATGGTTGCAGACATGTTCTTGAAAGAAATGAAAACAAGTATACACAGTTCATTGTATTCTTAGGTCATGCAAATAAATTAGTAAATAAGTATATGATGTTCGTTTGGTGCAGACATACCATATTATTCAAACGATTCAGCATAATGATACCAGATTACATACTGAAACTGGGCGGAAAACATCCCAAGGAGGTGAATGTAATACATAGGAAGGAATATGTAGCGAAAAAAAATCCACTTACTGTAAACTTAGGGAGATACGGACTGCATCCCCGGGGTGACAGGAATCAGGTGTCGAGTGTTCTCGGTGGTATGGCTGGAGATCAGTCACAATGGTGCAGATGTATTCACTACTTGACATCTTCTGAAGCTTGAATATCCCCTCAAACTATTATCTTAAGATCGCTTATTCTGTCACACAACTTCTTTTACTTTGACATCACCCTTTTCTATCCACTTGTTCTTTGTACACTAATGTTGGTTGTAATGACACGTTCCACTAGAATACTATACGTCACATTACCATGTTGCTGGACAATAGACCCTTTGACTCAAACACGTCTTTGGTCTGTGGATCGTACAAAGACGGTCATACCAACCGATAGAGTTCTTGCATGACGTTCTGTCTGGGGCGCAGTAAACTTTCGCGGAATCAGCGTGGTGTGTTGAACATAGTTAACACATCATTAAGGCTTCTGCAGGTGATTGCTAATTTGGCACCGTTTCGTTCGGGGAGGTACCGTATACAAAAATGAATTGTTATAAGTTGTCAGAAGAAGTTCCTCCCTTCTTTTGAAGGTATCAAAGAAACGACCTGCCTGACCATTCGACTTTGGAAGATATGATAGTGAGATGTAGGTGATAGTGCTATTTGCAAAAATTATCGAATTCATAGGAAGTGAACTGTGTACCGCCATCGGTGACCATAGTTCCTGGTAGTCCTCGATGGCTTAAACCATCTGACAAACATAACAATGTCATCAAACTTGATGGAGGAACTATAGGCACAACCTCTAGCTGTCAACCATTTGATCTTTGAGATTTTTATTTGATAGGTATCCACCTACCTGTGTTCACGTAGCAGATCCTCATGCCCTGAACTTAGTTTTTATGACTATCAAAGTCTTCCAGCAATAGATTATAAGACATTGATTGTTGGACCTTGTACTGCAATCATATCGGGAATACTGACATACTGGAGCACGGACAAGACAAGGTGAAATATCCCAAGTAGAAGGTGGATGTCAAGTTAGTAACAATATGTGCTAAAATAGGCACATGTGAGCGAACTGGAATAATAGCGAGAAAGCCATACTAGTTGATCAGCAGGAAACCAAATGCATCGTTTATCATTGTTATTTAGTCACCAAGATGTGCTACAAAATGTTCAATTCAGCTCTGACATGGTTTTACTGCCTTGACAGGCTACATCATGGAATATATAGGCTAATCTGTGTCGCTGTTGATAAAACTGCATGGTTATCGTCTGCAACGGTAAAATGAATCCTCGTAGCTACGAACAAGCAATTCGCCATTAATCATGTAGTTACTTTTACAGCCTTTTGGTAACAGATTGTGTTCCTCTTTATCAATACGCTATATCTTTATTGTACATGTAGAAGCTACCTACGTTGGTTACGAGTACCAAATCAGTGACCTGAATGTTACAAGTTTCCAAATACTGACGTTTTTTGTAGTATATATCTTCCCAATCGTCACAGACCGTGATCAATAATCTTGTCCGTGTGGTTTACAATGGAAGTTCTATTGGTACTAAAACTGAATAGTAAAAGAACTACGTAGTTAAACCCTTGTGAATTCACTATGCATACAAACATGGCCAGTTCTTGGCATAATTATTTTAAGAATTGAACCTGTAGTTACTTTAGACCGAACGTCACTTTCACTAAACAACGATTAGTGCATATGCCCTACTAATCAAACGATTTCAGATTTGTTTGTTTACTAACATTTGCTATTTCCTTTATAAAAACAAAATGCTCCTTGCTAATAGTAGTCAAGTTGTTTACCCAAACTGACATTAGTCCGTTCGATGCAATTTCTTCGTATGGTCAAATTAGAAAGCCATGACTAAACAGCATTAATCCCACTTCGACCTGACTTATATTACAGAATGTCACATTGACCTAGTTGTTTTTAAACAATTGATGTGTTAGTTATCAACTAAAACGCTCCATCATCATGAAGTGATCACTTTTAAACCATGTAAATGCTCTTAACGAGGTGAAAACTGCTTTCATTCTACTAGTCTGTTATTAAATATACTCACTTTTCAACCACCCTCAACTCAAGTGCTCTGACCTCTTAACCGACAGGCATATATCAAGAACCCAAAACATTTCGCTTCGCGAGACAGTGCTGTTTCCCTTATTCTGACCTCAGTATCTAATGTACGAAAGATTAAAATAAACTCAACTTAGAGAAAAACCATTGGAAGTAATACGCAATGCAGTTGAAATCCAATGGAATTTTGGAAGGTGCTTCCAAAACAGAAATCCCCTGAGTACGAAGGTTGTTAGTAGAAGATCCCTAGGATGTTATTACCTCAAATTCTTTTATTCCCATGCATATTAAAAGCAGCCTTGACAGATTTACTTTAAATCTTTGTCATGTAGAGATCATGCAAACATGTGTTTGCAAAATACAAATGCGCACCTAACCATTAGTTAGGTTTTAATTCTTTTAGATTCTCGTTCATCTGACTGGTGCATAAAGGAGCAAAAATGTGATGTATAACCTGAAAGTTCAGCATCCACCCCCTGAAATTGTCAGCAATGAAAAGTCATCAGCGTTACATATTATAAAAAATGAATAAAAGACACGGAACATAAAATGACAAAATAATTGCAACTACAAGCATTTTAGTTTGCCTCAGGATACTCATTAAGTAAAATGGCATGAATTCTAAAGAACCTGAGTATTAAATGGAGACCGCTTGCGACAAAAATTTGCTGGATTTTGTTTCTCACCATTAAACCACACAACTGCCCACAAAAAATAAAGGAAATTACTCACTGATCTCCATCTAGTATACTGACATAAGGACAATGAAGTAAAGGTGATCTGTTCATAATGAACACCGGAGTAAAACTATGTACAATCATGTATCTAAAGTGTGAAAATGGTGCTCTTCTTGAGCGAATATTATCTTCAAAGTAAAATATGATATTATTCAGCGCATAAGTATTATGGTATACGTATCCAAATAAAATCATTCCATTGAAGTATGTAGTAAGGATGGGAGGTAGTAGAGAAGCATAAAAACATGGTGATAAACTAAAAAATATTCACAAGTAAATTAAGATACAGTGATTATCAGGGGTATAGACAACTGGATAGCCAGTGTCTGAGACAATGGAAATAAAGTTAAACAGCACAGACGCTAGAGTATCTATGCAGTATGCACTGATACATAAACAGCACAACACCAGAAGGAATTCAAAATCCAATAGAAATTAACGACGCAATTCAGAGGGCATACAACGCATATTATACCCTACACTTGTGCCAGGGGTGTTATAGGCATTTGGTTGCGTAGCTGAGTTTCCCGACTGACTAACATATTGGGAATGAAAGGTTGACTGCTGAACTCCTTCACGACTATGTGCATGTGGTAAAACCTGTTGTGACTGTGGCTGTTGAACCGGCATACTGTGGTGATTGTGGTTTCCATATACTTGAGGTGCTGGCAAAGCACGTGAGGCTGTTCCAACAGTATTATCTATTCCTTGACACTCCGTATTGTTTTGATGCTGGTTAGCGCCTTCTTCACATTCTAGATTGGAAATCAGTAGAGATTGATTAGTATTCGATGAATTTGTACCCAGAAGTGCCCAATCATAAACATAGTCCAAGACAAAATTCAGACTTTGAAATAAACGGCGGAAAATTCCCCGTAAGAAATGATATTCTGGAGAACTGTCAAAAGCCAATCCCCGAGCGAAATGCAGATACTTCTCAAACTCTACTGGATAGCCTTTACATAAAGCCTCAGGAGACGTAGCCAATTTTTTTTCATATATGCGTTCATACTTTTGTTTCTTCGTATTTGCCTGTAAAAAATCAAAAACAGTTTGCATGGGCATTGAAAACCTGAAATAAACAAAGACAGATGCAAACATGGTGATGACATAAAGAACTAGGTTCAACGCGTAATGACTTCAACTGTCACATATGATTGCCACCTTAAGCATAATGAATAAATGCATGAATTAAAGATGAACAGACAATAACCGATGTCAACAGATTGAAAAGTAGCTAAATTTAAGACAGAACTTCCAATTTGATAGTCTTGCTTCATAGTGTTGAATGTGTTGCATACTGCCAACATACGCTTTTGATAACCGTTTACATTTACCAACTAAGTCACCCTAGAATAAGACCAATATTTTGCCATTAAAATATTTTCTATCCTTTAGTGGCAAGGGTTTTGGTCATGGAAACGATACCGGAAGCGCTAAGGGTTTCAGACAAAATATACACACAAAGATTATAGTGCAGTTTAGGTTCACACCTAATCTTTTCAATATGTCTAACGACATGGTTGTCATAATGGTGTGAACGGCAAACAACCAAACATCACTAAATTTGTTATTTCACCCCTTTATTCACTATGATTTGATGACCGTAAAATCACTTGATTGAGGAATCGAAATTAAGACCTGATAATTCCGTGGAAAAAAAAACTTCCTAACGAAGCCTGCCTATGGTTTGTACTTTAAAAATGTTAACTGGCTTTCATTTTTGACGTCCTTTGTCAGACCGTTCATCGGTCGATATCACCAATAACTGCTATAACCATCAGTTCTACTACATTAATATTCGTCGTTCGAACGTGAACGTTATGACACATAAAATGAGGGCAGTTATACTTAACTTGACAGTTGTTTGCAGTAAGACGTAGTCAAATGTTAAGCATTTGTAAATTATCACTGTGACGATAAATTTATCATATACCTAATAGGAACTATAGTAAGGATAATTACCTCAGTGAAATGAAATAGATGAGATACTAAACACTTGGTGGCCACATTGTAAAATGATCAACAAAATCCGCTTAGTAATCAGGACTAGATAAAATTGGTGGCTCTCAGACAGACAAACAGGACCAACCTAGAACTTCGCACAAAAGTGTATCGGTACAGGTTGTCACACTTCACAGTAGAATGCAAAGAATAAGTGGATAGGAATGACTGCTATCAAAATCGAAAAAGGTGTACGGGAATAGACGAAATTTTAAAATTAAGGTCAACCGAAACATTCAAGCTTTAAAAGAAATCAAAAACTGAATACATCCGCGTCATTGCGACCGATTTTAAACTATGTCACAAAAAGACTCCTCTACCACTGGTTTCTATTGTCTCAGAGACCCCAACCATGTACTCTACATCTCCCTACACAACTTAAACCAAAAGTCAGGAACTTTAACGACTAGTGCCGCATCCACCTCTAGCCATTCTGAATCCTCTTCTAATTCAACTTCCTCTAGCATGCTACGTAGAGGCAGGCAGTGGCCTAGCATGCGTAGTACATGTTTAAGTCATCTCAGTTACTCAAGGTCCACAAGCTTATCTACCAACTTGCCTAGTGTCCTTCGCTTAACCTCGACATTTCTCACACGGTGATTTCACCGAACACGAGAAAGGCTACGAAGATTCCTGTGGTCAAAAAATTCCAACCGCCTTATAAATACTTTTGACTTTTCCTCGGCTGTATAACAGTACAGAACGGAGCGCAACACAGTATAATCGTCGGATATCTTGACGGTCAGTGGCACAGATGATGCATGTCAGTAACTTCCAAGAGCGGCCTCTGTGTCCAAGCTGAGATTTCGTCAGCAACCAGCCCGTTTTGATTCACGAAACTCCACAAGTAAGTGAAATGATCGATGCACTGAACCACTTCAAACCCTTTCCTTGAGTAAATGCAGACCAGTCTTCAAACATCATCCTATATCTCATGATTGTGGAATGCATACCAAACATACTCAGATTTCTGCCCTCAGAAGATCATGAATCTTTTCAGCGTTTTCGTCTAACAAGACAATATCGTCTGCATACTCCAAGTTAACCAAATGTTTGCCCCTTAAAGAGTACGTCGATCCCTGTGAAGTGAGACGTAACTAAGGTTATTTCCACTAGTACGTCTAATAGACTGGAATGATCTGTGAAATAATTCAACCTGATAGCACTACCTCTGATTCCCAAACACTACTCAGAACCTCCGTTAATCCAATCAGAAACATCATGCCTCGGTCCTTGGAAACTGGGTAGGGAAGCGTCAATTGCTGCTGCTTAGCATCTTTTCAGGTTCGATACAACCTTCTGAACTTCGAGTACACTGGATGACCAACATTTACATTCTATTCATGTTCAGATTGGATGTTAGGTAACTGAAGCGTTGCTGTGAGCCAACTGAACTGTGCTTAAAAGCGTTCCATTCGTTTTAGCCGTCTATCCTTAAAGGTTACTAGGGCACGATCTTCTCTGGTGATGGTTTCACAAAAACACGTCTTCTTCTTCCCAGTATCCCGAATAAGCCTAATTAGGTGGTGGATGTTACTCAAAGCTGATTACTCCCCCATTTCTCTTGCTTTTGCCACCCACCATTGCTCTCGACAGTTGAAAAGACTCTTCGTAAACTCACGTTTAAGATGCTTTCGCTCTTTATTGTGGTCAAAAGCCATCTGAAGTTAGTCTTCTCGCATCACCTAGTTCGTATGTTGTGGAGACCCAATGAAGTTTGCTAACTTTAGGGTGTAGGTGGCTAACTGACTTTACCGCGGTTTCTACAATAGACTTAATATCATGCCAGGTTTCTTCAAGCTGAGCACGGCCACCACGTTCAGATAAACACCTACCGATCTTACTCCTAGATACGTAAAACACATCTTTATCTTCACTTCAGGTATATACAGGCTTCACTGCAGTGTTTCCTGCGACAAATATGGCGAAGACATATATCAACCTGTACTATCATTTGATCAGAGTCCAAACTGGTACTCCAAAAAGAGCCACAATTCTCCAATGATCCTCTCAAACCATGACTTACAGCAATATGATCTATCTCTGTTCATCATTGCTTTCATGTTGGTCGACGCCATATGAGACAAGGTCTCTCCTTATGCCTAAAATTAGTGCTCACCTGAAACAAATGATTGTCGGAACAAATTTAAACAGACGATCACCGTTGTCGCTTCGTTGGCATAGGATTCCGTAAATACATCTAAGATGTCTTGCTGATTGTCTCAGCTTTCCTACTTGAGCGTTAAAGCCACCTGCCATTATGACTACATCTGAACGTTTTGCTTTTCGCAGCAAAATCGACAGCTTCTCGTAGAATTCATCCTTCGCATCATCCAAATATTACTAATGAATATCGACTCGTCTCACGATCCTTCCAAATTCTTGTACATCCATTCAGTCGGAAAGCACATAGATGACTATTGACTAGTGTTCAATGGAAAAGTGCACTTTCTGCCCTACAGCTCAATGCTATTGTTTCACCGGCGAGTTCACGACAGCTAATCACTGTGTCTGCGGATACTCATAAGGTGGAAGTTGAAGATTTACTAATATGACCAGGTGAGGTCAATTCAATAACAATATTCAGGTTCTGTATACCTGTCTCAGAAATACAGAAAACATCCGTAGCTCAAGATTGCAAAGTTTTGGCGAGCGATGCCCGCTGTTCAATTCGACACACCGTCCAGACGTTGAAAGCTCCAACATGTAGTCAGAAGTGGAGTTTTAGGAGACCAGGGATGAGGTTTCGATGGCTTTGACCGTTGGCTATAGTCGTATATTAAGAGGTTAGGGAAGGCGTAAGAGACTTAATATTAGTATCGGATGAGGGTAGAGGGAACAGAGTTGAGGAGGATATGTTACGTTTGATTGCGTTTTGTGTACTTTTGGAAGTGTGCGGGCAGTTGACACTTCTCGGCTGCCCATACTGTGAGAGGACATTTCTACTAAGGTACTCGGAAGAGAAAAGAATCTGTGACTGCACAGCCTATGGGACATTTGCTTGAGGCCTGTCACAGCCTTCCGATGATTGTCAGAGTGATATTTGATTGTTCTAAAGCCGAATACTGAAGATCTATACCGTCGGTACCGGAAAAGTCAGACAGGGAGGAATGTGCTGTTTTCGGGGCCATCATTTTCTAATCTGTAGGGGAGGCAGCATCAGCTTAGAGCTGCTGGTCCTCAAAAATAAACACCTTACCACTGTCACACCTAGCCATCACTACGCCCTCGAACCTCATCATAGAGTAGTAATTCGCACTACAACGGTAACTACTTTTCGTCTTACTATCTAACAGACATTTCTGGAATACGTATTCCATAAAGTGTAGCTCGCTTAGTCATTGCGATATGCAAGTCCGACCAACACTCCAAGGTAGAAGCTAACAGTCAACCAGTCGTATTGTTGGCCGAACGGGATATGACAAAATTAAGGTTTCCCATGGAGAAACCTGCTGTGCCACGAGGATGTTGCCTTTCAGGTGAGAAACAGGGGTTAGACAAATCCGATCTTAAAACTAGCACGCTCCTCCCTACCCTATAGCGTACCGGTGTCGGCAACCTGGGTTCATATTCGGCTTAGAAAGCGACAAACGGAAATCTTAAACTACCAAAGAGGCTGTAAGTGACAAGGCTTAAGAAAGAGGTGCTATGGACTTTGCAGTCACACAGATCTCTTTCAGGTGCCTTAAGAGATAGTCTTTCACGGTATGGGGAACCGGAAAGTGTCAACCACCCTTACAACTCTGTCAGCATTCAAGTCCCATAAGATCATTTGTTTACGTTCAACGTCCTAGCCTATTCTTCCTTTACTTCTTTCGGCCGATAATGCTACATCATAGATATTTTTTCAGCTCGGCAGCTCTTGACAAGGATCCGAATTCACGAAAAAGCATCCATGGCCCACTGAAACTGCACGCGAAACAACATATTGGAGCTTTTAATATCTGCACCCTCCGCTAGCCTAAACTCTAGTAACTCAGTCAATGGATGCGTTGTTTGTGAGACACGTATACAGGACCTGTGTGCGGTTATTCACTTATCCTTATTCCATCAATATAATGAACCCGGGAAATCCACCCTTTGAATTTCTCCAGATTCGAGGGCCAGTCTTCGCTATCTTACAGGCGCTCAAGCAGAAAGTACACAGCCAGACTGGATCACAATCGACACTACTTGACTGTACGGCACAGTGAGGACTAAAAGGAACAGATAAACTCACCGTTGTCTCTTTTTAATTTCTACTTACGCACCCGTTGGCTGCAGTTCAGATGAAGTGAAGGGTAAGTCATAGCGAAAACTGTCTTGCCTGTGAGTGAAAGCTAAGCGTTGAGACGTGGTCGTTGTTACAGGTGATTTCAATGCACAAGTGGGCAGGCTAAGTAAGGTAAAAAGGCATCTAAGTGACTTTCGGAATCCTAGTTGAATGAACAGATACCTGTGATCGCCTACAACATCCGTGCTCAGATAACCACCTACTCCAGGTCAATACGAACTTCAGATATATAGAAACATTATCTGACGTGGCGTCCCCCAACCTCTGCTCAACGGTGGACGCGGATAAACTACACACATCGAGGGAGAGGGTCGGTGAGAGACTACCATTCCTCTTGAAGCACGTTTCGACAGCGACCACACGTTGACTCAAGCGCGTGCATTTCTGTGTATAAATAAGCATAGGAAAATCTTAGCGAAAAGACCACTACGAGTGCAGCTCGACAACAAGAGCAATAACGTTGCTTTTGATGAGAAATTGGTCAGTTATTGGAATAGAACAGCACTCATCCGAAGAAGCTTGGCGAAGTTTCGTATGCAGTAAAAACAGCGATGAAGACTGCAGCTGACTCTCAGAGTAGCTAAAAAGTGCCAGTGGAACTCAGTAGCTTCTTCTGCGTTAATAGAGGGACACAAAGGCATCCCTGCAGGCTCCAAGCACAATGAGGAGCAAGTGTAGCTGAAATCTAGACTGACAAAAATTCTACGTCATGACCGCAGGCGGTCGTGAAGGTTAGAGATGAAAAAGCGGTGACACGTAACAGTAGTCAGCTATCTAAACTCATCAAGGAAACTGGAACAAAAAGGTCAGCAGTTGGCGGGACCATAGGAGACAAGGCTGGGTTGGTGATTCTCTCCCAGAGGCGACGACTGGAACGACAGGTGGAACACTTCAATTAATCTGCAGCTAGTATTTCGTTGCCCACTATCCAGTCGAATGTTAAATGGAACATCCTGATAGAACTCCCGATACTTGCAGAAGTCGAGGAAGTGATAGATAATCTGAACCGATGAAGAGTATCACAACCAGACGGACCAGTACCCGATGTATTCAAGGAAGGTGGTTGAGGTTTATCGAAGAATTAAATGATTTATTTGAGTCAGATATGATCTCTGACTAGTTCTAATCATTGATTGTCCCAGTCTCCCAGAAAGATGAATACTTCTGCGGCAACTATAGAGGAATCACTCTGACGAACATGCTCAAGGTTCTAGATCCCACAGCCATTATGCGTCTGAGTGAAGCTCGGGAACAGCAAACCCGAGAAATTCAGTCAGGTTTTAGGCCTGGCCGTGGGTACATTGGTCAGATATTTATTCTCCACCAGGTTCTGGAACAAAAGGCACGCATACCAAAGCCCGAAGTTAGCTATATTTTTCGATTTGAAGGCATTTGACTTCGTCGATCGAGGTGTCCTATGGTAATGTCTTTCACTGGAAGTGGTATCGAACAAGTACATTACTCTGTTGAAGGCTTTGTACTCGAAAATCTATCAACGTTTAAACCGATGGTAAGTTGTGTACATCGGGTGGCGTCTGTCAAGGATGCCCACTCACTTCATCCGTATTTAACTTTATCACGGACGTACTTATAGAGGTCTTTCTCCTTTAGTTTGACTTCACAGGGATTGATAAAATTACTGGAGAATCCTTGGTAGGTTCAGAGTATGCAGATGGCAGTCTTTAAGTGAAGATGCTGACGGGATAGTCTTCTAGACACCGTCACCCACAAAGTCGAATTGTTCCTCCGGGACTTATCTTCAGTGGTGCCTTGTCTAACAATAGAGTGAAGTGGTCGAGTGCACTGAGCACTTCACCTACCTGAAGTCAGATTAGCCCTGATTGATGAATTCTCCGCATGGATACAAAAGACTTGACTGGCATTTGCTAGCCCACACTACGTCACACCACGATATCCGACTGTTTGTCAGGGGTCTAGTGAACTAAGCGGTCGTTCGTTCTGTATTACTGTATGGTTGTGAAACATGGTCACTACAGGTAGACGATATGAGGTTCCTGGTGTTTGACCACCGCTGCCTTCGTAACATAGGCCATGTCATGGTTTCACTATATCAGTAATGCAGAAGTTAAGCACAGTTTCGTCAAGAGAAAAGTAAATGGATGCGGTTGTGGACCTTCATCAGTTGAGTTGGCTGTCATATCACGCATACTTAGACACCGCCTGCCTAGTTGCGCAATGTGGTGGTCAACCAAGAACGTGGAATTACTGCATGAAGTCTATGACTGTTGGTTTAAGCCACGTAGGGAAATATAGACTAGCCGGTTAGGGTCCGCGTGACAACAGAAATCGAAGGTCGGATATTATAGGTGATATGGTAGAGCATCGACTTTTGGGACAGATACATCCACATATCATTTTCATCTTAGCCGTTATATTGGATTCCGTATTTTCGCATTTATCCTTTCTCTTTCGCTGTTTTGTTATTGACTCATCTTACTGCTTTGTTATCTGATGTGCTGGTACTTGGTGGCAACTTAGATCCTCACACAGTAATGTCCGGTCCTATGTTTATGACGGCTGATGGAATTTTACGAGAACTGGACCATAACGATCCATCTGTCACACGATGTAACTAATTTTTACCAACAGACTTATTTTTAAATATACTACAGTACAAAAATGTACGTTATCTGAAGTAACCAACCAGCGTCATTGAAGCGGTGAATGGTTCATTACTGGGATCCACTCCAGCAGATATTATTATGACCTACCCCAAACAGATATTATTTAAGACAGATGTTTCACCGCAATTCCGTTGATGAGAACTGAGTGAATTATCGTATAATGCTAACCAGTGACATTCTTTGAAATGAATATCCCGAAGTCATAGTGAAGTTCGAGATCAGTGGGCTCAACCAAGTCGGGTATGAAGAAAAATACCTACAGATTGTATTGGATGATGGTTGCGCTATATCACTAATTAACAGAAGTAACGAAACTTGGATCGCTGGATTTCAACCCAGTGGCTGAATATTAACGTGATCACTGCAACCTGGTAGTAGTGGGTCCGACTCTTCACGTGATCGTTTGTGCACTTTCAAGGGGTCATATAATAAGACCAGTCACTGAACGCCCATGTTTTCGATGGGTGCCTAGCTCATATTAGACTGCGAATACAACTGTGACATCGGTGTCAGGGAGAAAGAATGGACTAATAATTACAAAAAATTCGAAAAGGTGTAGTAACTTTGTTTTCCTTGCATTCAAGGGAGGTGCAATATCTGAGAATGCGCATGTAGACCACAAAACAGCCCAAGCTCAGGTCAGTCATATTTACATCATAATTTACAACAATAAACTGATCTTACTGCTCACATCAGTAGGTACATAGAAAGAGGGTAGGTAATTACCAAATCTAAAGATAACCCCGATAATTTAGACTTCAACTGGAACCGTATTTATACCGGCCCATGGGGCCGTCTACTGTGTGTGAGATAGGTTAACTCTAGTGTTTTTAGACTAGACATGCAACGAAATTACTAGAACTAATTTGCTTACGCAAGCAACCAGTATGAAGACTTTTACTTGGGTTTCGGTAGTATTCTGACTTTAGTAATATCTCAGTCACTAGATTCCATATTTTATTTACCAACGAATTTCTACTTAGCTGATTTAGATATGGATTCATCCACATATTACTCAATATGACTAGTACGTTAACTCTTTAACCCTAGACTAATAAACTTGCACCAATTTGAAGCTGAGTCGTTATATACTCAAAACCACTAGCACACCTTTACTCTAGGCAACAAGCCATACCTATTGTATGACTAGTGACGAGACCTGGCCGCCCGAACCTAGGTAAGTAGGGGGGTTTAATCCGGTAACTTATTGGTCTAGTCAACTGCCTAAACCATTAGGCTAAAACTCTACATTTGGAGATATAATCAGTGGGGTCTATGTATTTTGGATTTTTTCTAGCCCATAATGTCTCCTGTTAATGCAAGACAGCTTCAAAGACTTCCACCCTATTCACAGGATGTCAACGTTGAGATGATGCCACTTGAAAAACAGGTGAATCATACGCTAATTATGAAGCACGCTATACATAATTCTAAAAATAACTTAAACACGTTTAAGACTTCATAGTTGTAGAAACGAATTACAATTGATGAAAGTACAAGCATTTGTGGACTTACTTTGAGGCCTTGCCATGGAAGGTGCCCTCTGAGAAAATACATGAAAACATATCCAAGAGATTCAATATCATCCCGTCTAGATTGTTCGATACCAGCATGAGCATTTATGCTAGCATAACGAGCTGTTCCTGTTAAGTTTTTATCATCCCTGTAAGGTATATGGCACTTCGTTCTATGGTCTCTGCAGAAGCGTCAGTAGTTAACCCATCCTTACCTGAACCTTTTAGCCAATCCAAAATCAACAATAAAAACTCTGTTGCAATGAGGACCAATTCCCATCAAGAAGTTGTCTGGCTTAATATCCCTGTGAATTAGACCCCTGTAATGGACGTGTTCGATGCGCCACAGCATCTGCTCAGCTAACGTCAATACTGTCTTCATGGAGAATCTACGTCCACAAAACGTAAATAAGTCCTCCAGACTTGGACCAAGTAAGTCCATAACCATAGCCTTGTAACGATTGCTGACTCCATCCGGTCCGAACCAATAGACTCTTGGTATCCCCACAGACGTCTACGAAAATAACTATGAATCAAAGGATCATGCCTGCAAAACACGGTAAACTCGGCTTTCATATAGCAGTTGAGGGTGTCGAGCTGTTACAGGCTCTAGTTTGATTGCAACCTCATCACCAGTCAGCATGTTTTGCCCAAGATATATATCTCCAAACGAACCACCACCGATTTTGCGCACAAGTCTCCATTTGCCGCCGATCAGTGCATTGGCACTCAAAGATACTTTCCTCGACTCCATTTGCAAAACCGTCTACCTTCCACAGACCGTCCCGTCACCTAAGCTTTGACGCGCAACCTGTCTGTTCAGTTAAACAAGGGTGTACTATCCGACACATGGTGTGATTATAGTGGACTGTTATAAAGAACAACTGTTCATGTCTTCTCTCTTAGTCTTTAGATTTTTTTGAAGAGGAGTACACAGAAAAGTGTATATTTCTTTGGCGGTGGCAGTCGACCCAGTTAGTATGAGAATCTGTAATATGGACACAGGATTCATTTTAGTTTGCGAAAGGGCTTCAAGGCACGAAATTGTTTGTTCGAAGATTTTGGCTTTGACGTTTTATGTTCATTATTTTATGGGAGCTACGAACTTGCTAGTAAGATGAATGAATCTCTTGCTACTACAATCTGATTACATATTTGAAAGTGAATATTAAAGCACTGACCCAATTTTAGTGCGAATGACCAGGTATACGGGTAATAATGGTTTCGAGGAAAGAAGAGGAAAGAGGACTATAGAGAATAATAATGATACCAATAATACTAAGCAAGAAGTACGGCAAACAACTTAGGTGCTAAGGTTGGGCAGCAGAGATAGATAAACGTGTTTTTATTTCTCCCAGCTTATTTTTCTGATACTCCGTATATGCTTTCATGTCTATGCAGGGCTCGCTCAAAGGAGCCAAATGAAAAGACTGTTTCTGCTTCTTTGGTCTTATCTTCCCTGGAAGCGCTTACTCCATGAGATAAGACATTAGATCTAATTGTCATCTTATCCCCGTTGGAGCAGTATATGAGTAGGGTTCCATGATGCTTCCAGTCTTAGGTCAATAATATGGCCCTGTTAGGTGGCCGACTTGATGTACGATTCTTAATCTTTCTTTAAGTCACCTATTTCCTTCGTCAGTTAAATTTGTAAGGGGAAAGTTGTCCCATGTACTGTTAGTATATTTTACCTGTTTGTTCGACAACTGATTTTGCAACTCTCCTCTCCAACTTCCTAAGAATCCTTGTGTTTTTCTCTGACAGAGGGTACCGTCACGTTAAGCACCTCTGAGTATGGCTCAATGAAGATTTCGAAAACCTTGAGGCATAACTTACTTGTAGGGGCCCCATTTTGACTTCTTGGAAAGTACTTAACGGCGTTCTCCTCTACTATCATTCTGGATCCAGTACATACATTATTAAAGGTTCAGGTCTCACTCTATCAATCACCACTAATGAAATTTGTGGGTCACCTGGTAGTTGCCAGTTTCCTTCGTAGTACATTTGCAGAAGTTTTGTTTCCCCTCATGAAGGACTTGATCCTATTTGTTCAACTGAGTAGCTGAAACCGTTAACCACTGAATGGGGGAATCCTAAATTACCCTGGATTGATTTCATTACGGTCTTTGAAGCTTCTTATGCTAGCCTCACATACAACCTTTTCAGCAGATAGCAAACAACCATTTCGAGACTTCATTTGCTCTGAATTTTAAAAAATGGACGCGACCAAACGAACTCCACCTACGAATGCTCGTGAAAATTACAACCTATGCAACAGGTTTACATATATATATATATATATATATATATATATATATATATATATATACTCTCCCTTGGTCACAGCACACCACCATAAAACTGGAATGATGCTACAGACCCTCCTAGTTGTGAAAGGAGATCTGAACAATACCCATCAAGGCATATCATATGCCTTCTAATGTGCTTAGAATTCCAGAAAAAGCTATAAATAAATTTGACAGATATGGCGTGAAAAGTAGCACTCTGATGTCCAGCTCATATAGCCCCTTCTCAACAGTTTTCGCTGTTCGGTAATTCACTCAGTAACAGACAATGAGGTCTATTACGGAACGGTAAACCATAGATGTTTGTCACATAGATTCTGACGTTGTATTGCACCTAGAGTTACAAATGCATATGGAAACTTTTGGGGCCACTAGCAGCGTATCTGCATGTGTCGAAGCGCTTCAAGTGCATAAAGACGAGGAGAAAATATTAACTCTAAACCCTGCCCATGGAAGTGAATGAAGGTCGAGCTACCTCAACACAGCCTCAGATCCATGACATCTCCTCCACATTATTAAACCACTAAGCACCACGAGACTTTTTGCGGTTTATTTTGCTGACCGTATGAAACCGACGAGGCGTAGTGGAGGACGGCGATTTACACATACGCTTACTGGACATCACTACTTAGCTAAGTCAGTCCAAAAATAACGGATGTACAGAAATGCAGCTAAGTGGATGACCGCTGGCAGTAATTCAGCGAAAGGAAACACCAAAAGCACTCACTGAATATCCTCACACTCAAACTTTTTACCACACGGTCACAGAGTTGTGGTGAGTCATGAAGTCGCCTTCAAAACGGTTCAGAAGGTGGTCACTGAGATGATTGACGTCAAAGAAACAAATGTGGAGGTTTAACCTTTTTCTATTTACGGTATCGTTAGCCGATAGGAAACCCAATTGTAAGTTGGAAGTTTTTAGGGTGAGGTGTGCAGGATAAGTCTCTTGTCCTTCTCGACAATTTGGAACACTTGGGAAAAATAGAAAAAGGGTATGAAAACCATTACTGAACTTACAACCGCGAAGTTTTCCCTTTCGTGTAGTTACCAAGTCTTAGAACCGACTTCCAAAGAAGTGGTCTTCACTCCATAAATCGGAATCCCCTGAGGGAGGATTAGACGAGCAGAGATTCACTGGACAAGTACTGGGGTGACCCTCGAATCCAACCGTTCAGGAAAAGGTATGGTTTCTGGTTGTTTTCTATAACGGAACGTTCGATTGAGATTTGGTTGATATAAACGCCCATAATAGTGAAGCTTCAAAGGACATAAACAACCTTTGCACATACTATTGGGGCATCGTCAAGTTCATGCGCTAATCTCATACAGCCTACGGCCATGTATCGTAAAACGCTTGAAGCTTGTCCTACCGAAGTTTAGACCAGTCTTAAGTTCGATTACTGTCCAGGAGTTGGCTCTTTGACCTTCCAAATATGGTGACTGGGTGCTGCCGTTCTGTGAGTGATGACCATAGCCTTTGAAAACCTGCCATTCCTTTTTATCCGATCAACTGGATGACCCCGAACCCATTGTTTGCACCAGCCAATTGAATTAAATAAAGTATGAATGGTTTGCCGTCATCTCAGTAAACCAAGGTTGCCACGGTTGAAGGTGAGGCATATTGGCTTGAAGCTGAATTATGCAGTCTGTAGACGGGCCATTGTTGCGGTGGACGACAGTTAAATTCCGCCACTGTCTTAGACCAGTTACGAGGCCCTGTTTTAATTCATGCACATGAATATATCTCATGGAACCACTGAACTTTGTGTGTAGCTGGAGGAGGCGAAATGACATGTTTCATTCGTGACAAAGCCCTAAGAGTAAACATTAGATTTTTGAATGCCCCAGGTAAATAGGCATTGACCTTCCTATCACATGAATTTTCTCCCCATACTCGAAAGCTTGTTATTTGAAATTATGATGTATCAGTCTTCGTGTATTTTAGAAGTCACAACTTACACTGCGTGGATATATATAGGGATGTTCACTGTGAGTTTTTGGAGTGTAGAAGTGCCCTTTAACGACTGAGTATAAGATTTCCAAGAGAAGTAACAGCGGACTAATAAAGTCACAATTTTCAAAATACACCGCCACCAATGAGTTGGTGGTGAGAGTCAAGTGATGTGTGAATATCGACTAAAACATTCATCGTTGCATTGACCACCAAGAGAGTGTGTGATATTTCCTCCCTGATACTGATACAAAGGCGGTGCAATTTAATTCCCAGCAATGAACCCACAGATTCTTGAAATAACCTGTGTAACGGGAAGGCACTTTTTGTGTACGGGACTTCTGCATGATGGCAATCCATATTTGTGTTTCTCTTCTGCAAACGAACCAATTCCGTCAATTTTTTCACTCTAAGAGCTTGATGTCTTCCGTTTGTTGATGATCAAAAGCGAAATCCCCTGAAACTTGGATCAACTTCTTTAAACGATCCATCATTCTAGAGCTATTGCCATTCTTTATTTATCTAATGAGGTTCACGATGGTCCTACTTCTCTCGCTTATTGTTTCGTGTTAATAAAAAGGTCTATTGGAATCGACTTGAGTTTCTGAGCAGAGGGATTTTCTGCTTCCTTTGTGTAGAATCTCACAAGACGCTGAAGGGACATTTCAAAACCATTTTATTGACCTGTTTCTGTGAAGCAACACCATTCCTAAGGTGCACCATTATCTCAGCTACAACAAACTCAACTCGTATTTTGTGACGGTTGATGCCATGTTGGATTTCAGTGCCCCATTCTCCAGATGATGAAATAACATGCATTACGCTAGTCTCCATCATGATTTGAGTGCTTTAACTTCAGCCGGTAGGTGGTCCTTGACTCCTGGAGTTTTGATCACGTATTGTGTTGTCTGCTCGAATTCTGGGTAGGGCTGAGGATTTAAGTTGTGACGTTTTTCTTCGAATAATTAGTTAATTTATTTGGAGTACTACTAAACTCCCTTACAACAACCTCTGGGACGCCTTCACTGTGAAGAATATGATTCTGAAGTCACTTAGGTCTTTTATCTCATAAACGTAAAATAACCAACGATCGACGAAGTAATAGGACAACAAACGCTCTTCATATTTACATGCTACCTCTCGAGGTGGCGAAACTTCATTGCATTTTAAGACAAAGATCATCAGTCAGTGCAACAAGCAGGGAGTTTAATACAGTTACAGCCAAATTATATTGACTGATTAAAATCAAGAGGCAGTAGTGAAAAAACTTACTGTCCGAGACCGAACTAGGCAAAACTATCAGGAATTTTATCTGGGTTGAAATTTCATATTCAGCTTATTCAGAACTGAAGGGAAACTGTTATTTACCGCAAAAAATAACTATCGGGTCACTCAAATACGCCAAAATTAAAGGCCACTTAGATGTTTAGTACACACTCCACGTCGGTGGAGCTGAAACTGTCTTCAGTCTTTGAATTCAGTGGCCAAAGAAGCTGATTTTAGAATTATGGGTACGAAATACGCGATTACATCACGTATGCACTAAGTGAAAACAAAATTGACCGCCCAACAACACTTGATCACTCACAAGAAGAATGTCGAAACCCCCTCAGGTTCAGTAGAGGGCAGCACTCAAGAAACCGAATTGTTCCTTACATATATATTTCAAGGTAAACGAACTAGCTGTTCACATACACCTAAAGGTAATGTGGCGAATGATCTGAGTAATGAAAGATCAAAGTTGAATACCTACTTTTCGCTTCACCTAGCATCTAAATGTCCAATTAGAGCTCTCTGCCTTCCAAAGCCTGTAAGGATTACCGTAAAAATCTGCATTTCCAGCACACCGCCCATCATATTCAATTAAACCAGGTTGAGTGATCTGTTCGACCGGCTGCTTTGTGCAGTACCAATCCTCAAGGGTGTTGCTTGGCAATTATATCTAATTCTGCCATGGTCAAGTCACAAAACTGTATATTGTATTTCAATTTCTGTCCCTCTTCTACCCCAGAGACCTTGAACCATGTTCCTCGGCTAGAAAACGTGGGTTCTGTCAGCAAATACCCCACGGAATTCTTGCTGGTCGTACGAGTTTTCAAAAATCCTGACACGCTGTCCCAGCGTAGCTACGTGATGTGTAGGCTTAGATCCACGAAAACTTCCGTACCAGAAGGTGGGGCTGCTGGTTAACTGTCGATGCTGCATACCAGTTCTTCATCGCGAATACCAAAGGTTCCTCTCGTTACTGGCCATTCATGCACGACGGCATTTGACGCTCTGAATGCAGTTCAGACCATTTGTTTTCGAGACCCAGCTCATACGGCATACATTGAGGTACCAGACGATTTTCTTATCCACTTTCACCAACGAACCCGCAAATATCCAACGTATCCATTGTGTACGCCTGAGGAAACAGATAACTAGTGATCGGATATCTCTCCACAGGGCTTGAAATGTGGATAATGTGATTAGGAGACGTAGATTATCGGAAAAATGTGATGTATTAGCGCTATACATTTCGAACAATCTGATCACACATTTACTTGTTAAGGCATTATATATGAAAACTGGAAGTAGGGGAAGGACAAATATGACATAAAGGAATCCAATAGTAAGAAAGATAATGAAAGGAATAAAAGATAAGACTTGAAGACAATCTCGGTAATACGATAAAATAAGCATTACCAAGGTAGGCTTAATGTAAGGACAAGCTGTGTCTGTGTCGGAAGACCATGCAACATCTCCAACTGTCTTTGTTTTCAAGAACATAAAAGCAAAATCATAAGGATTTTAAAGAAGACATGTCAGAAAAGATAGCCCGTTGAAATAGCTCTATGCAGATTTTAAAATGATACACAAAGACTTTGGCACACGCATAAAGCAAGAACAAACGAAGATAGTACGTGAGTCAGTGTATTGCCAAACACATAACTTCCTGACTGGGTGAAGGTTTGTTAAAACCTACAAGAAGCCCTAGTTTTTTGAGCCTAGTCTATAGTGGTCACAGAGCGGGTAATACGGAAGCGCTCAAAGGAAAATGAGGCATCCCACCGAACCTTTACTGTGGGGTTCAAACTTGTCTGGCCAATAGTTCCTCTGGC
This sequence comes from Heterobilharzia americana, assembly GCA_944470555.2. Classification (NCBI taxonomy): domain Eukaryota; kingdom Metazoa; phylum Platyhelminthes; class Trematoda; order Strigeidida; family Schistosomatidae; genus Heterobilharzia; species Heterobilharzia americana. The sequence goes on from OX104134.1 coordinate 42,588,736, forward strand.
TTTTTCGTCGACCTGCTTTCACAATTGGCGTCATATGACCTAACTTCCGAATAGCGAGGACTTCTTGACTCATGGGACCCTTAAGCAAGCTCATTTAATATTGGTTCAAGGCTGTGGTTCCTTCAAGCATAATAGCAACACACATTTTATTAGGTCTCGAGGACGCATCCTTGGCGAGCTTTGGCAGCCTGCGCGGTACCAGCCCTACGTTTGGGTCAACTATCGACAGCCCTATTTAGCTACTGGGATATTCGCGAGCCTCTATACGGCCGTTCAGTGCCGAAAAATCCTGCAAACGCTGAGTGGCTTGGAGTCGCACGGCTTTGCTGCTGCTACCAGACGCCCCACTGGCCATACTAATTAAGAGGCTCATTTTGACTTTTTGAAAAAAATGCAGTATAGTAGGACAGACTTTTCGGATCAGCAGCAAACATGTTTGCACACCTAACTTGACCCTGTTGTCGATCGGTTTCCAGTGTCTTCGTGCACGTTTTTCTTGTTCACATAAACAGTCTGTGTATGTGTTTGTTACCACCCCCTTCGTGTACAGCGTATTGGTGTCCTTTTAACCCAAGTAGTTTTCTGGTAGGGCTGCTTATTACCTCCAGTTACTTGGGTCATCTTGTAGTAGATTGTGGAAAAGACTGGATAGTGGTGTACTCAGCTTTATGCAGTAAAAAAATCCAGTGGTTTTTTCGTCCTGCCGAATGCAACCAGGCTGCCAATTTCTTTGTTCTAGTGTCTTATGAAGTGCTTTGAAGCTCGGTTTCGAAGTTCCAACGACGCTCAGTGGAAGGTTTTACAGGCAGACAGGGAACCGATGACAACTTGATCACTCTTGCTCAAAGGGAGGGATTGTCGGGTTACCTTTCGAACATTCTTCACTCTTCAAGATGCAGTCTAGCCAAGATGGAGCTCAGGTTTGACTTAACGAGGCTGAGAATTCGGTCTTTAGTGGAGTTGTCACTTGCGCTGAACGTATGATTTACAAAGTCGACCTTGAGGAGCTTGAAATCTATTAGAAGTAAAATTGGTGTCCCCCTGTTTGAGGGAGTACGTGGTCGCCTCTGACATTCAGTGTTAAGGAGTGAGACAATATCTTCCGGATTCCTCAGAGAGGCCCAGGAATCTCTGGAAAGCCTTCACGGCGAATCACAACATGTCGAACTTTCCGGAAACCCCGTGATCGTACGCGTGAGACCCAGCCTGGTTGAAGGTCTCTTTAAAAAGTGCAGAACTTTCCAAGACCATTAAAAGTATATAAGCCGTTAGCTTTTGTACATTATTGGCTGAACAATAAACCTTCATTGTCTTTGCTGCTTCTTTATTGCTTTCGGGAAACTGAGCGGTCATCAAAGGTGAGGTCTATGGTGGTTATTCAAGAGTTCCTTCCTATACGGTTATATGTGTGTACATAACACACACACATATATATATAGTTTGGTTGTCGTAGTAAAAGTCTGCGAATAGATTACTTTCAATTATCCCCACCAAGTGATCGGCAGCGTGAAACGGTTTCATAGAGCCCCAGGTGGGCTGATCGAAATAGTTAAATTCATGGTTAGCCATAACAGAAGAACTAATGTAAAGTGATACTTCGCTCTTCTCACCATATTTCCTTTGGTTGCAGAACAACTTGGTGTTATCAGCAATCAGCTCAAGACCCGAAATTTCAGGACAAGCCCAAGTCCCAGCAACCCCTATAGGATGGTCCTCAATATTCTTACTTAGTCCTCGCAGTTAATCCAGTCTAGCCAGGATTTGTGTAGATCCCTTTTGTGCCCTTTTCTTCGAATGTATTGGCTGAGTACCCACTGTTGTTCAAATTCATGGCTGAATCCACAGGTATAGGGGATGGGAACTTGCCTAAATGTGGTTTACCAGTGAGCGGTCCCCCTCTGGGTAATACATGCAATGTCCAGATACAGACCCTGGTTTCCTTGTTGATGTGAAAACGATACTTCCAGCTGTTGAACTCGTAAACGTTTGCACACCCATTCTCCTGGGAGGTTTCGTTATGCGCTGATATCCTCTAATAAAAGAATTGTTGGGATCTGAAATTACCTCCTATAAAGACAAATGCAATTTTCATATTAAATTATTCATACCTGTAAAAACTGTGCGCCCGCGTATTCATTAATGCATATTATTATTATCTCTTCTTTTTTTGCTCCCCTACAGTCTACCGAAGGTTCAAGTAGCTTCAGGTTTCCTGTTGCTGTCGCAGCCTTTCGCTTTGCTGCCTGTTAGAATGCATGCGGATTCCGGGCAGCTAAGTATGTTTGCTTAACGCAACTCCCTTCACTTTGGGTGGTGCAAACTGAGAGGATGGGAAGGCCATTTTCGTAAGACTTGGTCTAGGGTCTTAATCAGTGTTTTGTATTCATGAGACGTTCCGTATTGTAAGTCCAGCGGAGTTAATGGACTTCCAACGGAATTATCACTCATGTCAATCACAATGGATATCCTCGATACCTCGGCCTTAAGGTGTTTCCCATATTATCAAAGTCCTTCTTCTTAAGTTGACCTGACAAGCACTGCTGAGGGCAGTTTCTATCGTCATTCTTCCAAGACATTGGGCAACCGTTATTATCCTCGTATTCCCTTCTTCTTCGGCGCTTGGGATACTAACGGCACGTCCTAAACGTCATATGCGCTTGAGAAAGTTGACCCCGAAATTGGAGATTTCCCTCATTTGTTGGATAAAAACCAAGCGGATGCTGATTTACAGTTACCGGTCGAATATGGTTCACCCTTCGCTTACCATGAATTTTTCTCATGGAACCCCGTCGTTCTTAGATTGAAAGTTACATTGGAGAACGAGACTATCAGACAGGTTCACAATACCCACATAGTTATCTCCTGTCATAATATATTATTCCAACTAGCTATGCCTGTATACACGCGTTAGGCTCCTCGGGTGCAGGCAACTAATTCACTTGCTTGACAAGCTTATGAACGACTCGCGTGTCATCGACCGGCTCCACTTCGCCGCAGCCTCAGCCTTGACCTCCGCTCAATAAACAATACCATGTTACGGCTCGTTCACAGAGATTTCCACCCTCTGAAACCCAATGGATTTGGCTGGACTTGAAAATTGTTTTTTGCTGCCTACGAGGGACGTCCATGCTCTACCGCGGTGTTGTTGCTCAGCGTAACTGTCGCTTTTTCTTTCTAACCGGATAAAGATAAGATCTTGCCGAAGGACCGCAAGACCCGACGTTGTCGCACTCCCAAAGTGGGAGATTTCTCCAGCTAAACTAGCTACTTGCTCTTATCGGATGACTGGAGCAATCTTTCCGCCTGGAGATTTCCAAACCTCAAGTTCCTTACTGCTAAGCACTGCTTTCCAGTTTTCCCGCTTTTGATCACCTATCTTCCAGTCTGCCATCGGTTTTCTTCTGCTATATGTCTTGAAGTTATTAATGTCCCATAGAACATTGATTCAAACAGGAAAACAAAAATACCATCGACAGTCAGGCTTACTAGGTTGATTATACTCGGGTCGTATCCGGTCTGTACCCGCTCCGTGGCACCAGCCCCTTTATCTACAGCTCAGCCCGAACGGGTTGACAACAGCTCTCTTTTTCAAATCGGCGTCTTAGTAACCGTTTTTATCCGGACTCACCGTGAATAAATCCGTGTAACTAATACTCTGGGAGACTGAAAAAGGTTATCGCCTCAGTTTTACTAAGTTATACCGAGCTTAATACCCCTCTGAGGCTTATTTCTCGACCACAATTAAAATAAAGGAGAAGATGGTGTAGATTTTTCAAGATTGAAGCTCGGAAATAATACCCTTCTTGAAAGTCAGAACTTTTATATGGTCATTTCACAGTAAACGTTGAGACGTTAAGTCACAGTATCACTCCGGTTCCTTTAGAAAGGCCGGAATTCAACTGGCTAGCCTGCCTTCCGCATTCTGTAGTGGTGTATGTCTTAAGAAAAAATGTTTAACAAGCCTGCTGTACTCTTCCAATCAGTCCGTCTCGTATGGCACAATTTAGGCTATATATAAATTTAGCAGTCATAAACAGCTTTGATTCCGGTTTGGATCCATGATTTCATTGCCATAGTAGGAGTGAGCTCCCATAAAGAAAGGCTGGACGGAATGCAAAAAGTAAGTTGCTAAAGATCCGTGGACCAGGTGAGATATAACGTGTCCCAAATATTTCAGAACCAAATATTACGCTGTTAATTTTGATCCATCCTGTCCCTACTTCATCTGAAAATGGCTCCTTTCGTGACCACTAACAGTTTTACTTACTGTTTCTCGCTTTTAGTATATTGTAAAATGACCTTTGCAGATGTATGAGAAGTTCAATTTAATAAAGCAAGTCCGTTCCGATCGGCTAAACATGCTGTCGTTTTTATCCTGGCATTACCCGAAAGATGGATCAGCGTTCAGTATCTGAGGGTTGTTTTATGTCAAATTCTTCCCTACTGTAGCGAAACCTTTTATTGTATTCTCTACAGTGGCACTGGCGTTTCTGATAGTGGGTTGATGCATTCTTTTCTGCACAGCGTTTTTGAGTCTCACCAGGTTCACCAATATTGAAAGTATTTACTATGTTTGCTTAAGGTTTACCCTGTTTTTCAACCAAGTTTTCATCGACTTCTTCTGTGGGGGTAATATAAGAACGATTCTAGGTTCAAAAATGATCACTTAATCAGCTAGCATTAGGTTTTTGTGGATTATATTGTCTCTGCTGTAAGCCCTTCAAAATTTAACCTTGGATATTCCCTTTGAAAAATATTTTATTTCCGCTTAAATTTGACCGAAAGACGGGAATCCATTACCGTAGCATGTTAAGATCGCAACACTGAAAAGCACATAGATGGTGGAAGATGCAAAATCACGCTCCTACCTTTCATGAAAATTTACTGTTCATACTGTCAACAGGTTACAGATAAGATGGAACATAACGCCAATTTTAATGAACGAAATGTTCACCGTGTTTGTCCGACAGCTTGTTGGACAATTCTAATCAAAAATGTCTTGCCTGATAGCACTAAAGATGCAGCCTTTTGTCCTGTTGTTGGATCATGGTTAGTTGGAAGTTTCATACCTGCCCAATAATGTTTTACTTGCTCCCTCTTGTAGTGGCCAAAACTGTGCGTATAATGTTCTGGTAGCGACAGGCTCTGCCAGCCTTCCATTATGAGGTAAATTATTCTTATATTCAACGTTCAGATGGAGTCAGACATAAGCATGATAATAAATGCTATGAGTTTCTCTAAATCCGTTCTAGTTATGATGTCGAGCTTTGAAATGTTTGCTACGTCGTGCGTTGTTCATCTGCAATCTGGAGGCAATAACACGGTGTTTTTCACCGGAAAACAGCTGTCAGCCATATCATAACAGCGAACACGATTCACTTAATCGACCAGGAGCAAGAACTGCTAAGAACAACGACGCAATTATCTTCTCTACTCGGAAATACTTCTTGCTGTTGATTCGTAGTCGACTGGACCCTTCAACTGCTATAGCTTACGGCTGTCTTCGGGAACCATTCTTTGTCTTCACATAGGCACTTGGAGTATCTGGTCAAAGTCACCCATAAAGTGAAAGAAACCGAGTACCAAGTCCCTGTAGGTAAGCTACCTTACGCCTTATTCTCCCCTCCATTTACATTAGATGTACATCAAATCATTTAACTACGACAGTATAAAATACCAGATATCAAGCCCTCAATTGTATAACGAGGTCTATAGGTGGACAGAATCCAGTCTGTGCAGAAAAGATGGGCGCAACAACACGATCACCGTCTAAGATCCCCATGGCACCGTCACATCAGGTACAGCATTCGTCGAAACTGGCGAACCCCTATAGTCGGGGAGGCAGTAGCACATGCCCAGTCAAACCGTTGGTGGAAAATAAAGTATGGGAGAAAAGCACAATGTTGACATCCTCTGACAGAAAGCAAACCACCCAGTCGTCAACAAAGAGCAAACCTCTGACAACTGTAGTGTTTTGTAAAGAATCGGTGTTAGAGGCCCAAACAGCCTTTACGTGCAACATCTGTCTTAGATGGGTACGCTGTAACTGTGATAATGGTTCACCAGGGCAGTACTATAGCTTCATGAAGAAGCACCCATGCAAATGAATGTGGCATATATGCCCACAGTGTCGGAAATCACCTGCTATCACCACTGCCAAAAGGAGAACCTGGTTCAGTCAAAAATGTTACAAAGAACGAGCTCTAACAATCTTCCCCCAGAATGCGGTCAGGCTCGACAGGTATGCAAAAATGCCACAACCAGAGACAGGAAGGAATCGGCTCTAACTCCAGGTGAGACTCCAAAAAGGTCCCCACTTGTATCACCACCACCTAGACGATCCAACTGGACTGAACGACCTGTGGAAATAGGTTTCTCTGAAAATGGATGGACGGAAGTGAATAGGGTAAGGGGCAGACCGGAAGGAATGACTACCAAGCCCGATATTCCGCACTTGCAGGACAAGAGAACGGATTCCACCACTCTGTTCAAAATCGCTACACCAACAGACTCACTCTTAGAAAAAAGGGAACAGTCTGACAAGCAAAAGTGGGATGACTGCTGGAGAAAATTAGGAATAGAAACCACCGCGGCCAACTTATGCCGGCTCTCCAGAGGAAGTAGAGCACCTCAAGGCAGGCCACCACCACTCAGGGTATGGGCAATGATGGCGAAACAGTCGAGGGACATGCTGCCGCCGTCGCACCGACCAGACATTGCAGGCTCTTGCTGCATAAGGATGAAACTAGGCAAACCTTGGGTCACCAGACAGGCAAAGAGAAGGTCCTCGCTTGGTGATCTGCACAAAGCTGCAACCATGATGGCACACAGAATACCCAAAGTGGCAGGTGGATCCACAGAGTGTGATAATTGACTCCACGATGCCGAGCAGTGGAGGTGGTTGGCAGCAAAAATGGGACTTGGAAACTTACCGGCCAGCAGCGTAAGCAGGTTGCCAAGGCCAACTCACTTGCAGAGCATCTCCTCACCAAAATTGCCAGCTGTACGCATTGACTCCAAAGCATCACTGACAGAAGCTCTCACAGCATGGCACAGTAAAACAGACCACATAGGAGGTGCTATACGATGCTCCGACAGTAAACCATGAGCTGCCAGACTAGCAGATAGGAGTCAACCTCCGAAAACACCACAAGCAGTGCTGGTCAGAAAAGAGCTAGCTAGTGAGCTACCTGCATGCACAATAAACAATACCGCCACACCAGCAGCAGGATGCCGGGAAGAGCCAAAAACGGAGATCTACCAGTCTAGTGGGGACTGATGGGTAGAATCCGATGCAATGACACATCAGCCTCCAAGCAAGTCCCCATATCTCACTAAACCGAGACCATAGCTCCTTGACATGGCTTGATGGCGATTTAAGAGGTCTTAGGAGTAAACTACTGGAGCTAAAAACGATGTGCCATACTCTACTAGCAGATGTAATTCTCATCACGGAGACATGTCTGTCATCAGACATCGTGGATGAGGAAGTATCTTTGGCTAACACGACCCTGTCCCGAAAGGTCAGGCAGTTCAAAGAGGGAGGAGGAACCGTCATGTATACTAACACTCGTCTAAAAGTCAAGGAAGGGACCATTGGTGTGTTCAGCTCACTACCAAGCTCCTTATGGTGCCATTTTACCAGAAACCGAACAAAATACCTATTAGGAGTGGTATATAGGCCTCCCCTTTGGACGTCAGAATATCAGACACAACTGCTTAGTGTCGTTTCAACCACTTCGGCAGCCTATGACCATGTAGTCCTGGATGGAGACTTCAGCGCACCGGTACTCAACCCGGGATGTGAAGTAATATGTGGGCATGAACCTTTTGACCATAAACATCGAAATACGCTTATGGCAGGGGGGCTGGTAGAAAAGGTTGAGAAGACCACCAGATGGGAACCAGATGGAGAAGGATTACGACTCGACTACGTTCTAACAGGCGATTATCTTTTGGTGAACTATACTTGTGCTGAACCTCCCCAGATGAGGGTGACCACGCATTAGTGAGATTCTTTCTGATAACCAAGGAGACAATGCCAGTGGTTGAGCCAGAGGCGTCCCGCTGTTACCGAAAAGCAGACTACCACCTCATGAACAACGACCTCCTGGAGGCTGCGTGGCCACAAAAATGGCACTCACTATCGATAGGCGAACACTGGATACATATCAAAGATTTTATCTGGAGCGCAGCAGAAAAGAGTGTTCCAAAATTAACCAGACAGCCACCTCTCAAACGGTCTTGGGTAGCTCGCGCAATCCAAGGGTAGATGCGGAGGAAAAAGAAGGCATGCAATCAGTGGCGTACATCAAGCAAAGAGTCGGGCCTTCATAGCTACAGGAGGTTGTGCAACTTGTGTAACATAAGGATTCGTAATGACAAATATACATACCAGAGCAACCTGGCTCAACAGTTAAGTTGCAATCCGAAAAGTCAGTATCGGTTTATGTCACGACGGAAGCCGACGAACAAGGGCTTAGACGTGATCACAGAGCCGGCCGAAGAACCTTTGAGCAACAGTGAGATAGCGGAACTGTTGAGCAGTCGATTTGACGAGCAACTCAACCCAGGAATACACCCGCCATCAAAATTCATCAGTGTAACGAAGTCACAGGACAGCGATACAAAGCTGATCAACGCAAAGATTTCGTCAAACCAAGTGTTTGCGAAACTTTCAACACTGAGAATATGGAAATCCCCGGTCTGTGACGACATAAAACCGGTTGTCCTACGCAACTGTGCCGAAGTGCTAAGCGTACCCACATGCGACCTGTTCACGCACTCGCTGGAAGTAAGTCAACTCCCCAACGAATGGAAATGCATCATCCTCTCACCAATCTTCGAGTAAGGAGACCGGAAGAACCTGTGTTACTACAGACCAATAGGATTGCTCCCCATACTTTCCAAGGTTATAATATTGACACTTATTCCTGCATGTACAGGCATGACTAAGTTTCTATATGAATTACATGTATCTTCATGGAAGGCAATCGCAGTTCCCGCCCGTTGCCACCAGAAGATATAAGTACTGAATGTTCGTACAATGGAACATCCCAGCAGAATAAATGGGGAAAAATTTACAAGTCGGACGAGTGATGGCATTGTCTCTGCATCAACAAAAAGCCAGGTTTGTATCTAGACATTACATATATTACCTGGAGAAAAATAAAGCTTGAAGCTAATACTTCCATTGTAACGGTTTGTACTTTTTTGCTTGAGGTAATGATGAAACGTTCGTGAGTGAATGCATGCACGAATTGTCTGCTCATTGTACTATACTTATTATTTCAGGGCTGTGTGGCTCATGCGTCTTAACACCATTCCACGACGAAGATTCACAATCTTGATGAATATTACGACTGAGAGCCAAATATCTTCACTTTTCCCACTCCGGCACCCAGAAACAATAGATTTGTTTGAATGCGCCAAATGGACTTCCAAAACATCTTGTCCGCCGTTTTCAGGGGTTGTGACAGCCTTGCGGTTGGTAAGTGTTGGACCTTCCTGATCACTTTTATGACGAGTAAATAATAGATTTTGATAATTATGAAGTTGTAGTCCGGTGAAAATTTTGAATTCTGCCTGTTGTAGTTAGGTATTTTGAACGCAGTAAAACTGGTTAACCTTCATAGAGGGTAGCTTCAGCCATGGTCAGTTCCTCAAATAATTGATTCTTGATGACAACCAAGGCAACGTCTATAACTAAATTACTACCCCACAACGAGAAAAAACACACAAAGCGGCAGGCGGTCAAAGTAAGAATTCCGAAAGGGAAAGCGTTTCCATGCCATGGCGCTTATCTGAACTGTTTTTTCTACAGAATACCTAAAAATACACATTTCACGCTGTCATGTCGGGTAGAATTTCTATTCTGATGAATGGACTACTAGATGGGACGACAAACAACCAGTCCACGTTGTCTTCTAGGACTTGGCCAAAGCTTTCAATAGCGTCCCACACCACATTATCGTCGCCAAACTTGCAAAAGGGGGGGTATCACTGAACCACTCAGCATGGTTCACAACACACCTAGAGGATGGAGAATTCTGCACTAAAGTGAACAGAATTCGATCACCCTGGAGGAGTGCAAGAACAGGAGTTTCTCAAGGAGTGATCCTTGGACCACTCCTATTTTTACTATTCATCAATGACCTCCCCACCGAAATCCCCTCATCCATCCTCCCATTCGCCGACGACATCAAGATGTGGAGGACGATGGGTGACGAAGAGGATCCTAGGATACTCCAAAACGACCTGTTGCAGCTGGAGTCCTGGTCAGCTGCAAACGGTTTAGGCTTTAATCTGGAGAAGTGCAGGGTGGTGCATCTTCGCACACGAGAGGCGATCAAAATCGGCTACACTCTTAACAGGCGTGCAACCACTAAGATATCCACAGAGAAGGACCTCGGACTAAACTTTTCTGACACACTGGATACTACTGGGAATTATAAGGGAATGGCAGCAGAGGTGAACGCCATCGTGCACTTTGTAAGAAGGCAGGTTGGATCGTTAACCCCGGAATTATTCCTTATGGTATCTAAAACCTGTGTTAGACCACGCCTGGAGGTGTTCAGCACAATATCCGCCAGCACTAAAGAGAGACGCAAATACTCCGGAGAAGGCACAGAGAAGAGCAACAAAGTTGGTTGTCCGACTAACGGACAAAACTTGCTTAACGCCTCGGACGACTCAACTTGTTCACACTAAGCTATCGAAGGAAAAGAGGTGATCTGATAACGGCCTACAAGATCATTCACCAAGTGGACCACCCAAATAAGACAATGTTATCGGTCCAAAACCGACAATCTCCTGGGAACCCCACCCGCATACCCCACCATGGGGCAAAGACTAGATTGAGATCTAACTTCTCTCTGGAGTATGTGCCTTATGAAACACTCTGTTGAAAGAAGTGGCCACGGCTACATCAGTCAACTCCTTCAAGCAACTACTGGATGAGTATGTGAGCGTAAATGGCTTACCACGAACACTTGTCAATGCCAACTGACAACACGCCCTTCCATTCCTGTATTTCCCAAACCTAGCATCTTCAATAAGACGCATCTCTCCTCCATGTTATTACCAGTTACACTTATCTTTTCATAAGTACTATTCACTCCCATTTTTCTCATCCCCTACTCACACTATTCCCAGCACATTTTAAGTAACGCTTATCAATGGCTTGCAGGTGCTTACAAGGACAGGAATTGCAAGCGGTTGATTGATCTTATAAGCAGCTCTGTTGCCTCCCCCCCCCCAACAAACCAAGCTGCAATTTCCAAATAAAACACCTTCAAATAGACGAACACTACCTCCAAAGCTATAAGCAGGAAAACGCAAAGACTTCTGCGACCATCGAAGGAGTACAACCGAACAGAAAGAACCAAGCCTCAAGAACTGGAAGCGAGAGCTCAAAAACTACAGGTTCCCTCTACTCTCACTATTGGTGTTGGATGGAAACCCTCCGTTGACTGCTTACTTGGATGTTATTTGGAGCGTCGTGGTCACCATACACCTACCGCTACTGTGAAGCCGTCTTATCTCCACTGGCAGCTAAATTCTATGCAACTTCGGGCCGGCTTGGAAAGGTACTGAATTCTCTGTTTGTACCGCTAACTATGGACACCTCTCGTATATTGTACACACGTGAAACCACTGAGAAACCTTCGTTCCCACCAGCTTAAAGAAACCATTTGTACACCTTGGCCACTGCTTGCCACATATTGTCGGTTAATTTATTGTTTGTGAAAAGACTTTGCCCTCCACACGCAAGTTTCAGATCGTCATGACCACGTCAGCTAATGGCTTGCGACTTTTTTTCTAAATGAAATATTTTGGTCGCCTGAACTCTGTATTTGTGTACACCTTGGCACATTCATTCTCACTTGTGCACTGGGCTTTTCGTTTCGAATCATGATTGCAGCACCGGTAAAGGAATTTAAATGATGTTATTACATAATTATGTCTGTAAACCAACTCGCGCTTGCATTAGCAAGAATGAGTTACCATTATGTTTATTTCTGAAAACAAATCAAACCATTTTTACAGCCCATATCATCCTGGTAATATGGCTGGGTGACACGAAATACATATTCATATCCATAGCTTTCACTCAATAAAATACACTCCGCGTAGATTTGAAATGAAACGGACACCCATTCTTCAATATCTGCAGCAAGTGAAGTTCATTTAGGAAGTAAATTACTGATTAATGCTGTTAATGGGAAACTCTGAATTAAAAAGAAACACTTCACATTTTGATGAGCGAAAATCGAAGCAACTGTTACAGAGAAGTAGATGTAGGCGAGGGATAGTGAAGGTTACAACTGGGCAGAAAAGCTGCAGAGTCTACGATAAACTGATACATAACAGAACAAAAGGCTCACGATTAGCAGAGCAGTGACAGTCTGAATGCATCGAATGTTCATTCAGTGTCACAGTTATTGATAAGTAAAATGTGATGTCGGACAGCAGTTTCATAGCATATTTTTTGCTATCATCGCGGGAACAATATAACTGGAGACATTACTGTTTGAAACAGGGCTCCTGTACTCGGTGATATAATAATGAGAGAAGAGAACACATGCTTCGGAGTGTAACAGTGTTTTCTGCTGATTAACAGCAATGGAAGAGGAAGATGCGGTTGCCGCAATAGTCACATTCGCAAGGAGAACGGGAGGAGGGCAGAAACGGTTGAAGAGGCTCGGCAGAAACCGAAAGCGAATAACCATTGAAAATTATGGGCCAATGGATTTGGTGAACTTGTGCTCGTAGCATTTACCGGGAAGTGATTTATGGTGACGCCACACATCACACCATTTTTGTGTTTAAATGATACGGGCGCTTCTTGATGATATTATTTTACCGGAGTGCGCAAAAAGGAAGCATTCTACATATGTTTAGACATGAGGTTTGCACATAACATACAGAGCGGACCGTGCGTGGACGCCGTTTACAAAGAAACGTTTCTATCTAGATGAGAAAGAATGAGCGTTCGAGTTCGGATGAAGTCACCTGGAATAAGGAACTGCTGGGTTATGGATAAAGCGCAGAGTAACTACTGGGACTTGAGGGTCAAGCACAAAGTGAAAAAATGTTGCAATGACACTAGAAGCAGGGCCTGGTTCTGGAGGAGCAATGCAGTATATATACGTACATGTACATGCAAATGTATGTATGTATGTATGTATGTATGTATGTATGTATGTATGTATGTATGTATGTATGTATGTATGTATGTATATCTATATATATGCACACTGAAGGCTGAGGCGAGATACTCGGAACTATCCGCTGTCCCTAGGGCGAGTTAAGAACGAGCTTACGCTTCTTTTCCATCTTCGGCGTGGGGCGTGCAACAAACTTTCCGGTTGCACGTCGTTCAACCAACTTACCCAACCTGCGATATCATGATTGTGCTATCATCATTATCAAAACCCGCCATATTCCATTACGGATGGTTGTAAAATAAACTACTGTTACCTATGTGAGCTGATGAAAACCCCAAATTTAGGGACTTTCGCAACAAATTCCTGACGCTATTCAACCGTCACCTCTAATTGGACATGCATAAAATAGCGGCAGAAGAAGTCTTACTACTGCAACTGCGGTGTTAAAATGATGAATCTACATCACTCATCCTGAGGTTGGTCCTCGAGGGGGACACTGAGACATTCCGGGTGTTTGCATTTGATAACGTTGTTAACGGAGCTTGGTCACTGATGTAATATGAACGACGTTATTCATTTCGATGAGCATGACTTAAAAACTGCACGTTTACGCGCTACAAACTTGATGACCGCTTTGGATAACTGGGGTGTCCGCCAAGATAATAAGCAAGCAGTTCTCAAAATGTCTCCGCATGTAACGAGAACCCCTACGACATACTAGATGACATCATACTCCCAAACGTTCCGAAATTTGGTATTGAAGAACTGCTTGTAGCCTAGTCAAGATATTAGTTGGAGAGTGGGTGGTTCCACGCGAACTTTCATGGAATTTAGTCTACTAGAGGTGCTAAGTATAAGAAATATCCGGAAAAACGATCCGGCGGGCACTCCCGATTTTACTGTTTTAAGGTGACTTCCTCATATAGGTACCACCAGCTACCCCCACTTTTGTGGTGAAATCAAAATGTTCAAAATGTAAGGTAGTGAAAAACAATCTGCATAACTTTGAACAACACGCTACATTCGAAATATTCAACCGATGAAAATGACCTGAACTTCATCGTGGAGAACTACTGGGTGGCTTATTTTCTAGTATTTTCAGCAGCGACCCCCAGGTGTACCCCGAAAAGCATCTCCGGAGTTTATATTTTGGCGGCTGGGTAGAGAACGTAAGGCTCAACACCTCGCGCTTGACAAAGACTTGTGTCATCTCTAGAGTAGTGGCATCACAGGCAGATCCGTCATTCTCCTCATCACAAGACAGCCTTTCACTTGTAACCCTCGATCATTTTTAACAGCGTCCATGACTTATTTGGAAGCACGTTAAGAAGTGCTCAGGATGGTGGCACGTTTCTTCAGTGAGACTCAGACGCAGCCAAAAAAGCAGGAGAACGAAAAACAGAGTGGTCTGTCAAACTCCAAGGCCAAAATAACCCACGAAGAGCAGGATAATTTCAACATCCAACATTCGGCTATCATGAGGAAAGAGGTGATCTAATCACACGTTATAAGGTATTTCATCAAGCAATTGTCTTGTTGGTCTAAAGTTACTGGTTTAAGACAGACTGTTAGACATGGGTCTCCTTTTGACGCTTCACCAAAGGGTTTAAATCAGGGCCGGAACCAACTTATCTTCCAACGTCATTCGTTTCCTATAGGACGATTCACCAAGGGAAGTGACTGCAACCCCCAAACCGACTCGTTCGCACGACTGTCCGACCAGTTTGTGATCACCCTAATAACTTAAGCTTGGGGTAACTGCATATGGTTTTGGTTCGACTGTAGATTCTTTCTAATATTTGATTTATACCCCCACAAACTACCTTTTATCTCCAGCCTATCCTGAATGCTTAGTCTTATTCCCGTTAATGTCCATAGTCTAACCACCACGCCAACGTGCCAGAATAAACACAACCTTGCCAGCGAAAGCTTCATGGATCCTATAGGTAACGGATCGGTTGACACAGGGGGAAATTTAACCCTGGCTGAGACCATGGTCATTTTATGAGGAATCGGATTTTTCTTTCCACAGAAATGTACATTATCCATGAAACAACGAGATCCTTCTGACACTAAATTCACACTGGCGGGGAACGAAGATGAACAACGTTTGGAATGAATACGTTTCACACCTCCACCACACAGAAGAAAGTATCCATCGGAGAAGTCATCCAAGTTTCTTCCGAACAAGATCTCAGGGTGGGACGACTTGAGGCCGATGGTTCTGAAGAACTACTCCCAAGCATACAAGAACACAACTTGCGACCTATCGAAGCACTCATCAGTCAGACAAACACTCCTAAGAGTGGCAGTGTGCCGTCTGGCTCCCCATTTTCAAAATTGGGGGCAGGAAGCTTATTCACAGTTCACCTTACTATCCGCAATGCCGAAAGTAATGGAAAGTCTGTTAGCAGGTCAGATCTTGAAGTTCCTTAGCAAGAAAAGTGCCATCTTTCATTGCCCATCGAATTTTCTGAGTGTTCCCTCATGGATCCAGAGCTTGCTGACTACCTGAGTCGAATGAACCTGAAGCTAGAGAAATAGAAAAGCAGTACATGTTGTTTCTATCGACCTACCAAAAGCACTTGAAAGCGTCGTGTGCAAAATCCCGTTAGTGGTTGTAAGGGAACCTTCTCATTCTTGGTCCAAAGCTCATCTAGAAGTAGACAGTTCTGTGCAAAAGCGAACAGAATACAATCCAACTGGAGACCGTCAGCACCAAGAGTTTCCTAGCGAGTGATCCTAAGGCCACATTTGTTCCTGCTGTTAACTGCTAACATCCAGTGGAAACTTTCTTCATTCATCCTTCTTCTTGCTGATCGTATCAAAATCTAGAGAGTGATAACCGAGGGAACTGAATGCAAGGCATTCCAAATTGACCTGCAGTGACTAGAACTCTGCCCATCAACGAACGGTTTGTGCTGCAGCCTGGAAAAGTATAAGGTAATCCAAATTGTGACCCATAATGCACGGACAGCCGAATGCCAGTTTAGGCTGAGCAATCGTGCGATCAGTAAAGTGGTCATAGAAAGGGATCTCGTTCTCAACTTCTTCGACTTCCTAAGCACCGGTTCTAATTATAAAGGAATGGCTCCAGAACGAATGCCACTTTAAACTTTCTGTCCAGACGGCTCGGTGCCTTCATTCCCGAGTTAGTTCTGACAGTGTTCAAATCTTATGTGCATCCGGACGTAAGAATCACTGCGATAGCAGCCCCAGACTCAAATCTTTCTTGAAAGTCCTACTACAAAAGCAGCTGTCCGACGGAAAGAAAAAAGCTTATTTTGACAGACGTGGGCATTTAAAACCGTTTACTTTAACCTGTCGCAGAAAGAGGGGTGTGATGTACAAAATCATCCATTACCCAAGCAACGTAAACAAACCAAGCTTACCTGCCTTGTGACGGTCACTATGGGGGACCCATCACAAAAGGACATCAGAGATCTAATATCAGGGCCAAGTCAACCCTCTTTCATCAAGAGTATGTCTTATGCAGTGCTTCACGGCGGGATTCAGTCATAACCCGCTCAGTAGGCTCATTTGGGAGAGGCTCAGACAATAATGTAGGTTTGTGTGGCTTACCAGCTGCGTACTTGGGGCACTACTAACCTCACTGGCCCAGTGGCACTTTCCTCTTACTTGCTGCGTACCATCTGTTTCTTTCTATCTACCCGCCTCGTCATCTAACTCCGCTCTAGTAACTACACTTGTGCTATCTACGTCTACTATTTGGAAATGTCCCATTTTTCATTTAAACTGTTCCACAATTCCCATCCAGGTATCAATACAGACAGGAGTCAGGGGGACGCCTAATCGTACCAATAACCCACCACCTCCTGACTAACTCAGTATGCAAGCTGCGAATACTAACCAAAGAAAAACATTCACTTCACCGGGGCCAAAAGTAGGGGAGCAGAAAAGGTTTCTCTACTCACGACGTAAGCAAGGCCAAACAACGGGGAGCAAGCTTCAAGAGCTAAACAAGGGGGCTCAAAGCAACCAATTCCTCTTACTAGCACCGTTGATGTTGGGATGAAAACAACGATCGAATTTTTCATCAGTGTGATATATTTGGTAAGCTTTACGGTAATCCCCAACTTGAAGGAATTGCAGTCAAAAATAATGCTTTATCTCCTTACGAGTTTGTTTTTAGACCTTTGGCTTTTTTCGGTGTTGCATCGAAATGCTTTGGTCTACCACTTTTCCGTGCATTGTTACTCTGGGTTGTGCATTCGTCTTGTTGACTTTTTTAAAGTCACTATTCTTATAATCATCCAGGTTTGATTTCGTGAAATTCCCTGACCACAAAAATGCTTGTTGTGAACCGGAATATCAATGCACCATGGATGCGGGGTTGCAACATGCTGCTGTTGGCACCATGTTACGTACACTGGCCCCCCACAGTTCGAATATTAAAGTTGAAATAAGAGTACTGCTAAGTGGATACGGATGACACAACCAGTGTCGTCCAAGTGAGGCCGAACGAAAAACTGAACACTAAGCAGGACAGAAAAGATTTGGGAGAACTGAATACAACTGTTCACAAGACATGAACTCATCACAAGAGAAATTCCAAGATTGCAATTGCAGTCGCAGAAATAGCAGCAACCTCCCACTCAAATCCCATCTATCAGGTTAAAAATCGTGGCTTGCCGGGTGAAGTCAACTTAAACGTCCCAACAACAGCTTCAGGGAATCAAATCAGTGACCTCAGTTACACTGTTTGAGTGACACGACCTTAAAAAGTTTTAATGGCTGTCAACATAAGACCCCAAGGTTCTCGTTTAACATCTAGCGTTAACTTCCAGGCGCTCGAAGAATTGAAGGATTCACGCACAGGTGCCTAATAAGTCTAAGGTAGTGAAAAGTCAATTCATCTTATCATCAGTTCTGTTTCTCGCCCAGACAAACCAGATTACAATTCGCAAATAAAAAGCCTTTAATAGACCATCACTGTCTCCAAAGCTACAAGCAGATAAACTGGCAAGATTTATTCAGTCACCGAAGGAGTATAGTCAAGAAAATAAATCAGCAAGTGAAGGTTTAAAAACTACAAGTTTCATTTGCTTGCACTACTGTAGTTGGACGTTGAACTGGATTGTTATTAGGTGTTAGCTACAAGAAAGGCAATAATTCAGACCGGACGGTACGGTCGGGTCTTTTCGTTCTGTTGGTCATTACAGGGAATTTCCTATCTCGTAAGTGTTTTGATGAAGGAACTGTTGTTTGTTGGTTTTAACAATAGTAATTCTTCTCAGCTTATGACTAAAACAAGTTTTTGGACTAGAAAGCCGAGAGTAGACAGCTTCAACCCAGCCAGCATTTACTTCGGGCGCACTTAGCAACTTTTAAGTATTCCCCCTAAATTTCACAAATATTTTGCTTGGCCGCTAAAATTTTGTTTGCTTCTATAACATAAACACATGTAGCACATAAACGTCAGATATTCAGTTGAAAACATCACGGATTAAGCCTTCTCATCACTTGGGATATGGGTTATTACAGGTCTTCGGGCACACTGCAGACCATTTGGGCGCATTGCAGAAACTGAGGGCGCACTTCGTGACTTTTGACATTTTCGGGGAAAAGGTTTGTAACATTCAGAGGATATTGTGCGTCGCTCAATATGCGCCGGAAGTAAGATTTTCGGGTTTTAGCCCGAAACTCACAATATACGCCTGAAGCTACTGCTGTCTGGGAAGTCGGAATGAAGTCCCAGGACCGCGACACAAAGCTGATCAACGCAAAGATTTCGTCAAACCAAGTGTTTGCGAAACTTTCAACACTGAGAATATGGAAATCCCCGGTCTGTGACGACATAAAACCGGTTGTCCTACGCAACTGTGCCGAAGTACTAAGCGTACCCACATGCGACCTGTTCACGTACTCGCTGGAAGTAAGTCAACTCCCCAACGAATGGAAATGCACCATCCTCTCACCAATCTTCGAGTAAGGAGACCGGAAGAACCTGTGTAACTACAGACCAATAGGATTGCTCCCCATACTTTTTAAGGTACTGGAAAGCCTGGTTGCAGATGTTCTTTAGGACTACCTTAACAGAAACACCATCATCCATTCCACTCAGCATGGCTTCAGAACCGGTCGGTCATGTGCCACAAAATTGATGATCGCTGGGGATGACTGGACTACTAGATGGGACAACAAACAACCAGTCCACGTTGTCTTCTAGGACTTGGCCAAAGCTTTCAATAGCGTCCCACACCACATTATCGTCGCCAAACTTGCAAAAGGGGGGGTATCACTGAACCACTCAGCATGGTTCACAACACACCTAGAGGATGGAGAATTCTGCACTAAAGTGAACAGAATTCGATCACCCTGGAGGAGTGCAAGAACAGGAGTTTCTCAAGGAGTGATCCTTGGACCACTCCTATTTTTACTATTCATCAATGACCTCCCCACCGAAATCCCCTCATCCATCCTCCCATTCGCCGACGACATCAAGATGTGGAGGACGATGGGTGACGAAGAGGATCCTAGGATACTCCAAAACGACCTGTTGCAGCTGGAGTCCTGGTCAGCTGCAAACGGTTTAGGCTTTAATCTGGAGAAGTGCAGGGTGGTGCATCTTCGCACACGAGAGGCGATCAAAATCGGCTACACTCTTAACAGGCGTGCAACCACTAAATATCCACAGAGAAGGACCTCGGACTAAACTTTTCTGACACACTGGATACTACTGGGAATTATAAGGGAATGGCAGCAGAGGTGAACGCCATCGTGCACTTTGTAAGAAGGCAGGTTGGATCGTTAACCCCGGAATTATTCCTTATGGTATCTAAAACCTGTGTTAGACCACGCCTGGAGGTGTTCAGCACAATATCCGCCAGCACTAAAGAGAGACGCAAATACTCCGGAGAAGGCACAGAGAAGAGCAACAAAGTTGGTTGTCCGACTAACGGACAAAACTTGCTTAACGCCTCGGACGACTCAACTTGTTCACACTAAGCTATCGAAGGAAAAGAGGTGATCTGATAACGGCCTACAAGATCATTCACCAAGTGGACCACCCAAATAAGACAATGTTATCGGTCCAAAACCGACAATCTCCTGGGAACCCCACCCGCATACCCCACCATGGGGCAAAGACTAGATTGAGATCTAACTTCTCTCTGGAGTATGTGCCTTATGAAACACTCTGTTGAAAGAAGTGGCCACGGCTACATCAGTCAACTCCTTCAAGCAACTACTGGATGAGTATGTGAGCGTAAATGGCTTACCACGAACACTTGTCAATGCCAACTGACAACACGCCCTTCCATTCCTGTATTTCCCAAACCTAGCATCTTCAATAAGACGCATCTCTCCTCCATGTTATTACCAGTTACACTTATCTTTTCATAAGTACTATTCACTCCCATTTTTCTCATCCCCTACTCACACTATTCCCAGCACATTTTAAGTAACGCTTATCAATGGCTTGCAGGTGCTTACAAGGACAGGAATTGCAAGCGGTTGATTGATCTTATAAGCAGCTCTGTTGCCTCCCCCCCCCCCCCAACAAACCAAGCTGCAATTTCCAAATAAAACACCTTCAAATAGACGAACACTACCTCCAAAGCTATAAGCAGGAAAACGCAAAGACTTCTGCGACCATCGAAGGAGTACAACCGAACAGAAAGAACCAAGCCTCAAGAACTGGAAGCGAGAGCTCAAAAACTACAGGTTCCCTCTACTCTCACTATTGAGATTGGTGTTGGAAATGTCACAGGCAGCAAGGGCAAATTTGGGAGCAGGTACACTGACTTTTCTAGACTCCATTATTGAGAAGTGCTTTTCAATGATAATTGTTATCATTATTTGTCCCTTGGTTTCCTAGTGGAACATAGGGCTTCAGTAGTACGCCAACATTCCACTCTCCTCTGCAGTCTTTTGAACCTAACTCCATGACTGCCGACATCCTTTCATTTCTTCTTCACAATATATCTTCCATGTCACTCTCAGCTGGGACGCCCAGCTCGTCTCCCCTTTGGATTCCACTCGAGGGCCTGGCCTGACGCGTGATGTCCCCAGTCGGCCTTCTCAGTGCATGCCCAATCCATCTCCACTTCTGCATATTTATTGGGCGATAGGTTCTTGTTTGGTTCGTTGCCAGCCAGGATTCCTTGTTGCTTATTCTTTCTGACCATCTGATCTTTAGTATCGAGTGAGCGTAGGCGGCGGCTGTTGATGAATGTCTGTGGTTTGTTGGAAGTGTTTTTCGTGACGCGCCAAATTTCTGAACCAAATAGCAGCACTGACTTGACATTGGTGTTGAAAAACCAGATCTCATTCTTTGTGCTGAGTGTAGTAGATCTCCTCACTGATCACTTCAGATTAATGAAAGCCTGTATTACTTTTCCGATCCTGGTCTTGACATCCTCGTCTGTGCCACCTCCTCCAGTAGTTGAAACAATGCTACCTGTCGAGGTAGGTGAAAGTGACAACTTCCTTTAGGTTTCTCCCGTTAATGGTGATTGGCGCCTCTTGTTATTGATGCTGTTGTTGGTTGGGTATCTTCATCACCTCTTAAGGATATCCCATCTCCGCTGCCCTGCCTCTTCTGCAAACTTGTTAGTTTTTACCTGTAGGTCTTCGAGTTTGTGCGACAAGATATTAGACATAAATCATCATCGTCGGCGAAATCGAATTCTCCTAGGGTCTTTTCATTGGTCCAGTCAGCGTGTATGCCGATCTTCTCGCTCCTCACGGTTTGCTGCATGATCCAGTCCAGTCGACCACAATCAGGAGGATGATCGGTGATGGTAGTAGGCGCCAGCCTTGTTTTACTCTTGTCTTCACTTCAAAGGCATCACTGAGCTTCCATTGTGAATCAGTTGGCATGTGGCATAATCATATAGCACAAAGCTGTTGAATGAGGTTGATAGAGGTTTGCGGCACTGAAACCGTAGTGTTGAAGAGCTGCCTGCTAAATTACTTCTCGGTTGACGCTGTCGAAGGCCTTTTCAAAGACGATGATTTTGAGGTAAAGATCCATTTGACTGCCACTCTATGCTCTGTTTTATGATGATGTGTAGCGTAGCGTTGCAATTTGATCTTCACATGATTTGTTCTTCCTGAATCCAGCGTGTTCTGGTCGCAATGTTGAATCCAGTGCATGTTTTATTCTCCTCAGGATGATGCGGCCTAATATTTTGCTTGGTTTGGGTGTACAGCAGCATGATCCCGCGTTATTTCTAGCAAAGACGTAGGTGGAAGTTTGACAAGGTAGCTCTTCTTCCACTCAATCAGCAGGTACCTTTCCTATCCTCCTTCGAAGTCTTCTGCAATAGTGGTGTGAGCATATCCGCTTCTGTTTTCAGTGCTTGTGGAGCAATTCCATCTGGTCCTGCTAGTTTGCCGTATTTCAGCTGTTTTACTGCATTCAGGACTTCTGATTTTGTCAGAGGACCTGTGTCCACTTGTAGTTCTGCCGTTGTTGGTGGTATTTCTGGACGAGTTGTATGTGTTGGTGGTGGTCGACTCAAGAGGTTTTTGAAATGGTCAGCCCATTGTTTCCTTTGTTTCTCCTGTTTGGTAACTAGATTTCCTTCACTATCTTTCATGGGTTTCGTCTGGATTGATCTCTTCCCGGATGGTAACCTGGTTATTTGATATAATGTTGTCAGGTCTCTCCGACCAGCAGCCTGTTCTGCTTCACTTGCCAATGTGTCGTAGAAGTGTCTTTTGTCTTTGCGTTCACTCTTCTTGACTTCTCTGTCCAATGTTTTTATAGGTTCTGTCCAGTTCCTCTTTTCGTTTTTTATCCTTGCACTAGTTAATTTTCTGCTTCATCATCTTCCTCTCCCTGCTCTATCAGCTTCCATGTGTTTGTCAAGTTCCATTCCATTCCATTCCATTCCTTGTCTTGTTTCCTCTTTTTTCCTAATACGGTTATGTAGGTTTCTTTCCATATCCCTTTCAAAGAGTTCCAGTGTTCTTCCACTCCCGATCCTTCACCTAAAGTCTGCGATTTCGTCCTGATATCTGGCTGATGTGAAGATGTCCCTTGTGGTTTCGTCCTTCAGTTTAGTTTCTGTTCTGAGTGTTGAGCTTGAAGTGTGGTCGTCTATCACCAACTTCTGTGAAGGCTTTCACTTTGATTTTGAAGGTAGGTTCCTTGCACTAGATAATGGTCTGAATCTACATCTGCTCCTCTTGTCTATCTGATCTTGTGTTCAGTAGGCTGCGTCTCCACTTTCTTGACATTCAGATGAAGTCGATCTGAGTTTTAGTGTGTCCTGGTATCTGGTGAAGTCCATGTCGCTTTGTGAATATCCTTGTGTTTGTACACAGTGCCTCGCTTCCAATCACCAAATGGTTGAATGCGCAGAAGTCTGCAAACAGTTCTCCATTCTCATTGATCATTTGACCGAGTGCTTCTCGAGCCATGCTATGATTGGTTGTCTTCCTGTGTTGTCCGCTCCGAGTTTGGCAGTGAGGTCGCCCATTAGGATTTTGATGTCACCAACGGGAGTCTTGTCTTGTACTGATTGTAGTTGTCTGTAGAATTTCTCCTTCTTCTCTTCATCTGCTTGATTATTTGTAGGTGCATAGGGTAGCGTAGCGTAGCGTAGCATTGTATGATTGTGACTTTCCTTCCTTTTGAGTTGAATCTTACTGTCATGATTCTGATGCTGGAGGAGATTGGTTGCCACTGCATGAGAGCCTTCGATGCTGTTGGGGACATCATGATAGCCACTCGAAAAGTCAGTGTGCTTGCGGTTGTTGTGTGGGTGACAATATCGGAGTAGATTATTGACTGTCCGGTTGACAGTTTGGAGAGTCCACTTCCATTGCATCTGCTTTGGCAGATTCCAAGGACTTCGATGTCATACCTCCTCATCACTTTTGCAATCTTGGCAGCCTTGGTAGGTTCATACATGATGCAGATATTCCATGTCCCCATGTTTACTTTTGCTTTGATTGAGAGAAGAGAAGACAAATCGGCCGACTGGCTTCCTGAAGGCTTTTACCAACCGGCATCATTTTGTCTCTCCGATTCCAGCGAGGAATAAGTTTGTTTTTGTTTTACATTTTGTTTGTGCTTTGAAGTTTTTTTAGGGGTTGGATTGGTTTTCCGGGGTGGGTTGCTAGTCTTATGCCTAATCTTCCCTTTTTATCCGGGCTTAGGACTGGCTAGTAACTAGTGACTAGTTGCCTAGGTGAGGTTATTCCGGTGTTATAACGTAGTATTCAAAACAGGTGTGTTTGAGAACTGTCCTCAGGAGTGAAGCTCTCCAGCCGGGAGACACTTTGAGTGCACTTTGGTATTTTTGGGTAATTACCGAAATCACCTCCGGGAACGTCTCAAAAATAACTTATATTTTGCAAGATTACAGTCTTCGGGAAGTTGATAAATATTTACAGACATCGTATTATACGACTGCATCCACACACAGATTCTATTCACGTACACTATGTGCTGCTTGTCATAATGCCTTATTTGTGAAACTTTGGGTATGCTGCAGACAATTTGACAGATTTGGGTGCAGTGCAGACAATCTAGGTAATTTGGGCGCACTTTGACAGCTTTGGCGATTTCGGGAACGAGAATGCATTGTGTACAGTAAGCCCAAAGTTTTCCTGCCTTTTTCTACCCGAAAATTTCAAAGTGCGCCCAGTGTTTGTCGGCTAGGTGGTTGTGAATTCACGACTAGTCGTGGCCTCCTTCCTCCAAATGCTCATATTGTTGCACCAGTATTGTGTTAGTTCTTTCATGTGTTCCTACTACCATTGAATCTACTGTATAGTTTCAGAAAACTGTAACAGTTACTCCAACAGATCTTTCCAAAACTATGTTATAACATTTAAAGAGAGTTTAGTAGAACGAAACTTTAGTGACGGCCATTCACGTTAAGGCATGAAAAGACCATTCAGGATCGAGTATATGGAGGACCACTTAATTACTAAGAAAAATGGCGCTTTATTTGTAATTTATGAAACTTACCCATGAGGAATAGAGATATTTTCATTTCCAATGAGTTTATCATCATTGAAACCATACCACTGTCTGTATCGCCTTTCATACATATAAGACCATATGATATCCCTTAAGACGTCGTGTTCCTGCTAAAGGTCTTGAGAAACTTCGAAGACGACTCCACATGTCTTCAACGCTGTTTGCGTATACTCCAGTTTTCAGACCAACAAGGTGGTTTTTGTGAACAGTAACTTGATGAGGAAGCCTATTTATTATAAACAGCTTGTGTAACATCAACAAAAGAATAGACGGACGTAAAGGAATGACCCTAATGTCATCTGCTACGTGAATGGTCGTCCTTAAGTTTTCCCATCACTGAAATGTAGTTCCACCGAGAAGTTTTGTCAAACAACTTGGATCTAGTAGTGACTTTTGATAGGTTAAATAAACAGTGATAACTTAACGAACCGACTTCCTTTTACGAAAAATAGGAAAGTTGAGTACATAGTCAGGTCAGTTGAAAGGTACTAGGCAAGTATTGTTTTTTCAGTGATCAGTAGTTATCTTCCTCACAGCAATGAATATAAAAAAAGTGGACGAAAATTACGCATTTTTGTCAAACACCTTGAACAAGGCATGTAGGTGAACAATATTGTTTTCAATCAGAACTCAGGATTTACGATTACACATTGATTAGCTGCTGAAGAGTAACCAGTTCCATATTGTCTAGTCCTTAGTGCCGGCTGAATTCTACCGATCATTTTGCAATGTGGTCATCAAGGTTAGGGACTTATCCATCATGGTTCGAATTTCGTGATGGACATCAATTCTCTCTAAGTTGCAGGCTTGCCTTGCCGTTGTGCGCCAACAAGGACGAATCCTTGGTTCAGTGTTTGTTACTAATTTCCTTTAACCAGCTAACCACCGTTGGTTTGTCGGTATGGGATTCCGCAGATACCTCCAAGATGCCATTCCGATTGGTTCAGCTTTCCTACCTGAGCTTTAAAGCCCTCTGGCTCTATGACTATATCTGAACATTATGCTTTTCGTAGGAAAATTGACAGCTTCTTATTAGATTTGCTTTTTGCATCATCTGAACCGTAATCAGTGGGTGTGTAGGTGAATATTACGAATAGACATCGGATTGTCTCATGATCCTTCTTATCTCTTTTACATCCACTCAGTGGGAAAGCACATAGACGGCTGTCGACTGGTATTTAGTCGAAAAGCGCACTTTCTGCTCTACAACCTAGTGCCATGCATACACAAGCGAGTATTAAAGAAGTAATCACTGGGCCTCCGGATTGCAGTAAAGTGAATTTTGAAGATTCACTACAATGACCAGGTGAGGTAAATTTAATAACCACACTCGGGTCCTGTATACGTGTCTCAGAAACACAGCATACATCTATGGTTTGACATTCCAGAGTTCTGGTTAGCGATGCCTGCTGTTCGGCCCGGTATACCGTCCGACGATGAAAGGTCCAATATGAAATCAGCAGCGGGGTCTTAGGAATCTAGGAATGAGGTTTCGATGGCTTTGATCGTTTGGAATGGTCGCAGAGTGGGAGGTTGAGGAAGGTGTGAGAAGCTTAATATTGGTACCATAAAGGGAAGACAAAGGAGAAAAAGGTTAGGAGGTTAGGTTATTTTTGATTGGGTCTTGTATACTTTTGGAAGCATGCGGGCGATTACCAACTCCCTAGCTGCCCACTTCGTGGAAGGATATGTTTTAGTAAAGTAATTAGAAGAGAAAAAGACCTGTGTGACCACAGAACCCATGGGGCATCTGCTTGAGGTCCGTCGCACACAGCCTTTTGAGGATTGTTGGTATGGGTCTTACTTATTCTAATGCAGGATAGAGAAATCCCGTAATGCTAGCACCAGAAAAACACAGGCCAGGAAGGAGTATGCTATTCCTTGGGCTATCTGTTTTTAAGCCCTCTTCTCATAAAGAAGGCATCATAGACATGATACTGCTGGTCATTCGCGGGAAACACCCCAATGATGTCAAAACCTATCCAGACAGCAGTACGGTTTCTCCCTCGGACTCCCACCATAGTGTGGCATTTTTAACAGCGGTAGCTTCTTTTCATCTCACCAATATCCAACAGACCTCACTGGTATGGAAGAGCCTCATGGGAACACGCATTCCAACCAGCTCGGGTCATTGTGATATACAAACCCGAACATCACGTCAAGATAGATCAATAGCTTTTATCTCTGCATCAATTAGTCTTGACACCTAACAACAGTAAATAAAAACGTCAGCAGAATGGAAATATAGTGAATGGAAATCGGATGTGTATAAGTCGCTAGTTAGTGTGACTGGAGTAACTTTAGTTTACTCGGGTTGATTCATTAAATAAATTTATATTCGCATATGACACAAAGTTGAAGCTAAGAAAGCAACTCCAGTCTTCGTGTGCATAAACGGTTGGTACAACTCTTATTTCTTCCTTGACCAGAGAACTTCAGAAGCGGAGGATTGTTGGACGACTATCACTTTCTGAAGTACCTGTTTTACCTCCAATCACGCGTTAGTACGGGCTCGTGTATGTCTGCGCCTCTGGTCGTAGAAAATAAGTGGCAGTAAAGTGTCTGTGCCCCATTGGAAGATGAGTACGTTATTTACGTATTTAGGTAGGAGCTAGCTAAGCATCTATTTGGACGTGATAGCACTGCTTACCTTGAAGAAACCTGGTGTGGTATTAAGTCTGCTCTAGAAAAAGCTGTAAATACAGTTGATAACCGACATCCAAAATTTGACAGACGCGAATGGGTTTCCGCAACGTCATCTGAGCTGATAGATGCGAGAAGACTGATTCCAGCTGACTTTGATCGAAATGAAGAGCGAAGTCAACTGAAATATAAGTTGACCAGGAATCTCCACAATAGCCGCGAGCAGTAGTGGGTGGCAAAGACGTCAGCATTAGGCAATAACTGACAACTATTTAGGCTTATTAAGGATACCGGAAAAAAGGAGGCGATGGTTTTTAGAACCTGAATGGGACGTTTTTGTTGGTCCGCAAAGTATCCTTGACACTAGGAAAGCTGTTTTTAACCTGAGACGATGTAAAGCCGCTGATATTTAGGGTTTCCCACTCGAGTAGAGTAATAGAGGCATTAAGTAGTGCCTGAGAGTCAGAGGGAGACCCGTTAGACTGGTTTACTTCTCTGATCATCCCAGTCTATAAGGAGAGGTCTCATTTTAAAACCCATAGGGCAATCAGTATAACTAGTATCGCTTCCAAGATCTTTGGGTCCATAGTTATCCGACGCCTAACTGAAATTTAATAACGGCAAACTTGAGAAAACTAGGCACGTTTCCGACGTATATATATATATATATATATATATATATATATATATATATATATATATATATATATATGGGTCTATTGACTATTTTTCTCTGAGGAATAAATCCTCTTCTCGATTTCGTCCAGTTTAGAGTCGGTGGATCTTGCGTACAAAGTTAGCTATCAGTCGAACGTGCGTGTTATATCCTCTCGGAATATATAACAGATCTGCACTGTATTAAATTTTTACAATATTCATAGTTGGCTGTATCACACTTTTGATGTGCATTATTTCTGAAGCTAATAAATAGTGTTGATTTGATATTTTAGTGATTTCTAGATGATATTTCGAATTCACAAATGATACAGGGTTGTTAATTGTTTTCGTGTTCACAGCTGATGACTGGAATCAAAGATCTACCACGAGATTTATTCTACCAAATTTGTTCTTACTTACGAATTAATGATCTTGTTGCACTGTCTTCTGTGTGTGCACAGTTTAACCACTGGTTAGGCCGACAGTCGTATTGGAAATGGCGTTCACATTATCTTTGGAATGGCACATATCCTTGTTTACCAGGTTGTTTATCTCACGTATTATAATAAATGCTGGCTTTATAGAGAAAGCTGTAGACTGGGTGTCGGTGAGTTTTGAAAGGGAAAAGTGTTTCATGAACTTTGGTGACAATTCATCCACTTGTGTTCGTATGTCCAAAATTACCGTCATCAGTCATGGCATCGATGCACTGCACATTCCTTTGGTATTCATTATTCCCTATCGATAATGATCTTTATCACAGAGACATCCAGACTTACTTCTGACTGGTGACAGAGGTCGAGTGGTTTCTATATTTTCACTCAAGAGTGGACTGCTTTCCTCTGCATGGCATCCTGTATTTATTGAATATCATAGTCATTCGGTAAGTTAATTTGCTATCAACATTATTTTAAATATTTATGGTTGCTTTTCACACTGTGCCTAAATTCCATTCTCATACTTTCCAATTGTTTCCGCAGAATGAAGCAGTAATGTAAGGTGTAAACTGTCATTCCTACTTTAGTCATCGTTGATTAGTTTAGTCAGTGATCATTTGCTGTTTATAAAGGTTTAAGTATGAAGTTTCAGATAGATTCGTATCTAAATACAGTTTGGCCAACAACATTTCATGGTATTCACCAATTAGCTTATTAGAATACCATTCTACTGCAAAAATGAATCCTGAAAATTATCTCGATAATGTATTGAACTGATTTAATGATGAGACTACTCATAAAACGTAACTACCTTCCATCAAGTTCCAGTGGAAGAGATACCAAACAAAAAAGTAATTATTCCGTTAATAATAATAATAACAATAATAATAATAATAATAATAATAATAATAATAATAATAATAATAATAAGCAATTGCACACAGAATATTCAACGCAAAGTATAAATGGTTGCAACAAATTTGATTAAGTCATTCAAGAACAAAACGTTAGCAAACATCACTTAGTATTCAGTGATTAGCTACTCAAATTTTTACCTCTATGGCATATATTATACTCCTCGTATAACGGCTGATATTATCACTCATACACTTCATCTAAATAACTTTATTACCACAATACCTTACATACAAATACTTTATAGCATACGAATGTGAATGGTTCACATCAATTTGACTAATACATTAAGAGTACCACACTTAAGTTATTCACGGGACACACTTATTATGCCAATAGTTATTCGAATTTATGAATCATAGGTAGTTCTGATTTTTGTTTTCATCAATAGAAGTTATTCATTTCAAATTATAGTTTTAATCATACTGAAACATTGAAATCTTGTTTATTAGGAAAGATTTTTGCTTTAAAACTACTGATTTCTTCAAAATAACAAACGTGAATGGATCATTGATGAATGAAATGAGTTTTAGGCACAGTTTTCCTAATAAAAAACAATATACACAAAGTGTGTACACACACCTTCATCTTATATTTGGTTAGCTTATGTAGGATGGGAAAGATTAACGTAAATTCATGGGTTAAAATAAAATTCTTACGAGTTTTTAACCACTAAGTAGTTTGGTTCTTTTGTTATAATTAATTATGAAGCTAGATAAGTGGTTGTAAATAGTCTAAGAACAATATTAAAAACTGTTCAAAATGCTGAATCTGCTTTAACTGAACATTTTGTGAATTTGATCACTATAAATCTCATTGGTACATATATAAACCTCAGCCAAAGCTTAGGTGGACTAAGCGTCTGTAATATAAGTGTAAAACTTGGGCACTGTGGTAGAATTTAATTTCATGTTAGATGTGTTTATTCTGATTGATAACACATAGTGATACTTGATGACGACGTTTCCAGCATAAATGTTTGCTCATAATCATATCAATGTAATCGCACTACTTCGACACCTGATTTCTATACTCCTGTCACCTCATATTCTTTGTTTTTATTGGTAGTAAAATTTACCATATCTCTGGTATTGGTGTTGCATCGTTCCTATTACATGTGTTGAGTGTTGGTTCGATGAACAAAGATTCATTAATCACTCTCTCTCCCCATCTTAATTATATTGGGTAGTACAGTACAGTGGTTTTATCTCATCCTATTGCATTGCAATAGCCGGGTTCTTTTTCTAGGTTATTGATCTTATTCGGGTCTGTCATTTTATATTTAGCTAAGTCCCTATGCTCCACTAATCTAACTGACCCCGACCGGCTAGTTTGACCTATGTAGTTGACCTCGCAGTCGTTGCATGCAATTTGATAGATTAGATTATTTTGTTTAGTGGATTCTATCGGACTCTTAATCCGACAGAGCTTACCTCTGTGTGAGTTTGTAAGATTAAATGCCACCCTAAATCCAGCCTTGTTGAGAGTCCTATGTAAAGTTTGTGATGTACCTTCCACATAGGGTAACACAATGGAGACTTTGAACTCCTTTCTACTTGTGTTGTCGTTATTATTCGTACTCTTGTTACTGTTATTATTTCGCTTCTTGTGTGTTCGTACTAATTTCTTAATAAACGGCGAGGGATAACTATTAACTATTAGAGCTTCTTTTACGTGTTTCAGTTCCTTGTTGACTAGTTTTCTAGCTCTATCATTTAGATACTTGACTAAGCCTGCCTTATCTGACATTGGATGAGATGATATGAAGTTTAGATACCTGTTGAAATGCGTCGGTTTCCTATAGACGGTACTATCGAAACCGCGGCGTGTCCTTCATTTTATCCTGCATTCTCCTTAATCGTTTTCTACCTTGTTAGTGAATTGAATTGCCCCTACTACTGAGTTTATGTGTGAGGA
Source organism: Heterobilharzia americana (assembly GCA_944470555.2). Taxonomy (NCBI): domain Eukaryota; kingdom Metazoa; phylum Platyhelminthes; class Trematoda; order Strigeidida; family Schistosomatidae; genus Heterobilharzia; species Heterobilharzia americana. Next base: position 42,620,436 of record OX104134.1, read on the forward strand.
AATTTTAACACATATCGCCACTATATTTTAGGTGCAGGATTAAAGGTTTGTAAAGCCATGTTTTCCCAACTATCCATAAATATATCTGCTACGATTGGGGATATTGGCGATCCCATTGTTACTCTTTCTATTTGTCTGTATATTTTGTCTTAAAACTTGAATATTGTGGAGGTTCAGGTACAACTGTACACCTAATCTGATCTCACCAACCGATATCTTAGATTTGTGAGTGAGTTCTGAGTCACTATTTAGTTGATTTCTAACTGCCTCCAGTGCTATATTGATTGGTATTTTGATACAAAGACTTGTTATATCCAAACTAACCATTTTTTTCGACCTCTACTAGATGTAAGTCATTAAGCCTTAGTTTCAACTCGTTAGAGTTTACCAGTCTGGAATTTGAACGGTTCCTAATAGGACATAATATCGATGCTAAGTACATTGTTAGTTCATATGTTGGGATATTTCTGAAGTCAACTATGGGTCTATTGGGATAGGCTGGTTTATGAACCTTAATAGTACCGTAAATTGTGCTAGAATTATTAGTTTTAGGTGTTAAATTAAGCCATTTAGACTCACCTAGAAATGGCTTTAGTCGGCGTATCAGATCGCCTGTAGATTTCTTATTCATGACCTCATCTAAAGGCTCCTTGATTTCTTCACATTGGTCCTGTTTGGATATGTTCATCAATTTTGTTGACATAACCCAATTCGACCATAACTACTGTTGAATTACCTTCATCAGATTTGGCAGTCACTACGTTATTTTCATTTTTTAAATTATACAGAGCTGAATTTTCAAGTTTCGTTGCCTCTTCTTTTTTCTTTTTTAATGCTAATACACGCTGCTCTGTTCAGCGGTTGCCGCATCCACCGAGCTTAATGCTGCTTCTGTGCTAGGTATGACATCTTCAGGTTTTAGATGAGTAAACATCTGCTGCGAAAATGAAAAGGGATTTCTGACTATGCTGTCCCGATTGATAGTTGCTTGATCATAGACCTTGCTTATCACAGTGACCCACCGAGCTGTGCTAGTGAAAACTTGTGTTCGTCGAGGTTATGCCATACCAGAAAGGTTTTTTAAATATTGGTAAGATATAAAGCAGTTACCATCATAATATAAGTAGCTACACTATGATGGGGGAGCTTCCGATGGCGAATTCGTAATTCTGGCTGGACGGGTGTAACATTGGTAAGGTGTTTCTTTTGGATGACCAGCAGTACGATGCTTATTCTGCCTTAACTATTAGAAGTCGATATTAGAAAGGACCGATCGAAAGAATAGCATATTCCTCTGTACTAGGTGGTCTTCCGATGCCAGTGGTGGTAGTTGGGCGCAACAAATTCAGAACTAAATCTCAAACTTTTTAAAGGGGCTGTATGTGGTCGTGCTCAAGCAGATAGTTCGTGAGCTCTGTGGTCAGTTACCGCCATTACTAATCTAACTCCTTTTCAGGCACCTCGTGAAAAAGCAGCGTATGGTGTAGGCAGTTGGGAAATGTTACCACTCAAGTTCCCTCAGATTATTATCAATCTAACACATCTGTGCCTTCTAGTCTTTCCTCACGTCTCTTAGACGATATTCCTACATCACCTTTAATTTGTTCCAGCTCTGCAGCTCTTGATAAAGATCTGGGTTCATGGAATGGTATCTTTGGTTTCCCAAAACTACTCTACAGGCTACATATCAGAGTTATCGATGTTCTTACGTTCCATCAAATCAGGTAACAAGCTTCGTGAATCAATACTATGGCATTTGGAACCATGTACATGTGGTGTCTGTAAGGAAAGCATACATGACATAATTGTGGTCATTCACTTCACCTTATCTGATCAATATAGTGGATCTCCAACATCCACTAGTGATGTAGGTGTAGTTATGGCATTGAATGCTAGAGTAGAAGGTGCACTGCTAGACTGAATCCCAGTTTACAGTCACCTATACACTTCTAATGGACGGCGTAATGGGGACTATGAAGAATAGTGGGACTCCCCATTGTCCCTCTGTAATCTATCTTGCGCACCCACTAACTGAGTTCTACCGAAAACTGTCTATTCTCCTACTGAAAGCCAAAGGTTCAGAAGTGATTGTTGTTGCAGGTAATTTCGATGAACAAGTGGATAGTCTAAGTCAGACAAAAAGGCAATTAGGTGCCACTTTCTGAACCCCAGACAAACGAGCAGGTAGCGGTGATCGCCTGCTACAGCTGTGCTCAGACATCCATGTATTTTAGGTCACCATGAACTTCAGAGATACAGAGAAACATTTTCTGACGTGGAATTCACCGATCTCAACTCAATGGTGGACACGGATACATCATGCCTCCATCAGATATCGCTGCTGAGCGTCAGTGAAAGATTACTGCCCTTTCTACAGCATTATTTTAAATAGTGATCACGCGTTGGTTCAAGCACGTGTATCTTGGCGCGTAAGTGGATATGGAAACACTACAAACCATTCCAGGCACTGTTCTATGATGAAAATACTAAGGCTACTTTCAAAGAGCAAGTGACTAGACTGTTATTGGAATTGAAAAACATCTCTTATTCTGAAGAAGCATAGGACAACATTCTGTCTTTTGTAGAAATAGTATTTAAGACGCTAAAACTAACCTTCAGAAAAAGGTAAGAAACCATCGGTGTGTCTTTTTAGTTTCATCTGAATTAATGAGTGTCTGTATACGAATTACTGCAGGCTTCGAGCACAGTAAAAAGCTCAAACAACTCCAAGAACACTTCAACTTGTCGCCAACTACTATTTCGTTCTCCTCAATCCAATCAGGTCCGTGATCCAACACTAAAATAGATCCTCCAAATGTTGCTTCAGTTGTAGCGTCTAAGATCCTAGTTTCTATAATCATTCGACATCTAAGTGGAGCTAGGCAACAGCCAACCGGATAAAATTAGGCAAGGTAAACACCTTTTTGATAGATCAATTAACATTTCCTCATTCGAACCGAACTTGTCACAGGAGACTGGTTGATCTAGAGTGTATGGGTGACAGTCCTATCAGGCAAAAACGCTGGCAAGATCCAGAGTCTTCAGCATTTGGTATGTGTTTCTCACTATCGCAAATAGTTGAGTGCGTTAACCACTGTACTCACCTGGGAATTCGGATCAGCTCTGCTGGGTCGGCAACCGATTAAATCTCTGCATGGACATAGAAAGGCTTACTCGACTTCCACCAACTTCCACCATTTATGTCACAATTGTGATATCTGATTGCATATTAACTGTCCAGTGTACTGTACTACAGTTGACTGTGTTCCACGATGCAGTTGTGAAACATGACCATTACAGGTTGAGGATATGAGACCACAGTTGTCTTCGTAGTATAGACCATTTGTCGTGGTGTCAGCGCATCACTAATGTAGAAGAGGTCAGGTAGTGTATAGTTTCAGGTAGAGAATGAAATTCATTTGTTGAGGTTGTGAGCCTTCCTGAGCTGGGATGGTTGGGATATGTGTTAGGCATGCCTAGTCACTGTGTGCTAAGTCACACAATGTTATGTGAAGTAGGTTTAGTATGGAGAGAAGAATGTTGAGGGGGATCATACTAAAATAGGTTGCGAGTTAATGAAGTGTTTGACTGTTGATTTGAGTGGTGTAGGTGAATGTAGACCCTGTAGTTGAGGTCGATGTGGGAGCGGAAACCAGTGGTTGTAGACTGTAATTGACATGATTGATAATTGATGTGAGTGGTAGAGAGTCGTTCACATATTGTTTCCCTCCTACTGATGATGGCGAGTTTCATTACTATCTGAATTCTCGTTGTTGTGTTTTGACGATTTTGCATCAGTTTTGACTACTATCTTAATTTTTTATCATACATCTTAATATTTTGTCACTTAATGTGCTGATATAAGGTATGGCAAGCTGAACCATTACGCAGAGATGCCAGTCCCGATGTTTATATTTTTGATTTGTCTGTCGATTTGTCTCCAGAGTATCGGCTTGTGTTAGATCACATGGATAACATACATAGTCCTGTTAGTTAATGTTAGCGAAATACAGAGTATTCTGAATGTTTCTGGCAGAAGTCTGGATATGTTCCAAATGCGTCCAACACTTACCAGTTATTGGAT
>OX104134.1:42625019-42717008 GCA_944470555.2 Heterobilharzia americana
GTGATATGGCTCAGAACAGATGTCAGTGGCGCAGATGTATACACACATTATCCTCATCTTAACAACGCTATACCGAATCTCACTATTTTGTCACTCCTCTTTCCTTTCTTCTCGTACTTTATATTTCTTTTGACTGCATTCACTTATCTTCATCCTTCACCTCACTACCTTTTTACTTGATGTGCTGATATGAGGTGTGGCAACTCGGACCGTTACGCAGTAATGCCTGGTCCTATGTTGATAATGATGATGATGATTCACAGCCATACAGTGAAACGGAGTGAACTGCAGCACAGTACACTCGACCCTTCAGCCACAATTGGATATCACCCTGAAATTATGAATGCCGTGAGCCAAAGAGGCCTCTGTATTCGTGCGGCAATTTCGTCAGCCACTAACCCACCAGTGCTAGTTCGACTTCCCAGATAAGTGAAGTGGTCAGCGCACTCAACCATTTTACTCCCAGTTGTTAGGAAGAGGACCACTAAGACTAGTCCTGGTGCAACAATTTGCATTAGGGTGGCGAGGAACGCGCGCATTCTCAAACATTCTCAGATTGCCTCTCACGGTGCCCACAAGACTGCCTCTTGTCAGTGTCTTCGCCTTACAGGACTGTCATCTGTGTACTGGAGACCTACTAAGGATTCTCTATTGAAGTCAGATTAAGAGAGGGAGACTTCCATAAGTAGGTCTTCGACAAAGTTGAATAAGAATGGAAGGAGTGGGTATCCTTGATGGACAGCACTTGATTTATGCAACTCATTAATGGCTCTAACGCGTGCACATATGTACGAATACCTAGCCTTCAGCCAAATAATGTACCTACTTCGCAATCTTTTCAGTGAGAAACGTCGCCATGAGACCTCTTGATTGACAGAGTCTAATATCGTCTTCATGTCGAGATATGTAGCCAATGCTGAGCATCGGTGTGTGTTCCAAAACCTGGGGGAGTGTGAATATTTGGCCGATACACCCGTGGTCATGTGTGAGATCTGCCTGGTGTCCTAGTGATTAAGACCAGTCAGATGGTATCATGTCTGACTCCCATAGACTAGTTAAACGTTCAGTTCATCATCATCATCATTATCAACATAGGACCAGGCATTACTGCGTAACGGTCCGAGTTGCCACACCTCATATCAGCACATCAAGTAAAAAGGTAGTGAGGTGAAGGATGAAGATAAGTGAATGCAGTCAAAAGAAATATAAAGTACGAGAAGAAAGGAAAGAGGAGTGACAAAATAGTGAGATTCGGTATAGCGTTGTTAAGATGAGGATAATGTGTGTATACATCTGCGCCACTGACATCTGTTCTGAGCCATATCACCTAGGGTCTCCAACCACTGGTTTCTCTTGTCCCGTGGACCCCAACCACCTAGTCTGCATCGTCCTACATGGCTTAAACCAACAGTCAGAGACTTCATACATTGGTGCCATGTTTTAGTCTGGCGACCTCGGGCCTTTTTCCAGCCTGAACCCACCTCAGCCAACATTGTGTGACGAGGTAATCGGTGACTAGGCATACGTAGTACGTGTCCCAACCAGCCATCTCAGTCGATGAAGGTTCACAACCTCGTCAACTGACTTACCTCTTCTCCCCAAAACTCTACACCTGACTTCTGCATTACTCACGTGGTGACACCACGGAACACGTCCTATATTACGAAGGCAACGGTGATCAAACACCTGAAGCCTTTTTGTATCCTCCACTTTCAATGGCCATGTTTCACAGCCATATAGTAGAACAGAGCGGACTGCTGTGCAGTACACGCGACCCTTAATAGACAATTGGATATCACGGCGGCGCCATAGGTGGCGCAAATTGGCAAAAGCCAATCGAGCCTTTTGTATCCGTGCAGAAATCTCATCGGCAACTGACCCACCGGAGTTGATCCTACTTCCCAGGTAAGTGAAGTGGTCAACACACTCAACCACTTCACTCTCTACTGTTAACCGCGGTACTGCTGAAGACCAGTCCTGGAGCAAAAATTTGCATTTGGGTGGTGAAAATCGCATCCCAAACATTCTCAAATTCCCACTCAAAGTGTTCAGAAGACTCTGCATCTTGTCAGCGTCTTCACCTAACAGGACTATGTCATCTGCATATTCTAGATCTAAAGAAAATTCACCTGTGATTGGGTCAACGTCTTTGTAATTAGGTGACGAGAGGGAAACCTCCATAAGAATATCTATGATAAAATTAAATAAGAATGGGGATAGTGGGCATACTTGACAGACACCACTTGATGAGTATAAATCCCTGGACAACTCACCATAGGCTCTAACATGCCCACAAGTGTTCGAGTAGACAGCCCTGAATAAGGTGATGTACTTACTAGGCTCGCCTTTCAGTGACAGACATTGCCATAAAACTTCTCGATCAACGGAGTCAAATGCCGCCTTCAGGTCGAGAAATACAGCTATTGTCGGGCGTCTGTAAGCATGCCTATGTTCCAGGACCTGGCTCAGTGTGAATATTTGGTCGATACATCCACGGCCAGGTCTAAAGCCTGCCTGGTTTTCTCGGGCTTGGTGTTCCCGAGCTCCACTCAGGCGTCGGAGAATTATAGAACTTAGGATCTTAGACACTATGTTCGTCAGGCTGATTCCTCTGTGGTTATCACAAGAGGACTTCTCGCCTTTCTTGAAGACTGGGATGATCAGTGACTTAGACCAGTCGGAGGGGATCGTATTTGATTCCCATATACTGGCTAACACTTCCGTTAGCCTGACTAAGAGAACTCTACCACCATTCTTGTATACCTCAGCAGGTAGTCCGTCTGGTCCTGCTGCCCTTCCCGTTTCAGGCTACCTACCGCTTTCTCAACTTCTTCTAGTGTTGGGGGACCTGTCTCTATGTCCCATTCAGGGTCCGACTGGATAGCGGGCAGCGCAATGGTGGCTGGAGGCCAGTTAAACTGTTCCTCAAAGTGTTCTGCCCATCGTCCCAGTCGCCTTCCCTGCGAGTGAATCGCCGATCCGTCCTTCTCCGCTATAACCTCACTAACTGTTGTTGACCATTTCCCCCCAGTCTCCTTAATAAGTCTAAATAACTGTCTACTGTTACCGATCGCCGCTGCCTTTTCCATCTCTTTAGCCTTTGCTGCCCACCACTGTTCACGATCGTTGCGCAGACTTTTCGTCAGTTATTTTTAAGTTGCGCTCGCTCTTCATTGTACTCAGAGCCTGCAGGGATGCATTCACGTGCATCCATTAGTTTGGAAGAAGCTGCTGATATCCACTGGCTCTTTTTAGCCATTATCTTGGAGTCGGCTACAGTCTCCAGTGCTGCTTTTACAGTAGACTGAAGATGGCACCAAGCTTCTTCTGGATGAGTGACAGTCTTTTGTTCCGATAACTGCCTAGCCAACTTCTCACTGAACACGGCTTTGGTGTTTTCGTTGTCCAGCAGAACTCGTAGTGGTTTTGTTGCCAAATTTTTTCTACGTCCATTGAGACGCAGGCATATACGTGCTCGGACCAACGCATGATCGCTGTCCAAACACGTACTCCAGAAGGAGCGGCAGTCTTCCACCGATCCTCTCCAGCGATGACTAATAGCAATGTGGTCTATCTGTGTCCATCGCTGAGTCGAGCTCGGTGGACGCCAGGTCAGACAGTGCCTTTCTTTATGTCTGAAATTTGTGCTGGCTAAAAATAGGCGGTTATCTGAGCATAGTTGTAATAGGCGATCACCGTTATCTGTACGTTCAGCTGGGATTCCGAAAGTGCCACCTAAGTGCCTTTCTGCCTCACTCAGTCTACCCACCTGTGCGTTGAGGTCACCTGCAACAACCACTACGTCCGAACGTTTGGCTTTCGAGAGGAGGTTAGACAGTTTATGGTAGAACTCGTCCTTCACTTCATCCGAACTACAGTCAGTGGGTGCGTAAGCAGAGATTACAAAGAGACAACGGCGAGTCTCACTATTCCTTTTAGTTCTCACTGTGCCGTTCAGCCTCATAGCGCAGAGGCGACTATCAACTGGGATCCAGTCTAGTAGTGAGTTTTCTGCCCTGGTGCTTAATGCTATACCTACACCTGCAAGACCACGAGAGCTAGCTATCGAATCTCCAGAAACTCGAAGGGTGAATTTTGCAGATTCACCAGATTGGTCAGGAGAGGTCAGGTGAATAACCACACTTGGGTCCTGTATGCGTGTCTCACAAACACAGCACACATCCATGCCCGAGTTGCTAGAGTCTTTGCCAACGAAGCCTGTTGGCCAATTTGACGGAGGGTGCGGACATTGAAGGCTCCAATATGTAATTTGGAGCGTGGTTGCTGTTCTGTGGACTCAGATCGTTGTCGAAGGCTGCAGAGGTAGGAGAAATTGAAGATGATGCAGCATCATTAATTAAGAGACGTGAAGGAAGATTAGAAGGTAATGATGGAGGAGGAGGATAGCAGTCAGAAGAAACTTGGGTGCTGACAGAGTTGTGAGGGCGGTTGACACTTCCCGGCTGCCCACACCGTGGAAGGCTATTTCTTCTTAAGGTACCTGAAAGAGATTTGTGTGACCGCAGAGCCCATCGGACATCTGCTTGAGGCCTGTCACACCCAGCCTTTTGAGTATGATTATTTTGAACTTTTGTATTTTTGGGGCCGGATGGTCGAAAGGAAACGACAAGTGAACCAACACCGCCGGCCCGGCAGACCGTGGGGCGTGGTGGAGTGTGTTATTTTTGGGGCCGACCTTTTCTAACCCCCCCTTCCACTGAGAAGGCAGCATCAGCATGGCACTGCTGGTCATCCAAGGGAAACACCTTACTGCTGTCACACCCCATCCAGCTAGCAGCAGTACGACTTCGCCCTCAGACCCCCATCATAGTGTAGCAATTTACACTATAACGGTAACTGCTTTTCGTCTAACCACTACCCAACAGACCTTTCTGGTATGGTAGGACCTCGAGGGAACAAGCGTTCCACCAGCATAGCTCGTTGGGTCATTGTGATATGCAAGCCCGACCACCACTTCAAGGTAGCAGCTATCGGTCGGGTGGGCTTGGCAAGGGATTTGGGATTCTTCTCAATATGACTGCACTACTGCTTATCAAAAATCAAATAGTTTCGGAATTTTTTTTACTAGTTCATTCATGAAAAGTCCATCCACTATAGTTTACATTCAAATATAATCTGCCACCATATGTCTCAATCCAGCTTCTTCAATTCCATAACAGAGCTATTTTATGGATGTACTGATACTCCTTTATTGCCTTCCAATTTATATTTACTCAGTATTCGTTTTGCTAAGGTATCAGCATCATTAGACATACTAAATAATTCCCATAAGTTTTCCAATAGTGCTTTTCATCATGCGAGGAAACAAGCGCATATTTTCTTGATTGTTAGTTTAACCAGAAAATGCCCAAAGGATTCTTATAATTTGGGAATGAAACATATTTTGCATGTGTCAATATGCTTTTTGAATTGCTCGGAATTCCTCTATTTGTGCTACTGCATAACATTCTTTTTCAGACATGGCTTCGTGTTTTGAGTAGGATTCCAAACAGACAGGCCAGTCAACATAGAGTCTTTCAAAGAAGTTTTCACGCTTCAAAACACATCATTTTTGAAATTACATATAGCTGCTACTATCTAAAGACATGTGATCTTTACTTTCACTTGAGGAATTGTGATACACCAACACATGCTAACACAACACATCTATCCTTTGTTATACGGCATGGTGTTGTTAATTAGCCACTTCTCTGCTCCTTCGAAAAAGAGCCGGAAAACAGTATATAGTATAAAAACCTCTCGGTCGGTATTCGTTGCAAATATCTGAGCGATTGTGGCTGATATTTCAAAGTGAGTTTACTCTATGCGTGCTGATATCCATCCTGATTACACATGATGACACTTCAGAATTACTTACGTAGTGTTGCCACTAATATAACCCAAGAAACACACAGGTTCTTGTGCTAGATGTTGAGCTGCACCTGCTGTGTGATACCATGTGTGTGTTCGAATCTATGTAGGTAAATTATCAGCCTTAAAATACGTAGTTTACTATATCGGTTAATGCAAAAAAGTCGATGTATTTAACTTGGCGGTTCATTAACTTCTCTTATAATTCTCTTGAAGGATCTCATGGCGAAAACCCTTTGTATGTTTTATTACTTCAGTGTGAGAGTTGAATCAATTTATACGGGTGTATGAATGCATTCCGTTCCACTAACTGCAACATCTATCTGCTCATTTTTTCACATATTCGACGGTTCATGTCTGGCACACGTCATTCTAACCGAAGCCAAGATAGGACAACCTCAGCTTCCTGCTCTGCCTGTCAAAAGCAACTTAATTCCTTAGAAACTGGTTCTGGAATCTGTCACTCATGTAGTGAATTGTACTGTTCAGAATGTTCTTCGAATACATCAAGTAAGTTGAAAGGTAGTTTCATTGTATTGCAAAGTATCAAGGCCTTATTTTGATGTTTCAGTTAAACATCTGAAACCCGTTAGCAATTTGGATGGTGGTATTTTCTTTCTACGTCTCAACCTAGATAACTAACCATGAATGTTTCGACAACATGGATAGTGACCTTTTATACACTAAACTTAATTTTCTGTAACATTTCCGTGAACAATATTTTGTTATTGTTTCATATCAATAAAAAACCAAATTGTAGGTGTTGGACAATTTAGTCATATGCTGATTTGTGGTTATATTAATGTAAAAGTAAGTTAAAAATTCCATTTTAGTTGATTTATTAAATGTATCATTCAGTGGAACAATAGTATTTACTGATTGCGTTTCTGACACCATTTATTGTCCTTAGCCATATCAAGAGAACTCCCCAGCATTGAGACAGTTTGTATGGTTCTAATGTTCTCACTTCCTTTGTGGTATGGGTAGTGGGGTTTTCCATATATCCAGAACAGATGGTGAGTCATTCCTGTTGCATGTAATAGGTCTTGATTTCATAAACAAAGATTCGGTTATCAATCTTCCATTCACCTCAGTAGGGTCAGTTTTAAGGATTTTCACACTGTCCCATCCTATTGTGTGGTTGTGTAATCGCATGCATATTTATGGTCAAGTTTTTTTATAGTTCCCCTATCTTACCAGAATATACCAATTTTGATCAAACTAAGTTTTTGTGCGCGATAACTGAATCTTTGTTTGTAGGACAAACACCTATTGCATGCAACAGGAATGACTCAGTACCTGTTCTGGATATATGGAAAATCCTACTACCTATATCACAAAGGAAACGAAAAAGTCAGAACTATATAAACCATGTCTCAGTGTTGTGGAATTATCTTGATATGACAATAAATTGTGTCCGGAACGTAATCAGCAAATAATACTGTTCCACCGTCTGATACATTCAGTAAAGCAACTAAAATGAAATTGCATCCTACCACAGTGCTCACGTTTTACGCTTATATATGCACTCTTATATTAGATTTAAATGGATGCAGTAAGGATATAACTAGAAACTCTCCCCTTGTATGACCAGAAAATAGTCGTCAAAAGTGTATTCACGTAACACCTAGCTAGATATATGAGCATAACGCAGGTATTCATCACAATATGGTCTAGAGTCATATTCATTTTATTTCGGAAATAATGGGGATCATTTATTGTTATGGATTGGAATAATACTGTTTTTTTTCGCAATTATCGACAAGGTCAGATGGTTTTCTATTCGATTAATAATTATGACGGTCAAGAATAGCAAGTTCAAATATACATGACATTTATATCTCTTATAGCATTCTTGAAATAGCCAAAACAATCCTAATCACTATCAGTAAATTGATTATTGCACCAATGATGCATTAAAGCAAATCTAATGCTAGGTAAAGAATCAAGTTTTCTAGAAAATAATCGTATTTGCCAACAGTTATATATACAACTCAAGTCTAAAAACTAACAGCAGTATCGTCTAAAGCAGTCGATTGTATATTGCTCAGTTTGGTCATCTTCGGACATGTCAAGAAGTTAAAAAACTAAATCACAAATAAACCAAAGAATACTTGATTATTATTAACGGTAGTGGATAAAAAAAAGTTCGACTACATAAATCCTGGTGACTAGTATCAGCTATTGAGTGCATAGATCTACTATGGCGATCGCTCAGAGAAAGCAGAAGCCAGATTATAATCGATGCATAACTTACTTGAATGACTAAATCAACGTAGAACCTAGTAAATAAATAGGTGCATCGGTTCAAGTTGTTACATTTCACAGTAGTATACAAAGAACAGGGGGAATAGAAAAAGTCCGACATGAAAGTAGACAAAGTTAAGTTAGAGAATAAACAATTTGAAGGTAATAGTTAGTGTAAATATCCAAGCTTTAGATGTCAGAGAGTGAATACATCTGTACCATTGTGAACGATTTTCAACCATGTCACTGACTCGTATCGTCTCGGTGGACCACAACCAGGCAGTCTATATCTCCCCCACATGGCTCATACCACCAGTGAGAGACTCCGTCGACTGGTGCCACATCTTGGTTTGGCCACCTCGAACTCTCTTCCAACCCATTCCAACTTCTCCTATTATGGCATGTCGAGGTAGGTTGTGGTTCGGGGTGCTCAGCACATTTCCAAGCCATCTCAGTCGATGGAACTGCAAAGAACATTACTGAATTTAACTATGATGTAGATGTTTATGTAACTTTAGATACTTGGTTCCGAAGGTATGAAGACCATTTCAAAGTTGATTTTGATAGGAAAGATGACCCATAGAAAGTTCGTCTACTCCTTCAAAAATTTGGTCCATCTGGACGAAATCAGTATTGGAATATTATACTGCCACAGAACTCAAGAGATCGTTCCTTGGATTCCACAATTCGCACCCTAAGACAACACTTTGGTGATCATTCGTCTCTTTTCAACACCAGATATCCTTGTCTTGAACCGGTAGTGAACGAGAGTGATGACTTTCTCACACGTGGTGGTATTGTCAATCTTGAATGGAAACATTCCAAGTTCATGTCCATCACCGACGATCAATTCAAATCCTTGACACTCATATGCAACCGTCGATCACCTAAGTTCGCTGAAATCAGAATGAGATTGCTAAATTGGTTGGGACAAGACCCAGCACTAATGTTGAATCCCATCACTGCTGAATATCAAATATTGGTCTACTTGTAAAGGAATAAAAGTTTAGTCGAATCTAGACGCCAGGGCGATCATGAAGTGTGTGGTTCGCCATTCGTCTGATTACACCATATCCTTTTCTGGGCGAAAGACCTCTGATTCTTCATCTCCTGTTCATCATTCCAACAGCCGAGACATTATCAAAAGAAATATGAAGAAGACGCCTCCATCGACCTGGTGGCATTGTGGTGCATGGGATTTTGTCAAGTCTTGTATTTATAAGCAGAAAAAGTGCTGAGATTGTTACACTGTTGGTCAAAAAACGGGTTTTGTGAGCAATGCCCACCACAAAGAACACGCAGGTTACCATCCAGTCACTGTCGAAGTTTTGACCAGTTAGCAAGTCCCTTAGTCTTACTGCTGCCTTTCAAGCACATGCACCGGTGGGGAGGAAATATATCCAAGTCCATGTAAATAATCATCCAATGCAACTACAAATCGACACAGCTCAAGATATTACATCTATTTCCAAGCAGCTGTGATGGAAGACTGGCCGACCTCCTGTCCAGAAGACTCTACACACTGCTGTCAGCGCATATGGTGACCGGTTACCACTTACAGGCCAGTTTTCATGTACTTTATCTTTCCACAATAATTCGATAAGTGGAATGTGTTATCTATCTGACGCTGATTTGAATTTCTTTGGTCTCGATTGGTTTGGAAACCTTGGTCTCTCAGATATACCTCTGCATGCTATATGTAATCAGATCAAGCGCCCGATGAAAGTCTCTGACATCAGCCAACATTTTCCAAAGGTATTCAAGCCTGGTTTCGGTTGCTATCCTCCGCCTTCGAGACGACGCCAAACCTGTTTTCCGACGCAAGTGACTCATGCGTTATCTGTCGTTACCACAAATTGACGCGGAAATCTCCCGTTTGGAACAACAAGGTATTCACACACCAGTTTCCTTCTTTTCATATGCGGCTCGTATCATGGTTGTCAGAAAGGCGAATGGCTCTATCCGCATATGCGCAGATTTTTATACTGGACTTAATGCAGGACTCGAACAACACCTTTATCCCCTTCCAGCACTATATGACATTTTTACTATTCTCAACGGTGGTATCTACTTCGCCAAAATTGACCTGGTTGATATATAAATCTACGAATCGAGGTGGTACAACAGTTTCAAAAATTACTAACGATTAACACACATCGTAGACTATACCAGTACAACTGCCTCCCATTTGGAATTAAAATGACACCAGCAATTTTTCAACAGACAATAGATACCATATTATCTGGCATACCCGGGGTGGCTGCATATCTCATTGTCGCGGCCCCCATGAACAGCTACAGAACCGACTGGATCAGATGTTGAAACCAGTAGGAGATAATGGTTTCTGGCTTCGTCTCGACCAATGCCAGCTTTACCTGCATTCAGTGAAATGTCTGGGATTTATTTTTGATGCCTCCAATCGCCGACCAAACCCTGAAAATATTCATGCCATACAGCAAATGCCAGAACAAACTAATGTCTCTTCTCTACGATCATTTTTGAGGTTGATAACTTATTACTCAGCATTTCTACCTTCGATGCATATTGTGAAGACACTGTTAAATCACCTCCTGTGTAAAGATGTTCCTTGGCAGTAGAGCAAAGAATGCACAACAGCCTTCCGTCAGCTGAAGTTTATTTTATTATCCAATTTTTTGCTGACCCATTATGATCTACTGCCGCCAATCATTACAGATACTTCATCTCGTGATGTTGAGAATGGAATTCTTCAAGTCCTCCCAAATGGAAAAGAGAAGGCCATCATGCATGCATCCCAAACGCTGTTTATCACAGAGCGAAAGTATAGTCAGATTGAGAAAGAAACGTTGACCACTGTTTTCGCCGTCTATCGTTTTCATAGACTAGTGTATGGCCACAAATTTACGCTGCTTACAGATCAAAAACCACTGCTGACTTTTTGGTTTAAAATCTGGTATTCCAGTCCATTCTACAAATCGTCTTCAACGATTGACCCTAACTTTACTTGGATTATAATTTTGACGTTCAGTATCAGCGCACTCAAGAGTTTGACCAAGCCGGTGCCTTGTCCTGTCTTATAGGCAACTATCCTATGCTAAACGAAGATAAAGTTATCGCAGCAGCAGAAGATTTTCCAGGTTCTGACTTGGTCGCAGCATTTAGAGCGCTTTGATTCACAGGAGAGGATATCCAGATGGCTACACACAAGGACAAAACTTTACAGCTTGCAATCCAGTTTGTTCTCACCAAATGACCAAAAGAAATGTTCACAGGTAATTTACAATAACTGCACCGCCGTTGTAGCTCCCTGTTTATCGTCAACGACTGTTTCATGTTAGAAAACCCATTCATAGTCTTTACTTTTCTTCGTGATCGAATCTTACGTCAATTTCATTCGGATCACCCTGGTGTCGAGCGCATGAAGTCAATCACTAGCAGTTACGCGTGTTGGTCATGGATGGAATAGGAAATTACAGACTATGTCAACCGGTATGCAGAATGTCAACAAGCCGCCAAGCGTCCTCCATGACCACCACTAACTCTTTTGTCAGATCCCGAACGCCCATGGTTGAGGGTTTTTATTGACTTCACCGGACCCATTGATGGAAACTGTTTCCCCATATTGTGGTAGACGCTCTCTCGAAACGACCAGAAGTCGCACTTATCAACCCACCGTATACCACGAGAACGTTAAAAGCTCTCTCCATTATCTTCTGCTGTCGCGGCTCCTCAAAAACTATAGTCTCGGACAACGGTCCGCAGCTTACCTCTACGCAGTTTAAAGCTTTTTGTCGTCGGTATGCCACATAACTCGTGCTATAACCACCATACCACTCTCAGTTGAATGAACAAACGGAGCATTTCGTTGATACATTCAAAAGGGCTTTAGTGAAAGCACGGGTGGAAGGTGCATCACTGGACATAATTGAAAACGTTTTACTCATTTGTTTGACAACAACAACCGACTCACTCCTAAATCACCATATTTCATCAAAAGCACTGATAAAGAGAAAACCGCTTACAGTTCGTGATGCTCTAGCTCCGAAAGATCAATCAAAAAGGCTACTAACTTCCCAAAATTATTTGGTGAACAAAGCATCAATTTTCGCCAGTGGCTAAACACCAGGACATAAGAAGATGGAACGCGTAATTATCAGCGGTCGTAAGTGTGTATTATATGATGTTGCGTTGGGGACAGAAGCTTGGACGAGATATGAAGACCAATTGAAGAAAACAAACCGGACGAAATCCTACTAGATACGTTCGCGATACCATGCACAGAAGAGTCCTAGAAAAACACTGAGCGTCTGATAAATAAAAAAACTACTTAATATGGGAGTTAAACTCGGGCACTGTGATATATTTCAATTCCATTTTTGTCTTTTTATTAGAAATACCACATAGTGAAACAGTATCATTCACGCGATAACGTTTCAGGCATGATCTATTGTCTATATTCATATCGTATCATGATATGAATAGAAAGAACTGCTAACCCAACGTTGGTCAAATCGACTCAGCAAACAGAGGGTTCGGTTCAGGTGGATCCCAACTAACACACTCATTTGTTATAGAAAAAAGGAATAGCTGATCTCTAAAACACTAACTTATGTTAATATTTTCATTATTAAATTCCAACCCTATTTTCGCGCCTCTTTTTAAGCACAGTTCAACTGGTCTTTAGTTGCTCGATATTCAGCCTTAAACTGAATTGAACGTAGATGTCGGTCCTCCAACTCTTTAAAATTTAGAAAGCTGTGACGAACCGGGAACGATACAGAGCAGCACGAACTGACAGTTCGCCACCTGAAGTACTCTAGAATAGAGGTAGGAAATCGGTGATTAGAGTGACGGAGATACTAGATCGTGTATAGCAATCAGAGGTATTCCCGTCAAACTGCTGTACTTCTCTGATCATCCCACTCTATAAGAACAGAGAGAAATCCTCTTGTGAAATTAGTTTGTCTGGTATTGTGTCTAAGGACCTTGGGTCCTTAGTAATCCGATGAGTAATTGGAGCTTAAGGACAGCAAACTCGAAAAAACTAGGCAGGTTTTAGATATAAACGAGAGTGTATCGACCAGATTTTCACTTTCTGACAGGTTCTGGAGCACAACCATACTTATTGGACAACAGCCGACAATTGGCACATTTCTTGACCTGAAGGCGGCATGTGACTTTTTTGACCGTGAATTGTTGTGTTGGTGTCTGACTGTGAAGGAAGTACTGAGCAAAGCTCTCTACTCTACCTCACATAGCTTGTGGCTTATGGAAAGCTGTCATGTGAATTGACGACACTTAGTGGTTTTCGGCCGAGATACCCACTGTCATTGTTCCTGTTTAATTTCATTATGGATATCTGATTATAGATTATTATTTTTCCCTTGAGTTCCTAGTGGAACATAGGGCTTCAGTAGCACGCCTCCATTGCACTCTGTCCTCTACAGTCTTTTGAACCTCTCTCTACGACTGCCCAGAAGCTTTCAATTCCTCCTGACATGATCTCCTCCATGTCACCCTCGCCTCGGACGCCCAACTCGTCGTTTCCCCTTTGGATCCCACTCGAAGGCCTGGTGCCTGATGTCCACAGTCGGCCTTCTCAGTGTATTCCCAATCCATCTCCACTTTCTTTTGCATATTTGTTGGGCGATAGCTTCTTGGTTCGTCGCCAGCCAGAAGTCCTTGATACTTATTCTTTCTGGCCTTCCGTCTGATCTTCAGTATCAGTATCGAGTGAGCGTAGGCGGCAACTGTTGATGAATGTCTGTAGTTTGTTGGAAATGCTCTTTGTAACGCATATAGAAGCGCTGACTTGACTGAATTAGTATTGAAAATCCGGATCTTCTTTTTTATGCTGACTGCAGTAGATCTCCACAGTGATTTCAGATTAAAGAAGGCTTGTCTTGCTTTTCCGATCCAGGCTTTGACATCCTTATTAGTGCCGCCTGTGATTGTAATGATGTCACCTAGGAAGGTGGGTGAAAAAGACTACTTCGTTTAGATTTGTCCCGTTGATGGTGATTGGTGCTTGTTGCTGTTGGTTGGGTATTTTCAGCACATCCGTCTTCTCCACATTCACTTGAAGGAAGTCCCGTCTTCCTTCGCTGCCCTGCCTCTTCTGTCAGCTTGTTAGTTTTCGCCTGTAGATCTTCGGTTTTTGCGACATTTGACATAAATCATCATCGGCGTCGAAATCCAAATCTTCTTCTGGGATCTTTTCATCGGTTCAACCAGCGTATGCCCATCTTCTCGCTCCTCACTGTTTGCTGCATGATCCAGCCAACCACAATCAGGAAGATTATGGGTGATAGTAGACAGCCTTGTCTTACTCTTGTCTTCACTTCAAAGGCGTCACTGAGCTTCCCATTGTGAATTACTTGGCATGTGGCGTCACCATATAGCTGCTGTTGAATGAGGTTGGTGAAGATTTGTGGCACTACAACCGTAGTGTTGAAGCAGTTGCCAAATTACTTCTCGGTCGACGCTGTCAAAGGCCTTCTCAAAGTTGATGAAATTGAGGTAGAGTTGAGTTGACTATCATTCTATACTCTGTTCTATGACTATGCGTGGCGTAGCGTTGCAATTTGGTCCTCACATGCTTTGTACTTCCTGAAGTCAGCGAGCCAGCCTGTTCCGGTCGTAGTTTTGAATCCAGCGCATCCTTTAGTCTTTCCAGGATGATATGGCATAATATTTTGTTTGTTTTGGGTGGACAGGAGCATGATTCCGCACCAGTTCATGCAAGTGCTTAGGTCTCCATTCTTCGGGAGTTTGACAGGGTAGTCCTTCTTCCAATCGGCAGGTACCTTTCCTTCATTTCTTGCAAACCTTCTGCGGTATTGGTGTGAGCATGTCCGCTGTTGTCTCTGCATCTGTTTTCAGTGTTTCATACGTTGCACTCAGTTCTTCTTTTCGTTGTGCATCCTTGCACTGGTTCATCTTGTGCTTCCCCATCTTCTTCTCCCTTCTCTGTCAGCTTCCGTGTGTCCGTGGAGATCCATTCCTTGTCTTCTTTCTTGTTTCTTTCTAATGCGGCTGTGCAGGTTTCTTTCCACATCTCTTTGAGAGACTTCCAGTGTTCTTCCACACAGGTTCCTTCAGGGATGTTGCTCAACGTCTCCTATTTTGTTCTGATTGCTGACGTGAAGACGTGGTTTGTAGTTTTGTGCTTCAGTTTCTGTTCTGGGTGTTGAACTTGAACTGTGGTCTATCACCAACGTCTTTGAAAGCTTTCAACTTGATTTTGAAGGTAGGTCCCTTTCATTAGATGGCGAGTGGTGTGAACCTACATCTGCTCCTTCTTTTTGATCTGATTTTGTGTCGAGTAGGCTGGCTGCACCTCCCCTTTCTTCACATTGAGATGAAGTCGATGTGATTTTTAGTGTGTCCTGGTGTCTAGTGAAATCAAATCCATGTCGCTGCCTTGTGAATATCCTTGTGTTTGTACACACTGCCTTGCCTCCAATCACTAAATCGTTGAATGAGCAGAAGTCTGCAAACAGTTCTCCATTGTCATTCATCACTTCACCGAGTGCTTCTCGACCCATGCCATGATTGGTTGTCTTCCTGTGTTGTCCGCTCCGAGTTTGGCATTCATGTTGCCCATTATAATTTTGATAACGCCAACTGGAGTCTTGCCTAGGACTTATTTCAGTTGTCTGTAGAATTGCTTCTTCTTCTCTTGATCTGCATTATTTGTTGGTGCATAGTGTAGTGTAGCATTGCATGATTGTGACTTTCCTTCCTTTTGAGTTGAATCTTGCTGTCATGATCCTGATGCTGGAGGGGATTGGTTGCCACTGCATGAGAGCCTTCGATGCCGTTGGGGACATCATGATAGCCACTCGAAAAGTCAGTGTGCTCGTGGTTGTCGTGTGGGTGACAATATCGGATTAGATTATTGATTCTCTAGTTGACAGTTTGGAGAGTCCACTTCCATTCCATCTTCAGATTCCAGGCACTTCTCACGTTTGCAATCTGGGCAGCCTTGGTAGGTTCATACCATGTCGCCATCCTTACTTTCGCTTTCATCGAGAGAAGACACATCGGCCGACTGGCTTTTTCGAAGGCTTTCACCAACCGGTGTCATTTCGTCTCTCCGATTCCAGCGAGGAGTAAGTTTGTTTTTATTTTTTATATCTTCTTTGTGCTTTTAAGTTTCTTTCGCTATTGGATCGGTTTTATGGGGTAGGGTTGCTATCCCTATGCCCAGCCTTCCCTCTTTACCCGGGCTTAGGACCAGCTACTAACTAGTAAACTAGTTAACCAGGAGAGGTTATGGATATGTTAATGGTCGTAGAATGTATTACATCTGACGTTATCGGTCTGCTCCATAGGATGCATCTGGTTGACTTGGAGTATGCTGACGATATTTTCCTGCTAGATGAAAACGCTGACAGTATACAGGGTCTTCTGAACGCGTTGAGTAGAAATCGGAGTATGTTTGGCATGCGTTTCACTGGTATCCGCAAACTTGCACCACCTTCAGTACTAACTCAAAAGATGTCCGAATACCTGTAAAAGGCGAGTATGCTGCACTGCAATCCTGTCCTGTCGGCTGTGAGACTGCGGTCGAAGTAGGCGATATGAAGAGACTATAGGTTTTTGACCATAACTACCCTCGTACCATTGCCTGCGTACGATGAAATCATCCGATGAACAGTGTCAAGGTTAGAATAAGAAGGAGAGTTGGTGAATAAGATCATGAACTTTCGGCGATTGGGGTGGCTTGACATGTGTTGCACATGTCGAGCGAGCGCCTATCTTGACGTGCAGTTTTGAGAGAATTCGGACTAGGTTGGAAGAAGGTTCGAGTTATCCAAACTCAAACGTGGCATCAGTCCATGAAGTCTCTGACTGCTAATCTGATCCATGAGGGGGCTGTTGACTACCTTGTTGGGTTTCTAGAAGGGCTGAGAATAAGTTGCTTGGTGACACACCTGGAAATCGAACACAGAGGTTCAGATATTTGCACTGTTTGACATCTTCTAAGTGTTGAATATTTTCACGAATCGTTATCTTCAAATTGTTTCTCCTTTCGTACACCTCCCTCTGCTTTGGTATCAGTCCTTTTGTATCCTACTGGGAAGTGTGGCAACTTGAAATGGTGTACTTGTGTTACATTTTTTACCTTAATTTTATCTGTCTCTCTCTCTGTAGTGGGATCAGTATGTGAGAAATGTCGGAGTCGGGTGTAGACTACTAGGTACGGAGGTGTAGGCAGCCGATAAAGTAAAGAGCAGATAATCCAGTGAATAAAATTTCATTTTTTCGACCATATCATCTAAGGCTGCACAATCGTATTTATAAATGTCGTAAACATATTACAGTCTATGAAATATATTTGGTCCATGGTAATAATTTTTCGTGAGTGTTATTTTTTAATCCTCCCTCCTCACTCTCTGTGTCACTTGTTGTCCAACCAAAATGGACGAGGAAATGTCCTATATGATTTGTTGCACTAAACTGAAAAGCACCATAAAACGGAGCAAACTGAAGAAGAGTTGATTTATTCTCGTGATGAGCGACGATACCATCCGAAGTGTTGTAACCGAAAACGAATCAATCTTTATGGAGCGTTTCCGTCTTTAGAGTTTTCGAAGTTCACCCTAAAGGAGTATGACAAGCAGACGTACACGCACTAGTTGTGTGGGATTCACATTTGCAAGGTGACCGAAGAGCCTACGTCAAGTTTGTTTACTTTAAAGCTAGCGAACACTGGTCAATAGGTGGTGTAGTGACAAGAAGGTCAGTTCTGTTTGTTTGCATTATATATTTCATAGAATATCCCTGAAATGTTCTTGTCGGGCGTTCGTGCTCGCAAAGTTCTTAGAAGTTTTCTAGACAGTAACTCGGTGGCTGTCACTCACAATCGTCCCTAGAATTCTGTGCTTTATGACAAT
Organism: Heterobilharzia americana; assembly: GCA_944470555.2. NCBI lineage: Eukaryota > Metazoa > Platyhelminthes > Trematoda > Strigeidida > Schistosomatidae > Heterobilharzia > Heterobilharzia americana. Next base: position 42,643,019 of record OX104134.1, read on the forward strand.
AGTTATTGAGTTCGGAAATTGACGAGAGTTGAATTGGAGAGCGTAAGGCCATTCCTAATACCCGAGATGGCTGCATTTAATGTTATTGATTTCGTTTATGCATGCTACAGTAAACGACTGAATAATCAAAATGTGTTCAATGTGCCCTATCGCCTTTTCGCTCAGTGTAATTTGACCGGTAATTGAATTTCCCCTTTAAACACTTGTGATGTAGGCAGTTATGAAAAGTTGCAGGAATATATAATCAGTCAAGGTGGATCGGCATCCTTCTGTGTCATAGAGATCAGATTTGAATTGATAAACTGCCAGCGCTCCTGCTTTGCACAACTGTTGAAGGCATACTCCTTTCGAATGATTCCACCATTTGACTCTACAGATAACACTGAAGGAAGACTCCGGTCGAGCTATATATCCTGAGTTGACCAAATGTTCAAGAATTGAACTGTTAATTGATTTACATTCTCCCCATCTACAACAATGCAGGATAGTGTTCAGAGATACGTTTGGAAAGTGCGCGCTTTATGCGGCCTATATAACTAGCTCCACAGGAGCAAGCAAATTTGTAGACACACACTGAGGTGGCCCGAAGCGACAACTTATCCCTAACACACTCCGGAACCAGTTGCTGACTGGAGAAGCTGATCGCATCAGAATTCCATTTTTTTTCGGTGTCTTATTGAAACGGAGGTCTGATGGTTCTCTTCAGAGGTCGATTTATAGGAACCCTACATGGAATGGATAATACTTGAATTTCTATAGCTGAGTGCCTCTTAGCAGAAAAAGGGATCTGATCCATTCTTTATCTTCAAGAATCAGAAGAATCTTCACGAGTGATACTTTTGACGATGAATTAGACAAAATATGGAAGATCCTCGAGCAAAATGGATACCCGTCCAGCTTTATTGAGAAGAACTTGGAATTAAAACAGATTACGAAGCAAGTGCTCATAGTTCCAAAGAAGACCTTGTTTATGAACGTTGGTTTTAAAAGCTATACGGCCGCAGAGATCCTAAAGAATCAGCTGTCCAGATCACTGAAGAAGACACCCTTCTCTGCAAAGCTACATATCAGCTTCTATAGTCAGCAACTGGTTCCGGAGTATGTTAGGGATAAGTTGTCGCTTCGGGCCACCTCAGTGTGTGTCTACAAATTTGCTTGCTCCTGTGGAGCTAGTTATATAGGCCGCATAAAGCGCGCACTTTCCAAACGTATCTCTGAACACTATCCTGCATTGTTGTAGATGGGGAGAATGTAAATCAATTAACAGTTCAATTCTTGAACATTTGGTCAACTCAGGATATATAGCTCGACCGGAGTCTTCCTTCAGTGTTATCTGTAGAGTCAAATGGTGGAATCATTCGAAAGGAGTATGCCTTCAACAGTTGTGCACAGCAGGAGCACTGGCAGTTTATCGATTCAAATCTGATCTTAGTATGGGAAAGAAATATGTTCAACCTCTTATCCTGCCGTAATCTTTACACTTTCACAATTTTTCGATTTCATTATAATTTGTTAGTTTATGTTTATCACCTTTATTATAACCCTTGTCTCATTCTTCCGCTTGTTTACGTCTATCTGTGAAATGGATACTCAATATTCTCATTTCTCATCTACCAACAATTTTCACCTTGTCAAACTCCTTGCCTTCTTCGTAATTTCCACTGTCTAGAAGATTTTTACGCTGCTACTTTCCATTTTGATTACGGTTTTATTAGCATTAGCTTAATGATGCAATTGTACACTATTGTTTAGTGATAGACTGTTACTATTGTATGTTTATTACATATATAAATGCCATTGTAAAGCTTTAGTAAATGATATCATCGAAAAAGAAAATTATCTTCGCTGGATTATCTCTTCTTTTCTCTTTGACTCTTTGGGCATGTTTCATCATCTAAAATCGATAATGTTGTTCACATTTTCTGAGTGCAGTGGTTGTCATATGTATTAGGCATGTCAGGCGAGTACCTTTCTGGGACCACACTGTTCGTAGAAAACTATGAGAGATGAGGCCAAAATGTGACACTAGTCTACAAAGTGTCTGATTATGAATCTGAGTCATGTTGGGTGGTGTAGGCTGTCTGATGTTAAAAATCAATTTTTGGAGATACTTTCTGGTTTGACTCAAAACGGGGATGAGAGTACCAACAAACTACTTATTAATGAAGAGTCTTTTTCTAATTTTAACTCCGTTGTCATTTGTTCACTCATAATTTGACAATGCCAGTCGCATCTTTGTTGGCCACGTATTTCGGTAAGGATATTCATCATTGATCCATTAATTTCCTGCAGATTATTTCCCTTGGTTTTAGTTATTTTTAAAGGAACGACTGAATAATCTAAAAGTAGAGAGAGAGAGAGAGAGAGAGAGCAACGATTGGAGCAGAATAAAATAGTACCATTGTATTTCACTGGCTTTTCATAAGCTGCTTACAACTTAAGATACTTAAATTTCATGTAATTAAGGGATCTAGAAATACATTTTTCACTTGTATGAAGTTAGGTAATAGAAATTGATGGAGTATAATCATGATTACGAACATCTACTATGAAATATCTAAACCCGCAGTTGTGTGTTCTTTGTTCTGGTAACCTTATTGTTTGCTGTTCCTTTAATTTGATGATACATTTTTGAAACTGAATCTTTTTCTACCTGTACAAAATTGTAATGGTTCATCTTTACCAGTTGATTTCAACTCATATGTTCGCATAGCTTGTCTGCCTCCTACCAACTAACCTACTTGTTAACCTTTTGGTATAATTTTTGTTCTGTTGTATACCAAAAACACTTTAGAAGTGACTAACAGAAAAATATGAGATATGAGAACCGTGCTAAAGAAATGAAACTCTTGGAATGGATACGAACGCTGACTGTTCTTCTTCAGAACCTTGTATTTCACTGAGCCACGAACATCAGAAGACAAAGACCGACCTGTTACTGTGAAGAAGACAACTTTATTTGATGAAAAACACACCATTGATAATGTTTAAATTCTCATTGTCAAAATTGAAAGTCATAAGCAAACAAAATTGTTTCCAACGAGCTCTAAACAGGCTTCACGCTAATAGACATAAATTTTCTCACATATGAAACCTTAAACCAATCATGGTGGACGCTCTACACTGTGGTAACAAGGAAATAAAGCATACAAAAAGTAGATTTATAGATAATTTTGACTATCTAAGATAACTGTCGTTTGGCAAAATGGTATTTATACTGGATGATAAAGGTGAAATAAAAATTTGAACTAGCGACCAATAGATTTTCCGGTCTACCAGCTGAGCTACAAGGCTCAACTGCTGACCAGATTTTTATTTCCTTTCAATCATCAAGGGTTTTGCCCGACTTCCATGTGAATTAGTGACACGTTACTACCGCTTGATCATACTCATACTAGCTGCCCAGTAAGTACTTCTCATCTTAATCCAAATGTAACTGAATTAGAGAGGGGGAGAATCATATCTGAGATAACCAGCGACCACCAGGTTTCCGGCCCCCTGATGATAAAAATAATGGAAACAGCAGGATGATGCAGATATTTGAATAATCAATGTAGGCTTAATCTTTAAAAAAAGCCAGGTTATGTAATACTGAAGCATGAAATACGTAGATAATTAGATTATAAGCAAATAAATATCCTATGGGAAAAGGGTAAAACAGGGGAAGATGAAAACTGGATTCATCCCTAAATTTATTCATTAAGTTTTATCTAGCAAAGGCAGAGATAATAAAATAATTTTTAAAAAAATACTGAAATAATCATCCAACTCTTGACCTAGTGGTTTTATATGTTGATGAAAACTGCATACAAATGATACATTTTTGTCAAATAAAGAGCCGTTCATAAAATCGTAGGTCGGTCCTCCTCTTCTATTTCTCCAGACGCAATGAAGTATCAGGCCGGTGGGAGAACAGTGGCCATTCGTTCCCTCAAACTGTCCCATTGCGTTATTATCTTTTGCGTCTTTAGTATATTTCATTCGGTCATTTGAAAACCAATCGTGGTAATGAGCTCCAGGACTAGGGACGGATACATGACGTACCACGCTACTTTCATTGTTCAAAGGGATGCATGGCAATGAAGGATCGGATATTCTTCTGGTACGTTACGGAATAGGCTTCAAATCAAAAGCCTACACAATGGTCCTTCAGGGTCTTGATATTTGGATAGTATCGAAGTCTTTATGCTAACCATGTGACAAGACGTACAATGAAAAAATTGAAGCGCCCATAGACTAACCAGATTCAGTCTCATGAACTTTAAATTCAATACTTCAGGCAGTATTTTTTACTGATAAACTGAATTATATTTCCTTTATAATTTTGAAATGTATCTTCCTTTTTCTCTTTTTCATTAGAAGACATATAAGCGAACAATATTGTTTTCAATTAGTTCTCATCAGGCTTTACACTAGTATACATAAATTTTCTCACACGTAAAACATTAAACCAATCATGGTGGGTTATTTATCCTGTAGTAATTCGGAAATGAAGCAGGCATATACTAGATATCTAGACAATCATAATAATAATGATAGTTATCTCAATGGTGATGAAAACAATGGGAAATGCATGGTACTGCAAACATTCAAACAAATAATGTCGATTATAACTTGGAAAAGTGAAAGTTACGCAATACCAGAGGATGAAATATGTAGATAACCAAAGTCCAAACAAATAAATAAACATGTGTGAAGAAGGTGGAAATAGGATAATATCTGAATTCGTCTTTAAGGTTACTTATTAGATTTTCGCTGGCGAAGTCAGAGATAAAGGCTGCACAACGTTTTACTGCACACAGAGAACACAGTTGTTTTCTCTAATTACCATAGCCTCAGCTATACGTGAAATGCCGGTACGAATTCTATTCGAAAGATTTTGTGGAATGCCACAGATGATTTTCAACCCTTTGCTCCCATCTATTACGTGACCACTATAGAACAAATGTCACAGAATTGAACTTTGTATTCACTTCACTTGTCCCTCTTCTAGCCATGATGGTAGGTGCTTAGCAACACCTTTGTTTAGATGCCTAGTTGTACGCCCAATATAATTCTCTCCACAGCACCAGCTGAATTGATTAATGCACATAGAAGTGGCAGAACTAAGTAGCTTGTTCTTTTGTCTGGGCAACAATTATCGGCCGACTAGAAAGTGATAAGGAAAGCTTAGCAGCATAGAAAGTTCTTCTGGTGGCTGTAGACAACCTCTGGAATGGAAGTTCACCAGGTGTGTCTCCTTTAAATTGGAGCTTCATGAATAATGAATTCCTTCGAACAGTCATTTGTTAAGATTTTTTATTCACCTTCTCCATATGTCTCTTGATAATAAAGTAATGGGGGTAACCCACTTCTACCAGTATATTGTAAATGTGTTCTAACTCGTCTTATATCAAGTCATTTTAGCAGATCTGCTTGCAAGACAGCCAAGCTTCTTTTATAACGAATAGGCACAAAGCTAAGGAAATGTATGTGCTGCCTGTAGATGTGATCCTTCTGTACACCCTTCTACTGAGTGACGCGCCGTCTCTTCTAATAAGTATTTTCTTCATGAGTGAGAGAGGGATGTATGTCACTGAATTTTCTTAACAATTCGTCCTTATCAACGTTTTGATGAAGGACAATGAAAGTGTCATCAATTAACGTTATACATACCCAGGTTATCGATGACATTTTTCAGCAGTTCAATCTCAAGTTTAGGAAGAAACAAAGCCTAATGTGAACCTCTGACACTTGCATCAATCTGTCTGTAACACGTGTATCATTAAAGGGAAAATTCGCATTCATGGTGCATCTTAGAAGTTAACTGTTTGAAACCAACTTCTGGAAGTCCAACTCAATCTGCTTTTCTGATAGATATCTGCTGACAAGGAATTCTGCTGTTTTCAGAAGTTGGTACATTGGTAATAAAGAAGAAACATCTAAAGATATTATGTTTTTCCGTTGATATGTATCTTTTCTAACCTGGCGATGAATTGAATACGTCTTTGACACTATTCTTTACAACTTGCTTGTGTAGAGAAAGGAAGAATGAAAAAATGGTGAGATTCGATATAGCGTCATTAATATGAGGATAATGTATGTATACTTCTGCGCCACTGACATCGGTTCTAAGCCATATCCCCTAGAGTCTCCAACCACTGGTTCCTCTTGTCCCGCCGACCCCAACCGACTAGTCTGTATCACCCCACATGGCTCAAACCAACAGTCAGAGACTTCATACATTGGTGCCATGTTTTAGTCTGGCCACCTCGAGCCTTTTCCAGCCTCAACCTACCTCGGCCAACATTGTGTGACGAGGCAATCGGCGGCTAGGCATACGTAACACATCCCAACCATCTCGGTTGATGAAGGTTCACAACCTTGTCAACTGACTTACCTCTTCTCCCTAAAACTCTCCACCTGACTTCTGCATTACTCATGTGGTGAGACCACGGAATACGGTCTATGCTACGAAGGCAACGGTGGTCAAACACCTGAAGCCATCCTTCTCATGTCTTCCACCTTCAATGGCCATGTTTCACAGCCATAGAGTAGAACAGAGCGAACTGCATTGCATTACACGCGACCCTTAATAGGACAATCGGATATCACGGCGGGGCCATAGGTGGCATAAGTTGACAAAAGCCAGCCGAGCCCTTTGTGTCTGTGCACAGATTTCATCGGCCACCGAGCCACCAGGGCAGGGCTGATCCTACTTCTCAGATAAGTGAAGTGGTAGACACACTCAATCACTACACTCTCTATTGTTAGCCGTGGCACCGTTGAAGACCAGTCCTGGAGCAACAATTTGCATTTGGATGGTGAGGAACGCATCCCAAACATTCTCAGAAGACTCTGCATCTTGTCAGCGTCTTCACCTAACAGGACTATGTCATCTGCATCAGTTTACTATTAGCACAAGACTGTTGCTTCCTTTACTGGCCAAAGGTTAACAGATAAAAAAACTAACCGAGACCACACTGCAACAACAAACCCGTGTAAAGTACCTGCTTGAACTTCAATCATACATGTATATTTTCGCACTTTGCCGAACGCAAAAACAGGCAGCATTGAAGCTTCTGTACGCTCGACTGTAACTTTTGATTTGGTTTGAATCCAATAAATACAGTTTCACGATCTGAGTCTCATAAACTAGTTGTCTTTGCCATGTCTGAAAAATAATTGGCTTTTCAACACAGTTTAAGGTAGAAGAAAGAGCGATAATGTATTTATTCTGGTAACTAGCAGTGGTATCCAGGATGCGTGTTTCGTCCCGTTTAGGACTCGTCAGTTGGATGTAACTACACCCCAGTGAATGATGTTGTTCCCACTGAGAATCGGACCCAGTACCTTTCGCTTCAAACGCGAAAGCGGTATCGACTGGGGCACGAGAACTACTACTTGTGCAACGGGTTGCAGCTGTTGCTCACTGATACTTTACGGGCTGTAAAAAATTTACCTTTTAAACATGAATAACGGACTATTTCAGAGTTACTGTGTAAACAGAGACGCATCGAGTTCTGTCTTTCTCGTAGGAAAGTAGGAAAGATGAACCGTATGAACAGGAAAAAACCGATTGGTCGTGATAAATATATTTTTGTATATACATGAATCTAGATAATAAGTTACGTCATTATGAAGGCGCGTGAGGGGACCACGGGTTATTCTGGTGTGTTTCTACAGGCATATTATCTGTAAAAATAAATAAAAACAGAACTTGGTTACAGCTTACTTCATAAGAAAGTTAACTTATATAAACTACGCATTAGTGTGATGTAACCAAGTAATCGTGGTGGAATTGGTTCTAAGGGGAGCAATACCTGCTTTAACTTGGTGCTATACAATAAGTATATTTCCAATCGGTTTTAATGATTTATAAATGTTACTAGTTATTTTCCAAAGTCTTTGACTGAAGGCTTCAGTCTGAGTCCAATTTCATCTGGAAAAAGGTAAACCTGATATTTGCAAAATCTACACCTTTAGGCGAGGGTATGACACAAATAGGTGTAACTCAACTGAGAAATCTCATTGGGAATTCCATTTTTTCCTCCGCATTATTCTTACTGTGAAATGTACAAGTGCTCAGCTTTATTCAGTTTACCACTAGTTTGATGTGGCAACAAATCCCAGTTAGGGAGATGTGGAAAAAAAATCAGCTATCCGAATCGTTTTAATCTAAAAACATGACTGGTGGACTCGAATGTAAATATTTGAGACAACAGCCTAGTCTTTCTTTACATTATCTACTTGATAAGCATTGCTGATCATAATGTGTTGTCTATTAGTATGTGCTGTACAAGCAATCTGTAAATCAATACTCAGCATGGGCTTAGATATCCAGTGTTTTATCAAATTATCAGTTCAGGTTCTACTTTGAACATATTTTACTCTTATTTTATTATGATCGTGCTCTTGAATACTCTTATTGGAAAAACTACCAGCGAAGTTTACGTTGGTAACTGAAATAATCCGCCTATTTCAACAATTTAGGAAGGTCATGTTTATGGCTTAAATGCAAATGTTTCAAGAATTTCGTTGAAAAAAAAAAATACTGAACGTACACGGATATGGGTATTGCTGAGGAGGTATGTAAGGGTACGGATTTTGTACTGTAGACGGGTACATTGGAACGGATGGCCAGGCACTTGTGCCATACATTGGAATCTGCCACTGAGGTTGCATATTATGATATATATTCCACTGGCTTGATGACTGTGGCTGCATATATGGTCTGAAGTTATGGTGCTGTTGACTTTGCTGGTGATGGGATGGAAATTCATGCGATTGATACACGCGTTGAGGACCCAGGGATGATGCTTGACGTTTCATAGGTCCGAATAAGGATTTACCACGTAGACTATCCGGTTTATTTGATTGGTTTGAAGGTTTTTGAACTGGATTTTTTGGGCCTATTCATACAAATCCACAAGAAAGTGAAAATATTTTACTTCATAATCATAAAATAAGTTAGTGCGGTATACGGCATGAAAAAGTCAGCAAAACTATAATTTTGCAAATGGTTTAGACACCACAATTAAATTTGTGGATGCAATTTAAATGTGATCATCAAGTTTTAAGTGAATGGGACCTCCACGTGTAAAAAGTTGAAATATACATCTCTACTGTTAGAAGTGGACGCTGCTAGTGATATCGTGTACCACTGCCCTTCCCGCTGCTAGCCACTCATTATATTAAGCTGAGTGGTTTAATAAAACCTATGGAAGGTAATAAATTACGATGTCTGCAATATAAAATTAAAACCTTAGATATAGTTTGTATTTGTTTAGGTCACAGCGTGTTTGAAATCAAATAATTCCAACGTCTCACACAGAAGTCTGATCCGAGCTTCTTCAGCGAAATAACCGGAATTGAAATATCAAGGATATATAAATGAATCCGAAGACGCGTATTTTACCTCCTTGTCCAATCCTCTTTGTATAGTCATTATCTTTCTAAAATGTGATAACTAATCATTCAGTGTGAAATTGCATGTCTAGTTGTATGGGTCACCGCATGTGTGTTTTACCCCTCAGATTCTCCTTGATTGTGAATATCAGACAAAAAGGGTCACAGGTGACGTTATAATCATTCGGTAATATTTATAAGCACATATGAGGCGGATATGTATGTCATTTTAGTTGGTATATGGGGCTGAATAGTATTAACGAATTATTTCATTGATTTGTTGGAATAGAGTAGTAATGATGTCAATGATGAATCAAATCAATCCAGATTGTGTTGCTGTTGATGCAGAAATAATGAAGTTGAGACTGGTGTTGACGGTAAATGCTAGAGTCATTCTTTCTGCTTACTAATTAGTAATTGCCAAGAGGCTGAGCTCCATCTTGTCTGTTCACACTGTCTGGATTCGCCCATATATGTAGAACTTTGGCTGTCAATCTTTTTTGACATGACCCAAAACCTTTTTGTAGAACCTTGGTTTCGTCAAAGTCAATTTGTGTCCCATTTCTATGGCGTGTAGCACGATTGCCGATTTGTTTTCTAGCTTCTTAACCTCTGCTAAGGTTTTCGAAATCTGCTTTAGGTATAGTCTATGCTCCTTCACTCTTACATTTACCTGCCTGGTTGTCTTCCTTACATATACTGCAGTGCAATCCGCGATTTGATTTCATAAACGCAGTTCTGCTGATTTTCTTTAAGTACTATATCTTTAACTTTCATTAAGTTAGAGAGTAGGGTAGTTGTTTCACAAAAGTAAACTCTCATGTTAGTTGAGAATTCTTCGTATTTTTTCCGAAGTCTTCCTACGGTATGAGACAACGACCGTGTTTATCCACTTCTTCGAAAGGAGTTTCAGTACATCCTTAATTTTATTTTTTTTACACTCGTTTGACGAACATGACAAATGAACAAACAAAAAGCTAGGACCAGACCTCCGTACGAAACGTTGGAATTATTTCATTTCAAATACGTGACTTACACAAATACATGTCAACCTTTTACTCAGGACCATACTGTTTGGTCAAATCTTGATCATAGTTCATTTAAACAGAATTAAAACCGCCTGAATTGTAGGCGATGGTAAACGCATATGAGTAAATAAGTTACCTGGCGTTGGCACTTTACGTTTTTTTTTGAACTTCCGTTTATGTAGTTTCTCTTGTTCATCATCAGAAAAATCTAGAGCCTGAAATTAAAAAAATAATGGTCAATTAATGCAAAGCAACTGGAAGGGAATCTCCACTCATTTCTGTACACAACTTGTATTTTCAGACAAACCTGTAACAATCTCAATGCATCAGACTTTGTTTTAGACATCTAGTCTGAAGAACGTTAAGATGGGTGAAATATCTTTTATAAAGTGCGTAAACTGTATGCTGTTATTTTGCGTACATACTTACTCAAATAACCATTGTTTTCAATAACAAATTTTGCGTCCCAGAGTTAATTGCTTATCTGTACTGAGTTGAATTTAAATGTGAAGAATGAACTGCTATTTTCTAGTCCGTAGTGGTCAAGTAGCACCCACACAATATATAAGACAAGACTTATCATGATCGCTAACTATGTGGAAAAATTGCACTGATTTTTGCTGGGCAACGCGTAGGACGTTTTTTATTCAGTGAATTACTATACTTTCTGAGGGTGTTGCTATGGGGTCAGCACTAGGCCCCTAAGTTAGCAGATATTTTCCTAGCAAAGTTAGAAAGTCGCCTTTTGGAAAGCACAATAAGCGAGTTAGAATTCTACTGCTTTCACGTGGATGATACATTCCTAATTCTGAAGAAGCAAGATGATGATGATGAATTTAATGGCGTTCATCCAGCGATAACCTTTACCATTGAGAGAGAAAGTGACGACAACATCGCCTTCTTGCATTTCTGATTGACAAGGAAGACAGACATCGGAAACCGATGTCCACCAACTAATACACTCCTTTTTTGAGTTCCGTCCTTTTGCAATATAAACGAAATTAAGTCCATCAAGCAAGACCTATCTGCTTGGATGATACTTCCGATGAAGAACTCTAAATTATCTGTGACCTACTCAATAGTAACGGATATCCAGAAAAGGTTCTAACTGAAAATGTGAATATATCTAATGTAAAAAACTAGATTACCTACAGCTTTCAAGAGACCGCTGTCTCAGGATGACATCATCAGCGAAATTGTAACACAGTGCCTAAGGTGATCATTTAATACAGCATAGTTATGTTGTGTCGATGATTTCGCGAATCAAAAACAGACTACCTCAATGCCTCTTTTGTATGCTTTTACCAGTTCAATTGCTCTTGTAAAGCTAGTTACATTGAACGTACAGTTAAACAAGTCTGTCGTCAGGATAGCCGAAAATCATCCGTCAGGGTTAAGCAAAGGGAAGACAAGATTGTTACAGAGCTCAGTAATCTCTCCTCTGGTCACCAGCGAGTTAATATTTAGAACGCTTTTAAAGCTATTTTGTGATATTCCCTTTAATCTTACCCATGCTTTACGAGTACGTCTCTTACATACAACAGAAGCTATCCTTAATAAGTCTAAATAACTGTCGGTAACAGTAGACAGTTATTTAGACTTATTAAGGAGACTGGGGGGAAATGGTCAACAACAGTTAGTGAGGTTATAGCGGAGAAGGACGGATCGGCGATTCACTCGCAGGGAAGGCGACTGGGACGATGGGCAGAACACTTTGAGGAACAGTTTAACTGGCCTCCAGCCACCATTGCGCTGCCCGCTATCCAGTCGGACCCTGAATGGGACATAGAGACAGGTCCCCCAACACTAGAAGAAGTCGAGAAAGCGGTAGGTAGCCTGAAACGGGGAAGGGCAGCAGGACCAGACGGACTACCTGCTGAGGTATACAAGAATGGTGGTAGAGTTCTCTTAGTCAGGCTAACGGAAGTGTTAGCCAGTATATGGGAATCAAATACGATCCCCTCCGACTGGTCTAAGTCACTGATCATCCCAGTCTTCAAGAAAGGCGAGAAGTCCTCTTGTGATAACCACAGAGGAATCAGCCTGACAAACATAGTGTCTAAGATCCTAAGTTCTATAATTCTCCGACGCCTGAGTGGAGCTCGGGAACAGCAAGCCCGAGAAAACCAGGCAGGCTTTAGACCTGGCCGTGGATGTATCGACCAAATATTCACACTGCGCCAGGTCCTGGAACATAGGCATGCTTACAGACGCCCGACAATAGCTGTATTTCTCGACCTGAAGGCGGCATTTGACTCCGTTGATCGAGAAGTCTTATGGCAGTGTCTGTCACTGAAAGGCGTGCCTAGTAAGTACATCACCTTATTGAAAGCTCTCTACTCGAACACTTGTGGGCATGTTAGAGCCTATGGTGAGTTGTCCAGGGAGCTATACTCATCAAGTGGTGTCCGTCAAGGATGCCCACTATCCCCATTCTTATTTAATTTTATCATAGATATTCTTATGGAGGTTTCCCTCTCGTCACCTAATTACAAAGACGTTGACCGGACCACAGGTGAATTTTCCTTAGATCTAGAATATGCAGATGACATAGTCCTGTTAGGTGAAGACGCTGACAAGATGCAGAGTCTTCTGAACACTTTGAGTGGGAATTTGAGAATGTTTGGGATGCGATTTTCACCACCCAAATGCAAATTTTTGCTCCAGGACTGGTCTTCAGCGGTACCGCGGTTAACAATAGAGAGTGAAGTGGTTGAGTGTGTTGACCACTTCACTTACCTGGGAAGTAGGATCAACTCCGGTGGGTTAGTTGCCGATGAGATTTCTGCACGGATACAAAAGGCTCGATTGGCTTTTGCCAATTTGCGCCACCTATGGCGCCGCCGTGATATTCGTTTGTCTATTAAGGGTCGCGTGTACTGCACAGCAGTCCGCTCTGTTCTACTGTATGGCTGTGAAACATGGCCATTGAAAGTGGAAGACATGAGAAGGTTACAGGTATTTGACCACCGTTGCCTTCGTAGTATAGGACGTATTCCGTGGTGTCACCATGTGAGTAATGCAGAAGTTAGGTGTAGAGTTTTAGGGAGAAGAGGTAAGTCAGTCGACGAGGTTGTGAACCTTCATCGACTGAGATGGTTGGGACACGTACTACGTATGCCTAGTCACCGATTGCCTCGTCACACAATGTTGGCTGAGGTGGGTTCAGGCTGGAAAAAGGCCCGAGGTGGCCAGACTAAAACATGGCACCAATGTATGAAGTCTCTGACTGTTGGTTTAAGCCATGTAGGACGATGCAGACTAGGTGGTTGGGGTCCACGGGACAAGAGGAACCAGTGGTTGGAGACCCTAGGTGATATGGCTCAGAACCGAAGTCAGTGGCGCAGATGTATACACACATTATCCTCATCTTAACAACGCTATACCGAATCTCACTATTTTGTCACTCCTCTTTCCTTTCTTCTCATACTTTATATTTCTTTTGACTGCATTCACTTATCTTCATCCTTCACCTCACTACCTTTTTACTTGATGTGCTGATATGAGGTGTGGCAACTCGGACCGTTACGCAGTAATGCCTGGTCCTATGTTGATAATGATGATGATGATGATGATGATATCGGAACCCACCCGAACAAGCTGTCTATGTGCTCAGAGGAAATGCGTATAGCCTCTTTCTTTGCCTTGGCCATCTGCATAGCTTAGCTGTAAAAAATATTATAGTTTTAACCATCTTGATTTCCCCTTTCTTGTCTTTAATTATCGTCAACAATAATTCATTTTTTATTTTCTTCGTGTTAAATACTATCATACAAACTATCAATTATGCAAAAAACTGTTTAGAATTTCACGAGTCTTATCATGTCACTACTCTATACTTTAGCTACAGTTTTAATTACCTTGACTAATTATCGCCCCCCTTGATGGTCTGAGGCTGATAACTCATTAGGAAACAATTATGACTACTAGACTCATATGTAATTTTAAATTTTGGGGATGCTATGAACTAGTGTAGAGCTATCGACGATGAACATTAAATGAGAAGAAATATTTCTTCCCTTAAATTGTTTTTTTCTAAATGTCCAAATGGTAATTGTTGCGTAACTACATCTTCTATGAGGTGATAAAAAGGACACGACGACAAGTGTTTGTCGAACAGAATTACAAATTTAGGCACTGTTGAATCTATGCCAGTTAGAAAGAAGTAGCATGACCTTGAGATATAAACCGGAAGTCCTTGTTATACCATACCATTGATTCTAAGTATAAATCTACCCGTGGTTTTACTCAATCACACTTTTTTTCAAATAAGTTTGGATAAAGACTGAAAATCACTGAGCAAGTGATAAGCTACCAGCGTAATATGAAACTTTACTTCGTAACATTATATGCAGTTTAACAATGAGATGCACACATTGTTCACTAAATCTCTTATGTGTGTGTTAATAACACTAACGAGCCAACTACAAACGAATTATGGTAATTTAGTTGGTTGCGGCTAGCAGGGGAACCCCAAACGCGCGTTTTGTCCTATTTGGGACTCGTCAGTTGGATGTACCTGCACCCCAGTAAATGATCTTGTTCCCACTGAGACTCGAACCTCGTACCCACCGCTTCAAACGTCAAGGCGTTATCCTCTGCTAGCCACGACCAACTAAATTACCATAATTGACATTCAGGCAATATCGAGGCATCCGCGTATGAGCCCATATGCCAATAGAGGTCGAACAATCCGATCCAATGAAACAACGGAGGATTACAAGTATATCAATAAATAGTAATAAAAGGGAATTAGTTGAATAGGGTTCAAACTTTGCTCAGCCTAACATACAAACAACTGTCCGGTTATAACATGTAGCGATTCACAGAATGTTAGCATAGACGCAAATATTATTTGATCATGCGTAAGGATGTAATGGACACAGTTCTATCTACCTTTTTTTCTATCCACTTAGTACCAACATATAGTGTGTATGCCTAGCCTCAGCCTACCTCGATGTGTCATGTTAGGGGAAGTTGGATTAGGTTGTAAGCGTGTTCAGGGTGCCCAAACCAAGACGTGGCACCACGAGATGAAGTCTTTCATTGATGGTCTGAGCCGTGTGGGGAGACCTAGACTACCTGGTTGGGGTTTGCAAGACAATAGGAATCAATGATTGTGATGACTTTTGCTGACACAGGTGAAAATCGGTCACAATGGTGCAGATGTATTTGCTCCTTGACATCTTTGACAGCTTGAATATCTGCACTAACCGTTATCGTCGAATTGTTTATCTCGTACAAAACTTTGTCTACTTTGATATTGCTCTTTTTCTATCCACGTATTCTTCGTGTATGAAGCGTGACAACTTCAGCCAATGCACATGTCTACGAGGTTCCACGTTGATTTTACCGGTTCGTCAGTCATGCAATGGACAAAATGTTAAAACCGTATTACTTACTTCTGGAGGAGGTTCCATATCGCCTACCCAAGATGCATCTGATCCTTTATTATTATTGGCAATTAGTTGGTTATAAAAAACGGGGATAGTAAGTTCAGGCATATCAGGTGCATAGAACACGAATACTTCTTTCAAAGATTGATTAGCCTTTTTCTTTTCTTCATAATGACCAGCTACATCGTTGACTGAAGATGAAGTAGTCTGACAACCTTCACTCTCATTTACATCTTTGTCAATTTCACTATGAAGTACATCTAAATCAGTTGTATGAGTAACACTCATTATCTCGACTTGTGTCTGAGTAGATTCTACTTCTTCGTCTTCCTTTATAACATCTTCAGAAGACCCAGCTGATTTTGTAAGTGTGAAACAATCGGAGCACGTGATTTGTTCACTCAACTTTGGATCAGGTACAGAAAATGATTTGGAAAGAATCACAAGATAAAATGGAGTACGTACTGGACCAAATATTTCGTAAACCTGAAGCAAATGCAAACCATAAATTCCATTTTAGAAAGAAAAAGAAACTTCGCACTATAGAATTGTAAGTAAACCCAAATACATATCTCTGTAGTACTAAACTTCAAGCAGTCCCAATACAAAATTAAAATAGCTCAACTCCTTTAGTCCATAACCACACAGAGCAAGAACTTATTATCATGGATCTATGATGCACCCTTATCAACCAGATATGCTGTGGAACGTTCAGAGACAGAAAAAAAATGCAGTTACCTAGCACGATATATATATATATATATATATATATATATATATTGTTGTGTGAGAGAAGACAATACAAATCTAGATGGGTATTGCACAAAAACCGAATTAATCAATTACTAGTTTATTGTGAATTCAATAAAACTAAGTACTAAGACTGGATAGTAAAAAAAGAAGAAAGAAATGCACTCAGCAACCTTGTGCACACTCATGCAGTAGGCAACGAGCCATAGATATTGTATGAGAGATATTTACTACCTGGCTGTCCAAACCTTGACAGTTGGAGTGGGGTTCGACCACATAACTAAGTACAAACTAGTTAAGTTGCACAATTCAGATGCGAGCCATATCACTTATGTAAAAACTAGTGGTAATTCTATTCTGCTCAAAGTTTTCAAGGTGTAAGTCAGAGTAACAATATCAGTAAGTCAAAGATAGGTGTTCACAGACACACACCGAAGTCGATGCTGTCAAACTTTTCATAAGTGCACAAACAAGTGGTAATCTTTGCAAATATAACTAGTCTTACCGTTTGAAGTTATCTCTACCTTACAGTATTTGTAAAGACAACAGGTTACATGCTGCCTCATAAAAAACTAAGTGTGTACTCTCATACTGATTCAGCGTCAGTTGAAGTTGGCTTAATAAAGTGTCTAAGTAACAGGGCCAAAAAGTTACTAGTAAAACAGAAGATCTAAGACAGGAAACCAGATACATTGAAGACACTTTACTCATTAACAATTACCTTCCTAAATTAATTCATAAGTTCCTTAGGGATGGTAAGAAAAATACTAGTAACACAGGCATTAATAGCAGTAATAATAGTAGTGGTAATACTATGAAGAGAGAATTCAAAACCTCTACAGTATTATCATACAAAGAAGGCACCTCAGAAACACTACGTAGGATTCTCAGCAAGGCTGGGATCAGTGTAACATTTAAACCTACAATAAGCTTTGTAGGTTAAAAGATCCTATTGATTCAAATGAGCAGAACAAGTTAGTTTACCAAATCCCTTGCAACGATTGCGAGGTCGAATACATAGGTCAAAGTAGTCGAAAAGAGTCAATTAGGCTATCCGAGCACGAAAACCTAGCTAGGTCGAAACTGGTAGATCCTGGTAAGGTAAGGAATTTAGAAACAAACTCAGCCATAGCTACCCATGCGACTAGATACAACTACAAAATAGGATGGGACAGGGTGAAATTCCTGAAAACTAACATAATAGGATGGAGAGATTGATAACTGAATCTTTGTTTATCGAATTAACACCTACTGCATACAATAGGAATGACTCAGCACCTGTTTCGGATATATGGAAAATCTAACTACTCATGTCACAAAGGGGACGAGGAAATTAGGATTATACAAAGGATATCACGAAGTTGTGTAGTTGTCTTGATATGACCATGGACAATAAATTATGTCCGGAACGTAATTCAGTGAACAATACTGTTACACTGTGTGGTAAATCAATAAAAATGAAATTTCATGTAACTCTGAAGGTTAGAAGGTCCTATTGACCCAATTAAGCAAAATAATTTAGTCTACCAAATCGCTTGGAGTGATTTTCAGGTTAAATATGTAGGTCAAAGCATTCGACTAGGGTCAATTAGAATAGCAGAGCACAAAAACTAAGCTAAATTAGATCCTAATAAGATAAAAAATCTAGAGGAAAGCTCGGCTATAGCTATACATACAATTACATAAAATATGGTGGGATAAGGCAAAAGCATATTAAAAGCTAAGTTGGGTGGAAGGAGAGATTGAAAACCGAACCTTTATTTATCGAATCAACACCAAATGCATCCAATAGAAATGATCCTACACCTGTACCAGATATACGGAAAATTCTACTACCTATATCACAAAGAAGGGTAGAGAGGATTAGAACTATATCAACTCTATCTCAAAGTTGTAAAGTTTCCTTATATGAACAATAAATAATGTCTGAAACGTTATTCAGTGAATAATACCGTTTCACTATGTGACATTTCTAATAAACAGACTAAAATGAAATTACAATCTACCATAGTGCCCATGTTTTACTCCTATATTCATGTAACTACCCCAGCATGTATTTCACTTACTATACAAAATATCTTCTCTCATAACCCATAGAGGTTATTAGTATTTTGGAGCAAACAGAAATGTTAATTAACTTATGGCCAGTGTGAAACCAGCATTAAATAGCAGACGATTGTGAAAACCACTCGTATATGTACGTATGAGTCACGCTAACCATCAATTCAATACCAAATAAGTTTCAATCTGGTTGCAATGTACTAAGTACTGTAAATGTTTGTATTGTAAATATTTCAATAAACAGAGACCTGACAAAAAAATAAAGAGCAAGAATAACAGTACCTAATAAACACTATGTTACTAAGCTAGTTAACTAAGTTATTAATATGCAACAATTACTTTTGGAAAGTGCACTTACCTCTCCTAAATGTCTGCCATCTTCCAAGAATAGTACAGAGCGCTCATCTAGAGCAACTGATGAGCTAAGGGAGCGAACGATAACTACAAAAAATGTATATATGGGATTCAATCATAAAAAAGAATTTTCAATAAAGTTTCCGTGAACTCATTCATATATTTACAAACCACTTTTTAATCCATATACACTTATAAATACCGTTGTATGTGAGACTGATTGCATAACTACTCGAAGCGTGATTCAATGATATACACGTTTATTCAAGACCAAATGTATGCATTGAATTTTGAAATCCTATAGACTAACATATATGCGTTGAAAACAAATCTGGATAAATTTAGCGTGCCGTAGTTTTTGTTCTATAGGATTAATTGCATTTCATATAGATAACTGGATATTCCAAAACCCATTGCAAACAAAAACTGGCTTACCACAATTGTCGAAAACATGAGATATCTTCCCAAGTGCTGAGACTTTGATGTTTGGTGTCTACATAATTTCACACTATACACATAATGAAGCAATCACTTACCAAGTCTACTACTGATTTTAAAACGTAATTAGGTGGGACTGAAAAAACTGGGCCTTTAGGCTAGAATTATGCAATTTGATTAGAATGTTAATATACCTTTTGGATGACAGGTGTTTCAATTATTATTTCAGATTCACTGTCGGATGAAGTCTCTGAAGATGAAGAGCTTTCCGGAATCGCACAAGATAGTGTTGGCAAACTGGACGTGCTTTTTGAACTATTCACAGATGCAGTAGGTTCCTTAAAACAAAGGTAAAATGCAAAAACGCATTAAAAAGGGATTTCGTTTGGGTTGTTTTGTGATACAAGAAGCATTTTAGTATGAGCATAATTGGAGCTATGACTCATAGATTTAGATAGTCCACTTCCAACCAACAGGAACCCAGCTCGAATCCCATTCCATCATTTGAGGCTTAGGCAGTATCATTAACCTTTACGCAGATGGCTGCTTAGGACATAGGTATGTACGTAACTGTTGAGTTACATCAACACTTTCATTAGTAAATCACATACAATGGTTGCAAACCAAAAATATTAATTGATTAGCTGTAACTTCCAGAGAAAACTAACGAAAAAAGTTAAATTTGCTGTAATTGTCTTATTTTTAACAGGGCAAGAAAAGATTTGAAAGGAACCCACAGGGTTAGACTATCGAAGTTTCAATGACAACTGGAACTAAACTCTCGAAATTGCATGAATAAAGTTTCAGAGAGACGTGCTGAATAATCTTGAAATCATAAAAATCACGGAAAGAAAGCCTTAAACAAGTGCTAGTCCAGACCAGTTTTTGTTTATCTCGAATGCAACGCAAATGTTAAGGATTTATACTTTAAGGGAATGAATAATGAGGCGGGAAATATGGACACATTTAAGACGTATGCGGTCGGTGAAACACTAATTGTAGAAGGCAGATTGGTCATTCAGTAAAGTCATCATCAAAACGCTTTATCCCAATTAGCATGGGGTTTTTCTGATGACACCCATACACGCAAACTATATACTATGAACAAGATATAACCAGCAGGTAGGTACAGCGCGAACATGCACGATAGTTTAAATAGCCTCTACCTGGAATATTTACCCAAGGTAGCAAACATCCATTTTTTGTAATTTATTCACAAAAAGATCTCAGTTGTTGCATTCGCGTTCAGTAGCGGGAAGTATAACACCACGGCTCATGATACTAAATAACAAACTCATTGGGATTTCAATGTTTTGTTAGATGGTAATTTAGTCTTATTTCAAGCACGATCACAATACAAGTAAAAAAGGATAGAAAGCCAATCATATGAGCATCTTTTTTATCGCTTAACTTGTCACGTTCCCTCCACGCAAAGCAGTTTGCTCTAACAGAATGGAACGAAATACCTTCGTACGAAGGAAGTCTTTCTAATAACAGTGGAAAATATATAGCCAGCAACTCCTGAATATTCAAACTTTCTACACAATTTCGTCATATAATAAACACATGTAACGCCAACACTTGGAAAATGAACTGATCTATTCTAGTGACAAGATATTTTACATACTGTACTTCAGAAAGGTAGGTGTACAACCCTCATTTGAAAAAAAATATACCTTTCAGTCACCGTAAACTTAGGAAGTTAGTGGGCGAACCAATAAACAAAACTAAAATACTGGTACCATTCAAAATGAAAAACGACACAGATCCAGGTATTCAAACAGCTCCTAAATAAAAATGTCAACAAACAAATGAATTAGACGTGCATTTAGTTTCCAGTTGACAATAGTAAAGGCAAATGCAACTCAATAACCACCTACAGATTCGTGTATGACATATTAAGTCATAACTGTTGTAAAGGATGTAATCCTAGCTGGTTGCAAAACCTCAGTAGATGAAGCGGCATTGAAATTCATAACTCACTGGTTTAAACGAACGTCTAATGAAATGAGAATTATGTTTGAGTCGAGTAAATTCATGTACAACCACCATAGATACCATAACCATTATTTCAATTGACGGAAAAAATTTGATAACAATAAGCTTCAAGACATCTTACATAGAATGAACCACACAAGTTATTCCCAGATGACTATTGCGTAACTTTTGAAGCAAATTTAGGATTCTGACTACCGATCAAGTGAAATCCAAACTGAAGCTTCAATTTAATCACATAAATAAGCCTCAAATAGGACAGCAAAAAACCGTACATGTTAGGGTGGGGTTTACAGTTTAGCATAATATCCAGCACCAGCTTGATGAGCTACATTTCACATCAATATAGGACCGCACATTACTGCATTACGATCCACGTTAAGATACCTCATATCAGCAGATGAAGCGAAAAAGCACTAAGACGAAAGGTTAAGAAATAGAGAAGAAAGCATGGTGGTAGAAAGTCGTGATAAAATAACCAAGAACGATAAAATACTGAATTCAGTATGACGATTAAGATTGGGATAATGTGTGGATACATCATCAGCATCATCAATATCAAAGTAGGACCAGGTCTTATTACGGTCCAAGTTGCCACACCACATATCAGCACATCAAGTAACAAAGCAACAAGATGAAATAACGAAAAATTAGTCTAGAGCAGAGGAAAATAGTAAAGGGGAGGATAGGACAATGACAAAATGCTGAATTCAAAATAGCGATTACGACGAATATAATGGGTGGATATACCTGCGCCACCAACACCACGAGTTTCCAACCACTGGTTTCTGTTGTCATGTCGACCCAACCGATTGATCTGCATCTCCCTACATGGCTCAGGTCAACAGTCAATGACTTCATGCACTGATGGTGTGTTTCACTTCGACCGTTCTTAACTTACTTCAGCCAACATTGTGTGATGTAGTGGACGGCATGAGGCATGAGTAACACATGTCACAGCTACCTGAGCTGATGAATGTTCACAACTGACTTTCTCTTTCATAAAACTATATACCTGACTTCTTCGTTACTGACATGGTGGTATCACGACACATGGCCTATGCTGCGAAGGCAACGGCGGTCAAACACCTAAAGCAATCTCATGCCCTCTATCTTTAATGGCCATTCCCAGACACACAATAGAAAAGAGCGAATTGCAGTGCAGCACACACAATTCTTAATCGACAATCGGAAACCACCGCGAAGCCATAAATGCCGTAAGTTTCTGAGAGCAAACCAGGCCTTTTTTATCTGTGAAGAAATTTCGTCGAGCGCTAACCAATCTGCGCTGATCCGACTTCCTACGTAAGTGAAGTGGTCAACGACCCCACTCCCTACTGCTGGAAAGAGCATCACTGATGGCCAGTCCTGGAGCAACAATTTGCATTAGAGTGGCGAGAAACGCATGCATCCTATTCTTAAATTGCTCCTAACGGTGTTCAGAAGACTCCGCATCCTGTCAGCGTTTTCACTTAAAAGCACTATGTCATATGAATACCCTGGACGTACCAAAGATTCTCCAGTGATATCAATCCCTGAGAAGTTAGACTAAGAAAGGGAAACCTCAATAAATAGGTCTATGATGAAGTTGAATACGGATGAAGGAAGTGGATATCCTTGACAGACCACTTAATGTAAACAGCTCACCATAGGCTCTAGCAGGCACACAGGTGTTCAAATACAGACCCTTCAACAGAGTGATGTACCTGCTTCACACCCCTTTCAGTGAAAGACATTACCATAAGGCCTCTCGAATGATGGAGTCGGATTCCACTTTAACATCAAGAAATACAGCTAGTGTCAGTAAGCATGCCTGTGTTCCAGAACATGGCGGAGTGTGAATATCTTGTTGATACATCCGCAGCCATGTGTGAAGCCCGTTATTCATCACGGACTGACATCAGTCAAGGAACCACTGAACATCTAGGAGCACTGGACAGCTGTTTTGTCCTAGTATGGGACTCCTCGGCAGTACGCACCCACCAGCTACGGATCGAATCCAGGACTTTCAGGTTTCACGGCGAACATGTGAACCATTCAGCCACTGGGTGGGAGTTCAATAGTTCAGTCCACAACTTCTGTCAATTCGTTATATAGCACGACTATCACAAAGGTCTCGAGATGCCATTCGTTTCCCTTCCGACTGGTTGACCCCACAGGTAATGGCTTCTTAATACAACTTTATGATATTCGTTTGAAAGCATGTCACTCATGAGCACTACACAGTTATATATTTTGAGATAAACGGGGATTCTAATTTTGAGGTAGTATTTATCACCGACTGACATCAGTTGGCAGGCACTGTTTCTCAGGTGCTTGCATCTTCCAGAATGACAACATTGTGAACAAGAATCTTACGGTGGATCGTTTTAGTGCTGGGTAGCGCACTCAAACCCAATTACAACCTTTATTTTAACTCCCGACACACTAGTAATTAATACCGAACACTTTTTCAGGTTTTGCATTTAAGTTCTTGAAGTTAATATCCGATACGCAACTTCTTGACTGCTGTAGTTATTACTCCTAACTTCTTTTAGAGATAAGGAGCAGCCTAAATGTCTATTTACTTCCACATCATGGTTCACATACCTTAATTTTGAGTCACTTGGATGAATACCTCTACTGTGCTATTTTATCTCTAGGCAATTAGCACTCGAAAGCTTAAATAAGTTAATGAACATCCAAAATAATTTCCATAAATTGTTGTGTAATGAATTTAAAAACAATCATTTTCTAGTGTATATTCTAAGTTGTTTAACAGTCGCTTAAAGATAACAAAACTAAAGCTTTGCCAAAAGAATACATAGACAATTATAGCCAAAATATTTTTATACACCGACATACTAGATGTCAACACCAAATAGAAACCTTAGAGAAGTTCATTTTTATCGGTAAATTCATGTTTTAATCCATTCAACTAAGTCGCAAGGACTACTGAAAGGCAATCGGGACATATATACCTAAAAAAGTGGACTTTTTCTGATGGATTTGGAAATGGATACTGGGCTTAAGGAGTGAAGACAACAAAACAGCTATAGGTTAACTAGCAAAGTACTGCACCATAAGTTCGTACGCTATACAGTGATACAGTACTATTCTTGAGGGACACCGAGAATAGATTGGCAGATGTATTCAACGATCAAAACTGGCCTCAAAGACTGACCCTGTCAACGTGGAGTCGACTGAGAAGTTGCGGGAGTAGACTAAGTTTATCCTGTTAATATTTCAATGAAACCAATAAGCATAGTAGAAGGTGAACAATAGAACGCAGATGTTGCTTCCTATAGATACTTGAACCTCAAAATTTTCACTTCGTATATAGCTATGAATAATGAACCACAATAACCAGCGTGTTTCTATGAGGCAAACACGCGAGAATAAGTACGCAGCAGTTATGTTGTTTATTAAACCAGCCATAGTTATCTACCACTTCACTATTCCTATTGCACAAACCATATTACTAATCTTCAGGTGAATTTCTAATGAAAAGGAAGTTTTACTAGTTTAGTTGGAAATTAAAATGCAAAAAGCTGAGAAATACATATCCTCTTCTAGTGAGATAAGTCAACTCCCAGTTGGACAAGCGTAAGTCTGAATTTTACTGATACAACACAGAAAATCATAAGCACACGAAATATATACTATACATCACACCAGGAATCTTACATCTGTTGTGCTCATAGTTCACGTGAGAATGTTCACCATTAATTCATAAATGGCGCGATTGTCTTCCTGCCCCAAAAGTCCAACAATTATAGTGCGAGCAAAAGAATCTTATAGTTTCTCCACTCTCACTCCTGGATCTTGAGGATCGTTTCTTTCTGTCTGGTGGCACTTTTTCTTTGGCCTCAGTAGTCCGCTTAATTTACCTGTTTATTGCTTTGGAAGTAGTGATTGTCTATTTGAAGGTAATTGTAGCTTGGTTTGTTTTGGAGAGCAAAGGAGCTGGTAATATGATCAATTAAACATTTACAACTCCTGCTTTTTAATCAACTCCAAGTAGGCATTAAACCTCATTTAAAAAGCACTGCAAGAAATAGGGCGTGTAGGGAATGAAAACAGGGGGAGAGGCGATGGCCTTGTTTCAGGTACTGGGGTTGGGGAATAAACAGATGGATGACTATGCCTTCAGTTCCTGCCCGCGAATGATCGTGGTAAGCCGTCATGCTCACGCACTTATAGAGCAGTCGTCTCAAGCAGTCAGTTGATGTGGCTGAAGCAGGAGGTTCTATAAGACACACATTCTGTGTACATAGGCTACATCTCACTTCCATCTTTGCTCCCTGGTGCGGTGTGAGGGTGGCGTTGCCATGAGACCATTGGTTTTGGACCGATATTGTTGACCCGTCGGGATGGTCCACTTGGATGATCTCGTGGGATGTTACTAGGTCGCCCCCTTTCCTTTGGTAGCTTAAGGTGAACAAGTTGTTTGAGATGTTTTGCATGTGTTTTGCTTGTTGTTCAGGCAACTGACCTTGTCGCCATCTTCTGTGCCTTCTAGAGAAAACTCGTGTCCCGCTTTAGCGGAGGGAGGTGGCATATTGTCGAACATCTCTAAGTGTGGTTTAACACAGGATTCAAATACCACAAAAATAGTCCAAGGGGTAGAACACCAGGCTACCTTCTTAGGAAGTGAATAATGGCGTTTGGCTTTGTCACCCTCCCTGTATAGTTGACACAAGTATCTGGTGTAATAGAAGCTTCGTCGTAGATCATTCCCTGCAGATACTCTGGTAAATGCCCACCTATTGGGAGTGCAGCCGGTTTTCATCTCTTCTGGTATGGGTCGATACATTATTTCGTATTTCTTCAGGCCACAGCTCAAACCTTTCCCAGCCAATCAAGATGCCAACTGCAAAAGATCGTTCTGGGGTATCGAAGGATCCTCTGTCCCGTCTGTTGTCCTCACGTCGTTAGCAAATTTGAGGGCAGACGATGAAATCTGAGAAGGGAGGCCACTGATGAGTGGTTAAAATAGGATGGCCCGAGTATCACTTTATCGGGAGCTCTTGTTCTCGCACTTTCCAGGTCCACCGAATTCCGTTTATTTTTCCGCAGAATTCTGCTTTCCCCAAATATGCTGTAAACCATTCTGTGGGTGGTTCAGTGATACCTAATTTCGCAAGTTTAGCGAACATGGTGGGGTGTGGGACGCTGCACCTTAGTACGAGAAGTAATACTACTGGTCTGTAATTGTATGGTATTTTCAGTCTCCTGCCTTTGACACTGGTGAAAGGATGGTACGCTTCCGTTCTTTGGGGAGTTGACTTACTTCCAGCCTGTGCATGGACATATTATACGCGGATATACTTAGCATTTCGGCCCAGTTCCGTAAGACCATTGGTCTTATGCTGTCAAAGTCCAGAGATTTCCCCATTCAGATTGTCAAAGTTTCTCAGACACTCAGCATGGAGGAACCTTTACTTCCCCCAGTTTGCATTGTATTCATGGAACTTCAATATCTCACTCTGTTAGACCGCTCACCAGACTGGTCCTCAACGGCCCCGCCATCTCACCCCTATTCAAGATCTTCCTTCGGTCCTGTGATAAGGTTCAGACCTTTACTCCAGTTCTCGTTGTGACGTAGGCCGATAAAAGTTGCTTGGGTTGCGGCTTACCTGTTTAGTAACGTTACTCTGGTATTCATAAGCGCTATTCCGAGCACTCAAATTACAAGGACTGCACAACTCCCTATATCCAATGAAGTCCGATTCCTTGTTGGATGGGCACCATTTGTACCGTGCACCCTTTTCCCACCGTATTCCCCCTTAGGTTGCGCGATTAACGTTGTAGCTTTTGAGAAATAGTCGTCTATGTATCTTCCGAACACTTTATTCGATAGGGCTCCACATAGTGGCCTTCATATGTATCCAGTGTTCTTTCATCCATAGAGGCTGTCATTCTTGTGGCTACCGATCATTAGGAGTTTATTACTGATGAGGTGGTGGCCTGCCTTCTGGTATAAGCTTCTTAAACCCAGTTGCAGAAAATGCGTCTATTGAGTGATTATTTGTTAACCTTAGGTCCAAAATTTCCCTGTTAAACCCCTTTCAACACCCGTATTACTTTAGTTATTAAAACCTAAAGGGCTACGGAACGACTACCATAAAACATGTAACCCACCTGCAATTTTTTCCTCATATTTTTCAGCAAGCCATGCCTCGGCTAGGCAACAAAACGAAGAAATAACTTGATGAGGACTCCATACCGTATGAAACGCTGTTTGGAGCAAAGCGAGCAATATTACTAAAAAGCGAAAAATTTTTTGCTGAATGAACTCTTTGTCGCATGAAAATTAGAAATTCTTAAGCGAATAATTATCCTCCGTCTTTTAAAGTGTTTATTCAGGAAATGCCAAATGCCTTTGGCTGATTCCACCATAGTAGATAGAGTTGTAAAACGTCTAATACGCCCAGGGTAATTGATTGAAATATTTCACCCCCTTCGTATTAGCCCTCTGAACAAAGGATAAAAATCCTTAGGAGGAGAAAACTGATACTAACATGATATACGTCCACAAGCTAGGTGGTTCACCATTCATGTCCACCAAACGGCACATCCTCAAGTTGGAAGCGAAAACGTAGAATCCAAATCCTTCCCCAACCACCGGCTACCAGCCCGCTGGGTCACCGGCAAAAGATCTGTTCGGCTAGTGAGCCCTTTTAACCTTCTTATCATACTTTCCTGGCCTGGAAACTCAGGAACACCTCACTGATAGATAGCGTTTGCATATTTTTTAGCTAATAATTCTAACTTAGTGAATATGTGTACGTGTATTGCCAAATTATTGATTCTGGTTCCCAAGTTCAGAATCAGCCTCGTGAAAAGTTTTCAGATAGTATCTTTGTCACGACAACAAACAAGCTAGGTATCAAATCTTCCTTACCAACTCAAATCCCATTAAAATATTAAACTCCTAGCTTCTAGTGAAGTCTTCAAGCCCACTTAAAGTACCTTCACTCCTTTCAAACGACCTAGACTCCAGCACCACATTATCCTCACCTTCGTGTGTAGTGACCGTTGGTACTGCTGATATCTGGAATGACAAAGCAGATGATGGACAGAACGTGGTGACTACCTTGGTTACAGTCGTTGATGTAGGGACTAGTTAGACTGACCAATTCCCCCTACTATCCCCTGGGGAGTGAAACCTACCATCGGAACCGGGGGCCCCGCGAAGAGATCATGCTTTCGTCCCCACTAGGGCCTGACGTTTGTAAACTGCCAGTGAGCCCTCGTAGCGACGTTTTTCCAACACCATCCCCATCAGTAATGCCTACCACAAATCGAATGAGGTTAGTTGTGACCAATGTGTATCAAAGCATAACATGTAGAAGAAACATTATTGCCTATGATATTCCCGACAATGAAAAAGGTAAAGAGAATGCTTCTGAGGGTTTGCTGTGTGAATTAATTCATGTGGACCGGTCATCAGCCTAAAAATCTCCAAAAATCAACCCCACCGACCTAGTCAAGTTCAGTTTATCCATTGATGTAGATAAGTTCTACGGAGATAGCATTGCTTAGGAACATGCTCTACCACGTGGTTGACGTGAATGATGACAAACTCTAATCTGAATTCTCGCTTCTTACCTTGACCACAACTCGGCATCCTTACCCTTCGAAAACAGCTCCCATGCCTCCCATACACAATCAGACCAAATCAAAAGAATTCAGTTCGCCAACGCACGGTAAATTGTGCTCACCATCAGTGGTGTGTAATATGACGAAGGTCAATCATAGTGTATTCCATCACATCGTGAACCACTGCTTGCCCAGAC
The DNA here is from genome assembly GCA_944470555.2 of Heterobilharzia americana. Lineage (NCBI taxonomy): Eukaryota > Metazoa > Platyhelminthes > Trematoda > Strigeidida > Schistosomatidae > Heterobilharzia > Heterobilharzia americana. The sequence goes on from OX104134.1 coordinate 42,672,209, forward strand.
TTCTTTTCTGATTATTCATGAATCTCCTCAATCAGCTGCAAAATAGCACGGACCTTACTCATTGGGCAGACTGGTCTATCCCTTCTAACGAACTTTAAAGGTGACGACAATGGCACTTCTTAGAGCCACCGCACCCTCCATTTAGGCAGTGTTCACTAAAATTTCCTAGCTCACTCCCGTATACTTCTCCTGACACGGAATCTCCCAAATTTGACACCTAGCAAACCCAAACATCTGAGTCGAAATCATCATAACTGGTCACCTTAAAGTTTTGGTCTTCGCACCGTTGCGAAGCAAAACCCGTTGACACAAGTTAATGGGCATAGTTGTTAAAAGCCATCAGTTGAACCACAGATCGGTTGCAAAATCAGCTACAATCCTGTTGATGATTGCGGCCCCCTTAATAGCCTAGCAAAGCCCTGAAACAACTGCAACACTGTCGACCACTTGTTGCTACTGTATCAATGTTTTCTGTCGGCAAAAGCGGTATAAGTTCCCGAGTGCTGAAGCAACCAACCGAATCCTGAGACCTGGCGCAAACCAGTAGTTAGCAATGCGCCAACCAGAGTACCACAGTAACACTTCGTGATGACTTAACGGCACCATCACTTGTGTCGCAACAGCTCTTCGTTCCAACTCTTTTTACGGGTGCAGATGTCATCCACTTTCATTTGTCGGAATCTCGAAGTTTTTGTTTTCATCAAAATTTCCCCACCATATACCCCTATTTTACTGACATGTTATTATAACGTGGGAATAAAATGATTATATCCCACCACCAAATGGTTCGGGACATGAGAAACATTTATCGCTGCCAAACGACACACCTACCCACTCTTCTGATTAGTGGCTAACGAAGCAACACACAAAGTACTCGCTGCTGGCGTGTCAGCCTACCTCAACACGTACCATGGAGGCCTGATGCACGTCTAATTTGAGAGATTAATTCGTCTACCGTGAGGGGTAATCACTCTTTGGAGAAAACAGATTCATCGGTGGGAGCGGACGGTGCATTGTCTACGTCAAACGAGATACACGACTCCCTGCAGTGCAGACTCGGTCCGTAGTAAAAGCGATGCCATGTAAGGATCGTCAAGCTTTTGAAGTCAAACAACCCACCTACTATACTGCAGCTATAATCCCCTAAGCCATAACAGTTAATTGCTACATCGAGTAACTCCAGCCTTTTTTATAATTCCACATCGAATTTTGCATGAGAGGTTATTGAGACAGATGTGGATATACCTTATTGGCTTGGACAACAATTTGGGCTTCAAGCACAAAAGGCAGTTTCTTGGAAGTGAATTCATTCTGAAGACAGAAGCAAACGTTTTCAAACCAACTAAAGACAATACCATTCCGAACCGCATATTTACGAAAGACATCCTTCTCTCCCCCGTGAACGTTGGTCTGCCAGTCCCAGTCGGTGGTACTAAAACAATCATTTTCTCGTTACATGCTAAAAGGAGATAAGTTGTGCCAGGGTCAGCCTATGCATGCAAGACGGTAATCTGCCTCCAGAAATCCAGGTGGGATAGATCCACCTCCTTTATCCGTGGCTAAGTCTGGAAACTGTTCCTCTTGTGCAGCGAATTGGACACAGCCTGAATCACATTTTAAAATAATGCTGCCCTATATAAGGACCAACCATTTCCTAGACGTTAAACAACGCAAAAGCATGGGATGGGAAATTTAGCCCGCAGCCGCATACTGGTTACACTTTGCAGAATCCACCAGTGATACTCCGGAAGAAAAAGTACTAAATTCGGAATTATGTTCTCTGGTAAAGTGTACTGCGGAGAATCTCGTTATCTTTTAAGTCTTCCTTTGGGTTCCTGGGCCAGAAAATCAAGCGGTGATTTCTGTCTGCGTCCTAATCCTAAACTGCAGCCTGTTTGTGCTGTTTTTTCTAACTGGCTTTTATCCTTTGTCAAATAAGTCTAATATCGCTCGTTCTTGCGGACGATGAAAGATACGTAAACGCAAAAGCTGAAACCTAGCTACTGAAGCCGACGTAGTTAACTACGCTATTCGGTAAACGTATTCTTTTTTAGTTGTAAACAGAGAGATTTGGATGGATGTACTCTGCCGTTCGTTGCCTAGCCGTCGTCCGTAATACTGTCGTATGACTCATACCGTCAATGAAAAAGATGTCGGTAATAATAGCCAGTTAAAACGTTCATCGACTGTCGTAGTAACAGCTAAGACTTACCGGGGTATCAACTAGTGCAAAGATTGGCCCACACCTTTCATCAGTTACACCAGCTACTCACAATGCTGCATCAACTGATGATATTGCTATTGGTAGTACTGAATTTAATTTCTATCCCAGTACCAGAGCTTCTTTTATTACCTGGTTTAGTTGCTTTGATAGTTTGTTACTGATTAACCTCGCTACCCACCTTGATGCTCCAAAGTGTACCTGCTTCCTCGGAAGATCCTGGCAGCCAAACATGAAAAACAATGCAATTGAGTCGTACCTCTAGATGCATGTGACTGAAGTTGCGAAGATGCCATCAGTTTGCCTAGCTATTTGTTTTGGGTGACAATTCCTAGCTGCCAAATATAGAAAACCGCGGTCTGCGGCCAGCAGTGGACCAACACGGTGATTTACTTGCGCACATCGGTTGTGCTAACTGGAAGTGCAAACGCTTTATTCGACCCTCACACAGATGATCAGCACAAAGCTCCTATTCTGATAGACAGTCCAGAATCACCTGGTTTTGCGGATATCTAGCCACGAATGAACAACCGTCTACAACGGGATCTTAAGTTTATGGTAAACAGTGTTAAAAGTGAATATCAGTGGTTAGGAAACGTATGGAACGGTACTAGTCTAGTTTATTCAAGATGCTCTTAGTTCTTCAGGTTGGATTCTTTATGCTGATCTCCAAAGCATCCTGTGCTGTAAAGTTATGGTCTCATATAAGCCAAATATGAGCGGTAACCATTTCCAGTCGTCACAGAACCTAAAAGAAGTCTTCTCCATCGCCGTACTGGCTTCATGGACCATGGTTCTTTATGAGATTCAATCCATGCGGACATTGATACGCGCTACGTAATACCAGCAACTGTGAAGATGAATACTGTCAGTTGCATCAAGCCGGCAGCATCAGACCTCGATCCCCGTCGAGATCCATAATGTGATCCAGATCCAATCAAAATAGCAAGCCCGTGGATCCACCACCCTCCAACTCCCAACTCACCGTTTCCCATCTGGGTTCCACTCGAGTGTCTGGCGTGTGATGTCCCCGAACGGTCTTCTCAGTGCATGCCCAATCCATCTCCACTTCCTTCTGCATATTTATTGAGCAATAGGTTCTTGGTTGATTCGTCACCAGTCAGAGTTCCTTGTTGCTTATTCTTTCTGGCTATCTGAGCCTCAGTAACGAAACTTAATAATAATACACTCACTTTATTCTGAACCATAATTTTGTTTACGGTACAGAATTCTCAGCATGTGATACTGTATAGGTTTGTTCGTTGTACAAAGTCTTTCAGACATATATATATATATATATATATATATATATATATATATATATATATATATATATATATATATATATATATATATATATATATATAATGGTGGTGTTTAATTATACTTAATAAGGAATCACAGGGCATCGAAAACGCTAAATGACCCCAGTCATCCGACATTAAGAAGTTGATTGAGAAGACAATTACTCACATGGTTTTTTTCACACAGTTGGCAAGATGCGGTATGGTTGAATTCTTGTGTGTAGTTGTGCATCGGTACAGTTTAGTATATTTCCTTCACGTCTTCCTAGAGGACAGACATGAAAAGAGATGCAGACGCAAAGGATGCTTGTCATCAAGTAATATATTTTTAGCCAGTCATAGTCACATTTGTCATCAGGGTTAAAGGTGTTGCACTTGCCCTACTAACAGTCTTCAAGATCCTACGCAATAAAACTTAGTCTTTTTCTTGGAGCACAGGAAAGAATAACGAGGAACAATAAATAATTATGGACAAAACACAGGAATCAATGAAATGTAGAGTAGAAGCTGAGTTATGTCAGATAGTTTGACTTTCCTTTTATAAACGGTCAAGAGAAAGACTTCTGGCAATCAGTAAGATGTGAGTAGACCAAGAAAGATCAAACTAAAAGCATAAGCCTTGGCAGCTCAAGCTTGATATATTCTATACAACGGAGCCTAGCTATGTGACTAGTGTCACGGGACTGGAGTAATCTACATGAACTGAAGCTAAAATTAACCATGTGGCCTTTGAAGGGACTGAATGTGAGAGTATTTAGGGAGGACCAGTGATCAGTTTCGAGTGAGAAGCTACATGAATACTGTTAGGCTACCTACGTACTTAACACAGCTTTAGCACCTTGAGGGACACCAGCTTCACCCAGTAGCCAAGTAGAGCACTTTCCCCTGTATACAGCGTACTGTCTTCTTTCCGAAAAATAAGAATCATGTCGGTCTGCAATCCAGGACTCAATATGAGTTCTGATAAGCTTGTTTCACAAGACAGGTCTAGAAAATGAATCAACGGTAGAAGTACAACGATATTGTAATGTACAACAACTACAGCATCTGAAGTACTCCTAGGTTTAGCCTAATCGGTTTGGATCTTTAAAGATTCAAATTTGAAAGCCTTCAAAAGAGGTTCAACCATACGAAGCAACAGTTTTTCCATTGTTTTCAGGAGTGATGGGGTTATTGTGATTGATCAGAATTTTACTTTTGCTCCAGAGTATGTGGACGTCGGTACCGGAACTATTAAAGTCTCCTTCCTGGCGGTTGGTACGTCACTTCTGACAAATGACTTAATAAAATTTCTCCAGTGGATAATATAGAAAACGTCACATGAGCCAAACAGAACACCCGGTATCTCATCTGGTCCCAGGTTTTGCGAATCTTTTAATTACTTTAGTCACTGAGCACATTTTTTAGGGTTAGAGTAACATTATCTGGTTTGTGTGTGATTGACTTTTTTTCAGTGTTCTGTTGTCAGTAAGATCATTAAAAATTCTCCATTTTTGGAAGCATGCAACAGAGTCAACTGTGTCACCCAGAGGCTCGTCCTTAGGTATGTCTCATTCTGTGTTTTTTAAAAGTATTTGAGCAAATGTAGATCGTTGTATGTATAGCTCCTGTGTACAGTCTTCATAGGTTGGTATGTAAAAGTGTTTCCCGGCAGTTTGCAGTATATTTTTGACAGAACACGTACTATTTAGTCACCTGAGCTCAGCAGACGTTTCCGAGTTTCACATACACTAAGCTCATTAACGAAAGTCAAGTCTAATGTAGCTTCACAACGAGTCGAAAAAAATGAATTTGTCACCGTGCCCAAGAGAACACAGGAAGTTGTAGTCACAGGGCTTAAAATCAACACAAACAATAAACCACACATTACGAAAGCATAAATTTGTCCGGGAATCAGGATAATTCGGAATGGCGACAACCAAGATTTACGTGGACACTGGTGATGCAAATGAGTCCAAATTTATCCAAATGCTTGGGACAATACTTAACTGAGATACAGTCTACATTGTCACTAAAACAAGCGAAACATGTATAATTTGATGATAACCACCGGGTAAAGGTAGCTACACCTCCACCGCACTTTGTCGTAGAACTAAACCGATCCGTGTGAACAATTTTGAAAGCACTTAAAAAAGGCTAACTCGTCATCAGATAAGTTGTGCAACCAAGTTTCTTGTATCGTTACCACACCAACATTAAGATAAACATTAGAATATAGGAGGCATTGTAAGTAGTCCAGCTTACCTATTAGAGTCTACAGTTCAAAGTAGGTGTTTTGGATAGTGTCATTTGATGTGGATTTTTCTTCCCTAGAGCGTGCTGTCATCCATCATTTCTTTATTATATTTGTCTAGATCATAGCGTTAGGTTGATAACTTTTAAAAAGTTTGCGTGAAGGGTTCATACGACTTAAGGTCATATTTGGACGACTAAGATAAATTAAAATGGAATAAACTTGATGCAGTTTGTTGGATGGAAAAATTTGGAAGACCAGAGGCTTGAGCTGGCCGCAGAAACAGAGAGTCATATTACCCGTAGCTACTTTATATCGAGCAGGAAATTCACCAGTGATGTATTTTTCCATCGAACCACATTTACAGGTATCTGTTACGTCAAACAGGGTGATCTAAATCTTTTGACACTCGATTAGTCTGAACAAATTCAACTGGACGAAGTACCACTCAGACCAGTTTGCAATGTTACAAAAACTCTTTAAAACAGGGTGACAAACTAGTAAATTTGTATTAGGAATCTTCAAATGCTTTCTAACCTCATCCTTGCTGCTATAATTCAAGGCAGCCCAGTGATATACCCAATACCAAAAATGGTAGATTCCATATTCATAAGTAACCCAGGTTAGGGAATGACTACAGTGCTCATAACAGTTAGGTGTTCTGACGACCGTCACCTACTGAGCATAGGTAGACCCTATGGTAGTATTCGGGAAGATTAATGGTTCCCTACCTGTTAATGCTGACTTTTCAGTTGGCTTAAATGCTACACTCAAACAACGTTCCCATTTTTTTTTACTTGTTACCAATGCTCTGCTCACAGGATGAAAACCACTTTAAGGAATTTTCTAACAGCTAATAAACATGATTATGTGGGAAATTCCGAGGTTAGCTGTCTACTTATAGTGTCTAAACTGTAGCTGGTTCTCCAGGTGAGCTCCATAACGGAGCTCAAAAAGCTTCACTGAGTGTCCGAGATATTGGTTTCTGACTGTGACGAAAAGTGTAGACTTTTACTGTGGTTTGCACAACACCTAGAGTTTATATTTTAGGCTAGTGATAAATTTCCATATTTTTCACTTAAAACTCCAGCCGAACAAGAGTAAAATGTTATTCAGAAAAGATAATAGTGTTTTAAACGATAACTCTAAGCTTAGCTGATTCTACAGGCTTTATCGCATAAAGCCAAAATCACAAACTTGACATGGCTCTTGTTCCAAAAAATAGGAACACTAACAGTGGTCCCAAGGACATTTACGAATTGTTTTATGCCTAAGAGGCAAACTAGTTAAACAAATGCGGTTGGGGGAACTGAAGCCTAACCTAAATGTTTTTTAAGGGAAAGGTAACTAGATTTTATGCTTCTCTGATACTGAAATTCAGATTGCCAAGGCCAAAGAATACAAGCTTGGATATCAAATTTCTACCTTTCAAATATTCTGTTGCTGTACAAGATTTAGATCAAACTTCTTTAACATAAAAAATTACATTACTTTGGATCTTCTTTTCACCATTATAAACAGCACCATTACAAACCCATTATCAACCCTACTAAACAAATCCTTTAAAAAAAGTGGATTCGAAGTAGTCTATCATAACCTAAAGATTACACACATGGCACAGCATCCGTTGGAACCTTACATTGAAGCTACGATTTCATGTCGCTTTAACAAACCAGCTTTATTATTTCATTTATTTTGGGAGATACGAAAATAATTTACCCACTTAGCAAATAGAAAACCCCCACTCCACTTTACTTCATACATAATTTACATTTTTTTCAAGTCATATTAACCATTAACACTGTCGCTGTGACCATTTGACTATCTTCAACGCACAAAATCAAGGACTGAAATCTGTGATTGTGCAATTCTTTCGCCAAAGTGCTTCTGTGAGAAATCTGGCAATATAATCTCACATTGACATAACTGAAACTAGTATACCAACCTACACATCCGGTGAGCTCCGAGTTCCAGTGGATACACGTTTCTACGATTAACACATTTAGCAGTTAGATTATTATTTTTATCGTAAAATTGAGTGATGCTGACATTGTCCATTGATCATATACAACTATATATCTCCAGCCTCTGTTTACTTGACGTGCTGCAATACATGAATAAACCATTAGTACCTTTCCTTCCATGAAATGCTTCATGAATACAGTCTTACACTAATCACTAACCACAAACCTCTTCTGTCAATTTTTGGTTCTAAGAAAAGAATTCCAGTTTACATACCAAGTCACCCTCAGAGATTGGCAGTTATTCTGTTGGGTTACAATCTAAAAATAAAGTATAAGTCTTCACACGATCTCAGTCAAGTCGATGTGCTTTCATGTCTTATTAAAATTCATAAGCTGGAAACAAGTATATGGCAAATACTAGTATTTCTTTTGAGAAAATGATGGAAGTTCTGATTGAGACTGTCAGTTCTATATTATTAGCATCTACAACGGTAAGAGAAACTAGTTGCCTTGACCGTGTGATAATTAGGGAAGACAACTGGCCGGAGCTATATTTATTGGTCAAATTCAGATAGTGAGTTAGAGTACACAGCCTCCAATTGTGGCAAGTGTGCGGAAGCCGCTAAGTTGTCAGTCAAAGCAGAATTGTGGTAATGGCCTATTCTGGGATGCATATGTCCCAGAGTTCATATTGATTTTACTGGTCTATTCGTAATGAGACATATTTTCAGTGATGACTGAAGCATTTTCAAAATGGGTAAAGGTTTTGATCCCAGAAAATATTTCTGCTACGACTACAGTTCAGAAACTGAGCGAAGGATTCTGTCATTCCTGATTATTCTATGTTGTTACTCATAATGGAACACAGTTTATACGAAGTTACTTTCATAAGTCGTATCAACACAATAATAATATCCAGCATGTTCAGTCTCCATCATACTATCCTTAGTCGAATGATCAAGTAGAGAGATTTTGATGCATTCAAACAAACTATGCTCAATAGGAAAGGAGGGATGATAGAATGGTTTCTCTAGAGATTTTTTTTGGATTACCAATCAACTTCAAACTCATTACCAGAAAATGAAATGTCACCTGCTGAAAACAGTTTCAGGTGTAGAATTTGTATTAGAATGCTCTGGTTAAGACATGTCAACTAAATCAGAAAACCTTACAGGTCCAAGTGATGCGAACAACCACCTTCAAGGAAGTATATCCACGTGTGGATAAATGAATATAAAGAAGGCTAGTGGACAATGCTCAGAATTGCGAGTTGAAAAACAACCTAGAAGATCACAGTGAGTGTGATGACCCACAGAGTATCTTTAAGTGGTCCGTTAATCGAAGGCATACTGGAATTCACGAAATTTGAAAGGGTGGTTTTAGAACGAACAGAAAGACAGGTGACTGGGCAATACTTTCTATGCAGGATGTAGACTAAATGTTTGTACTTATCTTTGGTCAAAGGCAGTGTTATTGACATCTTTTAGTCCACGATTAACTAATGTCTCGGAAGACAATTTTTCCAGTCATTCGTCCAGTAAAGCGATTATATAAATAGCTTTATTTTCATAATGCTATATTGATCTTAGTGAGTAGCAGAGGAATCCAGGATGCGCGTTTCACCCTATTTTGGACTCGTCATCCGGATGTGAGTGATGTTGTCCCCACTGACGACTCTCAAACTCGCTAACTCACTGGGGCACGATAGCCACCTCTTGTGAACCGGATATCATAACAGCCATATTTTCAGTTGATTTTTGCCTTTCTCTACAGAAATAAACCTTTCCATCCCAGTCTTGTCTTCCACATCTTTCAGAAGTGTGGGGACAGTATTCATTGTCACTTGTAGAAGTGTTGCGGGTGTATAACAACAGATTCCTAACCAATAGGTTAGGAGAAACCTCCAAGCGAGCATGAGATTCGGTCACTTCATCGAGTGTCCAGGATTCTACTCATTTAGCTACAATGATTGAGGTAGCTTGAACATGCAGTGCGAGTGCTGAGTCACTGCCTACCTCAGCATGCGATGTTAACTGAAGTAAGACTAGATTATAAGTCAACGGTGTCAAGATAAAGACATGATACTAATCTAAATAAGTCGATGACTGTTAGTTTGCGCATTTGAGTGTCTTGTTGAGAAATTTCCGATCATAGGAATCAATAGCTAGAGATTCTCAGTGATATGAGTCATATGTATCATCCACAACGGTAAGGTTAAAGCGGGCGACCATAATCTAAATAATACGATTTTTACCTGCTTACGATTTTCGACAACACGAAAATCATAAATTATACGCTTTTACAATAGGATGAAACTTACCGGGAAATCTTCTCATGGATATGACTTTACCTATGCTTTCATTCATAATCATCTCTAGATGGTTTGATACAGAACTCAAATTTATTAGAAATATATCTTAAATTCGATTCTTCACGCTACTAAATCCACTTGAAAGGTGAAATAAACAATTATTCACCAAATAATTACTTCTGTCAGTTTGAAACATGTGAGGTGGACTATGTAAAATAAAATACAGAAATTGTATGCCTTTGTTAATGGCATACCATAATATAGGTGAACAAATTGCCTGGACAAAATCATCACATTAAGAAGAAGAAGAAACCCATATACAGTATAGGCTACCAGGACGATTCTCAATTGCATACCTTCGCTTTCTATTATAAAACAAGAGGATTATAAGCTGAGATAGATATTTTATTTACAAAAAAAAGACAAAAGAAATTATTCTGCCTTGTCATATCCTGGGAAAACCTCAGAGAAGTCTTTAGCCTGTTTAAGTTTCTTTTTAGTCTGAGAATCAATTCTGGATAACTCAGCAGTTAGTTTCACAACTGTATTACATCGAAACATTGTCATGAGCTCAAGTTTCACCGCACTTGAAATCTCCTTTATTGTGTCACCTTTCATACCAATAACACTTAACTGGAATGGAAAAATAAAAACGTAAAATGCTACTTGTAAGTTCTTAGGGACTTATAAATCCAGAGAGGAAGATAATTTATTTGAGAATCAAAGAGAAACATTCATCTGAGACTTATACTATCTATAATTATCGAAAAATCCCTTGTTGGTTTGGAGAACGACTAAATGCACGTACTCTGAAGGATCCTTTTCACTTCGTTAAAGATTGAAGTCGATTTAATGCCTCTAATAAGTTCATGATGTTATTCAATGCAGTTTCTTTTTTCATGAGACTGTTGATATTATTTGTCAGTATTTCGACCACCGTCATCTGCAGACTCCGTAATTTAGACGCTTGTTGTTAATGTGTACCAGAGGTTTTCAGTTTCAGCTCGATAACACTATACCATTGGATCGATGGAGTAGCAATGGGCAGTTCATTAGGCCTCATGCTGGCAGATATCTTCATTTAATTTGAGGGTGGCATTTGTCACAGACTGACGTCAGTTGGAGAAATACTGGAAACCTGGGAGCATTGGACAGTCGTTTCGTTCTTAGAAGTGCGCCACGCGTCGAAACCCAGGACTTTCAGGTTCCGCGGCCAGCACGTTACCATTAAGCTACTGGGTCAGGACCCAGCGGTTCGTATTTCCTACTTCAGTCAGTCCACGATATGGCGCGATCTTCATTCATTGTCGTTGCTGAGTAACTGTGCTCATGTTCGACTTTGTTGGGCCCACTGGTCAAGACTTCCCAATCAAGTCGAATATGAGTGTCTCAAAGACGGCATTGGATGGAGGTCGCGCTATATTGTGAAGTGACAGAAGATGGAAATATGAACCTTTGTATTCCGACCCAGTCGAACAGCTCACAAGCAGCTGTTGACTAGTATCCAGTCGAGGAGCGCATTTTTTACTCTACAACTAAATGCTATATCTACAGCAGCGAGTCCATGACAGCTAGCCACTGGATCTCCAGATACTTTTAAGGTGAACTTTAAAGTTTCACCACCATGGCCAGGTGGGGTAAATTTAGTAACCACACTCGGGTCCTGTATACGTGTCTCAGAAACACAGCATACACTCATATCTTGAGATTCCAGAGTTCTGGTGAGCGATGCTTGCAGTCGTAATTGGCGTACAGTTTGGATATTGAACGCTCCTATATGAAATCGATGACGAGGTCTTAGGAGACTAGGAACCAGGTACCGATTGCTTTGGTCGTTGACAATGGTTGCAGAGTGAGAGGGTGAGGCGTAAGAGGCCTAAAATTAGAATCAAATGGCGAAGGCAAAGCAGGAGACATAGTTGGGGAGGACAGGTTATGTTTGATTGGGTCTAGTGTACCGCTGGAAGTGTCTTGGCAGCTAACACTTCCGGGATGCTCATACCATGGAAGGTTATTTCTTAATGAGGTACCTGAAAGAGAAAAAATTCTGTGTGACCGCAAAGCCCACGAGCATCTGCTCGAGGCCTGTCACACACAGCCTTTTCTCAATTTTGACATTTTGTTTTTGAATCCACCTAAGAACCTTGTTGCAAACATCGGCATGCCACGAGGAGGTCGACCTTTTCTAATCCCCCTTCCCGTTGGGAAGATAGCATCAGCGTGGCACTGTTGATCATCTAAGGGAAACATCTTACTGCTGTCACACTTCATCAAGCTAGCGGAAGTACGACTTCACCCTCAGAACTCCGTCGCAGTGTATTAATTTGCACTACAAAGGCAGCAGATTTTTGTCTTACCACTATCCAATAGACCTTTCTGCCATGGTAGAACTTTGAGAGAACAAGTGCTCTACCAGCACACCTCGTTGGGTCATTGTGGCATGCAAGCCCGACTACCAAGTCAAAGTAGTAGCCTTGCTACTGATATATACTGTTTCTCAGAGTCCAGGATAAAAGATTGTGGTGAAATGATCAGATCGACTTCTCTATCTGTTGGGTCAAGCAGTATGCTAACTGTGCGACTATACGCAGAACCCAATGACCCGGTAGACAGCAGCGTTCTTGGTGGTCGGGCTTGTATATCACAGTGATTTAACGAGCTATGCTGATGGAAAGCTCCTTCCCTTGAGGTCCAACCATGCCAGAAATGTTTGTTGGAGAGTAGTAAGACGAAACGCAATTACCACTGTAGTGCAAATTACTACACTATGATTAGAGTCTAAAGGTTAGGCATCACTGGAACCCCAGGACAGCAAACTCGAGAAAAAACCGAGCAGGTCTCAGACATAGCTGAACGACGGTGCGTCAATCAGATTTTCACACTCCGACAGGTTCTGGAATGCAGGCATACTTACCGACCAACACTTGCCGTATTCGTTGACCAGAAGGCAGCATTTGACTCTGTCGACCATGAGGTGTTATGGCAGTGTCTGAATTTGAAAGGAGTACCAAGTAAGTATATGAAGCTAATCGAAGCTCTCTACTCGAACTCACACAGCCGTGTCAAGGTTTATGGAGAATTAAGAAGTGAGCTGATGGCAACTAGTTGTGTCCAGCAGGGATGCCTGCTATCACCGTTACTGTTTGACCTCGTTATAGACGTACCAATGGACATAACCTCATGTGCGTCTGAATTCACAGAGGTTGATCCACTCCCTGGAGGTCACCTGGTTGACTTGAAGTATATAGACAATATTGTCCTGTTAGATAGTAGGTTGAATTTAGTCATTTTAGAACTGTTGTATTTTCAAAAAACTTTGTCTCTACCTCGAAATAAGCTAAAATGTGCAGATTTTAAGGTAGTCATTTTTGCTTCAACCCCTTGATACTAACCAAACTCATCGGACAGCCTTAAAACAAACATAAATATGATAGTGGATAAAAAATCTTGACTGTAGAAGGATTGGAAACAAGCCTCGTTTCAAGTTCATACTTGCATGAATGGTGACAATATTCGTAATTTAGAAACAGAAATGAAGAGAAAAACTCACCAGCTGCCGTTCATTTTGACACCGTATACGTACATGAACATAGACTCGATCTTCCTCATTATCTAGCTTGATTTTATCACACTCGTCTACTATAATATGCAGAGAATAAGGGATTTCTTGTTTTAATTTATTGAGACACTGGGACCACACACACATTCGTATAAGTTCATCCGGCTCCTGATCAGTAACCATAGATGGGGGTAGAATCCAAGACCGATTTGGTATGGCTTTGGATATAAGAAAATCCTGTAGTGTAAGGAAACAGATATTTACTCTAAGAAGTTTGAACAATAAACTGTGACAACGCAATAATTACGCGTTAAAGTTTACAGAATAGACAATTTAACAATACTGTCTAGTAATTACCTCTAATTTTGCCTATAACCTTTCGCATCGTTGCTAGATTTTGATTTTTCTACTGCTTCTGAGAGCTGAACTCTCATTGGTTGTTAACCCTTTTAACTGATCAGTGAATTTAGTGTTCGTGAAGGTCGTTTGGAGAGCATATATTCAGTATCGCTCCCAAGTGTTTTTGACTGTTGTTGAAACAGTAGAAGCTGTGTCAACGGCCCGTCTTCTCTTCGTGTCTTTGTGTGCCAGTGGTATTGTTGTTGCAACAACCACTAACCTGATGATTAAATTCATTCATCCTACCTGCAGTAATAGACTTCAGTTGTCGGCTTAGAATGGACGATAAATCATATACTTTGCAAAATGTATCCCTGACCTAGCGATGCTAGCGCAAAGGCTGTTATGGGTGTAGTTAGCGAAAAAATAATGAATTAACCAATAACAAGTACATGCATATGCTTAGATAAAAATAGTTGAACAAAATATTAATCAGCGAAACACCCTATGAAATGTACAAAGTAATCTTGGGAAATATCAATATCTAAACTTAACTTTTTTTTCATCCTACTGGTATCCTTCTTAAAACTTTTCAAAAATGAACACACGCAAGAAGATACCTCAATCGTAAAACAAATATTTATTACTAAACATTATCTTTTGTCAAAGTTATCAGTTCAATGGAATTTTAAAAAATGGAAACATTTATCAAACGACACACTAAGAGTCACACAAAATCAATTTGGAACCTCTCACAACTTGCAACACTTCACAGAAGCGTTAAAACAACAAATGGATAGAAAAAGACTAATATCAAGATAGACAAAGGTGTATGGGAAGAGAGTGAATTTAAAAACAAAGGCTAGCTAAGACGTTCAAGCCTTGAAAGACGATACACAGTGAAAAAATCTGCGCCATCGTGAACGATTTTCAGCTATGTTGCCAACAGCCATTAATCTATCGCCTCGGAGACACCAACCAAGTAGTCTACATCTCTCCACACGATTCAGATCAGCAGTGAGAGACTTCATCAACTGGTGCTACTACTTGGTCTATCACCCTGAACCCTCTTCCAACCTAAACCAACTTCATCTAGACATGGCATTTCGAGGTAGATGGTAGGTCGGCATGCGTAGCACATGTCTAAGCCATTTTAATGGACTGAGGTTCACAACCTCGTTAATCGACTTGCTTATCTTGCCTAGTATCCCTTGGTCTTACCTCAACATTGCTCACACAGTGATTCCACAGAAGTGAGCAATGCTACAAAGATGTCTGTGATCGAAAATCTGTAGCACCTCTACTTTCAACGGCCATGTCTCACATCAGTATAACAGGGCAAAACGGACTGCAGCGTAATATATTCGTCCTCTGATAGATAGTCGAATATCTCGACAGTCGGCGCCACAGATGATGCAAGTTGGCAAATGCCAGATAGGCCTTCTTTATCTTAGCTGAGATTTCGTCAGCCACCAGCTAGTTCGGGGTGATGGATACCTTTTACTACATCACTCCTCATCATTATACTGAGGGTGACTGCAGCAGATGTCCTTGAGCATCATCTTAAATTCGACATGGCCAAGCGAAACGCATGCCAAACATACCGTTCGTTGAGTTAGCGTCTTCACCTAGCAGGACAATATCGTCTACATACTTTAAGTCAATTAGGTGACCTCGAGAGAGTAGATCAGTCTCAGTGAAGTCAGATGTACCTAAGGTTATGCCCATTAGTACGTCTATAACGAAATCAAACAGGGAAGGTGACAGCAGGCATCCCTGGCGTACACTGTTAATAGGCGAAACAGATGATAACAGGTTACGGTTGGTATCAAACACTACAGGGAACCGACAGACAACTTAATAAAATGAGACAGAGATCAATGTCAGCAAATAATGACATTCAGAATGTGCACTCATAAGTTATATCTGAACGGGTTAAGTAGATCCTCACTAAAATGACACGTGTGTAGCTTGGCTTTTATAGTGAAGTAGTGTTCAAACTTGAGATTACATTGGTTAAGATGTTTCAACATGGAAAAAGACAACAGAAAACGTTTACGTGCCGATACTGTCCTACTCCGAAATTCTGATTCTTGTCCCAGGTGGTATCTCTAAAAGTTAATCATAGTGACGCTCATGTGTATTAACTTGTTCTGATTCGTTTCACTTCTCTCATATCCTTCTTGTTAACTTCAATGTCGCTGTACTTCAGCTAATGTTTCGCTGCATTGTTGCGAAGTATATCAACTTGAATTAATGCATAGTTGTACGAAATTCTATGTCTGACTTAATATGCCCAAGTCAATTAGTAGGCAGGCAGAGCCGGAGGGATTCCAGTGCGAAATGACAGCATACTTCAAGTAAGTAAAATCCCATAAGAATGAAATTAATGAGTGATAGGGGAAGAGTAAATATACATAAGTGTATTTAGTAGTGTATAAAATATCTTGTCCCTGACCATCGAACGTCTATATATATATATATATATATATATATATATATATATATATATATATATATATATATATATATATATATATATATATATATATATATATATATATATATATATATATATATATATATATATATGACATTATAGAACAAACAAAATTGAATGTAGCTCATGGTTACTAAGAGGTCAATGGTAAGAGCTAACAATACTTACTGCCTTTTCGCAGAAAAGTGAATTGATTTCGAACTTCAGAAGTAATATCTAGCATATTTTATTGATCTAACTGGACAACGAGGGATAAGTCTGTGCAGTACACAGTGAACCCTATCTATCGTATCTAGGCTGATAATACTACCTCGTTGCATACACTCCTGGCAAAATAAGTGATGCTCGAACCCGTTATCCACTGGCCGGAAGTCGCATGTTTAGAACGAAGAAATACAGTTACACAATATCTAAAAATGTTTAGACCAATGGACGTATAAACATGATTCGCACATATCTATCTATTAATAAGGCAACAAGCTTCTTGAAATACCTGACTACAATCAAACTAGTAATACCAAAAATGTTCACCAGTTCCAGGGAAAAAAATGTACCAATTATGATACTATCGGTTTATTGACATACTTGGAATTCTCTGTTGTTTCTTGGATCGAATTGTTCGACCTCTATTGGCATATGGGCTTCTATGCGGATGCATCGATATTACCTGAATGTTAATTAAGGTAATTTGGTTGGTTGTGGCTAACAGAAGAATCCGGGACGCGATTTTCGCCCCATTTGGGACTCGTCAGCTGGATGTACCTGCACCCCAGTGAGTGTTGTTGTTCCCACTGAGACTAGGACTTCGTACTCATCACTTCAACCCCAAAGTGTTATCCACTGTACCACGGAGGAACGATAAATATTAATAACTACTACCCGTTGTTCAAGAAGTGGATATCGTTTCTCCGTGGCATAGTAGATAACGCCTTGGCGTTTGAAGCGATGAGTACGAGGTTCAAGTCTCAATGGGAACATCACTCAATGGGGTGCAGGTACATCCAGCTGACGAGTCCCAAATGGGACAAAACGCGCGTCCTGGATTCCTCTGCTAGCCACAATCAACCAAATTATGGTAATATGTGTTTCATCATTCACTCTTCAAACAACATCTATGTAAAAAAGGTTAGTAGTTCAGTACAAAATCTGTTTAGTATATATCACAAAAATATTGAAAGATTACCCTTAGTTTGTCTATCCCATCTCCCAAGAAAGAGGAAACCATGAAAACCTCACTGAATCCTGACCACTTTGTTATGCCTTTGGTTGCTTTTGTTATTTCTAACCACCTTTGTCGACGATTTGCCACCTCTTCAGGTGATGCTACTTGAAGTAGTAACTGTTGTTTCAATGTTTCCAACATTGAATCTATATAATTTGGATCATTTTCTGTGCCCAGAATTTCATTCAGTTCGAGTTCAGATGTAGTTGGAAGGAGTTGGTGCTTTTCATCAGCTAATTGTTGACTATCCAAGGAGATCAATTCATTACCTTCAAATGGCTTATAATCACTGAAGAATTCATTTATATTCTCTTTTTCTACTTCTGTTAAGAAGCGATCTTTCATGAATTCTGTAAACAAAACAGGATGATTATACGATACAACTTTATGGAGTATATTTGTGAAAGTAGTAGCTTACGTGAAAAGAATACATTTTCCGGTTGAAATATCAAAGATATATGATTCATAACAAATCGAAAAGCATTGTACTACATTCTACCTATTTATATACAATTGGAATGCAATCATAATGAAAGAAGCAAAAGACAGGTATGCAGAGAGAAATGTCTACTGTCAACAAGTGGGACAGTAGTTGTTAAATATGGTACACCTTGCACTGAAACCGTCATTTGCAGAATATGCTTCATTTCCTCTTCTGCTTCTTTCTTGATTCGTTCTTCACACACCTGCCTCGTCTCTTGCGTTTCTCTTGGCGGAATCCCCACCCATTTCTGGTAATTTCCTATGATTACTGCCACTCTCCCAACATATACTACTTATATCCATTTTTATCAGCAACGCCCACTGCAATAATTTAGACAATATACGATAACTACGATTATGTACTGACTCACAATAGTGTTTAAGGAGACCAATGTTTTCGCGGAGAAAGGTGCTGGACTGTACTGCTTTTTACTTATTTTTAGAAAGTTACAAGGAAACTTTCGACTACACTGCATGCATATCTGAGCTGGTCAAACGAGATATGAACACAACCTTCAAGAAAACAAAGTCATTTAATGTCTCACTTGAAGATAATACTATTCAAATACACATGTAAGATAAAATTACATACATGAATTGGACGCTAGGTAGTGATGTTTTCCTGTGTCGATTAAAATCGGTTTATGGATACGCGTAATGTTGACAAGATAAGTACTACATATAATGTCGTAGGTTACAGTAAGCTACACTTATGCGGCTGCACTATAAATGTCGACTAACAGAAAGTACAATAATCTTATTAATATTTTCCATAAAGTAACTATTTTTTAAATATTATTATTCATCCCTTAGGTTCCTGGTGGAATATAGAGCTTTAGTAGCACATCCCCATTTTACGCTGTTCTCTTCAGTCTTCTCAGTTTGGCCTGGTACGTGATGTCCCCAAATGGTCTTCTCAGTGTATGCCCAATCCAATCCAATCCATCTCCACTTTCTTTTGCATATCTGTTGGGCGATGGGTTCTTGGCTGATTCGTTGCTACCCAGAGTTCCTTGTTGCTGATTCTTTCTGGCCATCCATCCGATCTTCAGTATCGAGTGAGCGTAGGCGGCAGCTATTGATGAATGTCTGTAGTTTGGAAATGCTTTTCATAACGCTCCAAGTCTCTCAACCACCACATAGAAGCACTGACTTGACTGACATTAGCGTTGAAAATCCGGATCTTGTTCACGCTTTATGCTGAATGGAGTGCAGTAGATCTCCACACTGATTTCAGGTTAATGCAGGGAGGCCTGTCTTGCTTTTCCGATCCTGGCTTTGACATCCTCATCTGTGGTACCGCCCCCTGTAGTAGAAACGATGCCGCCTGCCGAGGTAGGTGAAACAGATTGCTTGCTTTGGGTTTCTCCCGTTGATGGTGATTGGTGCCTCTTGTTGTTGATGCTGTTGTTGGTTGGATATCTTCATCACCTCTGTCTTCTCTACATCCACCTGAAGGAACTCCCGTCTTCCTTCCCTGCCCAGCTTCTTCTGCCAACTTGTTGATTTTCGCTTGTTGACCTTCGACTTTGTCCTACAAGACATTAAACATAAATCATCATCGGTGGCGAAATCCAAATATTCTGGGGTCTTTTCATCGATCCAGCCAGCGTATACCCCTCTCCTCCCTCCTCACAGTTTGTTGCATTATCCAGTCCAGTCGACCACAATCAAGAAGATCATGGGTGATGGTAGGCGGCAGCCTTGTCTTACCTGTCAACCTGACTTCACTTCAAAGGCGTCACTAAGTTTTCCATTGTGAATCACTTGACATGTAGCATCATATAACATATAGCTGTTGAGTGGGGTTGATAAAGATTTCTGGCACTCAAAACGTAGTGTTGAAGCAGCTGCCTGCCAAATTACTTCTCAATCGACGCTGTCAAGGGCCTGTTCAAAGTCGATGAAGTTGAGGTAGAGGGTTGACTGCCATTCCATATTCTGTTCTATGATGATGCGAAGCGTTTCAATTTGATTCGCACATGATTTGTACTTCCTCAAGTCAGCCAGCCAGCCAGCCTGTTCCGGTCGTAGTTTTGAATCCAGCGCATCTGTTAGTCTCTCCAGGATGATGCGGCTTAATATTTTGCTTGCTCTGGGTGGACAGCAGCATGACTCCTCGCCAGTTCTTGCAAAGACTTAGGTCGCCCTTCTTTGGAAGTTTGACAAGGTAGCCCTTCTTCCAATCAACCGGCAAGTAGCTTTCCTACCTTTCTTCCAAACCTTCTGCAGTAGTGGTGTCAGCATGTCCGCCGCTGTTGTCTCTGCGTCTGTTTTCAGTGCTTTTGGTGGAATTCTGTCTGGTTCTGCTGCTTTCCCGGATTTCAGTGACTTTATGGCGTTCCGGACTTTTGCTATTGTTGGAGGGCATGTGTTCACTGATAGTTCTGTGGCTGCGCTGCTGGTAGTATTTCTGGATGAGTTGTAGGTGGTGGTGGTGGTCGATTCAAGAGTTTTTTGAAGTGGTCAGCCTATCGTTTACTATGTTTCTACTCTTCACTATC
Organism: Heterobilharzia americana; assembly: GCA_944470555.2. Lineage (NCBI taxonomy): Eukaryota > Metazoa > Platyhelminthes > Trematoda > Strigeidida > Schistosomatidae > Heterobilharzia > Heterobilharzia americana. Next base: position 42,692,849 of record OX104134.1, read on the forward strand.
TTTCATTGGTTTCATCTGTGTTGATGTCATCCCTCCCAGATAGTAACCTGTTTATTTGATATAATGTTGTCAAGTCTCTTCTACCAGCAGTCTGTTCTGTTTCACTTGCAAGTGTGTCGTAGAAGTGTCTTTTGTCTTTCAGTGCCCTCTTCTTCACTTCTTTGTCCAGTGTTTTGTAGGTTGTATTCAGTTCCTCTTTTCTTTGTTCATCCCTGCACTGCACTGGTTTAGCTTCTGCTTCACCACCTTCCTCTCCCTCCTCAATCAGCTCCTATGTGTCCGTCGAGATCAATTCCCTGTCCGGTTTTTTTTCCTTCCTAATACGGTTAAATAGGTTTCCTTCCATGTCTTTATCACAGAGTTCAAGTGTTCTTCCACGCAGCTTTCCTCGGGGATTTTGCCTAAAGTCTCCCCATTTCGTCCTGATGGCTGACGTGAAGGTGTCTTTATAGTTTCGTCCTTCAATTTCTTTTCTGTGTGCTGAGCATGGACTGTGGTCTATCACCAGCTTTTTTGAAGGCTTTCAGCTTGATATGATATCTGTAACTAAAAGACAATTAAGAGGCAGCGATAAAGATAATAAAAATAAGTGAACATTGGTGTGAATTTCGAACCTCTGAAGTATAAAACGAATGTTTCAGGGTTAATTGCAACTCATATCAGGTTTAGCTGTGAGGAAAAGAAGCAGTTAACTACCAGAACGTTAAAATTACAACGCCTGTATGATAGAACTACTACATTAGTCGCGTAAATTTAAGATGTTTTAGAGAACGAAAACGGACAAGGTGAGTCCATATATACACAACTGTTTTAAGGGGATCTGTGTTATACATGAAAAGCATACGTTTTATTGAGAATATCTGGTTACCTGAGAAAATAAACAAATACCTGCCAACAATTGATTGAAATGATTTATAAAAATATATACCAGGCAGAATGGTGTTCACAAACAAAAGAAATTGAATGTTTATTAATGCGAAATAATACAAAGATCATATCCACTTAATATATCCTGTAAAAGCGTTTATTTGATGACTGATGAGTTACACTAACCTCGTGAAGGCTTACAATACTACACGGATGCATATGCCAAAGTAGTTGAGGCAGGCTGTGAACTAACGACCAATTCCTTGAAAGCTAGATGCTTAAGTTGAATAACCAAAACGAAGTTGCATGGACCTTTTAACTAACTCAACCCACATATGATACGTGAACACAGTGGTCTGGCAAACACATTACAAACAAAACTTTGCTATACACGTGGGTATAGATATAACTCTAAGTAACTCCGATTCTAAAAGCATCGAACTACTTCCTGGAGAAAGCCAGGTTGACAAGACTACAGGGACGACAGGGTCCTGTTAGCATAAACGCCAACAAAATGAAGGCTGCTCAAAACGCTTTGAGCTGAAATTTGAGTATGTTTCGTATAAAGTTTGCACTTGTCAAACGTGAAATAATGATTCGATACTGGTCTACACTGAATCCTAGTTAAAACATAGGGAATAAAGTAATGGAATGGGAAGCTGAAACAGTCTGACTGGTCCAATTGTTGTTGTTGACAAAATCTAATCTCACATACGGAAAGCTCGTTTCACATTTTCCTGCTCACACCATTTCTGACTCCAACGAGATGTCCGACAACCAATTGAAGAACGAGTATACTGCATTACTGTCCACTCTGTCCTTTTATACAGCTTGACCACTGAAAATAGATTATAGGAAGAGATTACAGGTATTTGACCAAAGGTGTATCCGCAGCATTGCTCATGTACAGTGGAATCACTGTGTGAACAATCTCGAAGTTAAACGAAGAGTGATAGGCAAAGAAGTTGATGAAGTTATGAGCCTACACTGACTGAGATGACTTGTAATTGTGTAGCTAATGCGGATCCACAGCATACCTGGAAGTGCCCCATGTTAGCTGAAGTGGAAATGTGTTTGCAGAAGGCTCGGGATGGTCAGACCAAGATGTGACATCAGTCAATGAAGTCTCTGACTGTTGGTCTGAGTTGTTTGGGGGAGGTGTTGACTATCTAACTGGTGTCCTCGAAGTATTAGGAATCAATGGTTGGATAATGTTGATAATACGGCTAAAAATTCGTCATATCTTAGAATGTTTTAGTATTTTCACTAACCTTTATTGTTTTAATACTCCCTTCTCTTATACACTCCTGTCTAGTCTAATATCACTCCTTTTCTTCTTAGGTCTTGTACATAGCCTCTTCTGCAGTGGTGTAAAACTTAGGCAGATGTGCTTGTGTGCAAGATTCTACGCTTTACTGGACTGTCTCTTCTCAGCTAAGCTTTCTGCTTAATAATTGAGAGTAAATGACTATAACATAATGACAACATTAGATCAGACCTGGTACCAATCACTTATTAATTCAAGATATCTTCAGGTATAGAGCCAACAAATAAATTCGACTAATACTAATAGTTCTAGATATTCATGCTGAAATTTTGGCACTTTGAGCAAAGTTCTTTTATGACTCAGTGGTCTACTTCTACATGACTAATACTCTGTCCAAGATCCTAGGATCTATAGCTTTGCAAGGCCTAAAGGGAGCTCAATTACAGCAAACTCTAGAAAACCAAGCAGGTCTCAAACACAGCTGGACGAGGGTGCATCGAACAAATTTTCATCTTCCAATAGGTTCTGAAATACAGGTATGCCTACAAAAATGAGAGATGGAGAAGGCGTCAGCGATGGGTAACAATCAGAAACTATTTAGGCTTGATAAGGATAGGGCAGAACACTTTTAAGAACAGTTTAGATGGCCTTCAGCAATGCTCCACTTGTTCAACATCCAACCTGAACCTGAATGGCACGTAGATGTAGGTCCTCCATCTCTCCTTGAAATTGAGGCTGTCAAACCTAAAACGACGCACAGCAGCAGGAACTGACAGTCTACCACCTGGAGTTCTCAAGGATGGAGGTAGGAAAGTGGATATTAGAGTGACGAAGGTATTAAGCAGTGTGTGGGAATCAGGTGTAGTGCCATCAGACTGGTCTACTTCACTGATCATCACAGTCTATAAGAACGGGAAGAAATCTTCTTATGACACTCATAGGGGAATTAGTTTGTTTCCAAGATCCTGGGCACCTAACTGGGACTCGAGAACAGAGAACTTGAGAAAACCAAGCAGGTTTCGAACGTCAGACGAGGGTGCATCGCACAGATTTTCACTCTTTGACACAACATGGAATACACTTACCTACTGACCAGTGGCCAACACTTGCCATATTTCTCGACATGAAGGTGATATTCAAAACTATCGACCGTGAGGTATTGTGGACGTGTCTGAATTTGAAAGGAGTACCGAGAAGCACTTAACGGTTAACATGGCTCTCTACTCGAACTCACACAGCTATGTCAAGGCTTATGGAGAGTTGTCATGTGAATTGACGACAACTAGTGGTGTCCACCAAGGTTGCCCACTGTCACTAGTCCTGTTTAACTCCATCAAACATGTACCAATGGACATAATCCTATGTGCGTCTGACTCTACAGATACAGACCTACTTCTCTAGAGGTATCTGGTTGACTTGGGGAATGCAGACGACACTGTCCTTTCAGATGAAGATGTTAACGTATGGCAGGATCTTCCGAACGCGTTGAACGGAAATCTGAGCATGTTTGGCATGCGTTTCACTGACGCCTATTAAATGTTAGGTGATGCTCAAAGACTGGCCTGTTGTATTGACCACTTCACTTACTCGGAAGGTTGCATCAGCCTGAACGGACTGGCCACTGACGGAATTTCAGCTCAGATACAGAAGGTCCATCTGGCATTTGCCAGACTTGCGTCAACTGTTCCGCCGACTGGCGAGATATTCGACTATCTATCAGAGGACGAATATACTACGCTGCAGTCCGTTCTGTCCTGTTATGTTGATGTGAGACATACCCGTTAAAAGTAGAAGACATGAAGTAGTTACAGGGTTTGGATCATGTGTCTTCCTAGCATTGCTCACTTCTGGTGGAATCACTGTGTGAGCAATGTTGAGGTCAGGTGAAGGCTACTAGACAAGATTAGCGAGGCTGTGAAGCCAAGTCGACTGAAATGGCTTGAACATGTACTACATATGCTCAGCCACCGCCTACCTAGACGTGTTATACTAGAGCAAGGCGGATTAGGTTGGAAGACGGTTCAGAATGGCCAAACCAAAACCTGGCACAAGTCGATGAAGTCCTTGACCACTGATTGGTCTAAGTCGTATGGGGAGATGTAGACTATTTGTTTCGGGTCCCTGAGAATATAGGAATCATTGGTTGGAAACTCCAGTTATCATGGCTGAAAATCGGTCATAGTGGTGCAGATCTATTCACTCCTTGATATCTTCTAAATCTTCAACAATCGCGCTAACCTTTATCTTCAGATTGTTTGTTCTCTCATACAACTTTGTGTACTTTGATATCAATCTTTTTCTATCCACCTATTCTTTGTGTACTATTATGAAGTGTATGAACTTCAATCGATGCACTTTTGTGGGAGATGCTACTTGGATTTTGTTTGTCTATCTATCTGTCTGCCTACTTCTACAAAATTAGTAAGTAAGGTAGTAGTAAGGTCATAATGATTCTTCAGAAGCTACGATAACCAATTGTTATTTTCATCTCGCTTCAGATGCTCAGTTGAAAGTAGAGTACCTGTCGTCGTAATCAACATAAAGACAACTAAATTCATGTCATCTTTTGAAAGACATACCTGTTGTGATTGCAAAATAACATAGGTTGAAGAGGTACTAAAGATGAGGGAGGAACACAACTCAGTGTTTCATTTCCATTTTGAGAAAACACTGAATATAAACACAGCTGCAATTAAGGTAATTTGTTTGATTGTGACTAGCAGAAGAGTCCAGGACGCCCGTATCGTCCTACTTGGGACTCGTCAGTTACATGTACATGCACCTCAACCACAACCAAACAAATTACCTTGATTAACATTCAGGCAATATCGAGGCATTCTCATAGGAGCCCATATGCCAGTAGAGGTCAAACAACTCGATCCAATAAAACAACGGAGAATTCCAAGTAAGTCAATAAATAGTAATAACTACTACCCATTGTACAAGAAGTGGCTATCGTTTCTCCACGGCATAGTGGATAACACTTTGGGGTTTGAAGTGATGAGTACGAAGTCCTAGTCTCAGTGGGAACAACAACACTCACTGGGGTGCAGGTACATCCAGCTGGCGAGTCCCAAATGGGGCGAAAATCGCGTCCTGGATTCTTCTGTTAGCCACAACCAACCAAATTACCTTAATTAACATTCAGGTAATATCGATGGATCCGCATAGAAGCCCATATGCCAATAGAGGTCGAACAATTCGATCCAATAAACAACAGAGAATTCCAAGTATTTCAATAAACAGCTGCAATTGGTTAAAAGGAATCAACCGGAGGTCCAAACTACTTTTTAAGGGAATTTAATTCCAAATATCAAACAATCTCAGGAATTAGTATTACTTAAATTATAAATTGGTTAATAATAAACTGGTAATGCTCTTTTGATCCGTCTATAAACTTCATGAAATGAGATCGAACTAAGAACATAGCACAGTTATTAATAATTAGAAAACATATAATGTGGTTGGAGCACTTACCATCTGACTGTAACTGAAGACTTTCTTGATTTATACTTCTTGGCACATTTTCGAATCTGTTCCAATCACATCAACTTGTGTTGATTCAATCTGAGCCCGCAAGTTATGCATATAACTAAGAAATTTGTTAGCTGTTTCATGGCACACTGGAGGTAATCTAGACGCGATTATTTCATTCGGTGGAATAAACTGATGAGCTTTATCTGCCAATTCTGCTCGACGCTTGAATCGAGCAGCATACTTGTCCACATGTGAATGACGACCATGTACAATGCCTCCAGTTAGTTTTCGGGTAATCTCCAATAATCTAGTTGGATTTTTATACAGCCTATCAATCTGAATAACAGTAGAAAGCAAGCAGGAATAATACAATGACTAAGTCTTTACAGTATTATGTACAATTATTTTTAAAAGTGTAGAAAAGAAAACAGTCCACTTACTTTATTCAATACAAGAATTGACTCTTTATCGTTGAAAAAGTGAAGTGCTTTTATAACTTCTTCATGCAGTACTTCACTTGATTCTTTATGACTGGCGTCAATAACCACAAGAACTAAGTGATAAAGAAACAAAGGTGAAGAATACAACTTAGTCATAACTTGCTACTACTAAGCAATCGTAGGAGTAAATAAAAAGAAATCTCATTCAGCTGTTTACTTTCAATGAGTTTTACAGCAATACCGTAACTTGTATTCTTTTTTACATCTTTATGTGCTAAAATGAAATGTGTAAAATTGGAAACAGGGTGTTACAAGATGGTCAAAAAAGTATATTAGCAGGAATCACAAACACCACCATAGAACCAGCTATTACTGTGTGACGGTCCAAGTTATCACACATATCGCCACATCAAGTAACACAGTACTAAGAATTGAATAGAAGCAGTAAAAAGTAATTAAACAGAAGATAGACGAATGACAGAATGCTGAATTCAGCATAGTAGTTAAGATGAAGATAATGTGTGGATACACCTAAGTCACTAAGATCGATACTGAGCCATATCACCTAGTCTCCAACCATTGGTTTCTGTTGTCATGTGGACGCCAACCGCATAGTCTGCATCTCCCTGCATGGCTCAGACCAACAGTCAACGACATCATGCAATACTACTATGCTTTGGTCTGGCTGTCACAAGCATTTTTCTAGCCTCAAGTTACTTCAGCTTATGTTGTGTGGCGAGGCGGAGGGTGATTGGGCATACGTAAAACATGTCCCAGCCGAGTCAATGAAGGTTCACAACCTCATTAACGGACTTTACTCTTCGCCATAAAACGCCACACTTGACTTCTGCGTTACTGACATGATGACGATACGATACGGCCTATGCTACAAAGGCAACCGTGATCAAACACCGGAGCCTTCTCTTGCCCTCTACCTTTAATGACCATGTTTTACAGTCATACAGTAGTAGTAGTTATGTAATTCGGCAGAAACCAATTGCAATTTTTGTATCTATGAAAACATTTTACCACTCCTGATCCCAATAATGATGATACAACTCTCTACAGAAGTGAATTACTCGACACGTTTAACGACACAGTGGCCAACAGCTGAAAGGAACATCGATCCAAGTCAGTCCTACAGGACCAAATAGATTTCGGGCAGTGATTAACGCTTCCCAAACATTTTCAATTTCTTAACAAGTGTTTAGAAGACTCTGAACATTGTTGATACCGAAAAGTTAGCTAGAGATCAAATGAAGAAGTTTTAGAGATCACACTGGAGATCAATACTTGCGAAGCTAGAACAAAACCTGACACCCATGAGCACAGTTAAACAAAACAGACAAATATAAATCAAAATAGCTACCTCAGCACAAGTTTTTAAAGAAATATGACTCGTCTTTAGAGGTTTTTTTGAAATAACATCAATCGTTAGTGATGTTTCCCTAAATAATGATGGTAATAAACAGTCAGATGACAGGAGAGATGATTAATCTCGAGATTAGATGTATAATTAGAAAGAAAAATGGAACTAGAGAGTTGACTATTGAGAAAATAATTCCTATAAGCAATAAAAACATCTAATAACACTTGGAAATATAATGCACAAACAAATGGGCAGAAACCATATTAATCAATGAATATGGTTTAACTTCAGAAAAGCAACATTAGGTTAACATAATACTACATATACTTTTATATTCCCTCAGCCCCTTTCACAGATAAATATTCAGCTACTTCATTATCATAAACTACATGGGGAATGATGACACTGAAATCAGAATTTATAACATAAGTTTAACAAGTTCAGGGTTCACTAAACAGTCATTTCCTCATACAAAGAGACTTCTCAATGAGATACACACACAATCAAATACAGAATACAGCCCAAGATTCCGTTGGATTCGATGAGTTAGTCAGTCGATATCAACGTGGCAAGTGAAATTACTGCACAACAGTCTAAGTTGTCAAACCTAATACAGTACAACGTGCTCAAACGTGGCGTAACAACGTGAAAAGACAACAAGGAGGAATAACCCTACCATTAAAACTCAACAATCATGGAAAGTATGACAATATTAAGTGGCTAAATTCCTACCATATCCGTCGAATGTAAACGACATCAACTAAACTCTCTAACTCCTTTCCGCAGTCACGTGAAAAATAGCAGAGAAGTTAACATATCTCTACATGGCCCATAGCTGTAAATTACTACAGTACAATGGGGGTCTCAGGAAACGTCTTATTGCTGCTAGATGAACGGGGTGACCACCAGTGCCGCACTAATGCTAGAAGAGATCGGCTCCGAAAATAGTACACTCCAGCATGCCTCACGATCTCCCAATGCCGGTGGTATGAGTTCTATCTATCCGGCGTTAGAACAAACAAACCCTAAAAGGCTACAAAATACTGTATGTGACAGGCCTCAACCACAGGTCATATGAGTTCTACAGTCATAAAAGTTTTCTCCTTTTACAGGTACCTTATGAAGAAATCACCTTTCACGGTGTGGGCAGCCAAGCCTCAAAACAACAATCCACAGATGACCTTGTGTGACTGACCTCAAGCAGATGTCCAATGAGCTCTGCGGTCACACGAATCTTTATCTCTTTCGGATACCTGATGAAGAAATGACCTTTCACGGTGTGGGCAGCCAATAAGTGACCACCGCCAGCATGTTTCCAATATCATACAAGACCCAATTAAACATAACCTATCATCCTCAACTCCGTCTCCTCCTTTGCCTTCCCCACCTCATTCTAATACTAGGCCTCTTACGCCTCACCAAACCTCTCACTCTACAACCACTGTCAACGATCAAAGCCATTTAAGCCCCATTCCCACTCTCCCAAGACCCCGATTACCATCGATTTCATCTACGACCTTTCAACCTCCGAACTCTTTGCCAAATCGGACAACAAGCACCCATCACCAGAACTCTACAATCTCTAGCCATGATTATAGGCTGTCTGTGAGACACGTATACGCGACCCAAATGTGGTTACTAAGTTGACCTCACCTCGACATAATACTGAATCTTTAAAATTCACCTTCAGATTATCCAAAGACCAGATGGCTAGCTCTCGTAGACTCGCTGGTGGAGGCATGGCACTCAGCTGTAGGTCAGTAAGTGCACTTCTCATTTGGATAACAGTAAACAGCAGTCTATCTGCTGTTCGACTGAAAGGAACTGTAAGAACTAAGAGAGATCGTGAGACTAGGCGATCCCCATTACTAATCTCCGCCTACCCAACCATTGACTGTAGCTCGGATGACACAGATGGTGAATTCTATGGAAGGCTGTCAATTTTGCCACTTCAAGCAAAACGTTTTGAAGTAATCATAATGTCAGGTGACTTTAACGCTCAGGTAGGGAAGCTGAGTCAATCGGAGAGGCATCCTGGGGGTATTCACTAGGATTTCTGCTAACCAATGGACAACGATGATCGTCTGCTGCAATTTTGCTCCGACAACCACTTGTTTGTGGCCAGCACTAACTTTAGGCATAGGAAGAGACATTGTCTCACATTGCTATGAGACATCATTGGAGAGGATCGGTGAGGATTGCCACTCTTGCTTAAGCATCTGTTTGGACTCCGATCAGGTGCTAGTACGGGCTCGTGTGTATCTGCGCTATACTGGCTGCGGGTAACAGGAGTCCATCTGTGCTCCATTGGAAGATGAGGACGCCAAGTAAGCATTTATGGAGGAGTTTGGGTAAGCATCTATCGTAATATGACAGTAACGTTCATCCTGAGGGAACCAGCCGTGATATTAAGTCTGCTGTAGAAACATCGACAAAGACAGTTGGCAACCTACATTCAAAAGTATGCAAACGTGATTGGATTTCCGCAATGTCATCCAAACTGACTGACACCAGAAGACTGATTCTCACTGGCTCTGACAGCGATGAACAGTGAATACAACTCAAACGTAAGTTGACCAAGGGTCTTCGCAATGATCGCGCGAAGCAATGGGTGACAAAAGGGCGAGAGATGGAGAAGACGTCATTGGTAGGTCTATGATGGAGCTTACGTAGGGTCTTGGACGCAATATTCGTCATTTAGAAGTAGACAACTGAGTTGTTCTCGCTCTTTATAGGAGGTTGAAAGGTCGTAGATGAAATCGATGATAATCGGGGTCTTGGGAGAGTGGGAATGGGGCTTAAATGGCTTTGATCGTTGACAGTGGTTGTAGAGTGAGAGGTTTGGTGAGGCGTAAGAGGCCTAGTATTAGAATGAGGTGGGGAAGGCAAAGGAGGAGACGGAGTTGAGGATGATAGGTTATGTTTAATTGGGTCTTGTATGATATTGGAAACATGCTGGCGGTGGTCACTTATTGGCTGCCCACACCGTGAAAGGTCATTTCTTCATCAGGTATCCGAAAGAGATAAAGATTCGTGTGACCGCAGAGCTCATTGGACATCTGCTTGAGGTCAGTCACACAAGGTCATCTGTGGATTGTTGTTTTGAGGCTTGGTTGTTTTAACGCCGGATAGATAGAACTCATACCACCGGCATTGGGAGATCGTGAGGCATGCTGGAGTGTACTATTTTCGGAGCCGACCTCTTCTTGCATTAGCGCGGCACTGGTGGTCACCCCGTTCATCTAGCAGCAATAAGACGTTTCCCTGAGACCCCCATTGTACTGTAGTAATTTACATTACAACGGTAACTGCTTTTTGTCTTACCACTATCCAACAGACTATTCTGACATGGTAGGACTTTAAGGGAACAAGGGTTCCAGCCAGTGTAGCTTGTTGGATGATTGAGATATGCAAGGACGACTATGGCGCTTAGGTAGCGGTTATCGGTTGGGGCAGGGGGGTGGGGAGTGGCATCCAAGTAAATCAGAGAACGGATTTTCTTACCATACAGATATAACGTATCAGTGATCAAAAGACTACTGAGACTATTTGGAATTGATGTGGCTCATTACATTATTTATGCAAAGAAATAGGCGCAACAGCCGAAGAAAGGAAAACGAATATTATTCATGAAATCAACTGTAATAACTGCAATGAGCACTACATCGGACAATGTAGTCGCCAACTTTATTCTAGTTTACATGAACATCAGTTGGCTGTCAAACGTCACTCTATTTCGTGGTTCGTGGACAACTATGCAGAGGAATTCAGTTTGGACGATGTAGAAATGTTGTACAGACAAAACACAAAGAATATCAGAGAATTCCTAGAAGCTTAGCATGCAAGTAAACCAGTAATCAATAGGTGTGTAGACAAAGATCGATCTATCAACCAGTAAGAAAAGTGATAAACAATTACAAGGTTCAGGGTCAGGCAGAGAAACGACTAACGGGAAAATCTATGCAGTCAATGTTACATTAATCGAAGGAAATTACCGACCACAAACCACTTCATCAGGTTGAGCTACGGAATAACTGATAGTTCAGTATACATTGAAGTTAGTTCTGATGATAGTTGTCCAGAAAGATAATAAAAACTTTACGATCAAACCACCAAGCTCAGAGTACTCAGCACAACCAAGACATTCGGAAATATTTCTAAAGGGTTTGATGGAAAGAAGATGACTCGAGAAATGAGATTATCAGATTATAATGACTGGGGCTATTGAAACATGAGTTAATGTGCGTTTAGTCACAGTTTAGCTAAACATGTCATGATGTCTAGCATAAGACTAGGCTTTTTTTTTAAAGATCAGACACAATCGCACAACTCTATTCAGTTTCTATACCAACCATTTACTTTCTCACCTTTTAGGTATCTGTATGCCGTCCTCCATTATCAAGAATTTCTTTTTCTGTATTGTGAAAAATGCAGGAATCGAGTGACAATTTTGTGCAAGACTTAATGTACTTATATCTTTCCTTGATTAGAATATTCATTAGGTGGGTCAATTCAATTATCTTATATACATCAAAAATGATTACAACATCAGTTACTTACTTAAATCAGAATCAAAAATAGCTGAATGTGGATCTCGAATGAAAGTCTTCTCAAGCTTAAATCTATAAACAACAAGCAAGTTAATTATTGAAAAGATTATGTACACAAAAAATAACACAACTCACCTCCAAGCTTTTGATCTACTTACAAGTCCAGGTAAATCAACAAACGCCTAAAATAACAGAATACAAACAAGATTAATTTCTCCGGAAAATTCACAAATGTGAAAAGTTAGAATGACAATATAATTAATCCCAAGAAAATATAGTACAGTGCCCTGCAATTTCAATGTTAATTAGGATAAAAATAAACTTTTGATGAGAATATCTTAGATATTTTTGGTTTGGCAGCCTGATATTACTGATATGAAGTGGTGATTAAAGGTGAAACGAAAACCTAGGGGCATGGTAAGATTCGAACTTCTCCAGGTTACTAACCAGGTGCTTTATCAACTGAAATACAAGACCAAGTTGCGAATACGGTCCTAACTTCAATTAAAATAGTAGACATAACTAAAGTTGTGCTCATAATCAGTCACATATACATTTAAATAACCGCTAGGATACTATGCTACGTTGATTACAGTAGTTAACAGCCTAGGACTTGGATAGTGAATACAAAGTAATGCACATTGACATGAGTCATAGTAGTTGCATGAGAGCTAATGAAATAGCACCATCAGATGAACTGCGCGATGACACAATTAATTAGCTTTTATCTTCATTTCAGCTAATAACTATTGTAAGCATAAAGAAAATACATTTTTTCCATCACTACAGCAAAATATAATCAAAGTTCGATAAAAAATCAACTGCATAACCGCAGAAAGCTTACAGTTCAACCGTGGACAGTTTCTAAATACACAGAAACTCGCATAGAAGTGTATCACTTCATGTTGATACACTACACAAAAGCATGCAAAGAACACGTGGATAGAAAAAAAACTGATATCAAAGTAGACAAAGGTGCATATGAAGGATCACAACTTCATCAAATGACTTCCTCCTTCTCCCTAAAACTCCACACCTGTCTTCTGTGTTACTGACATGGTGACATCTCAACACATGACCTATGCTACGAACGAAGCAGTGGTCCAATATATGAAGCCTTCCATTGTCCTCTACCTTTAATGGCCATGTTTCATGCCCATAGATTAGAACAGAGCAAACTGCGGTGCAGTACACTCGACCATTATTCGACAACTGAATACCACCGCGAAGCCATACACACTGTATATTGGCGAAAACTAATCGAACCTTCTCTGTCCGTGCAGATTTTTTCGGCCGGAATCGATCCGAATTCCCACGTAGGTGAAATGTTCAACGCGCCCAACCATCTCACTACCAATTGTTAGACAGGGTACTAGACGAAGACCAGTCCTGAAGCAACAACTTGCATTTAGATGACGAGAAACATACGTATCCCAAACATCTCAAATTGGCACTCAAGGTCAGCGTCTTCCCCGAATAAGACTACATCATCTGCGTACTCTAGACCTGACAAGGATTCTCCGGTGATAATGTTAATCCGTATGAAGTTACATAATGAGAGAGAGAGAGAGACCTACATAAATACGTCTATGAAAATTTTCAATAAGGATCGAGAAACTGGACATCTTTGAAGGACACCAATCGAAGTACACAACTCACCATTGGCTCTAACACGTCCAGGGGCGTTCGAATAAAGAGCCTTTAACAGTGGTATACCTTCTCGGTGTCCCTTTCAGTAAGACATTGCTATAGGATCTCTCGATTGACGGAATCGAATGTCGCTCTCAGGTTGAGAAATGCAGCCAGTGCTGAGTGTCGGTAAGTGTGTCTGTGTTTCGGACTCTGTTAAAGCGTGAATATCTGATCGACACACCCGTGCCCTCCCTGGTTTTCTCGTGCCTGCTGTCCGTGAGCGCTCCTCAAATGTCTGATAGTCATGGGACTTAGGATCTTAAAAACTATGTCCGGCAGTCTGATTACCTTGTGGATATCACAAGAGGACCTCTCTCTCTTCTTGGAGGCTGGGATGATCAATGATTGACACAAGTCAAAGAGGATTATATCTGACTCCCATACACTAGTTAATAGTTCAGTTAATTTGACCGATAATTCTCTACCACCATGCCTGAATACTTGTATGACAAGTCTGTCTGGTTTTGCTGCTCTTCCTCCTTTCAAGATAAATGCAGCTTTTTCGACTTTGGCAAGTGTTGGGGTTCTACACCGATGTTCCATTCCGGATCCGATTGGATAACAGGCGGCAAAATACTGGCTCGAGGCCAGTTGAACTATTCCTCGAAGTGTTTTGCCAATCGCTCCAGTGAGTGAATAAAGGAACCATCCTTTTCCTCTTCAGCCTCAATAACCACTGACATTTTCTCTCCCGTTTTCCTTATTAATTCTTAATAAATGTCTACAGTCGTCTAACACCTCTGCCTTTTCTATCACCTTAGTCTTCGCTGCCCACCAGTGCTCGTGGTCATTGTGTAGACCCTTTACCAGTCTGAAAATGAGTTAGTCCCGCTCTTCCTCCTTGTCCTTGTAGTATGCAGAAATGCATTCACGCTTGTCCATTCATTAAAAAGAAGCTACTAAGATCTAAGCTGCCTTTTTTAACCTCTTTTTGACAGTCAGCTGCTATTCATAGTGCTGATTTTACAACACAGTGGAGATGGTACCAAACTTCTTCTAAATGCTTGGTGTTATTTGTTTCTGATAGCTGTCTTGCCAGCTATTCGCTGAAAGCAGTCTTACTATTCTCGTTGTCAAGCTGCACTGGCAATGGTCTTGTTGTAGTAGCATTTCTGCATCCATTTAAATGCAGACATACACGTGCGTGAACCAACGAGTAGTTGTTGCCCAAATACATGCTGCTGAAGCAGGGCAATCTTCCATCGACTATTCCCAGTGGTTTATCTGTGTCCACCACGCCACGTCAGAAAATATCTGTTTTTGTCAATGAATTTTGTGCTGGTCAGAATTAAATGGTTGTCTGAGCACAGTCTCAGTAGGTAATCGCCGTTATCTGTTTGTTCACCTACGATTCTGAAAGTGCCACCACCTAAGTGTCATTTTGCCTGGCCTAGTATACCCACTTAAGCATTGAAGTCACCTGCAACAACTTCCACCTATGAACGTCCGGGTTTCGGTTGGAGGCCAGACAGTTTCCGGCAGGTTTCATCCTTCCCTTTTTCAAAACTGCAGTCAACGGGTGTGTAATCACAGATTATAAAGAGGTGACTTTCACCACTCTATTTAGTCTATATTGTACCATAAGTGGAAAAGCGCATAGGCGATTACCAACTGAGTAGGGATTTTCTGAACTAACACTCAGTGCTGTACCTACACCTTTAGGAACCTGAAAGCCAGCCATCGAACCTCAAGAAATTCAAAGGATGGATTTTGTGAATTCATCAGATTGGCCGGTTAGTATCAAGCGAATAGCTGCACTTGAGTCCTGTGTGCGTGTCTCATAAACACAGCACACATCCGTGACCCGAGATGCTACAGCTTTTGGTAGCGAAGCTTATTGATAGATTTGATGGAGGGTATGGACATTGAAATCTGCAATTTGTAGTTTGGAAAGAAGCTTTACGAGACCAGTGATGGTGTTCCGTGAATTTACATCGTTGTCACAAGTTGAATAGCTGGAAGAAATTAAAGATGATGTCAGATTATTGACCGACAGACGTGAAGGAAGATTAGAAGTCGAGAATGCGGAAGCTGAACAGTGATCCGAGTAGACTTAAATGCTGACAGAGTTGTGAGGGCAATTGACACTTTCCGATCCCCCACACTCTAGACGGCTATTTCTTTTTAGAACGCCTGAAGAAGAATAGTCAGTACATGACTACAGAGCCCAAGAGATATCTGCTTAAAGTTGGTTGCAGAAGCTTTAGATTTAAGCTGGTTAGTTTCAACTCCAACTATGAACCTAGTTCGCCCGCACCAGTATTCCACGGCCAAAAGGGAGGGTGATATATTTAGGGTCGACTTTTTCTAACCCCTTTACCGTAGGGAAGTAGCATCAACGTGGCACTGCTGATCATCCAAGGGAAACACCTTACTGCTACCACAACCTCATCTAGTTAGCATTAAAGCTTCACCCTCGGAACCCCATTAGAGTGTAGTAATTTACACTATAATGGTGAATGCGTTTTGTTTAAACTACTATCCAATAGACGTTTCTGGCATGGTAAGATTTCGAGGGAATAAGCGTTTCACCAGCATAGCTTGTTGGGTCATTTTGATATGCAAGGTCTACCAACACGAGAATGAAGCACCCTGTGCCCAATGCTAATGAACTGACGCAGAGAAACACCAATCATAGTACCCTTAAACCACGCTGCTGGTTTTTTAACGTTTGAACCTATGGTAAGTAAGACAAAAGGCATTGTTAGTGAGAACTCCGCAATCTCGTTGGAAAGAAATCTGAGTGTTTGGTATGCCTTTGGCACCAGTCAAATGTAATATGATGATTCAAGATTGATTTGCAGCTACTTTCAGTTGAATGATAGGGAGTGAAGCAGTTGAATGCACCGACCACTTCACTTACCCGGGAAGTCAGATAAGCTCTGGTGAATTAGTGACCGACAGAATTTCGGCACGGATGGAAAGGAACCCTATCGGTCTTATTCAGTCTGTACCGATGTGATATAGGATTGCTTATTAAATCAAGTGCACCTATCTGCAGTTCGCTTCCTTCTACTACCTGGGTGTGAAACGCCCACTAAATGCGAGTGACATTCGTGTAGCGTAGGCCGTTTGTAGTGGTGTTATCAAGTCAGTAGTGCAGAAGCCAGAGGCAATTCAGTTGATGAGATAGTAAACCTTCATAGAATCAGGCGGCTAGAAAGCGCTTACCCGGGGATTTTTGTAACAACTGGTCTTGATGTTGTTGTGTCGCAGTAAGTGTTACAGACGAAGCTGTGCCAGTCAGCTGGATCTCCGATAATATCCATTTCTTTGCTTCTAGGTTGGAAGGGTGACTGGAGTGAGAAGTAACTGGTAAGGGAGAAGATGTCACTTCATTATCTCTGTCTGTGCCATTAGTGGCTGACTGCAGCTTGGATGAGTTCTACCATCAAACAGCTACCTTTTCTATAAGGTGAGCCTAGTAAATATCATAGTGCTAGCTGGTGACTTGAATGCACAGGTCTGGCGTCTAGACTCAAAAGAGAGTTGAATAGGTGACCAGTGGGGACTAGTCGGCTGGGGGTGAGATATTGGGGAACGTCTTCTGCAGCTTTGTTCAGATCACAACCTGTCTCTGACCAACGCTGAATTCCCGTACAGTCATCACTGTTGTGCTACCTAGCGTCCTATCTCTGCCACTTAAGCCTGGAGTCACACAGACAATATTGCAATCAGCTACCAATGGTGTAAATGTATTCAGGACTGTTGTTTTTTTTGAGTATCCGTCTTGACTGCGATTAAGACTTAGTGAGTACTAAGTTCATCCCCGTTTTGGTGGTCATTAAAACCATTGTCCTAAACAGGTTAATGTAAGCGAACTGATAGCATTTGGTGTTGCAAATAAATACTAAATCGAGCCCAGTTGTCAAACCTCATTAGTGTACAGAAGAGCACTGAACGCACCTACAAGACACCATGAAAACAGTGAGTAAAGCCAACGACATGGACTCTGAAGCAGACGGTATAATGATCACCACCTTAGGTACACACCTGGAATGGTGAGCATTTCAGCTAGCTTACTATCCCAGGTATATCAACCTCAATGTATTGTACACCATGGCCACTTAACACTGACACACCTATAGAAGCCAGGGCCCAGAAGGGACCCCAAGAACAAAAGGACGAGACCCAGGCAAACTGCTCCCTGCTTTTTAAAGGGTGAAAATGAAACCACCTTGGGGTAACTAACTGCGTTGTTCATAAAGTTATGGGGGAGTAAGAGCATACTATCATTTCGGAACAAATTCATTGTTGTATCAGTCTTTAAAACGAGTCTACGTAATATGTGATAATTATCTGCATATCAGTCTGCTGCAAGTAACGTCAAAATATTGACTGAAAAACGCATAAAAAACCGATTAGCGAGGAGCAGGCTGGGTTTCGTTCATGTCACGGATGCATTGATCGCGTGTTTACCCTCCCTCAGATGCTCAAAACTTGTCACATGTATTGCAGGCCAATGATTATGGTTACCACTGTATTTCTTAAAAACAATATTATGCTCTGAAATTGTCTGTTAGGGAGGAGTAACTCTAAGAAATTTGTTAACAAATTGAAAGCTCAACACAACGCCTCAGGTAGAGTAAAGAGGATAAAACCAATGATCCCCATTGTTTAAAGCCAATGTTGGGGTTGGGCAGTGCTACAAGATTTCGCTATTCCTCTTTAATTTTGCCATCGATGAAATTCTAGAGATAGCCCGATAGGGAATGTGTGGTGATGGTGTGAACCTGGTACCAGGAGAAAGACTTTTTACCCTCAAATATGCAGGCGATATCGCTATACTTTGCGACCGCATAAAGGCTACTCTAATTAAATTCAACCGGTTATCGATAAGTGTCCGCAAGTACGGCATGTGCTTTACACAATCGAAGTGCAAATCATTATTATGAGATTGCTTGGATCCTGTAACTGCTCTCACAATTGGTGATGAATCGCTGAAAGTTGTATACCTGAGTAGTTGTAGGAGTGCTTGAGGAAGTGCCACTAGTGGTATTTCCAAACGTATATCGAAAGCCAGGGTGGCATACACCAATCGAAGTCACCTACCTCTGAGGCGGTCATGAAGCTAACCTAGGTGCAGATAATCGAAAATGCAACGGAACAGTGCGCGCAGCATTGCTATGAACCTGTGAAACCTGGTATCCCAGAGCTAAGGATGCTCACGCATGCCATCCCAGCTGCTTCCGCAATGCGCACTGTTCGCTCGTCCCAAGATTGGTTGAAAAGGATTACTGTATGATGTAGCGCGTGGGATGAGGGATAATTGTGTTGGATAACCATGTATAAGTGCTCCACGACCCCTTAAATAGGATCTGAGAAACCATGCAACTCAGTGGCTTGAATAGTAGACATGCTCATAATCGAAACTAGAGGTTATCATGATGCAGTTTTCTTGTCTCTTCCATCATTGGAAAGTAAGAAGAAGGTTGTGAATGTTTCTTCGAGTACTTGCTTGAGACTGCTTCCATAATAACCTAATTCCGATCTTCCCATTCTCTCTCTCTCTCTCTCTCTCTCTTCATCTGTCTTCATTATGTTGCTTTATTATCCTATATGGCACATCTCTCAGTACCCGTGTTATACCAAGTTTGTGTAAAAATAATAATATCAAGATCATAGACGGCTGTCGATGGGGTAATTTTGCAGACTCACCATTATGGCCAGATGAACCCAAGTGAATAACCACACATGGTTTCTGCGTGCGTGCGTGCGTGTGCGTGTGTGTGTCAGAAATACAGAATGCATAAATAGCTCAGACTCCAGAGTTTTGACAGGAGATACATGTCGTAAAACTTGGTATTGTGTTCAGACATTAAGAACTTGTCAGTGTGTTCTTATGAGACTAGAAATAGTGTTTTGCTTGATCGTTTCGTTAGCAATGGATGCATTATAAAAGGTTGAGAGAGTTGCATGAGGCTTAATATTGATGTCAGGAAGTGAAAATAGGTGAGGACCCAAAGTTAAGGATGGAAGACTATTTGGTGTGGTTTGTATACTAATGGAAGTGTCATGATGGTTGGTACTTCCCGACTCCCAACACCATGGAATTCGTTACTTTAGGGCCCACGGAAGAGAAAAAGGAATATATTTGTATGATCGCAGATCTCATAGGACATTCCTACTTGAGGCTAACCCCACACGATCTTTTGAGGTTGCTGCGTTGAGATTTTATTGTTGTAAGACAAGACAGAAAAATCTCTTACCCCAGGTACTTGGATACCACAAGGCATCAAGGAAAGTGCTGTTTTGGGTTGAACTTTTCAGACCTTGCTTGACTAGAGGGAATGTACCAACAAAATGGGACTTCTGGTCATCTATGGAAAACATGCTACCATTGTCACACTCTGCGTTCAGCTAGCAGTACAACTTTACTCTTAGGCCCTCTTCATAGCGCCACAATTTACATCTAAAGGGTAAGTACAATTTATCTAACCACTATCTAACAGACCTTTCTGGCATGTTAGGACTTCAAGGAACACGGGTTCTGACGGATTACCAGTGATTCTCATACACTAGTTAGTTCCCTTGTTACTTTGATTGGTAATTTTCTACCTACGTCTTAATAAACCTTTGGTGATGAGCTAGCAAGTGCTGTGGCTATGCATCGTGTTTAGTTTGAAGCAGCCTTCTTAATTTCCGCTACAAATAGAGGACCAACATCTACATCTCATTTAGATTCACGATAGATTTCGAGCATCCTAAGCCACAAAGAAGGGCGGTTGAGCTGTTCTTCAATATTTCACTCAACTTTCCAAAGCCTGGGATGAGAAGATAGTAGGGGCCTACCTTCCAGTGTTGGTGATAGTTCCACATACCAATTTTTTCTCATTCCAGTCTTTTAATAAGTTTAAATAACTGCCAAGCTCAACCGAACCCCGATGTCTTATTCGTCTCTTTCGCTATCTCTGTCCACCAAAGCTCACAGTCATTGTGAAGAGTTTAAATTACTTACATTCGAGCTGTTTATGCCCTCGTCGTGATTTGAGTCAATCTTGATGACTCTTCTAGGATTAATCAGTACGAATGAGGTTGTGGCTACTTCCCTAAACAACCCGACTTTCACGTAGTGGGTTCATGACTAGAAATCAACTCCACTAATGCAATGAAGTAGTATGGTAAACATGTAGTCAAGTAACAGAAGTAAGCAAAATCAACACAAACTCGAATAGGAGTGAATGACTTCAAGATAACACCACTCCACAGAGGTATGCGGAAAAAAGCGAGTAGAAACTGAGTGACTTCAAATAGATAAAAGGAAATGGGAGGAAAAAGAATCGATGAGAGTAAGGTTAGTGAAAATGTCAAAACTGTGAAGATGTCAAAGAGTAAATACGTCTGCACCGTCAACTCCTAATACTTTGAGGACACCAGTCAGATAGTCAACACCTCCCCCAAACAACTCAGACCAACAGTCAGAGACTTCATTGACTGATGTCACATCTTGGTCTGACCATCCCGAGCCTTCTGCAAACACATTTCCACTTCAGCTAACATGGGGCACTTCCAGGTATGCTGTGGATCCGCATTAGCTACACAATTACAAGTCATCTCAGTCAGTGTAGGCTCATAACTTCATCAACTTCTTTGCCTATCACTCTTCGTTTAACTTCGAGATTGTTCACACAGTGATTCCACTGTACATGAGCAATGCTGCGGATACACCTTTGGTCAAATACCTGTAATCTCTTCCTATAATCTATTTTCAGTGGTCAAGCTGTATAAAAGGACAGAGTGGACAGTAATGCAGTATACTCGTTCTTCAATTGGTTGTCGGACATCTCGTTGGAGTCAGAAATGGTGTGAGCAGGAAAATGTGAAACGAGCTTTCCGTATGTGAGATTAGATTTTGTCAACAACAACAATTGGACCAGTCAGACTGTTTCAGCTTCCCATTCCATTACTTTATTCCCTATGTTTTAAATAGGATTCAGTGTAGACCACTGCTGAAGCATCACTTCCTATTTGAAAGTTGCGAACCGCATGTCAAACATACTCAGCACAGTACATATAGATGTAATGATGGAGAATATTTATAGACGACATCAGCATTAACTTCATACTGAAGTTAGTGCTGATGTCGTCTAGCGAGGCGATGAAAGCTTCACGATTAAACAACCCAGCTCAGAGAACACAATACAACCAAGACATAGCTGTACTAGATCATGATGTGTTCCGGAAATTTTTTTGAAGTCTCAGAAACCCGGTGGCCATTACTAACCTTGGGATACAGGTAACTAAATGTCCTAACCTTTTTTTTACAGTAGACTGAATATTACGCCAGATGGCTTCCAGATAAGAAGTGTTGCCATGTTCACACACACACACCATCACCTCTGTGCTGAATACACACTTTGATATTATTGCCTTCCAACTGAATGAAAACGCGTCTTTCTGCTGTCTGTTCAATGTATCGATTAGGGCTCAAACACACCTGTCTGGAGTAAGAAGTCCATGATCGATAACTACTATCTTGACGTGGTGGTCGGCCTTGCATATTACAGTGACACAACGAGCTATGCTGGTCGAATGTTTATTCCCTTGAGGCCCTCCTACCATGCCAAGAACGTCTTTTGGATAGTGATTTAGATAAAAGTCAGTTACCGCTGCGGCGTAAATTACTTCAGTAGGATGGGTTAATGAGCATAGCTCCCCAGACAGCTCACCATAGGCTTTAACACGCCCACAAGTGTCCGAGTAGAGAGCCCTCGAAAGGGTGACGTACTTGCTCGGCACGCCTTTCAGTGAGAGACATTGCCATAAGACTTCTCGATCAACGGAGTCAAATGCCGCCGTCGGGTCGAGAAATACAGCTATTGTCGGGGGTCGGTAAGCGTGCCTATGTTCCAGAACCTGGCGTAGTGTGAATATTTGGTCGATATACCCACGACCAGGTCTAAAACCTGCTTGGTTTTCTCGGACTTGCTGTTACCGAGCTTCACTCAGACGTCGAAGAATTGTGGAACCTAGGGTCTTGGACACTATGTTCGTCAGGCTGATTCCTCTGTGGTTATCACTAGAAAACTTCTCGCCTTTCTTGAAGACTAGAATAATCAGTGATTTAGACCAGTCAGGGAGGATTGTATTTGATTCCCATATACTGGCTAACACTTCCGTTAACCTGACTAAGAGCACCTTACCACCATCCTTGTATACCTCTGGAGTTAGTCCGTCTGGTCCTGCCACCCTTCCTCGTTTCAGGTTACCTACTGCTTTCTCTGCTTCTGCTCGTGTTGAGGGGCCTATCTCAATGTTCCATTCAGGATCCAACTGGGTGGCAGGCCACGTAATGGTGGCTGGAGGCCAGTTAAACTGCTCCCCAAAGTGGTCTGTCCATCGTTCCAGTCGTCTCCTCTGAGAGTGAAACGCAGACCTGTCCTTTTCCGCTACAGTTTTACTAACCGTTGTTGACCTTTGCCCCCCAGTTTCCTTAATAAGTCTAAATAACTGTCTACTGTTACCAATCCCCGCTGCCTTTTCCATCTCTTTAGACTTCATTACCCATCACTGTTCGCGGTCGTTGCGTAGACTTTTTCTCAATCTACTTTTAAGTTGTGCTCGCTCTTCATTGTACTCAAAGCCTGCAGGGATGCGTTCACGTGCATCCATTAGTTCGGAAGAAGCTGCTGATATCCACTGGCTCTTTTTAGTCACTCTTTCGGAGTCCACTACGGTCTTCAGCACCGCTTTTACAGCAGACTGGAGATAGCACCAAGCTTTTTCTGGATGAGTGATAGTGTTCTGTCCGATAACTGCCTAGCCAACTTCTCACTGAAAGCGGCTTTGGTGTTTTCGTTGTCTAGCAGCACTCGTAATGGTTTTGTTTCCAAATTTTTCCTAAGTCCATCGAGACGCAGGCATATACACGCTCGGACCAACGCATGGTTGCTATCCAAACACGTACTCCAGAGGGAGCGGCAGTCTTCCACTAATCCTCTCCAGCGATGACTAATAGAAATGTGGTCTATCTATGTCCATCGCTGAGTTCAGCTCGGTGGACGCCACGTCAGACAGTGTCTGAAATTGGTGCTGGCCAAAAATAAGTGGTTATCTGAGCATAATTGTATTGTAATAGGCGATCACCGTTATCTGTACATTCAGCTGGGATTCCGAAAGTGCCACCTAAGTGCCTTTCTGCCTCACTCAGTCTACCCACCTGTGCGTTGAGGTCACCTGCAACAACCACCATGTCCAAACGTTCGGCTTTCGAGACGAGGCTAGGCAGTTTACGGTAGAACTCGTCCTTCACTTCATCCGAACTACAGTCAGTGGGCCCGTAAGCAGAGATTACAAAGAGACAACGGCTAGTCTCACTATTCCTTTCAGTTCTCACTGTGCCATTCAGTCGGATAGCTTAGAGGCGACTGTCAACTGAGATCTAGTCTAGTAGCGAGTTTTCTGCCCTAGTGCTTAGTGCTATGCCTACATCTGCAAGACCACGGGAGCTAGCTATAGAATCTCCAGAAACTCGAAGGGTGAATTTCGCGGATTCACC
>OX104134.1:42717508-42824491 GCA_944470555.2 Heterobilharzia americana
CGCCCTAGCTGAGAAGCTGAAACTTCTGCGATAAACCACGCATAAATCCTTTGAAGCTGTCATTAGACTGAATAAAGAATAGAAAATATTTGTTCAAGAAGTTCTGAACCCCAACACAGTAAATATAACAAACGAGTCAAACCCCACTGTCCTTTTTGAAGCGCGCAGTGAGACTGCCTAAGGTACGGCCATCTTCGACATACAGCATATATCGGTATCCAAAAGCCATTTTACCGTCCCGTATAAAATAGTGGATTTGTAGTACCTGATCACTGAGTTTTTCGACTCTCGTGGCCAGGACGTTTTGCTCTCCTTTGCTTCTCCGGTCGGAATGGAAACCTTCACTGCTGTCTTGTGTTTAGGACTCGGGGAAAAAGCGTTTTAGGCTTTTCCCCCTGCAGTCCGCAGACCGGGTGACCTAAAATTCATATCTTTCACTCCGGTAGGTGACGAAATGATATGACCGTTGAGAGTACAGTTTACCCTGCTATCATTGCGACGGCTTACATACAATACTTCTCACCTGTCCACGCTGAGGACAAGAGCGTCTCCTGTATCCTGAAGCTACATTTCAAAGCTGTTCTGCCCGTACATACCCGCTTTTCTCAGTGTCTTCTGTAATTTGTACGCTGACGAAAAACACTGGCGGGAAAATCGGTAGCGGGCATCAGAAACAGGGGTGAACCTGAGGCTGTTCCCACTGACACACCAGATGTGGAAACTCTCCATATGGACCAAGTTTTGTTGGCCTTGCCGCATAAACCCCAACTCTCCCAGTGCTGCTGAACCAAGATATGAGAATGCTGATGGCTTCCACTCCTAGAATTGCAGCCGGTGGGGTTAGCCATTGGACACTAATGAAGCCTTCTCTGGGCCATGAAAGGTGGTGTGTGTTGCTAAAAATCTTGATGAAGTGTTCCAGGTCTTTGAAGGGTTCCAATTCAGCGCATCCGCTGTCTGAAACTCTACAAGCCCTAGGCCGCCTGGCCATTGTTTGATACTGTAGAGAGATGTATGTTTTGTACCCGGAAAGCATCCTGGATTCTTCCCAACTGAAAAGTAAACAACAATGCAATTTTAAGGGGTAATAGTAGTTTCGCTGATCTGTGTGGTTGCACCTTCCACTTCGTTAGGTGTAGGATTAACACATTCTTAGGTGCCCAGTATTCTCGCTGTGCCAAGACCCTCTGGAGGGCGCCAAATTATTTTTCCTGACTATTTCCCCCTATTTTCTAAGTCTGTTGGCAAACAGAAAAAGGCGAGTTTTATATCGAAGCGAGCTAACATGGCTAGAACGTCAGAAAATTGGAATTGAGTTGAGCTTTAACTATGGGAAGTCCATGGTTCGCATTTTAAGTCGTTTAAGTGGTTTTCGTAACCTCGCCTAGTTTACTGGTCCACCAGTTTACTTGCCGATCTTAAGACCGGATAAAGATGGAGGGTTGGGCGTAGGGCCGGCAGCCCTACCCCGTAAAACCAATCCAATCACCAAATGAACTTCAAAGCGCAAAGAAAATGTAAAACATAAAAACAAACTCATTCCTCGCTGGAACCGGGGAGACGAAATGTTGCCGGTTGGTGAAAGCCTTCGCCGATGCAAATTCCCCTCTCGATGAAAGCGAAAGCGAACATAGGGACATGGAATGTCCACACCATGTCTGAACCTATCAAGGATGCCCAGATCTCAAAAGGGATGAGGAGGTATGGCATAGAAGTGCCAGGAATATGCTAGGAATCTGCCAAAGCAGATGGAATGGAAGTGGAATCCCCAAGCTGCCAACCGGGCAGTCAACAATCCACTCCGATATTGTCGCCCAAACGACAGCCATGAGTTTTTCGGGTGGCTGTCGTGATGTCCCCCTCCCCCTGAAGAGCATTGAAGACTCCCTGTCGTGCGCTGGGAACCGATCTCTTCCTGCAGGATGACGATCAGGATAAGGATAAGAATCATGACAGCAGGATTCAAATCACAAGGAAGGAAAGTCATAATCATAAAATGCGACGCTGTGCTAAGTTATGCACCCACAAATAATCAAGCAGATGAGGAGAAGAAGGAAGAATTCTGTAGACAAATGCAATCAGCACTGGACAAGACTGCGCCGCAGTTGGCGACACCAAAATTCTAATGGGTGGGGTGACATGAATGCGAAACACAGGAAGAGAACTGATCATGTCTTGAGAAGCAGTCGGTGAAGTGAACGAGATTGGAGAACTGTTTGCAGACTTGTGTGCAATCAATTATTTGATGATTGGGGCGAGGCAGTATGTACAATCACCAGGATATTCACAAGGCAGCCACATGGATTCGATTTCACCAGACACCAGGACACACCGTACCAAACTCGGATAGACCTCATATCAATCAGAAGAAAGTGAAGGCGCAGCAAGCCCACTGGACACGAGATTACATGAAGATGAAGAAAGGGAGCAGATGTAGATTGACACCACTCGCTACCTGGTGTGAGGAACCTACCTACTTTCGAAATCAAGTTGAAAGCCTTCAATTCAAGGAAGCTGGTGATAGATGACCACAGTTCAAGTTCAACGACCAGAACACAAACTGAACTGAATTGAACTGAAGGACGAAACAACATAGGACATCTTTATGTCGGTCAATCATCGGGACGAAATGGGAGATATTGAGTATGGTCCCTGAAGAAGAACACTGGAACTATTTCAAAGCTATGTGGAAGGAAACCTGAATAACCGTATTAGGAACGGGGAAGAATAACGAAGACAGGGAATGGACCTCGACGGATACATGGAAGCTGATAGGGAGGGAGAGGAAGATGGTGATGGTGAAGCAGAAGATGAATTGATGCAGTACAGTGTTCGGATGAACAGCGAAAAAAGGAAGTGAACACAGCCTATAAAACTCTACACCGGACAGAGAAGTGAAGAAGAATGCACAGAAGGATGAAAGATACTTCTACGACACAGTGGCAAGCAAAGCAGAACTGGCTGCGGGTGGAAGAAACCCGACAACAGTACATCAAATAACCAGGTCATTATCTGGGAAGAAATAGTTAAGGAAACCTAGTTACCAAAGAGGAGAATCAAGGGCTGAGCACTTCGTAAAGCCGTTGAGCCAACCACCACCTTCAACTCACACAGAAATACCACCAGCAGCCCAAACACAGAACGATCGGTGAACACAAGCCATCCGACAAAAGCAGAGGTGAAGTCTTGAACGTCACAAAGTTTCTGAAATCCACTTAAGCAGCGGGAACAGATGGAATTCCTCCAGATGCACTGAAAGCGGACACGGAGACATCGGCGGACGCGCTCACTCCGCCATTGCAGAAGGTTTGGGAGGAAGAAACGAAAGGCACCTGCTGACTGGAAGAAGGGCTAAGTTGTCAAACTCCCAAAGAAGGGGGACCTAAATCTTTGCAAGATCTGGCGTGGAAACATGTCATACCCCAGTCCACCCAAAGCAAGCAAAATATTGAGCAGCATCATCCCTCAGAGACTAAAAGATACTCTGGATTCAAAATTGCGTCCGGAACAGGCTGGCTGGCTTCAGGAAGGACAAATCGTGTGTGGATCAAATTGCGACGCATCGTCATAGAACAGTGTATAAAATGGCAGTCAACTGGATCTTTACCTCAACTTCAATGACTTTGAAAAGGCCTTCGACGGCGTCAGCCGAGAAGTAACTACGGTTTCAGTGACACAAACCTTTATCAACCTTATTCAACAGCTTTTTGCAATATGGTGCTATATGCCGAGTGATTCACAACGGAAAACTCAATGATGCCTTGAACGTGAAGACAGGAAGGAGTAAGACAAGGCTGCCGCCTACTACCACCGATCACCGACATTCACCCGGATTGAATGATTGTGTGGATACTTACTTATTCCTGAAATTATTGAAGAGCTACGAACATAAGAATTACCGTCAAAATGAACGTTTATCTGACGAAGGACTGGATTTTGCAGATGGATCAACCATGTCGACCACTCATAACGCAAACACCGAATATTAGGCCGTTTGATACAAAAAAATAACTGTGAGTAGGAATGACTTAAACTCAAAACGATGCGTGCGTACTGTAGAGTGATATTTTCCTGCTATTTTCATAACGTTTAGACACTTGGTATCATGATAGAGTTTAATGTCCTCCCTCTCTACCATTCAAAACTGCTAGAGCCTTTTACGTTTCTCTGCAATTATCAATTTGATGAGGCCTGTAAACCGGCTTCTCTCATGTTAAATTCATAACTTCAGAATAAATATATTTATTTATTTATCTTCCCGACTGTGGTCGACCAGACTCGACCGGACCATGCAACAAACCATGGCGAGCGAGAAGATGGGCATACGCCGGCTGGACCGGTGAAAAGACCCTGGAGGATTTGGATTTCGCCGACGATGATGATTTATGTCCAATATCCTGTCGCAAAAACTCCAGGATCTACAGGCGGAAACTAACAAGTTGGCAGAAGAGGCAGGGCAGCGAAGATAGGACATCCTTCATAATAATAGTAATAATAAATATTTCACACAACAAACGTTACATGAATACAAACCAGTTTACAGGTTTGATCATTTTGGTAATGAGAAATGACTATTATGTACAATGTTAAGCTATACATTAGATACTGTTATTTATGGCATTTAAGAGGTGTGTTGAAGCAGGCTCAGTTCGAATTTGAAGACCATCCGGTTATCGTTTGAATCATCCAATATTCTTGAAGGTGAGGCTGCACCAGAGTCATGACCCTGAGGTGTGCGCGTTCGTCGTAACGTTTTGATGGCAATACTTCCCACTGGCAAATGAGATTTGTAGGATTCCACTTGGATGCAAGTCTGGTCAGGTAAACCTGAAAAGTGAATAACAAAAGCGAGCAGCAGGCGAAATTCAAAACAGGAGCACAAAAATACGCAGGAGTAGATCAACCATGATACACCTGGGTGAGTTCTTTGTACTGACTGTAAAACTTACTTCAAGAAGTATCCAGAACCAACTGTTTGGAGGTAAGCTTAGGTGGAAGAAGATGAAGGTGCGCGCGACAGTAATGAAAATCAGTCTGAAGCTGAGGATATCACTACGAGATAGAGAGATCAGAGGATTTTGGACCAGGTATTCACTTGTTATATACCTATGTACAAGCGTTTGAAGTTATTAACATTTAAGTGAAATTCATGGTCTTTTCTAAGACGGTAACCACCCTTTATCTGGTCACGGGGGGGATGATCATGGTGTTGCCTGTTGAGTATTACCATATCGAGGCTACCGAGGTGGACCGAAGCGCACCCTTCCCATAGAACGCCACCCATAGTACACGACAATAGAGCCGTTGATGACAGATCGAACTGCATCATCCTGTTTAACGTCCCCGTGTGCCATGACAGCCTTCTTGAGGACAGAAAAATTTTAACAACCAGCAGTGGGAAACGGTATGTGTCATACTAGGACTGGGCAGCTTAGAAGCAAAGCTACGTCGGCCCTACAAAGACGACTACCGACCTCGGGGGAAGCTCCCCGATGAGGGTGATTCTGAGCTCGGCTAAGGGAGTGGAACGATTGTTGCTGCTGCCACATTCACTGGCCATCACCCAGCATTAAGGCCAGGCCGAACCAACCATGGCCAGCGAGGAAAGTAACTCTTGAGGCACCCCGCCCTCTAAAACCAACAACCGTGGTTGTCCGCGGCATACCGGAACTGACAACTGGCACAACAGTGGAGCAGTATGCTCGCGATGTCCAACAATGGCAGTGGTTATCAGCAAGGATGGGGTAAGCGGGCTAGCGGCGGCGGTGGTCTGCAGACTGCCACGTCCCTCATATTTGACGACGACGATAAACCCAGGTTGATGGCTATTAACTTCGAGTGTCAGGAATCTTCAATCGAAGTACTGCGAGCTTGATGTGCAGTGAAAGTCGACATCAGGGGGAACGTTCGTCACTGTGAAAGCAGGCCCAAGACACTGCAACAACAGCAAACGACGGCCCCGCCTAGTGGCGAGGTCACCATCACTGTCAGCGGCAAGATATCCAAACCAGCCTAGACTATAAAGACCCTAGAAACTACTGTGGGAAAAAAAGTGATTGGGCAGTTCCATTGGGGCTGACCGTCCTGCGGTGAATTTCACCATTTCCCACAACCTTCCTCAGTCTGAAGGTATCCTGGCCAACAATGGACTGGGTGGTTTGCCACCACCAAGACACCACATGTGTTTAGAAACATATCCAGGTAGGTCCACAGTAATGTGAGGGGGCTTAGAAGTTGGATGGGGTAACTACGATCCCTCTGTTCCTGTCTTGCTCCAAAGAACACAATTCTGACAGAAACTTGGTGACCACCAGACACTAGTGACATCGAAACTGCTATAGACGGTATGTGTCTATTTATGAGAGACAGGGAGTTTAAGGTGGAGGGCGGAGTGACGTTTACAAGTGAACATCTTAAAAGTGAACGAGCCACTGAAACTCTACTTTTAGGGAACTCAGACCTCATCTGGCGTCACTTCACGGTTGGGTACACCAAGTGCCTGGTAGAGGGCGTCTACAGAACTCCCCTAGCAACGTGGAAAATAACCGGCAACTGCTGCAAGTAGTGTCCGGAGTGACGTCCATAGGATATAACCAGGTCATTATAGCCGCGGACTTTAATGTTTCAACCCTCAACCTTGGGCAGGTTAAAGGAAACTCAAGCAGAAGGTCCTACCGAAACCTACTCAACACTATCCGTGAGGCTGGGATGCACAAGAATATTGGTGATGACACTCGCTGGGGGTCGGGCGGAAAACCGTCCAAACTGGACCACCTTTTTACCATCAGCCACCTGCTGACTGAAAACGTTCAGTTTCAAACCTCCCTCACCAGCAGCGATCACGGCGTTGCAGCGTTCGGCCTGGTATTCGACGGACAACCGTCATGGGAGGAATCTCGCCCTTGTCTTTCCTACAGCAAGGCAAGCTACGTGGCGATGAACCAATATCTGTTGGCAGTAACATAGTCCAGGGAGTTTTTGTGACCTTTCGACCGTTCAGCATTGGGAACTAGTTAGGGTTGTAACCAAGAGGTCAGCCCCTGAAAACGTGCCTGTAGTCACGGCGATATCGAGGAAGCGAACCTTATGGTTTATGCTTGGCGGTGAACGCCTTTTGAAGGCCGGGAGGAAAGCATCGCACTGGTGGAGGGTTTTCAGAAAAGAGTCTGACCACACCGCATATACAGCCCTAAGAAATCAATGCAACATCAAGGTGAGTGGAGACAAGAGGTCGTTCTAGGCAAACCTTGCCCAAAAGCTGAAGTCGAACCCCAAAAACCTATGTCGATTTATGACAGGCAGAAAATCCACTAGCCAAGGGACTTGAATCCTGTAAGACCTGAACGTAGAGACCTCCGGACTAGGGATCGCCGGAGCCTTTAGCTCCGCTTTCGACACGCAAGTGAACATGTCTCCATCTGACGAAAATTGCCAACTGCGTGACCAACATTCAGATCCACTAAATGCAGTAGAGTTGCCTGGAATAAAAGAAACTCCTGCCATGGTCCTCAAAAAGCAATCAAAGCTCCACGTGGGGAAATCACTGGAATGCGATGGCACCTGGCAGGCTGTGTTGAAACAGCAGTCGGTTGCCTTGTGGGATCCGCTGCGTAATCTGTTTTAAAACTGCTTAGACAATCTCATGTTTCCGCGAGATTGGAAACGTACTATTTTGTCCCCCATCTTCAAGGGAGGAGATAGGCAGAACCCGAAATGCCATCTTCCCTTGGCCCTTCTACCAGTGGTGTCAAAAGTAATGGAGAACCTGGTAGACGACCAGGTCATAGAGTACTTGGAAAAGAGAGGAGCATTTAGTGATGCCCAACATGGTTTCAGAAAGCA
The DNA here is from genome assembly GCA_944470555.2 of Heterobilharzia americana. Classification (NCBI taxonomy): domain Eukaryota; kingdom Metazoa; phylum Platyhelminthes; class Trematoda; order Strigeidida; family Schistosomatidae; genus Heterobilharzia; species Heterobilharzia americana. Next base: position 42,725,351 of record OX104134.1, read on the forward strand.
TAGACCCTGCACCTTAAACATCCTGGCGACCGGTGATAGGCGGACGGCATGTTGGGACCTCCAAATTTCCGTCTATGTCATTTCCAGGGATTTTGCTAGGGCCCTTGACGCGGTCCGCGCAACAATCTTACAAAATATCAAGGTTGGGCATCAAGGGTAACGTGCTGTCCTGGCTGCAGAACTACTTAGGTGGCAGACAGTTCTGCACAAAAGTCGGCAGAGTTTGCTGGACTTGGAGGATATCGCCATTTGATGTCTCACAAGGAGCGATTCTGGGCCCGACGCTACTCCTTCTTCTCGTGAACGACCTTCAGCGGAATCTCAGCTTCCCAGTCCCACTTTGCGCTGATGACGTTAAGTTATGGAGAACTATGACATCCGAAACAGAATCAAGCACACGCAAAGTGGCCTGAGATTGCTTGCAGAGTGGGTGGATATCAATGGACTAGTATTTAATCTGGGTAAGTGCCGAGTCACGTTTCTCGCACCCCTGACCCTCAGAGAGTACCCTATTCTTCCCGTGGAACACAACTTTCCCACACCACTGCAGAGAAATATCTAGGACTAATACTGACTGACAAGCCAGACACTAGCTCAAATTATCCTAGAGGAGCCTTCAGAGCCTACGCAGTACTCCAATTCATGGGCAACAAATAGGTACCATGACTCTAGAACTCTCTTTGAAGGTGTACAAGACCTATATACGGCCTCAGTTAGAGGTCCACAACGTCACTGCACCATCGTATCTGAAAAGAGATGTGAACCTGAGGAGAACCACCAGCCAAGGGGCGAAAACCCGTCTGGGTTCACACTTCTCTCTGTGAGTTTGTGGCCACTGGAACGCATTGTCTGCTGAGACTGCCAGTGCTTCGTCTGTTGACAGCTTCAAGAAGAGATTGGACAGCTACGCAGCGACGCATGGCTTGCGTTCATCCGGCTGGGATGTGGACCAGGCTGGCATGGCCCACTAACTCACTACGGCCATTATCAAATACTTTGTAACACAACTATCACTGCAAACTTGGCTCAACCTTGTGCTTCCCTACAGACGCCTTCACCAGTTACCGTCTCCTACTAGTAGAGCTACTATCTTCAGTCCTGTAAGCCGTCCTGCGATGTTGTTTTCGCCTCCTCTTCCGTCCGATTTTATGTTATCACACCTTAATAAAAGCTCTCCCCATCACCCCTCTCCCATGAATCTACCGATGTTTCCTCTTCGTACCGTTTCCTTTTTCCTAATCATTTTTTCTATCGTTTACTTTCTTTTGCACTCTCTCTCCTTTGATTTCTCTGGACATATTCTCCATCTCCTCGCTACAACCAGTTCGACCTATTGTCTGCTGGCACGACACTTGAGGAACCCACCTGTAGCACAGTTCTTGGAAAAAGACAACATACACTCCTAACAATTTTAACTAACACCCAACCGCCCGATGGGAAACTGGAGCGACAGTAGTCGAGTGGGCAGACCTACTGCATCGGAGTCCGCAAAAGACCTGGAACCGTTTCGCAAGACCTAGAAGTGAGTATGAAGAAATCAACTGGTTGACACTGACTCGCAAAAGATATTTGATATTTGGTGTCATTGACTGTCCATCTATTACTATTTTTCACCAGACGAAAGAGTAATTTAGTGAAGTACAAAGTATGGTACATATTTGTTTAAATCAGGCACTCAAGGCCAAAGCTATGAATACGAAACGTTACAATATTTGAAGTTGTTAATACTACTTAACTACCGCAGAGTACGTTTGATTTCTTGCAGTGTGAGAGTCTTTTTTGGATAATAAGCGTGTTACTTTTTATTGTCGATGACAGCCGCTTTTAATATCCCCAGTCATGTTTGCTGTCTATGACTTCCCAGCCAGCTGGCTACAGCCATTTAATTTAGTCCCAATTCGGAAACTTTCAACAAAAGCCCTGATAAATATTTTCAGACGCACCCTGAAGCGCTAAGTTTTATCCCTGTGAAACCGAGCCTCTCCTCCAATATAAACATGAAATGGAATATTCTTTGGAAATGTAGTTCCAGATCAGCCGGTGCGGAAATTGGAGAAGATAAATGAGAAGTGAAGAAAAAAAGGTAACGTTGAATGAGAGGGAAATGAGGAAATAGCAAAGCGTCAGCATCGTTCTAATCGTCTGCATTATCTTTTTTTGTCCTCTCTATTTCCCTCTTTTTTACATCATTTTCCCATTGTGTACGCCGTAAGTTTAGCATGCTTACACAAACATTCAAGCATGACTGCAAGCATCCTTTTCATTACGCACATTCAAATGATAGTAATCACAAGTAAGTTCCATTTTTATACAGTAACATTACCTACCTAGCATGTACACTCGTGCCATACTCTTGTATAGATCCTGAAACAATTTTCATTCAGAAGAAGACACGGTAGAGGTGGCTTCTGTTTTTCTATGAAATGAAGAAAAGCTTTTCGAAATTGCCACGAGTTTTCCGGTTCTTCGACACATAGCATCACCTGTGTGGTTGGAACAGAATGAAGTCATTTAGTTTACACATAAATCAAGAGAAATGAAATGCTTGCACGCAACTGAAAAACAGGCCATATCCAATTCAGTATTAATAGTGCGAGCGTACAAAATCTATAGTTTTCGAACTCTCACAAATAGTCCTTAGGGCTTGGTCCAAGTTTTTGGTGTCACCGAAATATACACCAGGATTTTCAGAGATTTACTTCGCTTTTTTTTGAGTATGTTGAAATTGTTTATCTTATTGTGCAGTTCCTGGAATTAGCTGTTTGCAAAGTCTGCATATGCGAACGTAAAAACCCTAATATACAATACTATTCAAGATGACTGATTAAATTTTCCATGCAGTACAACAGTATTATTCGCTGGATTACATTTCTGAAATAATTAATTGGCCATAGCCACATCAAGACAACAACACAACTTCCAGACATCCTTCATAAAGTCCTACTTTCCTCTCCTACCTTGTAATATGGGAAGTAGGAATTTACGTACATCCAGAACAGGTACAGAGTCATTCCTTTTGCATGTTGTTTCGACCAACAAAAATTCAGTTATCAATCTCCCCCTCCACTCTGCTGTGTTAGTTATAAGCATTTAAACCATATCCCATCCTATTGTGTTGTTCTGTGTAATTTCCTGCATATTTACAACTGAGCTTTTTTCTAGTTCCCCTATATTACTAGTTACTATCTACCAGTTTAGACCTAACTAGAATTTTGTGCTCGGATAGCCTAATTTACTCTGATGGAATATTTTGACCTATGTATTTGACACCACAATCATTGCATGGGATTCAGTAAAATAAATTATTCCGCTTAGTTGAATCAATAGGATCTCTGAACCTACAAAACGTATTTCTCAGTGAGCTTGTAGGTTTAAATGCCACTCTAATCCTGGCCCTATTAGGAATCCCACGTAATGTCTGTGAGGAGCGTTCCTTGTAGGATAATACTGTAGAGGTTTTGAATCCTCTCTTCACACTACCACCACTATTATTATTAGCATTATTATTACTACGATCAACACATATGTTACTAATATTGGTCATATTTTTCTCACGATTCCTAAGGAACTCATCAATTAATTTAGGAGGATAATTGTTGATGAGTAAGGTATTTTCAATGTGTCTGGTTCCTTGCCTTGGATCTTCTGGCTCTCTAGTAGTTGTTGGGTTCTGTTCCTTAGGCATTTTACCAAGCCAACTTGAACTGGCTCATGGTAGATGGTTTGAAGTCTGAGTAGTGACTTGATTGTGAAGGCTTTGTGTAGATACTAGTGTCTAAACTCCCACCTGGTTTTCGTTTTATTCTACAGTTCAACATCACTAATTTTCCTTCACTATTTTCTAATTTATAGGTGAATTGGACTGCGTTGACTATTCACTCTACACTTTAAAGGGAACTGTGTATGTGCTCTGATTTCCACAACATAAACGTGTCATCTACATATGAAAACTATACTTTCTTAACCGAACTAAGTATTTCCACACCCATCGGTTCCCGGCTGTCCATAAATATATCCACCAGAATAGGGGATATTGGTAGTCCTATGGTAACTTCTGTTTGTTTGTATATTCTATTCTGAAACTTAATGTAGAGGTGAGGCACACCTGCACTCCAAGTGTGATATCATCTAATGGTACCCTAGTGAGTAGTATAAGCTCATGGTCATTATCTAGCTCATATCTTACTGCTTCCAGAGCCGCACCAGTAGGTATGTTAGTATAAAAACTTACTAAATCAAAATTAACCATTTTTTCATTGTCATCTAAATGTATGTCATATAATCTATGCTTCAAATCATGCGAGTTAGTAAGTGTTGAGGTAGAAAGGTTTCTATTTGGACCAAGTACCATTGCTAAATATTTAGATAAGTCATAGTTGGAAGTGTTTCTAAAGTCTACTATGGATCTAACAGAATAACCTGGCTTAGGAATATTAATAGCACCATAAATCCTACTGGGATTATTAGTTTTCGACATTAAATTAAATCGTTTCGACTCACCTAGAAACGACTTATTATATCCACTGTGGTCTTTTAAATCTTATTCATATTAGTGTACATGGGTTTCTTAACCTCTTCCTATGGTTCTGTTTCTACACGTTCCCTGACTTTCTGAACGTAATCAGATTTGTTTAACACTAGTGTTGAGTTGCCTTTGTCCGATTTAGCAATTACTATATTATTGTCATTCTAAAAGTTCTTCAAAGTCCCCTTTTCTGCTTTCTCCGCATTCTGTTTCGTTCTCTTTCGTCGCTGCAGTGTTAAAGAACATTATGCTCGAACCTTATCTTATTCAGAATGACATCTTCAGGTTTCAGTTCATTAACTACCACATTGTAGTTAAGTCAATTCTCCAGTACCTTTACTTCTATTCAGCTTAAAACCCTAGTTGAGAGATTGACAACCCACGTTATTTTGTCGTTGACTGGCAATGTGCTACGGGGAATTTCATCATTGTCTACTGGATACTTTTCCTTCAATAACTTGTTCAACTTCTTGCTTTGAGTATTCCTAGATTATCCGAAGGCAGCTGATCTCGCTTTGTTGAAGTTGTCGGTCAGGACCTCATAATCTTTCCCATTAACTGTTTGCTTAAGTTTACATTTTAGTTCTTCAGTATAACTATGGATGCTATGCAACTTCTCGACTATCAACTGAATTTCTTTTTTTGGACAGAGTTTGTTGATGCACTGTATAGCTGCTTTCACCTTGTCTGTTGGAATTAGGGTACGTGGATGTAGATATTTGGAGTGATTTTATTTCCAAGACACCGAATATTGAATATACGATGGTTTATGAATCCGGCTTCTGTCTGTGAAAGTCGTGTGAGTTTGTTGACTAGTGTCTGGGTATGAAGACCATATATTTCATTAATATGAGTAAAACCTGTGAAAGAGTACCACTTGACAAAACAATGAATTCAGAGTAGTTTAGCACTAGAAATTAATGATTAAAGTCCTGGAAAGCTGAAAATGTGCATATAAATGCTGAGAATACATACATGTATTCGGTGTAGGAATTCACATCTATCTTGAGAATTCGCCAGTCTGGTTTTGAAATCAACTGGTATGATAACTTGGGCAGTATGAAATCCAGTGTTTCATGTGTGTATTAGCACTTACTGTATATGTCTAAGACACAGAATAGACGTTTACTTCGTCAAATATTCCAGCCAATGGTATGCAGTACAGCAAATAGCCAGAAAGATTATGACTACTTGACAACGGAATTTCACGTAAGCGTTAGAAATACCTATATGAATCCTGAGATTTGCAAATGCTTTCCAAGTTGTGCATCAGTTTTGTTGCACACAAGTTTATCCAGACTAGTTAAACAAATTCACTTGAATTGACCAATTAGGTTTTCATAAAATTCTTCACATTATTAAACTTGAACAGTACGAAAGCAACGAGTGTGGCAGGCTAAGCATAGCTGTACTTCTAATACGAACTAAGGTATAATTAGATGATATCATGTTAACCGTACAGCCATGGCTAACCTCCACAGTCCGTAAGCTTCACAATAAAATAACCAAAAGGAGTTGTTTACATTCTTTTGAAAACGTTTGGCGCACAGTCGACACTTTGACAGTTTTAGTGGTCTTGTAACATTTTTGCAGACTACGGAAATTTTGGGATTTTGAGGATAAACTTTTGGGTGACTTGGGAATGGAGATGTGTTTCTTTGAATATACTTAAAAATCTCCTGCAGAATATTCCGCAAAATATTCAAAGTGCGCCCAAAGCTTTTACCGGCTGTGATCACGTCACATGGGGAGTGGCACCAACGTGAATGTGTTGGTCATTGATGAATTATTAGTTTAAATATAAAAGACTGGTTTTGCACCTACCAAATTTCATTTTTTATGCTTCCATCGAAACATCCGATCACCCATACATGTACGAGCTTTTTATATTTAGCATGCAGCACTTCTGTGTACATTTGTCAAATAAAACCCTTATGAGTAGTACACACGAAGAGATTTCAGGTTTTCGACTTCATGAGTATTGTTAGTTTTTTATTTGCGGTAGAATCAACATGCTAGCAATGGTGCTTGCACACCAACATACGTTGATGTTAGGAATAAGTTACTCATCAAAGAAGGTAAGCTGGTTATTTTGTCAACCTTCACTGCTAATGTGATTATCTACCTATGTTAACTCTGCATTTCCAATAAAGTCATAGGTAGAGCAAATATTCTTGTCTTTTTAATATAATTTATGCTTATTTCACACCCTATTTCTGTTCAAGTGATGTTAAATGACTTGCTGAAAATTCTGTGGAGTATCCCCGAAATGCCTTTCAGAATAAAGTCTTTATTATTATCATTGTTATTAGTATTATTGACTTTCATGTTCAAAACATTCTTCTCACACTGCTTTACTATCTATTTTATGGATGTTGCTAGCTAATGTAAGATTAGGTTGAAACAGAGCTAACAATGGGAAGACTAAAATGTCACATGAGTCTATGAAGTATTCTGACTGATATTCTGAGTTGTGTATAAGTGCCGAGGTTATTTGACTGGGGTACTGGAGACTGTAGAAATTGATATTTGGAAGCTTTTTGAAATACGGTTCAAGAAAGATCACAATCAGTATAGATTTATACACTCCTTGTCATATTAGAACTCTTGCAGGTTTTCATTGAACTTCATCTACTTCTTCTCTCGTATACTTTCGTCAAAATTTGAGTTAGTTATTTTTTATCCTCTTCTTTGTATTCTGCTATGAAGCACACTAACTTGAACTGATTCACGTTTGTGTCAGGTTTTACATTGTTTTGTCTGTGGATCATCTGTCGAAAGTTCAGAGATGGATAACCAAGACAGTAATTAAATCAAAAAAACAAAACAAGCAACTAACAAAAAGCACAACAAATATTATTTTTTGAGAAGAGGTACTGATGACTGAGAGGTTATATGAAAGCGACTAGTCAACTAACTGCCCCTTAAAAGTCACTTTACTATTTATTTGTAGAGACTATATGCATCTACCTTGTTCCTCTATATTTCTACTTCAAATGACCGAAATTCTCATGTAGTCGCATGAATTGAGTATATAGTTACTAGATGTCTATTAATAAATTGGTTTGTTTCACTGCGATCAGATTTTCTCCACATTACACTTTAGTGCAGGTTTTATGAACACGTTACTCTCAGTCTTCCTCATTGGTAGATGTTATTTGTACACATTATATTAATTTCCCTATATTTCATCAAATTTTGGTTTGTGGCTTAAATTAATAGTCAAGGTTTTTGTGATACATATCTGATATTTCCTTCACCATCTGTTTTTGACGAAAGTAGAACATTTTATACCAATAAAATTTAATGAAAAAAAGAATGGTATTAAAGAATTACTGAATTGTGAGAATCTAACGAATGCAAGCCTGGTGTTTGTCGTTTGACTATTGAATGAATATTAAAGTTGTATATTCTTGTTTCGTAAGAAATCAAAATAATTGTTACACCTTGCTGACTAGCTTTTTTTAGCATACTGCTTTAAAAGAGGTGTAAGGAAATAAGATGAGATAAAGTAACGAAGACAAACAAAGTAAAGTTAAAATCATGAATAAATTATATTAAAGTGGAGATATTTTGTAGACAGTTGGGGTAAGTAGCAAGCAAATGCATTCCAATTATCACCATACATTTTGGGTCTTGATATTTAGGTTATTGTTCATGTATTTACCAACTTCAGCATATATAGTTATTAGATATACAATCCTCTGGAATTCTGATGATAAAAATAAGTTACTCAATGTCTAAGGGCTATAATGTCGTTTCAGGCTTGATTTAGAAATTTAATCAATGATCAGTTTTTTATACTACTAAGTAAATCACCAATGGAAGAGACATGGTTCTAGATTTCTTGCATTATATAGAAAATTGAATTCCAGATTACATTAATTTTGTCTATAGTTATTGGAGACAACAGCGGACATGCTCACACCACTATTGTAGAAGGTCTGGAAGGAAGAAACGGTACCCGGCGATTGGAAGAATGGCTAACTTGTCAAACTCCCAAAGAAGGGCGACCTAAGTCTTTGCAAGAACTGGCGTGGAATCATGCTCCTGTCCACCCAAACCAAGCAAAATATTATGCCTCATCATCCTGGAGAGATTAAAAGGTGTTCTGGATTCAAAACTACGACCGGAACAGGCTGGATTCAAGAAGAAAAAATCGTGTGCGGATCAAATTGCAACGCTACGCATCATCATAGAACAGAGTATAGAATGGTAGTCAACTGGATCTTTACCTCAACTTCATCGACTTTGAGAAGGCCTTCGACAGCGTCGATCGAGAAGTAATTTGGCAGGCAGCTGCTTCAACACTACGGTTTCAGTGCCACAAACCTTTATCAACCTCATTCAACAACTATATGATGCCACATGCCAACTGATTCACAATGGAAGCTCAGTGATGCCTTTGAAGTGAAGACAGGAAGGAGTGAGACAAGGCTGCCTACTATCACCGATCATCTTAGTGATTGTGGTCGACTGGACTGGATCATGCACCAAACGGTGAGGCGCGAGAAGATGGGGATACGCTGGACCGAGGAAGAGATCCCAGGAGATTTGGATTTCACCGATGACTTATATCTAATGTCACACAAACTTGAAGATCTACAGACGAAATTTAACTAGTTGACGGAAGAGGCAGGGCAAAGAAGACGGGACTTCAAGTGGACGTAGAGAAGATAGAGGTAGGTGATGAAGATACCCAACCAACAACAACACTGATAACAAGCACCAGTCACCATCAATGGCAGAAATCGAAAGGAAGTAGCCTCTTCCACCTACCACTTAGGCAGGCAGCATTGTTTCAACTACAGGTGGCACAGACGAGGACGTCAAAACCAGGATCGGAAAAACAAGACAGGCCTTCATTAACCTGAAACCAGAGTGGAGATCTTCTGCACTCAGCATAAAGCGTGAACAAGATCTGGATTTTCAACACCAGTGTCAAGTCAGTGCTTCTATATGATTAAGTAACTTGGCGCGTTACGAAAGGCATTTCCAACAAACTACAGATACTCATCAACAACTGCCTGTGCTCGTTACTGAAGCTCAGATGGCCAGAAATAATAAGCAACAAGGAACTCTGGTAAGGATCCAACCAAGAAGCTATAGCTCAACAAATATGCAGAAGGAAATGGAAATAGATTGGGCATGCACTGAGAAGACCATTCAGGGGCATCATGCGCCAGGCCAGGCACTCGAGTGTAACCCAGATGGGAAGCGACTAGTCGGGTGTCCGAGAGTGACATGGAGATGGTGTGAAGAAAAAATGAGAGCTTGTGGCTGTCATGGAGCCAGGTTCAAAAGATTGCAGAGAACAGAGTAGAATGGAGACGTGCTACTGAAGCCCCGTGTTCCACTAGGAACCCAAGGGATAAATAATAATAATATAATAATAATTATTGGAAAACCACCCATCGAAAATGTGTAAAACTTGGTCACTGGCGTAGAATGTAATTCCATATTAAATTTGTATGCTTTATGTGTAACACACAGCGATACAGCATTAACTGATGACGTTATACATCAAATAAACCAATCTTATGTACAGTAACATTTATTGAAAAGGTGTGGTAACTGAACACTACAACTTTTAGGTAGGGTACAAAGCCTGTCACCTAAGACATGTTAATAATAAACGCCAAAGTAATGGGTGATTGGGATAAAACCAAATTATCAAAGTTGGTCAGTGATTGCTGTTTTGAATTGATCAACAAATTCCCAGTTTTATCATATAATTTACATTAGCATCATAAATAAGTAGATTGGACTGTTTGTTACAAGTAGCTAAGCAAAGTCTGATTGTGTAGACCGTAAGTAGTGAGAAATCTTAATGATAAATTTATGGTTTTCTCCAAAAATATGCAAGAGATATGAAGCCTCCTGTATCATTCTGTAACAGAAACCAATCTATGTAACTTGCTGATCATTAATAAATCCTCTAATTTCTGTGAGCAATAGTATTTATAACCATCCATATATGGTGACAAGATAAAGCGCTAATATTTAAAAAAACTGGTCGAGAAAATGAAAAACCAGAAGTGATTTATGATGACAGTGAGAAAAGACGTAAGACATTTTTTATTTTATGAATAAAAAGTGACTAAGATCGACTAGTATTTTAATGATGAATAAGATCTTTCTTGGTTTCCCATGAAACACTCTACGTTTAAGACAGAAAAGCGATAAGGTATTGCTTAATATACAAGTATTGAGAAGGTTAAAAAGTCCCTAACATTTAATTTTTAGTGGGTTATATTCATAAACTTGACAGTTTTTCAGAGCAAGTTTGAAGATTAACGGACCCTTGAATTTTACTTGTGGTTTATTGCAAGATACAGTCTTGCAAAGCAGTACAAAGAAAGCATCTGTCAGTTAGTGGTTATTATGGTTTGTTCTTTCATCACTAAAAGCAGTGCAATGTGAATAAACGATCTTTATAAGTCTTCAGATAAATTTTACTCCTAAGAACAAGCAACAAAATACTGAATAGATTGGTTAATCATCGTTTTGAGTTTGTGGTAACTTATCCCACCGTCATTTGAGGAATTATTAGTGCTAACCTTGATTATGAAAAGCCATAAAAGTCTTTTCTTTCTGATATGTTTTGAGTAATTCTCAAGAGGATACCAAAAGGACAAGGTTGGCTTGTTTTGAGAATATTTCCAGTACTATGAAAATTAAAAAGTCAATTAAAACAGCATTTGTTTCCCGCAAGTGAATAATGAGATTACCTGATCAACTCTAACTCAAAGTAAGGGGTGATTTAGATGGCTGATCGTTTATTTCTATAACTGTCGTTCTGCGAAACTCAGGTGCCAGTTTATAAGACAGTCACACTTCTATCAAAGTTGAAAGTACATCTTGTACAAATTCTAAGTTCGGTGCCCCCTAATAATTGTCTCTTACCACTCAATTTAAAAATACTTTACAATACTTCATTAAAAAACAGAGGTGAAATTGAGCCAAGTTATGCTGTGAATCTTTTGCTTTTCACTGTGATTCTGTGATCTGAACACTTAAACTTCAGGTGTGAGACAACTAGATTCGTGGGGATTTATTGATTTCAAGTTGGTATTCATCATGGATTGATATCAGTTCAAGGGACATTGGAAACCTCGGAGCACTGGACAGCTGTTTCAACCTAGTGTGGGACTCCTCAGCAGTGTGCACTGATGACTCCACCCTGCCAAGGATCGAACCCAGAACCTTCAGGTTCCGTGGCCAGCACGTTACCATTGAGCCACCGGGTCGGAATCCAATGGTCCATATTTCCAACTTCTGTCAGTTCACAATAATCAGTTGGTGGGGAGATATCCGGGAGTTGTATTTACCAATACACATTAATTCACGTGTTCTGGTTACTTTTTGATTGTCCAGTAGCACTTAAAATTGTTAAAAATGGATGCAATGTTGAATATTTATCTAAGTCCTATTCCACTTCAAAGGAAAAGTATAAAGAGTCATTCTCATTTCTTATTAGTTAAAAGAATAAAAATGAATAATTGGGCGTTGAATTTCCGTGCATTTTCATTTGTTGTACAGGGTACATAATTTTTTAAAACTAGACATTATACTGTAGAAGTAGCATTTTGTTTGGGTCTGTATTCCGTACAGATAACTAAAATGTCTGATCAAAACACCAAGATGCTGAATTATGTTCATCAAGCTACCATTATGAGTGAAACAATCAAGAAGGAGTTGAGATATCAAAAGTTATTCACAGAATATGGCATCAACCCATTTAAGAAGAGTAAGTTTTTGAACATTTCATAATTTAGTAGTGTGTCCTTTGGCTGGAAAACCAAATAGAATACAAGAAGCTGATGCTGAAGACAGTAAGTTAAAATAATTGTCAACTTGTTTTTAATTCTGACAAGTTTCGATGTTAATTCGATTAATTTTTTCATATAAAATGGTGAGGCAATCATTTGTGGCTAATTTCACTCAAGAAACAATATTTCATATGTCTATGGTATTATTTTCATTTTCATTTCATACTAAAGTATATCTTGGTGGTTGACAAGATTAAGTTGGAAGGCATACTTCATCTGAACATGAAAAGTGAGACATAAGGGATATGGAGGGCTTTAAAGTCAATGCTATAAGAAAGGTTTCCTTTTCATCGCCATTGTTTTATTCTCTACAATGTTAAATTTACATATTTATCTCAGCATATAGTATCGTTTTGAAGTCTTGCTTTTAGGGTAAACATTAGAACAGTAATCATTTCAAAGTAAAATGTTAAACAAAAAGAGATTATAGCGAAGCAGTTATCTTTTCGAAGACTCATTTTCACATCTATACACTCGTAAATATATAAGTGAAATGATAAAATGTTCTAGACAAGTTTCCGGTCAAAGGTGAAATTTAATCGACAAGTGTATCTAGGGAATTAAATGGTGTTGTCGCGTAAGACAAGACACAATTTCAATAGATTTTATTAAATGCAGTGAATAGTATGATTTAGTATCTGGTAAAATTAATTAAGTAAAAAATGTGATAAGAAATAGATAAATAAATAATTAGATAAAAGACAGAACAGGATATAAACAGAGGTACAGGGTACCTGGTTAAAGCCATGGTGAAGAGAGTGTTTGTACATGTTTCTTTTGAATATACAAGTGAGGTTTGGAGCTGTGAATTGCCAGAGCTTCGGCTAGATATAAGTGTCTAATCCTCATTCATTTTGAATGATTTGGTTGAACTTTGTAGAGAACTTCGAAAGAGGTTTCCAGCAGAGCCAGATATCTAGAGTCTACGAGATGTCCAACAATGAAGCTAGAGATGATTTTTGGCGAAAGTATCGACAATCAGTGTACATCTCAAAGGCTGATGAAACGGAGTATAATTAATGTTTATTTGATTATAGCATCAAATTTCAATGCATTGAAGCATTGGCTAGTAGCGAAGTTATCACTAATAAATTCAGTTAGCAGTTCAGTTGGAGTTGATTGACTTCAAGCAGTTTTCATAATGAACTGATATCAGTCAGAGAACCATCTAAAATATTTGTTTACTGGACATCTATTTCGTCCTAGTTTAAAACTCTTCAACAAAGCACAACCGCAACTTGGTAAGTGGAAGAGCTTGGGATCTTAAGAACTGGTAGCAAGGACTCTATTTTTAAGCCCATAGGTTAATCTAATAATCCACTTACAATTTTTTTGCTTTTATATTTCTGCTGTCAATTGGTTAAGCGGTTTTCAGCTTTCAAAGGTTTAACAGTGATCAACTAAGGTGCAACGAAGCTTTATTAGCGTGGCAGTTTCTAAAGGCAGCTTGTTAAGTAAGTGACTGCATAGTTTGTCTATAGTGACACTGTGAGATACCTTTCATACGAACCGCAGTTAGAAAGCAATCCCCAGCTCATTTGAAACTGTTGAGTAAATTATCCAGTAAATATACAGTATTTTAAATGACTTTTACCCTTAGGAGCTGGAGTAAGGGGTCTGTGGGAAGTAATTTTTATTTATTTCTTCAGTTTTCTTCGCTCTGTGGAAGACAGGTGCTGCACTGAGGGAACATTTCTCTGCACCACTGGACGGAACTGACAAATTGTCTTCTCAAGTTGAAATTTTAGTGACTTATGCTAAAATCCGTTAACTAATGCTATATTTTAGCCAAGGTAACGCTAAGCGTTTCGTCAACTTAGCCTGACTTTAGTTAGTGCAGTGCACTGCGATATGTTTGACCTAGCCTAAATAACACACACATAAATCCCTGCAACTAATGGGGATTCACGATACATAGTTTAGCTTTAAGTCTTAGTTGGCCTGTAGGCGAAAATGCACCAGTTATACAAAGGCAGCCACTTACCTTCAGGAAAGCCTCTACCAATAGGGTAACATTAGGCTCAGTAAAGAAGACCAAAAACTACCGCTTTCCTTCTTAGAAACTGGTTATCAACTGATAATTCAACATAAGAGCTAGACCGGATCGGTCATGGTTGGTGCGCAAGGCCTTCTGATAAGCATTCTATCCGAAAGGATCCACAGCCATGCTATCCACTAAACTCGGAAGTGGTTGTGTACATTGATGTCTCTGAGTGGCATAGCAGCAGTGATGAGCTTCAGGTTCCCATGTTTGTTACATCTGATATCAGTAGCCTCACCTCGATTTATGACCATAAACTTCTGGTCCCCAGGGCTTTCAAACAACGTTCTGTAGACATGATAAAAAGCTAGGGATACCATCAACCGGAACGTCCGTCACTGTGAAGAAAAACCCAGAACTCTACGACAATAAGAAAAAACAGTTACCACTTGTGCTCTAGCCCCCATTATTCTACGCCAACACGACGAGAACCAGACTGATAACCTCGAACTAACAGTGGCGGGAAAACGGGATCGATTCGCTTTCAGTGGAACTGGCTGGCAGCAGTAGCCTCTTCCACTGACATAATTAAGACTTCGGAGTCAACCACCACAGAAACACTTCGTTATGAGAAGTACCCCAAAGGGCCTTCAGGGAAATGTAAGAAGTTTAGGAGGGAAGATGAAGGAAATATGATTTCCCTATACTCACCATGATCCGATAATGGCAATCCTGACAAAAGTATGGTGGTCTTTTGATGTCAATAACACTGAAGCGAGTACGGAAGGTATTTTCCTGTTTAGGATAGACTGGAAGCACTATGAGAGAGGTGGGGTAGCAGTGTATACGAGTAATCGATTGATAGTGCTTTAGTGTTGCCTGACCTTTGACACTTCGTTGTTAACGTTTCATTACCAGGGCTTGATAACATCTTCAGCACTAACTTCATGAACAAGTGAAGCATTTTTTAATGTTACATGAATGTTTAGATAGTGTCTTCATTGACCTTGAGTGTTGTCCACCTATGAGTTTGGGAAAATCTTTTTATCGCACCCTGACCTATTTAGCCGCTTTAGAAATGAAGGGGTTACTGCAGTTCCATAAGCATTGCCTGTTTCCATGTCAGCCAATCGTCACCGACCAACAGGCTGGATTGGAATAAAGGATATATGCATGAAAAAGGTGAACAAAAGCCATGCCTTCCCACCAGCAGAGAACGCCTCAGAGTTCCGGGTATGTACCTGTACCTCCATACCAGGGATGGCAGTGAGTGCCCTTCCTAGATCATTCCCATAAGACCGACCTCATCTCACACTCATCGCTTAACCAATACCGAAACCCGACTGCCGTAGTCAGACGACAGCACCCAAGCACTTCAGCTCTTAATGCCTGTGTAATTACCACACAATAGGTCAGGTTCAGGAATCAGTTGGTAACTGCTTCCGACGACTCATTCCCCGGCCCAACGTCATGAAACAAGCTTCATTGCTTTGAGCACTCGATAGAGACTGCTGTTGCAGTCATCAGGGTGGACCTCACCATTGACCTGCAGCCTATACGGAGATATAAGCAAGAACTCGGGTCAGCCAGGTCCTAATAACACGTTATTTGGAAAGACAACAGGCATATAGCCTACAGCCTCCATCACACGTCACATGCATCATAAGACATAAGCTGTTCCACCACCCATGACATAAATGGCATATCTCCGTAAGAAATGCCCTGGGCCAACAGGTTAGGTACTCCGGAAGGTTTATGTAATTCTGGCTATCTCTCCCATTTTCCACACTGAAGTGGGGTTTTTCACTTCGAAGCCCTAGCACTGAAGCGAAAGACGATGAGTTGGTTCGCAAGTTGATATATGCTTAACAGCGATCCAACGTCGTGGAGTTTAACTTCTCCACCTCGTAAACAAACAAGTCGTACAATATTGTTTGAATGTGCGCTGTCGATCAAGCGTTTGAACAGTGACTCATATGACCACAGCTATCAAAGTCGCCAACCAAGTTGGTTACCGAACTAAAAACGACTAAATGGTCAGAAGCCCAAAATACCCTCGTCAAACAACGAGACACTCGGATACCATAAGAGTATACTGGAAGTTTTTTTCTGTTTAGGAGGGACAGGGAGCACGTGAAGAGGGACGGAGTAGAAGTGTGCAGGATAAACCGGTCTAAAAGGGAAACGGGTGCTGATAGTGTGCTGACAGAGTTCCCAGATTCAACCTGGCAAAACTTTAGAATTAGTTGGTAGGAGGAGTTTATTGACCGCATACTAGCAATGTTATACGGAAGCAGCAACCCCTTCAAGTAATATCCACAGTAACGACAATGGGGTATGACTATGTTATTACAGCTGATATTCTAACGCCCCAACTATGAATTAGGGCAGAACAGAGCTACTTCAAGGCAGTTATGGAGCAGAAACCTGCCAACTGCCATAAAAACGGTTGGGATGTCCTGGAAGATCGGAGATGACACTTGCTGGGGTCAGACGGAAGGCCATCAAATTTGGACCATCTTACCATCAGTGACTATTTACGATCAGAATATGTACAGATTCAAGCTCTTCTCGGAAGCAATGATAACACAGTGTTACTGCTTAATCTAGTTGTCAGTAAACGTATTTATCGGGAGTCCTGTCACCCTTGATTTCGATGCAGCAAGTTAAACCAAGTGGAAATGAAACAACGTCTTTTTATAAGGTCTCGACCTCTGGAAACCAGTAAAGGACAGTGTTAAGTGGGCGATTTCTGAGAATGTTTGCTTAGTAGTAGGGAATACCCGCAAAGCAGACCTTATAGCCTAAAAAGGGCACTGAACCCCTAAGATAAATCAAGAGGAAAACATGGCATGAATGGAGGATTTCTAGAGGTGAATCAGATCATGACGTATCTCAGGCTCTAAATGATCAGTGTTACATTAAAGTGCAGGATGATGTGAAGTCGTACTAGATGAACCTTGTCCAGAAACTTGAGACGAACCTCAACTACCAATTTCAATTTACGACGAAGAGAAAATCTACTGGCCAAGAAGCGTGTATTGGAAAAGGCCTCAGTGAGGAGAACCACTGTGGGCTGAGAATTCCTGAAACTTTTAGTGCCACTTTTGATACTCAGTTCAGTAACTTGGTACCCAGCTTTAACTTATTAACTGCCTAAAATGCCTCCCATAACATCAAGTGTAGAAGATAGAAGAGATCCACAGATTGCAGATAAATCCTGGTATGGTTCTCGGGAAACTGTCATGGTTGAGTACACGAAGACGTTCGCCCATCTGTGTTGAAACAATGTGTGGACGCTTTATCTTATCCAATACGCTATCTCTTTCAGTATTATTTAGATTGACTTTAGGTCTCAAGGCAGGGGAAACGTGCCACCCTCTCTCCCATTTTAAAAGGAGGAGATAAGCGGAACCGGAAGTTCTACCGACCTATAGCACTTCTGCCACTGTTATCAAAGATAACGAAATACCTGATAGATGACCACATCAGGTAAGACTTTGAAAAAATGTGAAATCCGCAAGCTTCAACACGGCTTTCGAAAAGGTAAGCCTTGCACCTGTAACTTGGTAGCCTCTAACAACCATCCTGGTTGATTTTCTCGGTCTTGCAAGACCTCTGACACTGCCTTATATGCTACCGTTTTACTGAAAAATTCTCAGTCAAGAATTAGTTATCTTGGCCAAAGGACTAGTTAGGACTATTCCTGAAAGTAAATTGGGTATGCTCGGTTTGGTAAGCATCAGCATCCATTGTTTCACACGGGGCCATTCTGGCCACGTTACTGTTCCTACAATTTGTGAATGACCTTATATGGGGTCTTAGCTCTCCAGTTATATTCCAGGGTGATGATGTTAAGCTATAGAGAACTGTGAAGTCTGAAAGAGGATTGAACGCATTGCAATAGGACCTCAGAATGCTCTCTGAGTGGGTTAAGAATAATGGGCTAGCGATCGTTATAGGAACCTGAATGAAACTACTCATCAGTTGTTGAAAAAGTTGCATCTGTGGTCACTGGTGCTCGTTATCTGCTGAAGCGGGCACCTCCCCAGCAGAAAAATTTCGGGCAGCTTCATCTATTTGGGAGGGAGACAGAAGAGGCTGAGACAGCCAACTGGTGTCATATCAGTCCAAAATTTTTGTTACCATCATCCTTATCTTCGTTAATTATCAATATTATTACTGACACAACGCAATCTCCTATCCTCTAACAGACCCTACTTATGTCCTTCCTCCATCAGACATCTCGACCCTTCAGTTAACGTCTCGCTGTCAGTAATGTTACCATTTCTATTTCCGTTATCTCCTCTGTTTTTTCCTCCACCACTACCTCTGTCTTATTCTCTCCTATTTTGCCTTATTTGTTAACACTCTCCATGTTATCACTTTTTCTCCCCCCTGAACTTATCAAACTCCTTCTTTTTTCTTTCTCATTTTCTTTCAAATTCTTTTCTCTATTGCTTTCTTTGGTTATTTCCTAGATCATGATATTTTATTAACGATCATTCTGAACAGCAAAGACAAAACACTTGAAGATTTTATCTGCATGATGGGCCCAGTGCAAATCATACATCTCCGTACAAAATCAACACTCAAGCATCCACTAAATTTACCAAAGCTCCTGAAAGTCCTGCATCAAAGTCAGTCAAGAACTAGGGACTTCTCTTCAAGATCTAGAAGTGAGGATGAGAAAATCAACTAGTATAATGAAAGTAGTGAGAATGATTAATCAAGAATTTACTGACAGATAAGAATGGATACCGATCTGTTAAATGAAAACGAACCATTTGCCCAAGATTTCTGTTCAAGGAGAAACTGTTGAGGACCTGATAGCTGTTACACTGCAACCTTTTGTTTACAGACTGCTGTGTAGTATGTGATTTAAGCTTGAATTCGTGCAACCCATTTTTGTATGTCCACTGCAAGCAAAAGTATTCAGTTCAGAAAAACTATTGTCCTGATCAAAAGTGAAATCATCAGTCGACAGTGATATGAGTAACATTTTCTCCTGTAACGCACTCCAATCTACTACCTAGCCCTAAATAGGCTAGGTAAGCCCGTTTTATATAGCGTTATTTGAAGCCTAGATAAGGTGTTAGTAACTTCTTTGGCAAGGTCCATTTTAGGGAATAAGTTAAACGTAATCTAGCTGGATGATTTTCATGACCGACAAACCTGAACTAGACACCAGTTCAGAATCGCTGATCAACTTTTCAGACTGAAAAAACTTTTATTCTGTTTAAATTTGAAAACTGAATATTAGGCTCGCCAGTCAGCACAGACTTTTTAATTCATAGTTCTCTGAAATTCACCCCTTTAATAGTAAACATTTTCTTTCTCTGCACAAATTAAAATCTTATTCACAGAACATTTTGCTGAAGTTATAAGACGTGCTGCTTTGGAACCGCCGAAGAAATACATTGAGCCTCAAACAGAAAATCAAGAATATGGTTGGATAAGTCAGCCATTAGTAAGTTGATTCTGCCTAATGTACACGGTTTTGTGTTTTCCAAATAATCAATTTGAAGGTTGCTTAAATGACTCTGTATTGAGAGAAATAATAGTACAATCAATCATGGAGTATTCTTTAGCTCTGCCATTTCAGTTCTGAAGTCATAAATACGTAGTAATTCTGACTGCTTACAGCGTTGAACCCAGGACATCTATGGTAATTGAATACTTTGGTATCAGTAGTCGTAATCTGTTGATTATTAGACTGGTACTATTATCAATGAATATTTTTCCAAACTCTAAACTCAGTTCACTTAACGGATCGTCGGATTGATTCTATGAGGAAATAAGAGGAAATGGAGACAACTGTTCAGGGTTTTTTAAGATTTCTTCTGTTTGTTCATATCCTATTGGTTGCAGATGAAAATATTTTTGTTTTAATTCATTTATCTGAGTTTATCCTGTATTTATGTTTCTCATCTAGATGGAAATTGATCGGTCTGATTCAAGGTTTTATCATCCCAAAGTGGCATGTGAAATGACTAAATTCATGGATGCGTACTGGAAGTTAAATGAACAGCGTAAAATGAACTCGTAATTTGCAGTTGGGTACCAGTAAAGTATAGACATGACCTGAAAGGAAACTTTTGAAAACTTAAAATAACTCGGTTGGAAGATAATCTCCTTACGGTTCTCTTCTCTTTTCTCTGCCCATCCATACCTCTCCTTTGATACGTATGTCTACCTAGACAAAGAAGTCTATGGCAATATTTTTGTAAAACAAAATGAATTTTATTTTATTTACCAGTGTAGCATTCCTTATTCACATAGATATATACATAATTTACAAGACTATTTTCGTAATTATTAAGTTAGTCCATACTGTAGTGCAATACAATTGCAATACTAATAAAAATCATATTTCACACTTGATTATCAAATGTTGAACAGTATGAATTTCTCTATGAACCATTAAGAGGGTATACGCAGAGAGAATAAATCCCGGTTACTGGACTGTGAATGTTTGTGTTTTATTCCTTAGGTTTGAATCGATGTTTGTCAAACAGGATATGAAGTTGGGGTAATAAGTTGGATCATCTGACATCTTGCTTTATTATTTCTGCAATATATTGGAGGGTGTCTATATTGGTGTGGTGTTTGGCAAGCTGACAACATTTACAAAACTGAGAGGTGATATTAGTTAATGTCCGTTCCTACATTTCTACACTGAGACCCGCACTTGACTGTTTCACAGAAATATCAGGGTTCATATATTAGAGAAACATGAAACTACCTCAAAGTTCTCGACTAATTTTGCTGATATCTGTCACAAAATATGGAGCTGAGCTTGCGACTGCTGCTCTGGTGATGAGACTGCCCTAATCACACACTGCATTTATTGAACATCATAAAATTTTCAATTTTATTCTTAATAATAGATCCCTAAATCTCATTGTATCATTATCTTTGTTTCGGATGTCCCCTTTTAACTAACCCTGTAACAGTACACCATATAAATCACTGTTCACCTTTATTTATTCTCTGCATATTCAGCAATACTTATTTATTTAAGAAAAAACGAGCAATGAACTATTGCTGCTAATTGTGGCAGTTGACATTGGACAGGAAAAAAACATTTTTAGGCTTAGTTAACCAAGTACGAACATATCTAGTTTGAAAATCAAGGGTTTTCTGAAGCCAGTGGAGAATCCTCAGATGTTGATTGGTTGCGGGATGTGGGTTGGTATTCAATAAGTACATAGCTTATAAACAGTCACATTCTGCATGGAGTTGAGACGGCTGACCGACATATTATTTGGATTAACACAACAATAAGGTTGTAGAATACAATAATTTCATCAGATTTCGATGGAAGTATTCCAATACTTAAAAACGAATAATAACATCAACACATCAGAAAAAGTATATGATGTAGAGTCGATTGAAACACCAATTCGTACTACTCTGTATGATAAACTGAGTCAGAGTAGTCTATCATTGAGTGGCACAGTGATATTATGCCCAACATTTTATCAACTACTCTCGCCAAATAGTTTTGGTTGAAAAATTAGTCTTTCACAAGTATTAATAAATATATCTTCACGTTTATCGCAACTTTACTGCATTTTGGAAGCGTTTTTCAATAATAGCAGCAACACGATATTCAGTATTAAATTTTTGGAGGTACCTATTAGATGAGCATGTAAAAAGCAGTATATGGAAGCGAAAAGAAACCGAGATCACTTATCAGACACAGAGACAAACAATATTAACGTATGACATTGTATATTCACATAGCTGTACAAGTTATCACACTTCATATCAGGACTAAGATGAAAAATAAAGTAGAAAGTAGTCAAAAGTCTTTAAAAAAGAGCAAAGAAAAATGAGACAGTATTGAAATTTAATATGACGACTAAGATGAATATAGTGTTTGGATACACCTGTGCCACTGACCTAGATTCTGTACCATATAACGCAGAGTCTCTAATTACTAGTTTCTATCGTGATTCAGACCTCAACCAGAAAGTTTACATTTCCCTGCATGGCTCAAGCCAACAGTCAGATATTGTTGTTATAATACTTGTAATTTCCCGTTGCTATACAGGGCCAAATTGCTCTGCCTATGTTGGCAGATGGACTCCTATGCGGATGCCTCAGCACTGCTCACCCTTCAAGATGTTATATAGAATAACATCACTCACTGGGATCTAGGTACATCCGCCTAAGGAGTCCTAAATAGGACGAAACCCATGTCCTGGATTCCACTGTCAGTCACCAAATGAATACGATGGTCATAGACTTCATGGAGTGGTGCTACGTTTTAGTCTGGCAGACTCTAACATTTTTCAGCTCAGACCTAGATCACCTGACACTGTGCAACCTGACAGATGGTGACTAGGTATGTGTCACGCATGACTTAGCCTCCTCAGCCGATGAAGGTTCATGGCCTCACTGACTGAATTTCCTCTTCCGTATTACTCACGCGGAAACATCACGACACAACCTTCATTTCAAAGGCAACGGTCGTCAAACACCAGAAGCTTTTTCATGTCCTCTACCTTTAATAACCATGTTTCTCAGTCAGATGGTTGAACAAAGCTAGCTGAGATGTAGTACACTCGACCCTTAGTAGACAGTGGCATATCACTCTGGAGCCGAAAGTGGCGTAAGCTCACGAAAGTAAGCAAACCTTTGTATCCATGAAGAGATTTCGTCACTCACTGACCCACTAGGTCCGATCGAACTTACCAAGTGAGTAAAGTGATCAGTGCACTCAACCATTTCACTCCTTATTGTTAAACAAGTCACTATTAAAGACCAGTGATGCATCAACAATTTACACTTGAAGAGTGAGAAATACATCTCAAATGTTTTCAGATTTTCGAAAAACTCTGAATCCTGTCAGCCTCTTCTTATCTGCGTACTCCAGATTTACTAAGGGTTCTGGCGTGATAACAACAATCTGTATAAAGTCAGATGTGGAGATGCAGATCTCCAAAAGTGCGTCTATGATGAGGTTGAATAAAAATGTAGAGAGTGAACATCCTTTGTAA
Organism: Heterobilharzia americana; assembly: GCA_944470555.2. Taxonomy (NCBI): domain Eukaryota; kingdom Metazoa; phylum Platyhelminthes; class Trematoda; order Strigeidida; family Schistosomatidae; genus Heterobilharzia; species Heterobilharzia americana. The sequence goes on from OX104134.1 coordinate 42,748,697, forward strand.
ATACCACCCGAGTAATACAACTCCCGTGATAACTCATCATAATCTTTAACACACCCATGGGTGTTTCAGTAAACAGCCTTCAACAGAGTTGTGTGCTAACTCAGCACCCACGTCAGTGAGAGACGCCTTCACAAGACCTCTTGATCGACGGAATCAAATGGCATCTTCACTTCAAGACGTCAGTAAATGCGTCTGGGTTTCAGAAACTGGTGAAGTGTGAACATTTGGTCGATACACCCACATCTAGGTCTGAAACCTGCTTGATTCCCTCGGACTCACTGTTTCTGAGGTTCCTTTGGATGTCTAATAATTATAAACCTTAGAATTTGAGACATTATTTTCACTAGACTGTTTTTGCGTGATCATTATGAAAAGATTTCTCTCCTTTCTTGAAGATGGGCAAAATCAGTGATTGAGACTAATCACTCACATACCACAATCAGGGACGTTGCTTCTGAGTCAACCGATTTCTTGTAAGATTGGATAAAGTTCACTAGTGATGAAATTCTCAGTAACAAGTGGCAAATATTATTTTAGTGTTTGTATCTATCAATGGAAAAGAAATAAATCTGTTTTGTATTGCATTCACTGGGAAATACAAATATCAGAATAATGAATATCATTTACCGGATTTTTTAAAATCATCACATACGAACCTGATTTCGATATCTATAAGATGGTATACACTTTACTCGTGAGTGCCCACAAAATTAAATTGATCAAATTTTCTGTTCAACCATAAACCTAGTTGACTGGAAATTGTGGTTGATGTTGAATGACTGGATGCAGTCAAATGGTTAGTATACTTGTTACGGTCCTACAGAGAGTCACTTCTCCTTGAATAGGTAGATAAGTTGTAAAGTTTCTGACATTAATGGTGGGTTTTACAGGCTAGGAAATTTCAGCGGACGTCATTTTCCTTCGAACAGCAGACACAACATGATGATCGGTGCCAAAAAAAACAATAAAACTTCCTTCAAGTGTTTCTAGTAATTGTTTTCAATCATCCAAAACCAAAACACAGTGTTTTGTAGTATTTATTTATCTACCTTAGCTCTGGCAGTGAAAATATAATCAGTATGATTCAGTCAGGACCAAGCGTTGTAACAAGTAATTGTTTTACAGTGAACGATTATTATATTATTATTTTCTCCTTGGGTTCCTAGTGGAACATAGGGCTTCAGTAGCACGCTTCCATTGCACTCTCTTCTCTGCAGTCTTTTCAACCTGGCCCCACCACTGCCCACAAGCTTTCCTTTCTTCCTCACATGATCTTTTTCATGTCACCCTCACCTCGGACGCCCAACTCATCGTTTTCCCTTTGCCTTCCAGTCGAGGGCTGGCCTGACGCGTGATGTCCCCAGTCGGCCTTCTCAGTGTATGCCCATCCATCTCCACTTTCTTCTCCATATTTGTTGGGCGATAGGTTCTTGTTTGGTTCGTTGCCAGCCAGGATTCCTTGTTGCTTATTCTTTCTGGCCATCTGATCTTCAGTATGGAGTGAGCGTGGGCGGCTGCTGTTGATGAATGTCTGTGGTTTGTTGGAAGTGTTTTTCGTGACGCGCCAAATTTCTGAACCAAATAGCAGCACTGACTTGACATTGGTGTTGAAAAACCAGATCTCATTCTTTGTGTTGAGTGTAGTAGATCTCCGCACTGATCACTTCAGATTAATGAAAGCCTGTATTACTTTTCCGATCCTGGTCTTGACATCCTCGCCTGTGCCCGTACCGCCTGTAGTTGAAACGATGCTGCCTAGGTGGGTAGGTGAAAGAGACTACTTCCTTTAGATTTCTCCTGTTGATGGTGTTGTTGGTTGAGTATCTTCATCACCTCGGTCATCTCTACATTCACTTGAAGTCCCGTCTTCGCTGCCCTGCCTCTTCTGTCAACTTGTTAGTTTTTACCTGTAGATCTTCGAGTTTGTGCGACAAGATACTAGACATAAATCATCATCGTCGGCGAAATCAAAATCTTCTAGGGTCTTTTCATCGGTCCAGCCAGCGTATGCCCATCTTCTCGCTCCTCACAGTTGTCTGCTGCATGACCCAGTGAACGAAAAACCAGTCGAATCACGGATACCTAGGTAGCAAATTTTGTAATTACAACACTGAATGACTCATGTTTGGACCTATAAGGAAGCATCAATTCCTTCGAGATCGAAGATACGCACTGCTAATGTTTGGCAACAACAATAAATTTAAGACAAAACTTTTCATGAGTAAAGTAGCACTTTATATTCATCATCCGGGATGCGCGTTTCGCCCTATTTGGGACTCGTCATCTGAATGTACCTGCATCCATAACTCGAAATTTCAAAACGTTATCCGCTGAAGCTTGATACCCAACTCTTGTGCAACTGGTATCACTTGTTGTTTATTAATACTTGTAGTTTCCAGCTGCTATCCAGGACTGAATTGCTCGACCTCCGCTGGCATTCTTGTAGCATTTCTTTTTAACGACTTCCGTGTCAAGTTATACAGTCGTATTTGTAATTAGTAAAATCTCAGATAGTTGCACCAACAAACTACTCAGTCAACATACACATGATACAACTGGTGGTGGTGGGGAAGGGGAAAGACTGGTTCAAGGTGAAGAAATAGAAGGGGAGTTGTTAAAAAATGAAGAATTGATTTCAAGATGTGAGATGAGGGTCATGTGCTGTCAAAGAGGCGAATGAAGATAATGATGATAATCAAACTTAAATATCCAACGTGAAGTGAGATGTAATTAACAAACAAATTTAACCGCATTGTTAAGGCCAAGGTAGAGAAAGAGGTTTCACAATACTCTTTTGATTATGTATGTAGCGAGTGCTTGAGAAATGCATAATTAAGGGAGTAGTCCAATTTAGTCTTGTAAATTACCCTAAAAGATAAATCTCGAGAAGCTGGATGAATTAAACTCCCCAGGTGCTCATAATTTGATGAAGTTGTTGTTTTCATTCACCTTTGTTTAACCGTACTCGATAGTGTTCTGAAACGCGTTTTCGAAATATCCCGCTTACAATATCCAATATGATGAGCTCTATAGGAGGATGTGGATTTATAGATACACACAGAAGAATTGTTGAATCAAACAACAGCTCGAGAATATCAGGCTGAGACTGGTAGAATGGAGGGTACTACCGATACACTTCGATAGACTGCTGTTCAGTACATCAGCTGTCGCATCCCCTTTGAATTCGAAATTCATGAAATAAAATTTCTTTGGAACTGTAATAGGGAGAAGGCGATCTGTTTCTCTTTTATCAATACATCTTCTAAAGTGTCCATGATTCAGTGGTGCATTTCCAAGAGATCTTATGAATTCTAGAACACGGAGAATGAATATGACTTCTTTTATTACTAAGAGGTATCCAAATTTTAAAATTGGTGAACTGTCCAATACAAGTTGGTTCATAATGTACTTACTGATCTTTGCAGTGTATCATCATCCTTTCTCTTGTTGACATCACATCTAGGAAGTAAAACGTCGAATTGAATTCTTTTTCGGCAGCAAAATTTTATAGATAGGTGATAATCCCTTAATGGTTAAGGCAGTTCATCAGTCGAACATGTTTCGTCAAAAGTAAGAAAATTATCTTCCATATACCGTTTATACGAATAAGGTCCTGAGATTGTTTATTTAAGTGGTCCACTTTCCAAACTTGCCATGAAGGTGTCAGTCAAGACAGGGACTACTGAAGGCCCTGTTGTGACTCTACCCATTTGGTTATATATCACACCCATAAATCTGGATTGTACATCAAAAACACATCTTAATATCAGCTTCATTTAGTAGCTCGTTGGTATTCCAATAGAAATATTGTTTGACTCAATATAATCACTTGGATAAAAAACGGTTTCTACAAGTGGAATAATTGTAAATAAAGAAAAAAGTCAAGCGGCATCATACGCTAACCCGTTACTTTGATTGCTTCGATCCGATGGACAAAATCAAATCTATTGGGAGGGCCCATATCTAGGCATATTTAAGAATTCAAGAATTTCAGTAAGCTGTTTCAACCCTGGGTAACAAGGGGAACTAGGCACATACAATATTGGATGAAGAGGAATGACATTTCTATATAACTTAGGCAGACCTTAAAAACGGGACCATGTTGAATGGGATGGTCAAATATGTTCATACATATCATTTTTCCTACGATTTTTGATATCTGACAAAGTGTTAAGTATTCTTCGAGCAGTTTCAGTTTATCTCAGTTAAGTGATTACCTGATAACTATCCAGGTTTGAAGTCAACGATTTTATCAGCTTTGTCATAGAATGCGTAAACAAAAAAGTGAAATATCTTCTGTAAATAAATATACCTTAATATAGGGGGTTCTGTTATTTGTTGAGTAAAACAAGGAAATGGAAGAAGACTTATGGAAACTCATAATGACTTTCTTCTCAGAGCTAGATAGATTTGACTTACACCTTAGGAATAGCTACTGTTACAACTAAGCGGTTAGTTATTCAAAGCACTCAAGTTCAGTTGTATCAGATTGTTGTCATTGGAGTAAAGATAACATTCAGACAGTGGACAGAAGAATGTCTATTCAAGGAAAAAATCACATGTTCGGAATTCAACATTATTTCTGTTAAGCCATATACATGACAGCATGCTGGGTTTTTGTAGTTACATCTATTTCTGAACTAAGAAAGGGGTAATTACAATCAGTGTTTAAAGGTCGCAGATCAGGTGCAAGTTTTCCATTAGGCTTATGAAGTCAATTTTCAACTTAACTTCCAACTTCCTATTCATTTAAACTGATCCTACAAAGCAGTGAGTTACTACTTTTACTGGCTGCGTTTGGGCGAAACAAGAGTAGCACACAAACATACAAATTATCGGAAACAACTGATGATCAAAAAATGTGATCTTAGTTTCGTTCAGGATCAACAGTACTAGCGCATAAAAAGGCTTCAATGAAGTTTATTAGCTTACTATGTCAGGTTTTTATAACTATTGAAAAAATCCCATAACCTGTAAATACAAATTATCAATCAGTCCTGAAGTGTTCTGGAAGTTACTAATAGTAAACTGATGAAAACGTCCAGTCTGCAGTGTGAAAAAGTGACAAATTGAACCGCTCAGGGAAATAAACGCAATTGATAATTTAGGAGTGTGATTCACTGATTTAGTCATAAAATCTTTAGTGAATCTCATCTGTGAAACGTACGAAATCCGTTTCAAGAGATTGCGCTTATTTAAATGGTTACCGTCTACATTTGATGTTAACAACAAGTACATCTTTCTGAAAAACACTGAATACTGAAAGGTTTTCTAGAAATACCTAGGCTGAAGTGATTTTATTGGTAACTTTTATTCAAAGTAAAGGTCAAATCCATTCACTAAAGGTGATTGATCAAGTGTTGATAGTTTATTTTTCTGCTGAACTGTAACAATAGGTTTAAGGGAATGGCTATGAGGCTAGTTTACATTTACGTGATTTAAATTCTAAGGTAATCAAGTAAACCTGTAGGTAAATAAATTGCTTCAGCTGAAGGTCATTTATTCGAATTAGCGATTCATTAGTTCACTAATATTTTTCCAATGAATTATTATTCAAAGAACCTGGTACTACTTGTCCAGGTTCATCATAATCTGTTGTGATGATTGTAATTGGACTTGATGCAATTGGAGTCACTGAAGACACCTCGTCTGAGTTTTTCTTCTCTTCTTCTTCCTGTGTTGTTATGGGTTTGCTGTTCATTGAAGGTTCTGGTGGTGCACCCGGTAGCTCAGGTTCGACCTGGTGTAAAAGTGAAAAATTCGGTTGTAGTTTTGGGAAGTGATAGTGAAAATTAATCCAGGGAAAACCATTAGAAGTAATTTATTAAGTTCATTTGATATCTAGAAACAATCAGTGAACAGATTTTTGTTTCTTTACGAATTCAAATTCAAGCAGACACAGATATTTTATCCAAACACGAAGACAGATTTTCATTACACACCAATATATTTCAGGAAAACCTGAAGAGTTTTTATTCTTCTGGAAATCGAAACCCTGAAGTTCTGAAGTGACTTTGCATCTCGGCATCATTCACTGGAATCCCAGAAAACTTGCCACTGAAGGACTATTTAGAATAGCCTTAGTGGTAAAGAGTGAGACTAACCTGACATTTTCTGTTACTGAGTTTACTCTGCAGATTTAATCAGTCAGTAGGATAGTTATTGCTTGTCCAAAGTAGAATGGTTGCATTATGCATAGAACAACTTAACTTTGAAGATGTTTTGAGGTCGATAAGCTTCCCCTTAGCACTTGAAGATGAAAACACACTATATCTTGGCTGAATAGTAATAATAAGTAAGTTCTCAAAACAAAGAAATACATGAAACACAAGGATCATGAAAAATTACTGTTTTATAAATATGAGAAAATTGTCGGTTTATACCTATGCAGCCTGTAAAATGAAAACGTGTGGTAGCTTCATGTGTAACGTTTGCTATCTAGAGGTAATGTATCACTGATTCTTGTTACCAGTTTGTTCTAAACGTTTATATAATAATTTCCTGTTTGGAAATCCTCCACTTGATGCAGTTCATGGAGTCAATACAAACCTGTTAGACAAAGGTGTTGATTAACTGTGGGATCTTCTGAATCTTCTGTAAAAAGTTATGTGGATGTTTGGCAACCTTCTTAGTCTTTTTCAAAAGTAAAACGGAGTGCTAGTATAAATATTTAGTGATATACATTTTAAGATTAAGGCCTTAATCGCTTGAGTAATTAGTATCAGTTCTAATAGTTTGGTTACTGAAATACCCTTTTTCTCAAATGGAAAGTTAATTGGCATATGCAAGTAAGCCTGTGGCGAACATAATGAAAGTCGGTTTTCTATACAACACCAAGTTAAATTATTCTTGAGGACGGTGAATGGATAAAATTTCTTCTCTTCTTAAGGAGTTCCAACTATGAAAAATAATAACTTACCAGCTGGAAGTCGGCATTATATAAACAGATCTTTGAACTCACGCTGGTATTCATCATGGATTGACATCATCTGGAGAAATAGTGGCAACCTGAGAGCACTGAACAGATGTTTATTCCATTATCATTCTTTATTTGGAGTACGATATTAAGGAAGAGAAGTTTAGAGCCTAACTCTACATTTAGGAATAAGTTGTTAAAGTGATGAGCACCAGTGAAAGTTTGTAGCCGGTTTTTAAAGTTTATATGCCTATCACAAGTAATAAACTTATCATCTATGTATTTCTGTTGGATATGATTGTTCATCTGGCTGAATTTTCAATTTATAATCAACTATTCAGTCACTGATGGTATATGTACTAGATTGTAAATTTTTAGTTCTCAATAAACATTTCAGGTTAGTGTGATCTTTTTTTATACGAAAAATGCATTTATTCATCTCATAAATGAATCCCTTTCTCAACAACTACTTGGATACTGCACTTAGGTTTTAACTGACATAACTTCATTTCAAACTGAAATTAAGCTTAAAAGGAGCTGATGGAATCATAAAAAGCCCCAATGTTGTTTTACTGGGTTGTTTGTGGTAAGCGTCGAAAGTCACTTTGAGGCCAACGATGGACTTATACGCTTTTCATGCATATGCATGTGAGCTAAATGTAATCCGCTCACTTAAAAAAGCATTTATAGGAAATGTAACTTAGTTCCAGGTATGTATTGAACTTATCATTCTACTACTCATTACACAAACCAGGACTTCATTTCTTATGCTTGAAAATATCCTGGTATGATTCTCCAGAAATCCTAGTAATGATTTAACTAGACAGATAGATTTTGTAAACAATTGAAGAGGAGATGAGGTTCATTCTTTGATAATACTATTTTATTAATAAAGTTATAGTTCAACCATAATAAATTATTGAGTACACAATCCACTGTCTGATTTTCTGACGATTGGTACTCACTATGGATACTTTGGAGAATCATAAAGAAAAGTCAACAGACTGCCACAGAAAAAGGTAGGCTTGTTTTACATATATTTGTAGTTCTAAAGGAGTGTTTCGAGGCGAACTGAAAGGAAAAGTAGTGCACACCTCATCTTATTTCGCTCTTAAAAAACTGAAGATTAAATTATAAATTAATTAAGATTTGAAGATGTGAATGAAATACTTGCGTATTTTTGAAAGCAAATTCGCATTTATTGCATATACTTCTAAAATATCATTTAAATTTTGTATTGTTGACTTTGTTCGACCCGAAACTGAGTGGGCTCTCTTGGTAATGTTATCAAGATATTGCTGACAGAGATCCATCATTTTGATTGGAAAAAATAAACAGGGAGAAATTAGGAAAACGTAGATACTGACAACTAATGCAGATGAATAAGACAAGACTTTTGCGTCTCAGAAACTTAATGGATAACCCTCAGGTGTTTGAAATGATCGCTTTTGAGAACATTATTACTCAAGGTGACACAGTTACATCGGTACTAGACACTACTCAACAATTTTTTAAGTAGCCTGATATTTAGGCAATAAATGAATATTACTTTTTTTCATAGATCAGTACTTCGAATTACCGGTACTTACACTCAAAGTCATTTCCTCATGGAAATCAATACTGACTCAACCATGTTTTATATTACTTTTTCTGTAATACAATGAATTACAATTTTAGACAGTAAATCATCAGTTATCAAAAGACCAGCTGATACTTCATCTAGATCTTGGTTTCTAAAACCACTTTATACATATAGTATGTTACGATCGAAGAAATTTCGTTTGCCATTTTGACTGACCTTCTTTCTAGAATTAGTTCTGAAAAGTATGAATGTGGTTTGCACCACTTATTGACACCAGTCAAATATACATTATGAAACAAATGGAACTATACAGAAACTTCCATTCATCAGCTAACCAACGATATACACATATGACATCGAGGAAAACGTTATTTCGGTATTCTGAATTCATAATAGCATGTTAATTTTAAAAAGTTTTGAAAGGTGTTAAAACGTAAGACTGACAGGGCAGCATTAAGCTGTGATTCAGTAATCCGTATTTTCCCAATTTAAAAATGTTCATTTCATTTTTAACGTTAGATATCTCATTGAAGCCTCTTCGCAACCTAGTTACATATATCAGTTTCAAATATAAATTTGTATACAGCCAAAAAAAGGAAAAGAGCTCTTAAAGGCAGATGTACCAACAGAAGTTGTTTACCTTGGTTTGTTGCTTCTTCAGCAGTATATGAAAAACAACAATCTCACCAACCAATAACACACCACCAATTAGAAGTCCACATCCAAGTAATGTAAACATCCCACCGACTTCCTCAAAACCATAGCCTACATCAATCGAAGGTGGTTCACAACGACTTGTGTTGCTGGCCCACCACTTAGCTCTTAAACCATCCAGTGTGTAATCAGCTTCCAGGGCATAGATCCTGTTGTAGAATGAAAATGAAATAAATTGATGCGAAAGACGTTTACAAAGAAAATTTATCATCTTAAAAGTGTGATGATAATCTGGCCATTATCCCTATGATTACAAGCTTGATTGCGAATAGCTAAATCCAGATGGTACTTCTCTGCATATATGGCCGTTTCACCAATTTTCTGTTCCACAATCGACTGAAATGTGATATGTAAACAGTGATTAGATAAAGGAGGCTAATTTGTCATCTGAAAAAAACATGCTGTCTGTCACATTAAAAAAAAGTAATTCTACGATCCACTAATGATTATCTCAAAGCTGACTACTATGTATTTAGTAATACACACAGTTTGACTAACACATTTAGATATTTAAAAGTGTCATCAATAGCGAGAAACAACCAACAGATTTAATAGTTTGCTAACTGAGTCTAAGGTGCAAGTGTTGTACACATATGTATGTATACTGTTTGGAACAAATTTATTTAAGTAGAATGGTCAAAAGTCTGCCAGTGAATAGGCAGAGGCCAGTACCGAAGAGTGTCTGAAGCAGAAACATTAATATAAGAGTGAAACTTGAACACTATGGTAGAATGTAATTTCAATTTTATTGGTTTATTCGATTTGTTAAACAGAGGAACAGTATTGTTTAATGGATAACGACGCAAAGATAATTTATTGTCCATAGTCATATCAAGATAACTACACTACTTTGAGATATCCTTCATATAGTCCTAACTTCTTCGCCTCCTTCATATGGGTAGTAGGACTTACAACATATCCATAGCAGGTACTGAATCATTCCTCTTGCATGTATTAGGTGTTGATTCGATAAACAACAATTCAGTTATCAATCTCCCCCTCCACTCTGCTGTGTTAGTTATAAGCATTTAAACCATATCCCATCCTATTGTGTTGTTCTGTGTAATTTCCTGCATAATTACAACTGAGCTTTTTTCTAGTTCCCCTATATTACTAGTTACTATCTACCAGTTTAGACCTAACTAGAATTTTGTGCTCGGATAGCCTAATTTACTCTGATGGAATATTTTGACCTATGTATTTGACACCACAATCATTGCATGGGATTCAGTAAAATAAATTATTCCGCTTAGTTGAATCAATAGGATCTCTGAACCTACAAAACGTATTTCTCAGTGAGCTTGTAGGTTTAAATGCCACTCTAATCCTGGCCCTATTAGGAATCCCACGTAATGTCTGTGAGGAGCGTTCCTTGTAGGATAATACTGTAGAGGTTTTGAATCCTCTCTTCACACTACCACCACTATTATTATTAGCATTATTATTACTACGATCAACACATATGTTACTAATATTGGTCATATTTTTCTCACGATTCCTAAGGAACTCATCAATTAATTTAGGAGGATAATTGTTGATGAGTAAGGTATTTTCAATGTGTCTGGTTCCTTGCCTTGGATCTTCTGGCTCTCTAGTGAGTTGTTGGGTTCTGTTCCTTAGGCATTTTACCAAGCCAACTTGAACTGGCTCATGGTAGATGGTTTGAAGTCTGAGTAGTGACTTGATTGTGAAGGCTTTGTGTAGATACTAGTGTCCAAACTCCCACTTGGTTTTCGTTTTATTCTACAGTTCAACATCACTAATTTTCCTTCACTATTTTCTAATTTATAGGTGAATTGGACTGCGTTGACTATTCACTCTACACTTTAAAGGGAACTGTGTATGTGCTCTGATTTCCACAACATAAACGTGTCATCTACATATGAAAACTATACTTTCTTAACCGAACTAAGTATTTCCAACCCATCGGTTCCCGGCTATCCATAAATATATCCACCAGAATAGGGGATATTGGTAGTCCTATGGTAACTTCTTCTGTTTGTTTGTATATTCTATTCTGAAACCTAATGTAGAGGTGAGGCACACCTGCACTCCAAGTGTGATATCATCTAATGGTACCCTAGTGAGTAGTATAAGCTCATGGTCATTATCTAGCTCATATCTTACTGCTTCCAGAGCCGCACCAGTAGGTATGTTAGTATAAAAACTTACTAAATCAAAATTAACCATTTTTTCATTGTCATCTAAATGTATGTCATATAATCTATGCTTCAAATCATCGAGTTAGTAAGTGTTGAGGTAGAAAGGTTTCTAATTGGACCAAGTACCATTGCTAAATATTTAGATAAGTCATAGTTGGAAGTGTTTCTAAAGTCTACTATGGATCTAACAGAATAACCTGGCTTAGGAATATTAATAGCACCATAAATCCTACTGGGATTATTAGTTTTCGACATTAAATTAAATCGTTTCGACTCACCTAGAAACGACTTATTATATCCACTGTGGTCTTTTAAATCTTATTCATATTAGTGTACATGGGTTTCTTAACCTCTTCCTATGGTTCTGTTTCTACACGTTCCCTGACTTTCTGAACGTAATCAGATTTGTTTAACACTAGTGTTGAGTTGCCTTTGTCCGATTTAGCAATTACTATATTATTGTCATTCTAAAAGTTCTTCAAAGTCCCCTTTTCTGCTTTCTCCGCATTCTGTTTCGTTCTCTTTCGTCGCTGCAGTGTTAAAGAACATTATGCTCGAACCTTATCTTATTCAGAATGACATCTTCAGGTTTCAGTTCATTAACTACCACATTGTAGTTAAGTCAATTCTCCAGTACCTTTACTTCTATTCAGCTTAAAACCCTAGTTGAGAGATTGACAACCCACGTTATTTTGTCGTTGACTGGCAATGTGCTACGGGGAATTTCATCATTGTCTACTGGATACTTTTCCTTCAATAACTTGTTCAACTTCTTGCTTTGAGTATTCCTAGATTATCCGAAGGCAGCTGATCTCGCTTTGTTGAAGTTGTCGGTCAGGACCTCATAATCTTTCCCATTAACTGTTTGCTTAAGTTTACATTTTAGTTCTTCAGTATAACTATGGATGCTATGCAACTTCTCGACTATCAACTGAATTTCTTTTTTTGGACAGAGTTTGTTGATGCACTGTATAGCTGCTTTCACCTTGTCTGTTGGAATTAGGGTACGTGGATGTAGATATTTGGAGTGATTTTATTTCCAAGACACCGAATATTGAATATACGATGGTTTATGAATCCGGCTTCTGTCTGTGAAAGTCGTGTGAGTTTGTTGACTAGTGTCTGGGTATGAAGACCATATATTTCATTAATATGAGTAAAACCTGTGAAAGAGTACCACTTGACAAAACAATGAATTCAGAGTAGTTTAGCACTAGAAATTAATGATTAAAGTCCTGGAAAGCTGAAAATGTGCATATAAATGCTGAGAATACATACATGTATTCGGTGTAGGAATTCACATCTATCTTGAGAATTCGCCAGTCTGGTTTTGAAATCAACTGGTATGATAACTTGGGCAGTATGAAATCCAGTGTTTCATGTGTGTATTAGCACTTACTGTATATGTCTAAGACACAGAATAGACGTTTACTTCGTCAAATATTCCAGCCAATGGTATGCAGTACAGCAAATAGCCAGAAAGATTATGACTACTTGACAACGGAATTTCACGTAAGCGTTAGAAATACCTATATGAATCCTGAGATTTGCAAATGCTTTCCAAGTTGTGCATCAGTTTTGTTGCACACAAGTTTATCCAGACTAGTTAAACAAATTCACTTGAATTGACCAATTAGGTTTTCATAAAATTCTTCACATTATTAAACTTGAACAGTACGAAAGCAACGAGTGTAGCAGGATAATATCAAGGAAAATTTTAGTGTTTCGAGGATTCTTCGCAACTGTCTACAACCTTAATACTATCAAAGTGCACATATTTTAGGCACTGAGCATGCGTTTACCAGGTTGATACAAAGCTAATTGACAGGATCAACTGGTTACGTGGGTAATGGATAATATGAACAGTTAAAGTAAAAGTGATCGTTAGAAATGTGACAGGAAAGATAACTATTTATGAGATGATTGTGTAAGTATTCTTCAAAAAGAGGGTGAAAGGGTGGATGGAAAATAACTGTCAAAGATTCCATAACTTTAAAATGTTCTAAGTCTACACTCAGACAAAAAATTAACGTTTGAAACAGAAAAAGGTCCAATGATGTAACAAAAAATGTGCATAAATGTTATTTCAATTTGACGTTTATGGGACTTATTGATTACAAGTTGGTATTCATCATGAAATGACATCAGCTGGAGAAGCATTCGAAACTTTCATCCTAGTATCGGACTACTCAGCAGTACGCACCCATAACCCTTCCCCGCTAGAGTTTGAACCCAGGACCTTCGGGTTACGCAGCCAGCAGGTCACCACTGAGCCACTGGGTTGGAGTCTACTGGTCTATCTTTCCTACTTCTACCAGTTTAAGACTTAGCACAACCTCCACCTAGTGCTATCCTTGAGTGATTGTCCTCATATCCGACTTGGTTTGCTTCACCGGCCACGACTTCTCATTAAAAGTAAGAAACATGGACCATTGAGTTCCGACTCAGTGACTCAATAGTAACGTGCTAGCGTGGAACCTGAAGGTCCTGGTAAGGTCCCTAGCGGCACTGGGTCTTAGATTGGTACTGCTGAGGAGCCCGATACTAGGACGAAACGGCAGTCTAGTGCTCTCAGATTTCCAAATTTTCCACAACTGATCTCAGTCCATGATGAATACCAACTTGAAATACATGTTATTGTTATATAATTACCATGACGATGTAAAGTTGACAATTGTATTTCTTTGTGAAGGCATCAATTTGGTTAAAGTCTCTTGATTGCTATTGCCCTGGCAAAACGTAGTAGTTCTTTTAACTGTTGACTGACACTGTGTTTAGTATGGGTCAGGTGTTGTGCTACTACTCTGTTCAGTACACAGGGACCCCTTAATTTGGGATTCTTGAGGCTGTGTTCACAAAATGCCAACAAAAGCCTTCCTGTCTGTTCTTCCAATTTATGCTGTTTGGTGCAGACATGCGGTAAATTGTCATATGTAATTGAAAGTAAAATGACGTGGGAATTTATTCACTTCAGAGTGCTGCAACAAGCAATCTGTTTGGCATAAACAGTTCAGCCTAATGGTGTTAAACGTTCAGTTCAGTGTAGCATTCAATCGACAGATGATTAAAACAGCAATTTCGTCACCCTTTTATCATCCAAACACTTCTCACCAATGGATAACTTCCCCTCAAGTTTTTCTTTCAAGCACAGTTTTTCTCATAAAACTGATCAGAGTCCTAACTGATCATGTTTTGTAGGTCGTCAAGTAGAAGCTCTTGAAGTTTAAATAAAATTCATTCCAGGTCAATTCTCTATGTATAAAACTTTAATTTTCTTGTATGTGTCATGTTCAATACCAAGATCTAGGAAATAAAACTTAATTTTATGCTCATACTCCATTGTTAATGGTATGAACATTTTTGATAGGATTTAGATGATAAGACGTACGATTATGGTCATTGCAAAGGACAATGTATTATGAATATAACCGGCATAAAATGCTGTTTAACTGACTTGTCTGCTCTAGGCTACACATAAACATGTCACCTAGGATTGAACTCAACAGGTCTACATCAATTCTGAAGACATGATAATATAAGACATTGCTAGACTGGAATTGGACGTCTTCCATTCACATCACTAATAGCCGCTTGAAATCAGTTTTCTCTAAAAGTAGGTCTGAATGTCGACATCCAATCTTTATGGTTTCTTTCAGTGAGATTTTTGTAAATAAAGATGACACCTCATAGAACAAGACGAATTTATTTGGAAAACTCATACTTCATAGCATTTGATCAAAGTGGAAGCTGCCTTTCAAACTGTCTTCAGCTAAATCAGTAAGGATTCGTTTGCAATTGTTTCGCTAACCAACAGGCCAGGTTGTGAAACAGTAAACTGATCAAAGACAGTATTAATCTCCCAGGTTTGTACACATTTGCCAAATCAATATAAACAGAGCAGTCTTAATCCTTCAGGTCTCATTTCATTACAGGTGCTGCTGTCATGTAATTCCTTCGTTATTTACTTTTCCATCAATCATTCCAATGATCATTTAGGAATGTTGAAGATTTGATTTTGCGTACATAGTTGTATTTTCCCAATATAAGCAAACCAGAACCTTTGATTAATGAAGGATAGCAATGTTTTCGTCATTTATTAAATTTACAATGCTTCTTGATGAAATTTAAACAAAACTGTTGACTGTGGATTTTTGAATGCTGTGTTGATTTGACTAAACTTCAGGAGCCACATCTATTATGACACCAGTCTCAAAAAAATAAAATGAAAGTTAGGTATCCACAGGATTTCATACTGAGTGAAAAAACTTCTGGATCATTCTGTACAGTCTCTAACTACTCACATCATTTATTAATACGTCATATGAATACATGAGATTCTTTGGTCAGAAATCATAAAATCGTTTCTTGGCTCGATAGCTTATAACAGAAACTCAATTGGAGCTGCATTTAACGGTCTAAACTGTAATCGAACTCCAGTGATATTGCCATAAACTGTGCAGATTGTAAATAATTTGTGTGGTTGATAGTTTAATTTGCATGAGTGTTTATTTTGACTGATGTTAAGTGATGGTTGGGTGTCTATTTTGCAGTGATAACAAATCCTAACAGGTTAAAGAGACAGAATGAATAGAAAGCGTCCTTCTAAAAAAGCCTATAAAACCTAGGCTATTGTTAATATACATAAACTGTTGTATCTTGCACATATTTTGGCGTTTCAGTACACCTGTTACCTTATTACTTTTTCCATTTTTCGAGTAATCGAAAAAACCATCAAGGGTGGAACCTGAAATGGCATCTACTCAAAAGCTTTACTGCTAATAAAGTTCTCGAAATTTACGAAAAAACGTACACATCATTAAAACTAGCAGTTAAAGGAGAACGGGGCAACAATATCATGCTGTAATACCAACTGCCAATACGTTTACCGAATCGCTTCAGTTTGCATTCATTAGCGACATAGTAATCAGCTTTTGGAGCTTCCAAGAAAACAACCCAGCCTTCTTCAATACGCTTTAAAGCTTCTTCATGGTTATTAGGGAAACCCCATTGACTCATTCTAGTATAAATCATTCCATATTTCTCGGTAACTGGATATTGCCAGACTGTATAATTTGAGGTGAATTCATCTGAAAAAACATTTATACAAGCTGAGCCAGGTTACTGCGATTACTAAATCAGGTATATATATATATATATATATATATATATATATATATATATATATATATATATATATATATATATATATATATCATTCGACTGGTGGTTGAAATTATTCTCATCTGCACCTGCGTTGCAATGAGCCTGAAAATAGATATGACAAGGACACTTACTCCCTACTCTAACTGAGCATCCTAATGTATCAGCATATAATTGAGGATTCAGTCGACTAGTACAGCTTCGATTCTGACAGTTAGTGTAACATGGATGCCAGCAAGACCGGACTCTAATTGTAGACGATCCTGAAATAAACTCACTAGAAACTTCATTTTCGAACTGATGGATGGAAAACGTGTTCGAAGTACTTTGTTGGAATCTTGTCTGCTGGTGTCTGAGATAAACTTTTTATCCATAACAATGGTTTTCGTTGTTCTAGCCTAACCTTTCTGTTGTACGATCTCGGCCAGTGTTTGAATGTTGAAGACCGTAGGCCTAAATGGTATTCGTAGTTTCAGGACGTTTGCGTCAAACATTATGGTGGAGGAAAGCTCTATGAAGTTGACCGGAGTGGCAGAGTAGCATCAAAGTCTTAAATAGTAACGTGAAAGTCAGAAGTAAAAATAATTTGAATCAGACGGAGTTTATATATAGATATTATAATGATAAAACGAAAGCCTAAGTGCAGGAGAGTGCTGTTTAATGTTTTCATTGCACCGTATAAGTGAGGGTTAAAGCACCTCCTGTTGGTCCAAACCGAAGTAAGGAGCTAGTGTGTGTTATAAAGTAAAAGGGTTCATCGTATTCCATGTTATATAGTCTCAATGTGTTAGCATTAATAAAGAGGTGATGGAATTCCCTTTAACACTGACCTTCAGCAAACACCTTTTATATGTTGATTACAGGATATATTATGCTTATTGACAATGTATTTAAAAAACTGGATGGGAGTTCATTTAGGGTAAGATCAATTCCAAGAAAACTCAAGGTTCGTCGAGAGAAAACCAAAAGTTTTGATATTTGTGTTAGCTATTAGTTGACACAACTGTGATAACATGCTCAATATGGCGATGGATTACAGATGGGATGCAAATTTAGGTCTGAGTTAAGGCAAACGTTCTGATACATAAGAATAAATATTTTAAGCCAAGCCAATTGCAATGCAGCTGACAAAACAACACATTTCTTCAAGTTCATTTGAACATGTACCGAAACCATCATTAAACTTAGTACAGTTTCCTGAAAATAGGTCTGATTTACAACGATCAAGAATTTTAGTTAGAGTGATAAAACAAACAACATCTGTTTACAAGTTAGTTAAAAAAAATGACACTAAGTCTTCCATTGCCCTCCCTCCGTTAGGTAAGCTGGAGAACAACAAAGTCAATAAATCCAATCTAGAGGTTTGTGGGGATTCATTTATTAGTTTCAGGTTGATATTCACCATGGACTATCATGAGCTGGAGAAACATTGGAAACATAGAAGAAATGGATAGCTGTTTTGTCCTAGTATACGTCTCCTCAGCAGTGCGCATCCATTACCCCATTGGGCTTCAGGATTGAAGTTCCTAAGTTCAATCCCTGGTGCACGGGGCCATGGATCAGCACTGCTGAAGAATCCCATTTTGGAACGAAACAGCTATCCAGTCTTGCTAAATTTCCAGCGTTTCTCCGACCGATGTCAGTCCATGATGATTAGTAACCTGAAAGTCAATAAATGTTTTGCTAGTTCCTCCTTCTCATTGAGACTTCTCACAGATTTTATTGTTTATATATTACTTCCCCACTACTGAGTTACAAAAACAGAGAAGAGCAACTACTTACTGTTATATACAACTTGTTGCTTCCATATCTCAAATATAGCTTCTTCGGCACTTTTCAACCTTTCGAAAAATCGCATTTCCGAAGAATTCTTTATAGTTGTATACTGGAAAATGCACAAATTGTATTTAGATTAATAGTCTATGAATTGTGACACGTTAGTAGACGTCATGTTAACAATGTTTTATAATCTGTGTTTATATGTCTGTTTATTGATTATCTTCAAGACATGTTTAGGAGGAAATGAAGTAGAGGTTTTTTTCCTCACCAGTCATAGCCACGAAATCTATAGGAACAGTGTAAGTTTTATTCCACCAGAAACTGTAGATAGTTTGTCTGACTTCAATTTTTCTTCTAGCAACTTGGCAAAATTTCATTTCGAAGGAACTAGTTAGTCTGATTTCACGTACATTTCGCACTATCATATAGACCACTTTCTAAAAGTTTGGCTATGGAGGAGATACGTAAAACTAATACTAACCACATGAAAATATTCAGTACTGTTTTTCCATATAGGTATCTGTCTTGTTTATGAGTGATAACTATGGTATCATCTTATGCAGTTGGCCTAACCGTGATGAAACATATGGGACTAACTAATCTCCACACAAATTGTCATTACATATAAGTTGTACTTGTAGTCTGTTCTGTAAGTATACAGAGAATAAGTTAAATTATGGTAGGTAATGCCTTTATGTCAGCCAGAATGAAGTTCATGTTATCAGCACTAATCGAAAAAGATGAGTAAATGCTGGTGAATATAATCTAAATTCAACTGCTGTTTAGTTCGACAAAATAGAGAGCAGGCATTGCTTTCTAGAAGTACGTTTCGACGATAAACGTACTTAATTTTAGGTTGGAATTCATAATGGGCTGACATCAGCTGGAGAAATATTAGAAACCTGGGAACACTAGACTGCTGTTTCGTACCCGTATGGGACTCCTCAGCAGAGCGTACCCATGACACCATCCCACCAGGGACCGAGCCGAGGACCTTAAGTTTCTGTGGCTAGTGTGTTACCATTGAGACACTGAGTTGGAACTCAGTAGTCCATATTTTTCTCCAGTACAATGTTTCATGTTCCATGTTGTTGACAGTCGTGACCAGTCACCTTTTTTGCTTGCATTAAGTGTGACTTTTATGAACATGGATTCAGTCAACAATCTTTCTTTTCATTTGTTCATGTTGGAAATTATATATATATATATATATATATATATATATATATGTATATATATACCATACTATGCTACACTATATATACCATACACTATACACTGTACAATATGTAATGTAGTGTCTTAATGCTACCTAAGTTCTACCATTCTGCTGAATGAATCAGCTTTGAGGTATATTGTATTTAATATTCCGTATTTAAAGGAATTTGGCAGAAAACCCTGTTGATCAACCACTCAGTGTCAAAACATATCGTTGCAAGTAATTCAGGAATATATTATGTTTAGTTTTGAGTAAGACTGCCAGATCTATTATCCAACTTGTCACCTTAACTATCTCCAGTACCGAAACACAAATTTCTGCATTTTCCTTTATCTCACCTTACTCTGGGTGGTGCAGGGTTGATACAGCTTCTCCAAGGGAAGTAACGAGTACCGATCACTGACCCATAAGGTTTACTGGTTTAGAAAGTGGAACTTCAACCATTGAGTGGTGGACTAAAACCCTACTTCATCCACTTAAGTCTATGAGATCATTTTCTATAACTAGTTATCGCGAAATAGGCATGGACACAAAAATGCAAATTTTCTGCTGAGATGCACAAGCCATAGCGTTAACTTTTATCAGCCACATCTAAGTTAACTGAAGTTAACCGTAATAATACAGTTACTGTATCTGTACAACCCTGATATCCAGGAGAAACCGCAGTGAAAGTAAAATGGAAAGTTTAAATTTCACCAGCAGTTGCAAAACAAATATCGTCACTATATTGACAATCTCTCTTCAGACACTAGAAAGTCAACAGTACATCGATTATCCGAAGAAATGTCTCCGTGTGTCTTCTGGTTTGTGTGTGTGTGTCTATGTGCGTGAAGAGTAAAGGTATATCAACTATTCTCTTCTTTTGAATGAATGTGAAAACTGATGATCTGGAACGTAGTTAGAGGAAATATACGAAATCAGTAAGTACATGTAACCTTGTCCTTCGAAGAGAGCAATCAAATAGCAGGTTCTTAGGGTGGAGTCAATCCTACTTAGTGTAAAGAAATATTTTGATATCGATGACAATATTTGTTGAAGAACTAGGAAATACAACAGTGTATGTAAAATAAGTAGCCCGTGTAAATCTTTTTACTGTTATCCTAGGAATGTTATCTGAATGAATGATTCTCAGAAGCGATTATCTAACAATTTAATTTATAACAGCGTATAATATTTTATTAGACTTGCTTTCACTGTATCTTGTTCAATTAATTGCTTAAATGTTGAAATTTCACCTTGTAACCCACTAACTGTCAACTTTGCAGCCATATTAGCTGAAAACATTGCAATAATGATAAGAACCAACAACCATAGACCAGCGACTAGGATACGCGTTGAAGCTGCACGAGGATCCATGTATTCACCTACAGAAAGAAAAAGAAATCAAATATTTATCAAGAATTCTATTGCCTACTAATGCTTATTACATAAACCAACGTTAATTAGGTAATGATTTAGAATATATGCACAGGTTGTTTTCTGAAGTTTGATTTGGTTTAATACAATGCGTACTAAAAATGACGGATGAGAAAAAATCGATCACTAGAAACTCTTCACAATTTTTAGTTGAGAGGAATATTTAACTTAGAAGTTAGTATTAAAAGAAGCAGACAGTTGCATACCTTTCATTTAGACGGTGGAAATAAAGTTTTGATATAGTAAATACTTTTATTTCTTAAGCTATCATGTTAACAACCAGCAGTCCTCTTTTGTAAAGTCTACTGTAATTCAGGTATCGTGGTAGGGTTTACTACGATTTCTACTTTGAGCACCTATTTCATTCGTTTTTTAGGCTGTCGATAGCTTAAAACGACTTAAGACTGCGATGAATACTGTTTTTATGATGGAAAAGAATGCAGGAAGAACATGTTACAATAATGATGGGTAATGGCTAGCAGTAGAATCCAGGATGCACATTTCGTCCTATTTAAGACTCATCAGTTGGATGTACCTGCCTCACAGTAAGTGACTTTGTTCCCACCGGGACTCAGAGACGACCGCTTCAAACGCGATAGCATTATCCCCAACACCACCGAGCCACGATAGTAGCTTTTTGTGCGACGGGTATAGTTTTAATGTTATTGCTTGTATTACACTATCGTTGATGGGACTAAATTGATCAGTCTAGCTGACGAGTCCCATCATTACTACACATAATTAAAGCACAGGCAATATCGAGGCATCCGTACAGGAGCCCATATGCCACTAGAGACTGATCAATTCGGTCGAATCAACGACGGTGTAATACAAACAATAACACTAGAAAATGTTGCAATGTTTGAAGGTGAAATTGTAGTAAATTATGAGAAACTTGAAACAGGTGTGCAATGGTGCATAAATGCTTGATATTATGAAAAGTTTTGCAAAGATCAAGACCATGAAAGCTTAAAGTTGTTAATTCGTATGATGAACACATTTTTTTCTTGTACATTTTGAGTAGGAAGTTTTCAGTTTAGCTATTATTAAAAAATCATATGAAGACAGCATTTTCTGAAGTCAAGTGAGAAATATATGGTTTTTTTTACAGGAAATTATATTATTAAATGGGATGATACAAGTTATACAAGTTTACTGTAGATGTCTTCGGTTTTAAGTGAATACCAAAAACATACTAGTCTGATAGTTTCAGATAAGAGGAAGCATATTTTAATTCATATTCAAGGTATTTAGAGTGTATTCAAAATATATAGACTAACATATTCATTTTCATGCTTTATAGAACAAACTTTGTCTAAACATAGCATCTTCTAATCAGTTAATTAACATAACTTACTTTCTCAGAGAAGTTTCCGGTGTATGAATAGCTTAACAGTGGTACCCTAACTTAAGGCTGGAGTTTCAGTTAATGAATGTGTTTCTATCTGATAACAGATAAGTGATGAAAAAAGGAACCTAAGTTGCATTTTCCTGAGAAGCTAGTTTTCCCTTCAGTATACGTAACTGGTAAAAGAAATTAAAAGGAGATCTGAGATACCAGCCAGTTGCTGTATGTATATTCATAGACTAAACAGAGAGTTACGCTTGTTTTTTATGCGCTGGAACTTGCATATGTTCAGACACACAAGTGATAGTCTTCAAGATACTTATCAGTTTTTCGCAATTCAATAATTGTATTCATATTTCCATGTATTTTAAAAATAAATGGATGACTTCTATGAGGGAATACAACTTCAATTCACTTACCTTGTTGAGTACATGAGCCCAATACATACCACAAGGCTTCTTTCACGGTGAACACTGTACCCATAGACTCACCGTCACCTTTTTTCATTTGATTTTGATAACTGTACGGTGAATATTTATCAATAAAGGCCAGTAGAAAACCGATTAAAAACACGACAACTACAGACGTTACCCATACATCCCTGTTGTCAGTAAATTAAGAAGAGGATTTCAGGAAAAGAAATTTAGGAAAATTGGTGGAAAGTTAATAAACTTGAAAGAAACAGTTTAGGTCAGTGATCTCCGAGGTTTGATCAAGGTATTATTACAGTATGGAGATTTCTTGGTGGTCTATCTATATATGCATTCGAATTACATTCCTTATTCTCGACCAGTCAAAGTTGAACAGTGACTTGTGAACAAAGTTGAGCCAACTTCTTCGAGATACAGTTTTTTCGTCTCATTGTGAAATCGTCAGACTTACACTTCGTTTCTAGTCACCGGTGAAATCTTTTGGGCGAAAAGTTGTATTTACGTAACCTACACCGTAACCAAGACCACTAAGTAATAAACAGAGTGAAAAACCTCGGTTTATTGAGTCGTTTTCTGTTTTTTGGCCCCTTCTTAGTTATATCCTACAAAGTTAGTGGCCACATAGTGTGACTTCACTTGAAACATTGATCAGACCGATGAGAATTACCTGTCATCATTGGAGATGAATGCATAACTCTGGTTATCAGTTGACTATTGATTAGAAAAACACCATCACGTCAGCTTACGAATTCTGACCAGTCCTTGAATACTGCACTTATTTATGGACATAATAATACTTCTTCAGTACTCTACATCAGCCGGAAACTGAAAATAAATATAGTAACTTATCTCAGGCAGCTGTAGTATAGTGGTGGAGGTACTCTTCACCACACTCATACAACACAGTCACGTAACAGTAATAATTATACAATCAGGTTTTTCAGAAAAAGAATAATTTAAGGGAACCATTGTTTTCAGTAACTTCTGCTTCAGGTTCTACAGTTATAAATCCATGAGAATAAATGAAATACAACAGCCAAAATAAGGCATGATGTACAATTATTACTATATTGAAACAGTTAATATTATGAGTGAATGGAAATCAAATCGAATGGAATGATGGAATGGTAATCAGTCTAGTGTGTTAGTTGTGCAATAAAATCAATATTGTCGGAGCAATTATGAAATGAGGAGAAAGAATCTACAGATTATGATTTATTTATATACATTTATCATTTTGACTATCCGAGATAGGTGTGATTTGTCAGACTAGTATTGTTACTGGGTGTTGATTTAAGGTGAAATGAAAACTTGGAACGCGGCCGAATTCGAACCAGCGATCGTCATATGTACATTTATTTGGACATGTGTATGTCTCTTTACCAAGGGTTGACCAGAGTAGACAAAGTGGACGTACATATTTCTTTGGAACACATAGGTTTGGTTTTCTTGCGTTGATAGCTTCGGCTATGGATAAGATGCGTAGTCGTGCATCATTAGGGAGATTTCAAAGGATACGATATATTACAGAAAAGGCGTGATCTATCTTAATCAAATGTCCAGTTCCTACTAGATGTGAGAGGACTGCACTGTTGATGCTATTTGTCATTTCCAAGATGGTAGAAGTTCAATAGCGCTCATGGATAGAGCCCTTTGAGTATGGCCTATGTAGTTAGCTCCACAGGAGTAGCTGAACTCATAAATGCACATTGAAGGGGCCATCATTAATGACCTATCCTTGGCTGTCTGTGTCAGTAACAGTTTGGTTGAGAAGCTGACGAAAAATTCCGCTGCACTGAATGTACTTTTGACTGATCTACTTAACCGATGTGTTAAGATTTCAGAGGCAATATCACCATGGAAACTTATTCTTAGATATAAAGACTTCTGAGCAATATTATCCTTTTTTATCTCCTCTCTAGTTTTAGACATGTGTTTGTTTATGAAATTTAGCGGGTAACCATTTTGCTGAAATGTTATCTTCAGCTTATTCATTTCTCCTTCAATACAGTCATCAGAACATATGTTTCTCATTCCGTAACTTACGCATTTGATCGGGTTTCTTTTATACTGAATTGATGTGAGGCTATGAAACTGAATGTATCGACCAGTTCACGTGTTCTTCCGAAGAATATTCCTTTTGATATATCCATCCGTTTTACTGGTGAGTAGGACACCTAGGAAAGGAATACTATTACATTGTTCTTCATCGCATGTGAACTTCATGGAGCTCATTTCGTAATTGCTCCGACAATATTGATTTTATTGCACAACTAACACACTAGACTGATTACCATTCCATCATTCCATTCGATTTGATTTCCATTCACTCATAATATTAACTGTTTCAATATAGTAATAATTGTACATCATGCCTTATTTTGGCTGTTGTATTTCATTTATTCTCATGGATTTATAACTGTAGAACCTGAAGCAGAAGTTACTGAAAACACTGGTTCCCTCAAATTATTCTTCTTCTGAATAACCAATGAGGATCTTTAGATTATTAAAATAGGTTTTTATTAAATTTACCTACCAGAAAAGAGGTGTAGTTACACTTTAGGCGATTCTCTTTAAGAACCATCAAAAGTATGGTACATAGACTATTATGCGCAAAGCCAGAAGACGTTATCTTCATTTGAAGTTGATGTCCTATATTTGGCTAACAATTTGAAATTCCTGTTAAATATGGACCTCAACAAGCCTACCTTTCTTGGTTGTGGGCAAATATTTTGATTATCTAATTTACTTACTTATTAGTAGCCTCTATTTAGATCTTAAATTTTAACCGGTCTCATAGTTTTAGTGTAGCTATAATGGATATGTGTGCACATGAAACAACATTTCCTATCACTTACCATGTGAATACGTCAAGGAAGAATAATGCACCAAGTTTAAGATCTTCATTCACTTTATTTACCATTGTGATTCCAACTGATTCATAATAAGGTACTGTGAAGTCAGCTACCAATGATCTTTCTGCATCTTGTACCAACGGTCCTAAGCCGACATCAGCATTCTGGTTTATTAAAATGAATGAAAAAAAGCCAATGTATGTTCTTATAATACCACCATAACCGGCATGATTAACAGTAGTAAGTTATTTTTCAATATTCTATGCGTAGAAATAAAGGAATAATCCACTATTGATGGAAAGGCTATACTCCCCGGTGGTTAATAAATTATACGATTAAGCCACATGTACTTGACGTTAACAGGAATTTAGCATCATCTTTTGTAGAACATTTACTTATGACTGGTCAAGAAATCGGTGCTGATCACTGTTTTTTAATTATTTGGTCATATAACTTAAATCCAAGGTTATTTAAGTTGAAAGAAACACTTTGAATTATTCACGTACACCTAGAATTATGCGCCTGAAAAAACGATGGATGTAACTTTCGTCTACTTTAACCTAGGTAATGTAGTTTGACAACTGCTTATCAGTATGCTGTTTCAGTTGGTATAAAATGTTGACAAATATTTTATTTCAAGAGTTTTTATCGTCAATTGAAACCAACCAGAGAACCAGATGAAAATTCGTTCTAAACTACTTGGTTGTGTAGACGTCGACCATATCGGATGTGTGACAAATACTAACTGATATAAATGTTTGATAACCATGTTATATAAGGAAACAAGAGATACTGGGAAGAGTAAGTCATCGCATTTCAGTCCCGTTAGTGACTGGTAACTTCTCCACGAAAACCGACAGTGTTAGATTCCGTCGCACGTGCAGTCGTGACTATGCCCATTGAAGAATCCCGAACAAGGGCGAAATGGCTGTTCAGTGCTTTAGGGTTATCGATGGTTTTCTGATTGGTGTCGATTAGGGATGAAAACTCCACGTGAATCTACCAATTCCTCAAGAACCTCCGAAATGAAGTATAATTGATTATTGTAAACCATGTAAGTTGTTTCCTTAACTACTTTAAATGAAATAGAGAGAAATTTTGCAGAATACTATGGATATAATGTATTTCTGTACACCCTTTCATCCTTTTATCAGTCAAAGTTAAAATAAAAAAAGTAGTGTCGATACTATTGAAGATTGGGTTATAAGCTGATTATAAAGGAATGGAGAAAATGCTCGGAAAGTTACCGTATCAATATTTCAGCAACATGTCATTTACTGGTTACGGGGAATGTTATGGACTTTGAGAATCCATTCAATATAACTCATAAACTATGCAGCTTCATCGTGCTTTGTCCCACAGAAGCCACTGTAATCAGATTAAAACCTGGTCTTTGTATTCAGAGAGAATCATTGATTCACCTTTAACTACCTTGTTAAAAATGTTTTGTTTTTCTATTAACTGCAATAAAGCTCAATGAGCTGAAGTCAGTTATCATCTTCTTTCCATACCATTATCATATTATACTTCATTATTTTGTTATTTCACATTGTCTAGTACCAACATTATTCTAGATCTGTCATTTCAATCAAAACTCTGCATAATAATCTACTCAAATATTCGAATAATTCTACAAGCTTTTCATGACCATGTTACACCCCAATTTTCACGTTTTAATCAGTATTTTATTTTAAAACATTTTCATTTCTATAGCTTGTAAGCAGCTGAAGAGGATGCAACGAAATCCATCGAACCTATAGTCTCCTGCTTTAATTAAACCCACCTCAATTGTGCAGGAACCACATATGAATGTCTCTATGCAGACATTAGGGTTACATTACCATGGATGATGTTTCGAGGTATAATTAAAATGGTAGAGGTATGTGATGGGACTTCCAAATACATAGCTGCCCGAAAGTAATTTGAAAATGTCAAGTATGAACAGACCTCAGTCATAGGACTTTTAGGTTGGCTTTGTGGTGAAATAAAAATCGAAAACGAATCAGATAGCACCTGATGATGCACAATTTAAGTTTGTAGAATACTGAGTTTCTTCTCTTCCTTGGGCAATATGAGAGTCATAAACATCGGAGACTTTCCAAACCAAAATTCTGACGAGTTTATCAACACACCTTTCAGGAAAGTAAATATGTTGATTTTTAAACCTTTTGGGTTATCTGTGTAAGTTGAGTAGGTAAATATCTGACCTTTAGACGCAGCGTCAACAAATCCCCAAATCACGATTTCTGTAGATTCCGGTGATCATGAAGAGAAGTTTTTAAATGTCGATTATGACATTTTACAGTATTCAGCAACCTTTTTTAGACTTTTCACTCCTGTAGATATTTAGGAGCTACACAAACTTACTCTTTAAGTCTCAATGCAATGTAAACATAAAATGCTTTTTGTTTCAAGGTTAGAAATTTTCACAGTGACTTGGACTTTATCGGTGATAAGATGACCTTTAATCACATTCTTCTTGGACGAGTTTACAGCCTCACTTTCGGTTTCCCTTGACAACAAACTAAAAGCAACAGAAAAGTTGTTTCAATACAGGTGACAATTTGTTGAGAATTCGAAATTAATTTTAGTCTTAAGTTGGTATAACCTGTACAACGTTTCTCCAACATTATCTGTAACACGTATTTGTGAGTGGTCTCAGAAAAGTAATTTTAAGTTTCACTAGGGCCTTAAAGCTTCTCAGACAAAGCAATTTCTCTGAGTACCCAACAACAAAAATCCCATTGGATTATAGTTCATAGTCTAACAAAAGTTGTTTTAAATTCATGCTAAACTAGTCATTGTGTTGAATTCATTTCCTAATGAATTGCTTAAGTGTAGCACTGATCATTGGCAAAACAAACGCTTAGTGATTCCCGACTTCCAGTGATTTTTGACGGCCAATAGAATGTAGTACAGCTCATATTTGAAGTAAATTTACTTCACATAGAAAGAGGTGTACTTTAGCTGGAACAATGTGTACCATACGTAGTTAGTGACATACACTTAGGAAATCAAAAAATACTAAGTGTTTCAGGAAATTGGTAGTTCTATCCATGGCTTACGAATGGAAACCAAACCATTGCAAGTAAAGTACTCTGACTTCCAAAAGTGGAATTAAATATATTATGAAAATTTGACACAGATAAGTCATCATGAAACTTAAGAGCTTTTTCATTGGTAAATAAGTTACCCACGATATTACATCAATCAAATGTTAACTTTGGTGGTATTATATGGAGATGGAATTCAGAACTATAATTACATAACTTTTAAGCATTCAGTAACTAATCAACAAGTTTGAATGAATAAATGATTTTATGGAAATCAAATGCTGATTAATGATATAGTTACACTTAACAAATGACTGATTACCTTTCTAGAAATTTGACCGATTATTCCTGACCACTGACCATTTTCAAGTTTAACACCATAATCGCCGTCAGCTTGCTCAACAAATTTATAATCGAAATCTAAGCGTTTCGCTATTTCTTTAAAGACATCTACACAATATCCTGTCCATTGATTTCCTTCTAAACGTATTGCATATGGTGGATCCTATAGACAAAAGTTGATAATTAGTTATCGTCACCCTCAGAGTAAATGACGGAATATTTTTTTATAACAGCCAAATTATAAGACTCATTAAGCAGAAGTAAGTGACCCATGTTCGAGGTTAAAAGCACCAAACATGAGAAAAATCAAAAATTGTAGACTTTAAAATCCATGTCAAACTTTCTGCCGCGTGTGTACAGTTTCGATCATCTGACTACAGTTTCAGTATGGTTTTCAATAGGAAACAGTTTGACCTCTGATCGTATACATAGTGAACTAAATAAATACACCAGTTAAAGATATGAGTAATTCAAAACCAGATAATCTGACTTGTAGACTTGGAAAACCAAGTCAAAGGGAAATGGATACTTAATAAACATTAATCTCGCTTACGAGTACGTCGAGCAACCACATAAATGTAGCCTTAATAGACGACATAATCAAATCATTGGAAATTCACCAACTGACTCGAATGCATCATGACACCGCAAAATTAATGACCAGTTTATAAGCTTTAAACACAATGAAGAATCTTTTTCAGCATTTATCACACGTGATTAGCTTTCTCCTTGGTGAACTTCCAAGGTACTTAACCTTAATTTTACAGTGACCTGATGAGTTGCCCTAGAATATTGCAGGTAAGATGATAAATATTATCTGGTGTTTACCAGTCGTCTAACTGACAAGGAATACGGTGCAAAGTCCCTTTCAAGTGACCTTTTTTAAACACACTCTAAAGCCAATCTGATTCAGAAATCAAAACAGTTATCTGTTGTATTTCATCTCATACAAATATACCGACAAAAATGCAGCAGAAATCCCCCAATCTGAAACTAGATTTATCCCATTTATTTTCATATAAACAAGCATATTATATGCTGTTTTAGTCAGCAATATGCTTAGTCTCATCAGAAAGGTACCACTGAATCACAATCCTTGAGTGATATTAGGTAGGAAATAACAGTGTAGTAAAAGATGTGAATGTAATCGTGTACATTATTTGTTATCTCGAGTTTTTGTACTCCTCAAGATTCATATCCAGTATCTACGCCATTGTACACCAGACTATGACTTAATAGGCTATTAAGTTAAAACCATAGCTTACTGTTAAACGACTATCATTTGTCATTATTTATTTAATTTTATTGTTTTACTTATAACTCTTTGTTGAGACACTTGTAATTCTCGGTTGTACTAGATCAAACTGTTGGCATATGGGCTCCTATGCGGATGTCTCGATATTGCCTGGATATATATTTTGGTAAATTCCTTAGCTGTGGCTAGCACAGGATTCCAGGACGCGCGTTTCCCCTATTTGCGACTCATCTTTTGGATGTACCAGTACCCCAACGAGTGATGTTGTTCCCACGGAGACTCGAACCTCGTGCCCATCGCTTTAGACGCTGAAACCTCATCCACTAGGTCACTGATGAGTCCCAGAGAGTACGAAACGTGAGTCTTGGATTTCCGTGCTGGCCACAACCAAGTAAATTATCATAATAAATATTCGGGAAACATTGAGGCATTCGAATAGGAGCCCATGTGTCGTCACAGGTCGAACAATTCGAGCCAGTCTAACAACGGAGAATTACAAGTATATCAGTAAATAGTTATAACTAATACTCGTTGTACAAGAGGTGGCAATCGTGCCTCAGTGGCCTATTAGATAACGCACTGGTGTTTGAAGTGATGAGTACGGGGTTCGACTCTCAGTGGGAACAACATCACTCCCTGAGGTTCAGGTTTACTTATGATTCATTATTATTTAGTTATTACTACCACTTGAAATTTCCAGCTAGTAATTTACGGCACCAAAGTGATGCGCCACCATAATCATATAGGCTTCTTGCGCTTATTATCAAGCGGGATGAGATGGGGTTCCATGTATATCGAGGACTGGACTCCTTGAGGAACTTCGGTTAACTCTAAAGACGTGGAATTATTGAATCGAAGGCTGAACTCTTTCGGAAGTTTCAGCAGTGATTACTAGATCTTGCATCATTCTGGATAAAATCTTTTCAGTTGTTTTCCTATTTGCCCACTATCATCTTCCTCTGCGGCTATCTGTATTAACTTATTGTTCTCATTAGAAATTCGCAACAATCTTTTTACATAACCTGACCTATGTGATTAGAAAATTCTGCAAATCATCTTGTGACATGAGGAGTGACAGAGATTCGGAAACCAAATAAAAGAATGACAGAAAGGATACTACTGAACTTGTCGACACAGTGAGTGAGACAAAAGTATCTGGCGAGGTAATATCTTACAAGATGTTGGCTATTTTCTTATCAATGTACTTTGACGAAAATAGTATATTTCATGTACTAGTCTTTCGACTCCAACAATTTGAATGCCGAAGCTACCAATAAGTATATTCAAAGCTAATCCTAAAATGTACATTAAGTTTCCAGTTTTAATTCAACACAGAATTACATTCACAGGAAAATACAGCAGAGATAAGAACTCCACGTGGTCTCCTACTGACCAAATATTTCATGGCTTATTTGGAAAAGAATAGCTAGAGATCAACTATCCACTAGGGCAAAGGGTAAAAGCGATACATGGATGATATTTTCATTGTTGGTGATCAAATAACTTACTATTTATTTAATTTTCCCTTGGGTTCCTAGTGGAACATAAAGCTACAGTTACACGTAGCCATTACACTCCCTTCTCTCCAGTCTTTTCAACATGGCTTCATCACTGCACACAAACTTTCATTTCTTACTCACATCATCTCCTCCATATCGCCCTCACCTCAAATGCCCAACTCATCGTTCATCATTTGGATTCCAATCGACCGCCTGGTCTGGCACGTGGTGTCCCCAGTCGGCCTTCTCAGTCTATGCACAATCAAATCAAATCAAATCCATCTCCACTTTCTTCTACATATTTGTTGGGCGATGGGTTCTTGCTTCGTTGGTTCGTTGCCAGACAGCCAGACAGAGTTCCTTCTTACTTATTCTGTTTATTCTGCTCATCTCATCTTCAGTATCCAGTGAGCCAGTGAGCAGCAGCTGTTCATGTATGTCTGCAGTTTGTTGGAAATGCTTTCCGTCACGCGCCAAGTCTCTCAACCATCACATACAAGTATTGATTTACTTGACTGGCACTAGTGTTCAAATCCGGATATTGTTCACACTTTATGCTGAGTGCAGTGCAGTAGATCTCCACTCTGGTTTCAGATTATTGAAAGCCTGTCTTGCTGCCTTTTCCAACCCGGCTTTGACATCCTCATCTGTGCCACCGCCACCGCCACCACCACCACCATCTGCAGTTGAAACGATGCTGCCTCCCGAGGTAGGTGAAACAGACTACCTCCGATAGATTTCTCTCGTTGATGGTGATTGGTGATTGTTGTTCCCAGTTGGGTATCTTCATCACCTGGATCTTCTCTACACTCACTTGAACGATGTCCCGTCTTCACTGACTCGCCTCTTCTGTCAACTTGTTGGTCGTTGTCTGTGCATCTTCGAGTTTGTGCGACAAGACAACAGTCATATATCATCATTGGTGGCGGCGAAATCAAAATCTTCTTCTCTTGTTTTCTTCATCGCTCCAGCCACCATATGCCCATCTTCTCACAACTCCTCATAGTTTCTCGCAACATCCAGTTCAGTCCAGTCGACCACAATCAGGAAAATGATCGGTGACGACAGTAGGCAGCAGCCTTGTCTTACTCCTTCCTTCCTGTCTTCACTTCAAAGGCGTCAATGAGCTTTCCATTGTGAATCACTTCGCATGTAAACCTCATCATATGGCATACAGATGTTGAATGAGGTTGATAAATGTTCGTGGCACTGAAACCGTAGTGTTGAAGCAGCTGCCTGCCAAATTACTTCTCGGTCGACGCTATCGAGGCAAAGCCTTTTCAAAATTAATGAACTTGAGGTAAAGATCCAGTTGAGTGTCATTCTATACTCTGTTCTATGACGATGCGTAGTGTAGCCTTACAATTTGATCCACACATGATTTGTACTTCCTGAAGATAGCCAGCCATCCAGCCAACAACACTATTCCGGTCACAGTTTTGAATCCAGCGCATTTGTTAGCCTCTCCAGGATGATGCGGATCAATATTTTGCTTGTTTTCGGTGGACGGCAGCATGATTTCGCGCCAGTTCTCGTTCTCGCAAAGACTTACGTCTCCCTTGTTTGCGGGTTTGACAAGGTAGCCCTTCTTCCAACCAGTCAGCAGATATCTTTCCTTCCTTCCTTCCAAACATTCTGCATTAGTGGTGTGAACATGTCCGCTACTGATGTCTCTGTGTCTGTTCTCAGTTCTTCTACTGGAATTCCATCTGGTCCTGCAACTTTCCCGGATTTCAGTACCTTTATGGCGTTCAAGACTTCAGTCCGGATTTTGTCGGAGGGCTTGTGTTCACTGGTAGTTGTGTAGCTGTGCTGCTGCTGCTGGTGATGATGGCAGTCGACTCAAGAGTTTTGTGAAGTGGTCAACCCATCGTTTCCTTTGTTTCTCCTCTTCCTTTGATAACTAACCTCCCTTCACTATCTTTCATTCGTCTAATCTCCGTTCATCTCTTCCCTACCAGACAGCAGTAACCTGGTTATTTGATATAATGTTGTCAGGTCTCTATCTCTGTCTCTCCCACTCACAGCCTGTTCTACTTCACTTGCCAATGTGTTGTAGAAGTGTCTTTTGTATTTCCATCCACTCTTCTTCACTTCTTTGTCCAGTGTAGTGTTTTGTAAGTTGTGTTCAGTTCGCCTTTCCTTTCTTCATCCCCCACTCCACTGCATTGGTTCATCTTCTGCTTCACCATCACCATATTCCTCTCCCTCCTCTATCAGCTTCCATGTGTCCGTAGAGATCCATCCCATCCCATCTCATTCCTTGTCTTGTCTTGTCTTGTCTTGTCTTGTCTTGTTTCTTCTTCCTTCCTAACATGGTCAAGCAGGTCTCCTTCCACATAGCTTTCAAACAGTTCCAGTGTTCTTCCACCCACGTTTCTTCAGGGACCATACTCAATCTCTCCTATTTTGTCCTGATGCTTGACTGGTATGAAGATGTCCTTTGTAGTTTCGTCCTTCAGTTCAGTTCGGTTCAGTTTAGTTGAGTTCAGTTGAGTTTCTGTTCTGTGTGTTCAACTTGAACTGTGGTCATCTATCACCAGCTTCCTTGAATTGAAGGCTTTCAATATGATTTCGAAGGTAGGTAGGTTCCTTACACTAGATAGCGAGTGGTATCAACCTTCATCTGCCCCCTTCTTCATCTTCATCTGATCTTGTGTCCAGTAGACTGCTTGGGCAGATGGGTAGCCTCAAATTCCATTATCATTTTAATTACAATCTATTATTCATATTCAAATAATCCAGTCACCATTACCTGAAGGAAAGATGAGTCTTTCACTTTTGTCATTTTCATATGCTTCCCTAAAAGATGGGCCTAAATGACGTTTGTACATTCACCCACTTGTTCCATTTCAATCATACCTCTAGCTAATGAGCTCGGACATTTGTCTTCAGGATCACTTGAGTTAAACGCCACTATTTGTTTCTGAAGCCACTGTGAAACATGTTCTAAGGCCTTTATTTTCAATGATAGATAAGTCTTGCCTACTTATATGTGACCACACACATTTAAATTAGCAAATACAGTGGAATGTTGTTTCTTCTTTCACCTGTTCCAAAGTCTTTGATGAATATGTAGGCTTCGAATGTTCAACTGTCCCAACCTTAAATCCATAATATGTTTTCTTGATGGGAGCGTTAAGTCTCTGTAAGACTATTAAGCTACTTGAAGCACTTATGTGCCATGGCTTGATGAATACACCTTTCTTCAGGGCAAACGTCATGATGTCTCAATAATTTTTACACTATATACCTACTTGTAAATGTCCTTTGGTAGTTATTTTCAATTAACAATTCCTTCAGTAATCTTGTCTCTTCTTCGAACATATCAAATGTACATATTCGTAGAATTCCATTAAATATGTATCTAGTTAAGCCTTGTTTATGTTGGACTGCCTAGAAACCATGATAATTTAAGTACTATCCTGTCAATGTAGATAGATAAGTGAGTCTTTTTATTGACCTATTTTGCCGTCGACTAATCACCATGTCTGAGAAAGACAAGCGGCTATCGTTCTGTTCTATTCTTGTTAAAGATATACTATTCTTTATTTAATTCATTTGTTATAAATGTAATATATATTTTTAGAATTCCGGTGAAGTTGAAAAATAAATTTCTGACGTTTCACGACTTCGCGGAAATAGCTTCTGCAGAAAATCAAACCAGTACAAGTTATCGCATGTTTAAAAGTGAGCGGCGACAAATCAGATCACATTGTTCATACATGATAATAATATGAGAATAAATGTCATCGTTAACAGTTATTAGTCCATTAGTTCAAGATGAAGATGTCATTGGGTGTGGTGTGAAAAATTCAGTTTGTTTGTGCACTTTGTACCTTAACTATAACCAGTGTGTGTAGTGTGTTATTTTGGATATAATGTTCAAGTTGGCTGGAAAGTTATGTCTTCATTTCTATTGAGTGCATGAGAACTTAACATATTGTGAAATATGTTGCTACTTGTATTCTCCTGTGGTTGATTGGATCGAAATGAACCCTCTTTATCGGCATATGGGCTCCTGCGCAGATGCCTCGATAGTGCCTGTCGTTTCGGATTTACACTAATGATAGACAGTGTCTAGCACTGAGATCCAGGACGGGCTTTTTGTAATACTTGGGACTTAACAGCTGGAAGTCCCTGTCTTCCAGTGAGTAATATTATTCCTATTATGACTCAAACTCGGGAGAGATAGCTTCTAATGCCACAGAGTTATCCACTACGATACCGAGTCATGTTAGCTACTTCTTGTACAACGGTCATAGTTTATTTAGTGCTGTTGCTTCTATTGACCGGACGGAATTAATCAGTCTCTATTGTGATATATGGGCCCCTGCGTGGATGCCTTGATATTGCCTATTTCGAAATATATCAACGATGGACAATGACTCTGTGGTCTAGTGGGTAACGCTGTGAAGATTGAAGCGATAGGTCCCGGATTCAAGTCTTAGTGGAAACAACATCACTAACTGAGAGACAGGTACATCTTTATGGCTTCCCAAATAGGTCACAACGCACATCCCGGAATTCCGCTGCTGGCCACTATCCTTCATTAGTATTGTGAAATAGTTATGTGTTTATTGTTTGTCTACCCCCATCAATGACTGGGCAGAAGTGATCGACCACTGTTGGCCTATGGGCTCCTGTGTGGATGCTCATGTGAAATGCCTCAGCTACCCGTCACTTCTCTCTAGAGGCTTTCCATAGTAACACCACCAATCAGAAGATAATCTTCACTTTCAAACGTAAATTTAGCATTGTTAGTAAATAAAAGAAGTGAGTGTTTTAAGGTAAAGAAACTGAGATTAAAAAGTTATGCATGAAAATGTAACCACGTAAAATGTCATTCTTTGACTTTCAAGCTATTCACATCACCAATGTACGTTAACTTGATAAGTCTTTTTGAGGATAAAGTAGACATCATTTCACATTGTTCTGTCCCCTCTACGTTCACTTATCAACTTTATGCTCCATAAAATGAGTATAAAAACCTCATTTAAGCCCATGTATAAAACTCATTGGAGAAGTATTTTAAAGTTTGTTGAGGTATTAGCCCTCAAGAGGTTTAAACCAGTAATTTGTGTTTAAATTTATGAGTACTTTGAGCTATCCAGCCAACAGTGAAGTGAGTTCATTTTATGTAACCGAAATAAGTGGATTCTACAAGGCTGTGCAAGTTTGAATGTTATGTAGATTTTGATAAACAGTATTCTGTTGGCTTCATCCATTATCTTTGATTAAAACAGAGCTGAAGGATTATTCAGCCGACACAAATTAGCGTGCAACATGAAAGGATTTATGTATACTAGCAGATTAGCCATGTTGCTATTAGCCAGGCGTGTGAAAATAAGTCGCCTCGCCTGGTCAACTAGTTCACTAGTAACTAGCCGGTCCTAAGCCCGGGTAAAGAGGGAAGGTTGGGCATAGGGCTAGCAACCCTACCCCCTAAAACAAATCTAACCGCTAAAGAAACTTCAAAGCACAAACAAAATATAAAAAATGAAAACAAACTTATTCCCCGCTGGAATCGGAGAGGCGAAATGACGCCAGTTGGTGAAAGCCTGCCTTCGGGAAGCCAATTGGCCGATGTGTCTTCTCTCGATCAAAGCGAAAGTAAACATGAGGACATGGAATGTCCACACCATGTTTGAACCCAGCAACGCAGCTCAGATTGCATACGAGATGAAGAGGTATCACATTGAAGTGCTTGGAATATGTGAAAGCAGATGGAATGGGAGTGGACTCTCCAAACTGTCAACTGGAGAATCAATAATCTACTCCAATATTGTCACCCAGACGACAACCACCAGCACACTGAGGGAGTGGTTATCATGATGTCCTCAAGAGCATCGAAGGCTCTCATGCAGTGGGAACCAATCTCCTCATGCAGGATCATCACAGCAAGATTCAACTCAAAAGGAAGAAAGGTCACAATCATACAATGCTATGCACCTACAAATAATGCAGATGAAGGGAAGAAGGAGGAATTCTACAGACAACTTCAATCAACACTGGACAAGACGCCAGTTGGCGATATCAAAATTCTAATAGGCGACATGAATGCCAAACTGGGAGCAGACAACACGGGAAGAGAACTAACCATGGGTCGAGAAGCACTCAATGAAATGAATGAGAATGGAGAATTGTTTTACAGAATTCTGCGCACTCAACGATTTGGTGATTGCAGTGAGGCAGTGTGTTCAAGCACAAGGATATCCACAAAGCGACATGGATTTCACCAGACACCAGATAAACACACTAAAAATCAAATCGACTTTATCTCAATCTCAAGAAAATGGAGACGCAGTCTACTTGACACAAGGCCAAGAAGAGGAGCACATGTAGGTTCACACCACTCACTATCTATCCACTGCAAGGAACCCTTCAGATCAAGTTACAAGCCTTCAATGATGCTGGTGATAGACCGCGGTTTAAGTACAACACCCAGAATGGAAACTGAAGGATGAAACTACAAAGTAAATCTTCACGTCAGCCATCAAGACAAAATGGGAGACATCGAGCAACATCCCTGAAGAACACTGGAAGTCTTTGAAAGAGATGTGGAAAGAAACCTGCACATCCGTATTAGAAAGGAAGAAGAAAGAAGACAAGGAATGGATCTCGACGGATACCTGGAAGCTGATAGAGGAGAGGAGGATGGTGTAGCAGAAGATAAACCAGTGCATGGATGCTCAACGACAAGAGGAACTGGGCACAATGTATAAAACACTGGATAAAGAAGTGGAGAAGAGTGCACGGAAAGACAAAAGACACTTCTACGAAACACTGGCAAGTGAAGCAGAACAGGCTGCAGGCAAGAGAGACCTGACAACATTGTATCAAATAACCAGGTTGCTATCAGGGAAGAGACCAACACAGATGAAACCAATGAAAGATGAAGAAGGAAATTTAATTACGAAAGAAGAGAAACAGAGGAAACGATGGGCCGACCACTTCAAGAAGCTCTTGAATCGACCACCACCTGCACTTCGTCCAGAAATACCACCTGCAGCCGCTGAACTACAAGTGAACACAAATCCTCCAACAAAAGTGGAAGTCCTGAATGCCAAAAAGCTACTGAAATTCGGGAAAGCAGCAGGACCAGATGGAATTCCGCCAGAAGCGCTGAAAACAGACGCAGAGACAAGAGCGGACATGCTCACACCACTATTGCAGAAGGTGTGGAAGGAAGAGAAGGTACCTGGCTAGTGATTGGAAGAAGGGTTATCTTGTCAAACTCCAGAAGAAGGGAGACCTGAGTGTTTGCAAGAACTGGCGCGGAATCACTCTCCTGTCCACCCACAGCAAGCGAAATATTAAGCCGCATCATCCTGGAGAGGCTAAAGGATGCGCTAGATTCAAAACTACGACCGGAACAGGCTGGCTGGATTCAGGAAGTACAAATCATGTGTGGACCAAACTGCAACCCTTCGCATCACCATAGCACAGAGTATAGAATGGAAGTCAACTCTCTACCTCAACTTTATCGACTTTGAGAAGTTCTTTGACAGTGTCGACCGAGAGGTAAGTTAAAAGCTGTTTCAATACTACGGAATACCGCAAACATTTGTCAATCTCATTCAACAACTATATGAAGACGCCACATGCCAAGTAATTCTTAATGGGAAGCTCAGTGATGATTTTGAAGTGAAGACAGGAGTGAAACAAGGTTGTCTTCTATCCCCCATGATATTCCTGATTGTGGTGGACTGGATCATGCAGCAAACAGTGGGGAGCTGTGAGAAGAGGGAGATACGCTGGACTGCGGAAAAGAACCCAGCGGATCTGGATTTCGCCGATGACTTGTGTCTGATGTCACACACACTCGAAGATCTACAGGCGAAAACTAACAAGTTGGCAGAAGAGGTAGGGCAGCGAAGACAGGACTTCAAGTGAACGTACAGAAGACAGAGGTTATGAAGATACCCAACCAACAACAACAAACTCCAGTCACCATCAACGGGAAAAACTTAAAGGAAGTAACCTCTTTCACCTTTCTAGGCAGCACTGTTTCAACTACAGGTGGCACAGACGAAGATGATAAAGTCAGAATCGGAAAAGCAAGACAGGCGTTCATTAACCTGAAACCAGTGTGGAGATCTTCTGTACTAAGCACAAAGAACAAGATTCGGATTTTCAACATCAATGTCGAGACAGTACTGCTGTATGGTTCAGAGACTTGGCGCGTTACGAAAGGGATTTCCAACAAACTACAGACATCATCAACAACTGCTTACGCTCGCTACTGAAGATCAGACGGCCAGAATAATAGGAATAAGCAACAAGGAACTCTGGCTCTCAACGAACTAACCAAGAACCTATCGGTAAAATAATATGCAGAAGGAAGTGGAGATGTATTGGGCATACACTGAGAAGGCCGACTGGGGACATCACACGTCAGGCACCCGAGTGGAACCCAGGTGGGAAGTGACGAGTTGGGCGTCCAAGGTGAGGGTGACATGGAGGAGATGGTGTGAGGAAAAAATGAGGGCTTGTGGTCAGTCGTGGAGCCAGGTTCAAAAGATTGCAGAGAACATAATGCAATGGAGACGTGCTAGTGAAGCCCTATGTTCCATTAGGAACCCAAGGGACTAATAAATAATAATAATAAATATGAAAATGAGTCAACTTATACTCATTAAAGACATGTTATATTCTTACGTGCAAAACACTGACATGAAGCACTTGACGAGGTTTCGGTGCAGTTAGGTTCCTGACGTTTATAATAAACTTTCGGGATATATGAAGCTATAATTCTGCAATCAGAACAAATTGTACAAAAATTAGAGTTGCATTTGTCTGTTCAGTTGCATGTTATTGATTTCGATTAATAGCAATGAAGTTATAAGCATTCTATACAACTAGTAGGGCTATTAATCTGTTTAATTTGAAATCCTGTATCATTTATTCAATAATAAGCTTTGTGGGTATTCTAGACGGTAGGCATTCATTTCATTGTGTGATAGTATGCTACCTGGGCCTATATATTATGTTTATAAGCATCAGCAGCAAAGAAAGTAATTGGTTTTACTACTTTGTAATATTTTCCTCATACTCCCAGTTATACCTATGCAAACTATTCAACTCTGTTCACTGAATCGGTTATTTTAACTGACTTGTGAATTATATAACCTCAAGTAAACCTATTGCTAGAATCTGCCATAAGGGTACTGTCGCCAAGAGCTTGCAGAACTAAAAGTGTTAGTTTATCAGTCGGATTTAAAAAATTTGTACAATTCATTGGA
Organism: Heterobilharzia americana; assembly: GCA_944470555.2. NCBI lineage: Eukaryota > Metazoa > Platyhelminthes > Trematoda > Strigeidida > Schistosomatidae > Heterobilharzia > Heterobilharzia americana. The sequence continues at coordinate 42,789,673 of OX104134.1, forward strand.
CTATACTTGAGATTTTTGATGATAACTAGCAGTAACTGTGAGACTTAGATTCTTAATCCCTAAGAAATATTCACTTTGGTCGGTTTGTAACTCCAGGGAGATAGGAAGTCGCTGAAAGGTTCGAAAACGTTTCATTCATTGTCTCAGTTATTACCAGCCTGGTCCTGACGTTCAAAAGTGATACTGATTACCTGCAGTCACTTATCATTGCACGAATTTCAGTCCAACAAGATAGTTATCGTCCACCTAGACAACTTATTATTGAAAATATTCAATGTCACACCAAAATGACACATTTAAATCCTGAGTTCAAGTCCCGGTTGGGACAACGTCATTCATTAAGAGGCAGGTACTTCCAGCTGACGAGTCCCAAATAGGACGAAACCCGCGTCCTGGATCCTACTGCCAGCCACTATCCAACATTAACGTTTAAATTCCGTTTGGACATGAAGTGATCTCTGAGTTGTAGGTCTGCTATCCCAGTAAGGATCAATAGATATTCACACTAGATTTCAAATATCTCGGTTAACGCCAAAAGCACATTACTGGACGGTTACTAATTAAGTTAAAAGTTACTTTTCTATAAATCTTTCTTTTCTGACGACTACATAAAGCCACTGGCTGGCATCACTAGACCAGTAAGAAGGATTCAGCCAACTAAACATGTTTTAGTTACAAATACTATACTTAAAAGTCAAGTAAACTGTTTCCAAAAACCAACTAGAAAAGTCCACTTAATCTGTTTTCTATATTTTGACATCGACGTGAGTGATGAAGACAATAGATCCAAAGAAAATGTTTATTCGAGACAGAGTGTTGACTAGTCGATAAAACACTGAGTACCAATCACTATAGATCATTGATAACCATTGTTTATGTAATTCAGACTTACCTTTAAAGTACCTAGGAATCGGCAAATCTGTGCTCTGTAACTATATCTAGTTCACTGTCCTACGTATTGTAAAAGTCAGATTTTAACTGAAATCGATGAGGAATGTATAAGACTGGAGATCATAATAATTGACTATTCATTATCATATCATGAAGGTGGTCGACCATAAACTTTACCATGTGCATTAAACACCAAGATTATCTGTTTAATACTAAACATCTTTTCAGAAAATATTTATCTGAATGACAACGTCAAAATCAGATATCATTTTGACTGTCCGAGATAGCCGTGGTTTTGCAGACTAGCATTTATACTGAATAATGATCAAAGGTGAAATGAAAATTCGGACCGTGGTCGGATTCAAACCAGCGACCACTAGGTTTTCGGCCCGATGATCCACTAACTACCTACTACGAGACTCAAATGCTGACCAGATTTTTATTTCACTTCAATCACCAAGGATTTTGGTCGACTACCATGTGAATTCCTGATGTGTTACTACCTCTCGATCTTACTGACACTGGCTGCCCAGTCAGGACTTCTCATCCCAATCTAAATCAAACTGAATTAGAGAGGAAGAGCGTCATATTAGTTATCGTTCTGACTATCTGAGATAGCCGTAGTATGACATACTAGTACTCGGTGGTTACTGCTTTGAATGCCACAGTGGTCCAAATTTTCATTTCACCTTCAATCATCACCCGGTAAAAATGAGTTATTACTGGAATTTAGCGACCTGCATTTTCAAACAGTATTTATAGAGTTAATTACCAGTTTTACGAACTGGTGTCATTTCTTGATGTGTTTATCATTGACGTTTTTCTGCCCACCATCATAGTGAATACCATGTTAAGAGACAGTGAAGAACAAAATTTAGGGACATTCTACCGCTCTTTTGTAGCAAACCATTAATAGGTAAATACATCAAAGATTTATTTAAGAGTCAATATTTCGATGCTGACTCGTTTATTTGCAAAAAAGGTTATTCCTTCATGGAAGGCAACTATGCCCCAAACACTCAAAACGACTAAAACAATTTAATGGCAATGGTATAACTCAGTAATTATGTACTGTTTGTAAAAAAGATAACTAAAGACGCGAACTAGGATGAAACTGCTATTCACTCTATCAAAAGCTTTACAGTACTTCTTGAAAATTATTTCTAAATTTAATGAACAGTCAGAAAACGGAAGATAACTTACTAGTTCATGACAATGAGCTTCTGATAAACTAGATTTACCAAAACATTCTTCCAACTGAAAAGTGACATGCTGATTAGTTACCGTTTTATTGAAATCAATCAGTCCGGTAGTACCATTTCTTTTAGGAAGCTGGATAAGTGTAGATTAGAGTAGAAAAAATATTTATTCAACAAAATAAGTACTGACAAGACTCTTAATTCTGTCCTGAACGCTAAATCGGGTGTTCAGAGGTAAAAAGAATAGGAATATTTATCTTAATATTGTTTAAGATGGTGTAGACTTTTTTTCTAGCCGTGTTGAGTTAACTGCACTCATCTAAAAGTGCTTCAGTAAGTATACTAACCTTTCTATGGCCACCAATTCACTTATCCCAAACAACTGTAACTAAATAAAATAAACTGTTTAATTCAGTAAAGAATGAAACTCTCCTTCTTGTTTTCAAAGTTGAACTACAAACTTATTAGTTTGACACATTCAGTCATGTAACGAGCATTTCATTTTCACTTCTTTCCTGATTTTTTAATAATTAATGCGAAATATGAATTATTGACTATTATCCTTTATTTATGACTTACTAGGTCGTGGTTAGCAGTGAAATTCAAGACGCGTGTTTCGTCCTATTTGGGATTCCTCAGTTGGAAGCATTTGCTTCTGTTATAAGGCTCCAGTTTTGTGTAAAACACTGTTATCTGTCTGAACATTTTTAACTTGGCATTCTCACACCATTTTACAGTTTGACTAGTAGTTTAATTTCTGCCCCCATCGTAATGTAATTCGCTGATTGGTTAACTTTTACTCTTACTATGAGAATTTCTCCAATTGCGGACAAGGTCATGTTTATTGTATGCTTATTCACGTGTTTTGGATTGATTGATGATTATACTTTCGGAGTTACAAACTCTCCCATCTGCCAGCTTCGGTCTTCTCTCTATTCGCCCCGGAGTTGCAGTCAGTGCCTCTTGCGTACTAAGTTGGCTGTCAGCTAAGCGTGCGTATTCTATTTATTCGGAATATATTTAGCCGTTGGCGCACGAAGATATAACAGCTTCCCAGTGTTCCCACTGGGACTCGAATCCCATACCTATCGCTGTAGTGTAACTTTGTGAACATTTTATTAAACTTGACATGAGTTTTTTGCCAGAGCTTATTTGTGAATACATCGGTAAGAAGTCAATTTGTACTACGCTTGAATTCATACAAAGCTTGTAAGCAGTTTCATATAAATATAGGTTGCTAATGGAACAGTTGACAGATGTGTGTAACAGTGATGACTGAAGTTGAAGAAAAGTCTGCGGTACCACAGAATTTGAACTATCAGCTTAATGTCTTATAGACTCAGCTGCAAGACTCAGTTGTTAAGCATTCTTCAACCTTATTTAAGAATTTCCTGTGGATAAGTGATCAATATTTCGTTGTCTGTTGTCAACGCTAATACCCAGCCATGCCGAATTTAAAAAGTAGAGTATTGGGTTGGATATGCTTATTGGTTTGCTGAAATAACCGGGTAAAACTTTCGGTAGTGAAGCCCAAATAAAAACCTGGTTAATAGCTGAAGCGTTCAGCTGGACAAGTTAAGCTCCGTCTGATTATTCCATAGGCCACTGTTTCGAATCCTACTTTAGGCCAGAATTCTGTTGAAATCCAGTCATCACTCTCCCGCAATAAAACCATCCCAACAAACTAGACTATTTTAGACAATCGGATCAGCAACATTTTCATATGACAAATTACACTCTGAAAGCATATCTAGGATAGGTAATACAAGCAACTTACCATAGTCACAGCTTCTGCAAAAAGATAGAATCTTGTAGATGAATTTATAGTCTGTCTAGGCAGATTACAAATTTTCAAAGATGAATTTGATGATTTTAAACTTTCTGGCCACCGATTATTGATTAATAATGAATCAAGCGCCATCATTCCTGATATGATAGTTTCATATGAACTCAATACGTCAAACTATCAATTTCCAGTTTCATTTCAAATTAAAATAGGAAAGAAAAGTATGAATTTACAAGATAAATTTTTACTGTACAAATATACTATGAATAAATTTCATGAGTTCATATGTAATTTTAGGAAAACTTTCCAATAAAAATCTATCATCTGTCAACATCTCTAAATAGTCTTAATGTAAAAGGTAGCTGAAAACTCAGATAGTTGAAATTAACAAACACCTCCGTTGTGAAAAAGGCTAGATGCTCCCGATCAGTTGACTGAAAGTAATTTTCTGTAAGCTGATACTAATTAAATATTTCTAACAATAGATCAAGTCATCAGGAAACACTTAGTACTGAAGATTGAAGTAACACTGAACCCATGCATATATTAGTAAGGACGGAGTTATCGGTTGAAGATTTTCTGAATGTAATATTAAAAACTGATAAACTAATCATTTGTTTCAGTCTAATGAATGCTCGATATGTGAGTTTTATTACTGAAGGCTACTTTGCAAGTTAATTAGTCATCAAGATTTTCAGAGCAAGTTAACAAAAAATCGAAATTTTAATCCTGAAGTGACGTTTTATAGTCAAATGGAATTCATTCTTAAAAATCTACCGAATACAATGATCTATGCATTGTTTAATATATATTTATAATCATACTCAATACACAGCAGAATTGGCAGAATCTAAGAGAAACATAGTTTGTTTGAATAACAAAGTACATTAATCCTAGCATAACAACTTTTTGGTGCCCAACTTCAATAGAAAGGTTAGTGTAACTATTTTCCCATATTTAATGAATAGTATTTGTCAATAGTCTACTGAAGAGGATATTTCTCACCAGTCGGTTGACTTAAATCTTCCCTGAGTATTTAAGAAGACATCTCTAAAAAAAAGAGTAAAACTGGGGCACTGTGGTAGAATGTAATTCCATTTGAGTTGGTGTATTAAATGTATCAGATAGTGAAACAGTATTATTTACTGGAATATACCCTATCATGGCAGACATTTTTATGCATAGTTGAGAATGGATGTTTGTGGAAATGTGTAGTCTGGTTCCAGAAGTGTACTTTGCATGTGTAAATGACACGTTTACGGTGTTGAAATCAGAGCATATACACTGTTTCTTTACAAATATTGATTCAAAAGTCAACACAGTCGAACTCATTTATGAATCAGGATACAGTGAAGGGGATGGAATGATCTTGGATTGTAGAATAAAACGAAACCAAGAAGGGAGTTTAGACACTAGTGTCTATGGAAAACCCTGACAATCGAATCGTGTTAATGATTAATGTAGAGCATCGAGCAAAGAATCTCAGTGGGTGCTGGTTCGAATCTTGCTGTGACCCAGTATCTGTAATAATAGCGACAACACTGTGAAAAGAGAATTCAAAAACTTAACAGTATCACCATACAAAGAAAGCATCTCAGAGACATGTAGAATTCTTAATAAGGCTGAGATTAGAGTGGCATTTAAACCTACAAGCTCACTGAGAAATAAGTTTGTAGGTTCAGAGATCCTATTGATTCAACTAAGCGGAATAATTTATTTTACTGAATCCCATGCAATGATTGTGGTGTCAAATACATAGGTTAAAATATTCCATCAGAGTAAATTAGGCTATCCGAGCACAAAATCCTAGTTAGGTCTAAACTGATAGATAGTAACTAGTAATACAGGGGAACTAGAAAAAAGCTCAGTTGTAATTATGCAGGAAATTACACAGAACAACACAATAGGATGGGATATGGTTTAAATGCTTATAACTAACACAGCAGAGTGGAGGGGGAGATTGATAACTGAATTGTTGTTTATCGAATCAACACCTAATACATGCAAGGGGAATGATTCAGTACCTGCTATGGATATGTTGTAAGTCCTACTATCCATATGAAGGAGGCGAAGAAGTTAGGACTATATGAAGGATATCTCAAAGTAGTGTAGTTATCTTGATATGACTATGGACAATAAATTATCTTCGCATCTAAAATATTTATGTCCTTTTTAGAATATACTGTGGGGACTTGTTACGCATACCACTTTAAAGGTCTAGTTGAAGTACTCCAGCATGACTTTTATTGATATATTTAATGAAACGAGTAGTTAACTAGTCTATCACTTCGTACCATATTACCATTCGCTGCATTTAGTTACTTCATTGGGTAAGCAAAGTTGTATACCGATTGGTCAATAGATGGTTACCAATGCCACACTGTGCTGATTAGATCTATGCGTAGCAAATGTTGATAACATTTTTGTGAGTAAATTTCACTAAAGAGAACACTCGAGGTCCTAATAAAAGTCAGGTACTCTGGAGCATTTTAATTTGCATTACTGATTATAATAATAATAATAATCATAATCATAATCATTATTATTATTATTATTATTATATTATTATTATTATTATTATTATTATTATTGTCATTATTAGTATAATGATTATGATTATTTGTCACTTGGGTTCCTAGTGGAACATAAAGCTACAGTTACACGTAGCCATTACACTCTCTTCTCTCCAGTCTTTTCAACATGGCTGCATCACTGTACACAAACTTTCATTTCTTACTCACATCATCTCCCCCATATCGCCATCACCCCAAATCCCCAACTCATCGTTCACCATTTGGATTCAATCGATCGCCTGGTCTGGCACGTGGTGTCCCCAGTCGGTCTTCTCAGTCTATGCACAATCAAATCAAATCAAATCCATCTCCACTTTCTTCTACATATTTGTTGGGCGATGGGTTCTTGCTTCATTGGCTCGTTGCCAGACAGCCAGACAGAGTTCCTTCTTACTTATTCTGTTTATTCTGCCCATCTCATCTTCAGTATCCAGTGAGCCAGTGAGCAGCAGCTGTTCATGTATGTCTGCAGTTTGTTGGAAATGCTTTCCGTCACGCGCCAAGTCTCTCAACCATCACATACAAGTACTGATTTACTTGACTGGCACTAGTGTTCAAATCCGGATATTGTTCACACTTTATGCTGAGTGCAGTGCAGTAGATCTCCACTCTGGTTTCAGATTATTGAAAGCCTGTCTTGCTGCCTTTTCCAACCCGGCTTTGACATCCTCATCTGTGCCACCGCCACCGCCACCACCACCACCATCTGCAGTTGAAACGATGCTGCCTCCCGAGGTAGGTGAAACAGACTACCTCCGATAGATTTCTCTCGTTGATGGTGATTGGTGATTGTTGTTCCCAGTTGGGTATCTTCATCACCTGGATCTTCTCTACACTCACTTGAACGATGTCCCGTCTTCACTGACTCGCCTCTTCTGTCAACTTGTTGGTCGTTGTCTGTGCATCTTCGAGTTTGTGCGACAAGACAACAGTCATATATCATCATTGGTGGCGGCGAAATCAAAATCTTCTTCTCTTGTTTTCTTCATCGCTCCAGCCACCATATGCCCATCTTCTCACAACTCCTCATAGTTTCTCGCAACATCCAGTTCAGTCCAGTCGACCACAATCAGGAAAATGATCGGTGACGACAGTAGGCAGCAGCCTTGTCTTACTCCTTCCTTCCTGTCTTCACTTCAAAGGCGTCAATGAGCTTTCCATTGTGAATCACTTCGCATGTAAACCTCATCATATGGCATACAGATGTTGAATGAGGTTGATAAATGTTCGTGGCACTGAAACCGTAGTGTTGAAGCAGCTGCCTGCCAAATTACTTCTCGGTCGACGCTATCGAGGCAAAGCCTTTTCAAAATTAATGAACTTGAGGTAAAGATCCAGTTGAGTGTCATTCTATACTCTGTTCTATGACGATGCGTAGTGTAGCCTTACAATTTGATCCACACATGATTTGAACTTCCTGAAGATAGCCAGCCATCCAGCCAACAACACTATTCCGGTCACAGTTTTGAATCCAGCGCATTTGTTAGCCTCTCCAGGATGATGCGGATCAATATTTTGCTTGTTTTCGGTGGACGGCAGCATGATTTCGCGCCAGTTCTCGTTCTCGCAAAGACTTACGTCTCCCTTGTTTGCGGGTTTGACAAGGTAGCTCTTCTTCCAACCAGTCAGCAGATATCTTTCCTTCCTTCCCTCCTTCCTTCCAAACATTCTGCATTAGTGGTGTGAACATGTCCGCTACTGATGTCTCTGTGTCTGTTCTCAGTTCTTCTACTGGAATTCCATCTGGTCCTGCAACTTTCCCGGATTTCAGTACCTTTATGGCGTTCAAGACTTCAGTCCGGATTTTGTCGGAGGGCTTGTGTTCACTGGTAGTTGTGTAGCTGTGCTGCTGCTGCTGGTGATGATGGCAGTCGACTCAAGAGTTTTGTGAAGTGGTCAACCCATCGTTTCCTTTGTTTCTCCTCTTCCTTTGATAACTAACCTCCCTTCACTATCTTTCATTCGTCTAATCTCCGTTCATCTCTTCCCTACCAGACAGCAGTAACCTGGTTATTTGATATAATGTTGTCAGGTCTCTATCTCTGTCTCTCCCACTCACAGCCTGTTCTACTTCACTTGCCAATGTGTTGTAGAAGTGTCTTTTGTATTTCCATCCACTCTTCTTCACTTCTTTGTCCAGTGTAGTGTTTTGTAAGTTGTGTTCAGTTCGCCTTTCCTTTCTTCATCCCCCACTCCACTGCATTGGTTCATCTTCTGCTTCACCATCACCATATTCCTCTCCCTCCTCTATCAGCTTCCATGTGTCCGTAGAGATCCATCCCATCCCATCTCATTCCTTGTCTTGTCTTGTCTTGTCTTGTCTTGTCTTGTCTTGTCTTGTCTTGTCTTGTCTTGTTTCTTCTTCCTTCCTAACATGGTCAAGCAGGTCTCCTTCCACATAGCTTTCAAACAGTTCCAGTGTTCTTCCACCCACGTTTCTTCAGGGACCATACTCAATCTCTCCTATTTTGTCCTGATGCTTGACTGGTATGAAGATGTCCTTTGTAGTTTCGTCCTTCAGTTCAGTTCGGTTCAGTTTAGTTGAGTTCAGTTGAGTTTCTGTTCTGTGTGTTCAACTTGAACTGTGGTCATCTATCACCAGCTTCCTTGAATTGAAGGCTTTCAATATGATTTCGAATGTAGGTAGGTTCCTTGCACTCGAACACTTGTTTGAACTTACTCTTTGTTGTGAGGAAAATGTTTCCAACTCTTTCCTTTCCGTAATTACAATTCTCCACTCATTTTGTCAGGTATTCTTGATTTCAACTCACATTTCTGTTATTCCACAATTATTTATCACAATGTCAAACATTTTGATAGTCAACGATAGCTGGGATACGGATTGTGTACTTTAGAATAATGAGATTAGTGGTTTTATAAATTATAAATCGAATGTTCAGAATGAAATGGCGACGTCAACGTGTATTTACCAAGCAGACAAGGTATAAGGAAGCTTGAAAAAGGATAGAATGTTCCCTAATACTGGAGAATGATGTGTCGTCATTATTCACCGAAATGCCACTAACTGAGACAGTGGAATTCATATGTCAGAGTTGGAATCCCTGAGTCTAACTTTAAGTAATTGTACATTAAATGTATACTTCAATAGTCCATGTTATAGACAAGTGGATGAAATCTTAATGGGCTAGCCATTAAGCCCGACCCTACAGACTTCTTTTGAAAAAAACTAGAAAATGAACCATTGAAAGATGACATCAACAAGCTAGATATGTATTATCGATATACGGATGACATGTTCATTATCAGTGTTCAGAATATGAATACATAAGAACTATTGAGAAATTCCAACAACATACACCATTCGTTTGCGAAGAAAAACAGGATAATGAGCTGGATTTTCTTCATGTTCTATTAAATAGAGGAGGAAATGGCCCACTTTGCAGAAATGTGTACAGAAAAAGCAAGTCTACGTGTAAAAACACACTTCTGTAGTTCAACACCTATACGGTATAAAAGAAATTTAGTGAAATGTTTGACAGCCAGAGAAAGGAAAATCTGCTCAGACGACACTCTACAGATTGAGTTAGAGTGTATTTCGAATACATTGGTTGGAATAGTTAATCCCCAAAATTTATAAAAGAGCTTATAAAGAGATCAGAGAAAAGACCTGAAGTAGAAACTGTTCGAAAGAAACAGCTGTTCATAAAGCTACAATTTAATAGAAACGTACTTAGTGAGATCGTATTTCCCAGACTGTTGCGAACTATTAAAAGAACTTTTTATGCAACTAATCTCTGTCTACCATTTTCTAGTCGATAACTTGCTTCCTGCCAAAGGAAGGACAGGTTACCTAGTTTCACCACTTCCATGTGTATTAGCCAATTTAATCGCTGGCTCCTATGGAGACAACTATATCGAGCGTACGACTGGACAAATTAACAAACGTATTACTGAACACTTGCCTTTGTGGCTGGGAAAAAGACTGGTTGAATCTATAAGAGGCTCTGTTTCGTCGCATTCAGCTGAGTGAATAAGGCGAAAACGTCCAAAGTGATTCGCCGCATTTTTTCGAACCTTTCCGATGAAGTTCGAACTAGCCTTTTACATATAACTGAGGCAATAGGTATTCGAATGAACATTCCGAAACTGTGTATTCAGAAGAAATTTGTACTGCCTTTATCCCTACCAGAGAGGGAAAACCTAATGAATGACTCTACTTATAAAATATTTTAATAACTTCTATGTGACTTTTATTCCCATGTTGTTTTGCTGGCCATAATCCACAAGGGAATACTTCCCTTTTGCAAACCTTATTCACATTGTTTGGTATTTGGTGTACATACTAGTTATACTTGAATGCAGTCGTACAACTTTGAGAATGATATCGTCGAAAACAAATTTGTTATTGATAATATTAGTAGTGTGACTTAAATAGTTTAGCCATTAGAATTAGCTAGTAGATAACAATTACCGTGTAATTTTGCAACAAATTTTCACTAACCTGTTTAAAAGTTTCATTATTCCATCTGTTTCCATAAAGGCTTTTTATCATATTTACCTCGTTTTGATTTGCACCATCTAAACTGGCCTTCATACAATACACTTTACTTGTGTTAGCATTCGCCAAACAGTCTGTTACATTAGTTATTGGATTTGTATGACAGATGAATGAACAGTTAGTATGTTGTTCATAAAACAGCCAATGTTGGGAATCATTTTCATGAAGTTTAGCTGCAATGCTGATCATATTTCGTGCAGTCCTTCCATCCACAAGCAATATCCATAACTTATTCAATGCCACATCTTTTACATCTTCTAGTAATCTCTGTATTTGTGACTGATTTATGCCTTCCAATACTGTAACATAAAATCGTCCAACAGATGGATATTCAAGATAATCTGAAAACATGATTTGTGAGCCTGAAATTTAGGAAGAAAGAAAACAAGTAACCAGCATTTCTGGTATACCCAGCGCATAATAAAAACCAACGTTTGACATCACTTGCAGATAAATGACTTGAAAACAAATGCCATCTTACGTTGCAAATGTAAATTTGGTGTCTTACACGGCTTCCCATCCATGAACAGAAATTCCAGTTATTTCTTTTTAGTTTCCAGTCAGAATCTAGACCAAAACCAGAGTTACTGTCAGGTCCTCAGTGTTGGCTACTGACTGAAACCTGTTGAATACTACTAAACAGTTCGCAGTGTTTATGCTAAAAGCAAACTGATTAGACCATGACGTAGAACAGTGGGGTGAAAGATGGTTTTGCTAGGTTAGCAACTCTTGGTGCATCACAACTTTCTGATTGAGGATCAAGAAATCATGCAGTTCAGAGCTTTTAGATGATATCAAATATAACTCAGAACACAAACCTATGACAATCATATTGTAGCTTCACATTGTTTTCTGTCTCCAAAACCGAGATGAAAACTGTTAAGAATTCTGTGGATACATTTTGTAAGAACAATTTCCAGAGCATTCTGTTACTCTTTCGATATCTCCTTTTTCTTTTCATGTCCTTTCATTGGTAACTTTATTTTACCGAATTTCCCAAAAATAATGGAATAAATGAATCTCATTAGAATACTTCTTTGAGATCTGAGTAATAAGGCCTTGGTATTTATATCGGTTACCATTTTATGACCAGTTTATGCCTGAATTTCGTATCTACAGAGGGTATTCCTAATGTGAATAGCTCTTTGGTACAATGCTTAAATTTGTCTTTGAGTGATGCAATGTTTCATGGAAGGAATGTAATATTAAAATATTAAAACAGATATTTGACTATAGGAAAAGACAGAAGACGTTGCAGCAAGAAAAGACTTTTCTTTTCGACGAAGTCATTCTCCTAGCCGTACACTGGTGAATATATGGTAGAAAAGATAGACCATTCCAGAGTAATTTACGGTCGAACTTCAGCACAAGTTGCATGACGAAGGAAGGTCAAGTAATGTCAAACATGAGAACAGTTACTCAAAGACGGAACTGGATCGAAATGGCGCTATATCGTGAACTGATAGAAGTCACAAATATGGACCAGTGAACTCAGACGCAGTGGCTCAGTGGTTACGTGTTGTCCGTGGAACCTGAAGACCCTGAGTTCGATCCCTGGCAGGGAGGGGGTCATGTGTGCGCACTGCTGAAGGATCCAATACTAAGACGGAACAGCTGTCCAGTGGTACCAGGTTTCGAATGTTTCTCCGACTGTCAGTCCATGATGAGTCTCAATTTGCAATATCTATAAGCATATTAAAATGAAAAAATAAACAAAATGAATAGGAAATAAAAATAGTTACGTCGTGTGGAAATTATTTGGAGGGATCGATTCTCTACAAGGACCATGACAACGAAAGAGGTTGTACAGGCTTCTTTAGAACGTATTATTACGATTTGAAATGTTGAATGCCTAATGCTTCAGCTAACCTCAGGTGTCATCGCCTCACACCTTGGTAACACTTTGCACAAGATGTTAAAGGATTTATCAAAAGGAGCCGAATGTCCTGAGTTTACTAAGTGTTCTGTCAAGAGGCCGAGGATTCATTTCCGTTATCCCTTGGCAGCCAGGTTGGATAGTGCCAGAAAGTGCAATGCATAGGCTGGTGCATGGCATCGCTGATGTACTCGGTTCCACAGGCACAATTAAAAGTGGTACATATACAGTGATGTGGGCCAAAAGCTCCAGCTTACCTTTTACTTACTGACAAATGAGTTTTGGACAGGAGAATATAATCCTAAGGTTAGCGGTAAAGAATGTTTTGTTTATCGACTTTGACAGTCTCTTTCTAAGATTATCTTACTCGTCTTAGTATGGGATTGCTTAACAATACTCACCCACGCCCCCACTTGGGACCGATCTCAAGGCCTTCAGGTCTCAAGGTGAATGTTTTAAACATTCAGTCACTGGGTCAGGATTGGGTGGTCCCCACTTTCCCACCTATGTTGGTAGTATTCATCAAGGATTGAAACCAGTTGGAAAATACTACCTCGAAAATAAAATCTCTATTAAACTCATAGTAATTTACTGCATAGTGGATTCACTAGTGAACACTAGTGACATGCTTCCAGAAGCATACCTCGAATTGTAATGAGAAGCCATAACGTGTGCGGCCAACTAGTTCGAAGGGAAACGGATGCCATCTGAAACCCTTGTGGATAGTGGTAGTCGCATTATATCGCGAATTGACAGAAGTAGGAAAGAGGATCATTGAACTCTAAACCAGTGACTGAGTGGCTAAAGCGTTCTCCACAGGACTTGAATGTCTTGAGTTCCATTCCTAGTGGGGTCGTGGGTACGTACTGTTGAGAAGCCCTATGCCAAGACGAAAATGCTATTCAGTCGTTGTCAAGTGTTTACAAAATTTGCTTTAGATGCATTTTTAATGCTAATGTGATTAGTCGTTTAATAGAAATTTCTCTTTTTATGCTTGAAGACAAAGAGGTAGGGCATGACCACAATTTGCATCGACTGCCAGTCATGAGTTAGATGTATTTAAAATCATGAAGAATTTCAGGTTGTCTGAAAGATTCAAAATCATTGGCGTCGTCATAGTAGTAAACTGTTCAGGTTATGAATGAATACCTATATAATTGTTTTACTTATACAAAACAGTGTGTGATGTCGTAAATATTCAATGCTTTAGCGCCTGTTGCTCGCAGAAGAATTTGGCGTTTACTTGTTTGATGCGATGTCGTTAACCTGTAGAAAATTAAAAGCGTCATGTTTTCATAAGTCTGGAGTAAAAAGATGTTTCGCTATAGCCACGTCAATTCGACTATTTTTACAAAGCAGTGTATATGATTGTGAAACTGTTTCATCTTCCTCAGCGACATTTTGGAACGACCTAGAGAACAAGCAGAAGTATTATAAACGCAACAATAATATGTATGGTACTAGACAGCTGTGTCGTCTCATTTCCTGGCTCCTTAGCAGTGTGCATTCATGAAGTTTACTGGTGTTGGGCAGAAGATCCTCATGTAAGTAGATTTTTCCAAATTTCAGCTTCGAAATGAGGTGCAAATGGTGGGGATGTAACGAATGGCTTATTGTGAGGTGCTTAGCATATACTGGAGAAGTGCTAATTACTGTTGTAGAAGGTAGGCATAATGTAAACTAATGATGTTCTATGGTATTATAAACACAAGGTAGCACGATACTTGCCAATTAATGAAGTGCAAAGGTATTCGCTTGATTTTATTACGTAGTCTATCATACTTTTACGGGGTTATATCACTTGCATATGCGGTGTCGAAGTGACCGACTATGAGAAATTATTTTCAGGTTTTTTGAGGCTGGCAGTGGAATTTAGGATGCACGTTTTGTCCCGCTTAGGACTCGTCAGCCAGACGTACCTGCCTCCAGGCAAGTTATATTTCCCCCACTCAGATTTGAACTTGGAGTACATCTCTCCGAATACCACAGAGTTATTCACAAGGTTATCAAACCATGATAGCTACCTTTTGTGCGATGAGTATCGTTTTTATTTTGACACTTGTATTATCCCATCGTTGATTCGTCCCAGTTGATCGGTCTCTGTTGATATATGGGAACAACATCGCTCACTGTGGGGCAGGTACACCCCACTGACTAGTCCCAAATAAGAAGAAATGAGTATATTGGATTTAACTGCCAACCACTATCTATCATTAGCATAAAATTAAAAAAGGTGGTACTGAGGCATCAGTGAAGGAGCCCATATATCAAGAGAGACCGATCATCTCGCTTCAACCAAAGACGGGACATTACTGGTAACGACATAATTATACGCATTTACGAAACTTTCACAGGAAACAAACTGCTTGAACCTCTATTTCAATGGAAGCTATAAACTCATGTCAATTAGTCTTAACTAAGTTGTTGGGAAAAAAAACTATGACGGCAACAAAAGTATACGAAGACTTTTTGGAAAATTCAAATGACATACTATGGTATAATTTATAACATACCGGTAGCATCATTCGTTTTAACAATGGTCTCCGTTCTAAGTGGACCGGCAATCAAATTTCCGAATGCAGACAGTGCAGAAGACAATGCATTTGGTTGAAATTTAACTGAAGGTAAATTCAACTCTCTGATAACATGTGATCCATTTGGAAGGGACAGATCCAAGATTATTGGTGGGCAACTGAAATGATGGAGTGAGATAACCCCAGCGTCAAGTTGATGAGCCAGTTTTTGAATCACACAGCTGGATTCCGATGGTAGTGTCAAGTCGATAAGAACATCGGGGTACTTTGCTGAATCATCTTGTATTTTTAAGCAAACTGCAAAAGAAAATTTAATCAAATCATTTAACTGACCGAAAATTTATTCTGCTTCTTAATTGGTTCATATTAGTGTGAAATATATCCAAAATGTTAGACTCCATTCACATAAAAAAGTAATAAGTTGACTAAAATTTTAATCACGAATACCAGAGTTTGATTTTGCTGTGATTCCTGGTTCCATGTGGTGAATGGTTTGCAAGTTGCTTGGTGTTTGTACACTTCAGGTCGAAATTTCCTACGATTAGTAAGGTTCTCAACTACTCATCTGTGGTCATGACACGGTTTCCATTAGAAACCACTCAATCTAGAGGAAATATTGTGGCGTCTAATCTAAAGACGGAATAGAATATACTATTAAATGAATTTAGTAGTAAGAAACTAGTCATACCGATAATCAATATGTCCCATTAATCAGATTACAATGACTCAAACACTGAATACCCATTTCCTAAAGATATGATTAGCCAGTTGTATAAGTTGTCTCATTCAGCTAGAAGAAGCAAGTCGTTTCAGACAGCAGCTCAGTAGTATCATTTCGCGTTGGTTCATATTTTTAACAGACATACACGCAACCTCAAATTAACTTTGTTAGTTAGAATAAACAATAAACTGTCTGCGATCTTCAAAATATCAACCCGACAGAGGCTGTGTCACTGTTTATTCTCAAAGACCCCTATCATAATGCTACATTATTCGAAGAGCCCAGAAGAGGTGAATGACCGCTATCATTGTTTATAAAAAACATCTACCTGTTAGAAGGGATTTCTGTGTGTTCAAAACAAAGATATCAGAAAGCATATTAATGTGAATAATCCCGACATTCTTACTCCTCTTGGTGATTGATGAAGGCTATATTATCTTAAAGTGATTGTACAATGAAGGATTTATCAGTTTTCATTTGAGTAGTTAGTATAACATGCACACAAAATAGGTGTTCGGTAGACCTTTTAACAGTTATAACGTAAATTTCTGGTTATTGCGAAGCGATATGGTTTTGGGCTATGTACATTGTGATTTGACTGCTGCAGTTCATGAAAGAGATAAATATGTTTTGCAGATTGATAGTATGTATCACAGAATTTGAACACTTCATGTGAGAATCTCTAATGTGATGGAACGAAGTTCGGAAATACGTGAAATAAATGCAAGCTAGATGATGAATCTGCAAACTAGTGAAAGTTTTTGTAGAGTTGATGAAATATCTGTTCTACACACACAATCCTTTTCTTTTATAGCCAAAAAAATACTTCATTTGTAAACAAAATATCTTAGTAATATGAATCGCTGATGTTTCTGAGGTATCATAGTGGCAAAAAAGAAGTTATATGGGACTAGGATGATTCACATGATTTCCTTGTGGGAACATAGGTTATAAGGAAGTCACTAAACAAAACTGTGTACCCTCCGAAGCTTACTTGATATTTATATGTACATTCAGCAGCATCATCAGAAACACTTCAAATGATAAAACATAAATTTATGGAACCATACTACAGAAGAAGTCTCATCTCGGATTGATGCAAGCCAACTTGCTACCCCTGTGGCGCCCACTGGCGAGATATCCGAAAATATATCAAAGGACGAGTACACTGCACCCCAGTCCATTCTGTCCTGTTATACGGTTGTGAGAAATGGCCTTTGAAAGTAGAAGACATGATTCGGTTACAGGTTTTGACTAAAGATTTCTTCTTAGCATTACTCGTATAAGCACTTTTGGGGTTAGGCAAATAGTACTAGGCAAGACAGGTACGTTGATCGATGAGGTTGTGAACTTTAATCGGCTGAGATGGCTTGAACATGTACTGCGCTTGTCAAACCACCACCTATCTCGACATGCCATGCTAGTAGAAGTTGGATTAGGTTGGAAGAGTCTTTAGGGTTTCCTGACAAAGACGTAGCATCAGTCGATGAGGTCTCCAGCTGTTGATATGAGTCATATAGGGAGATGTAGACTGACTGGTTGGGTTCTCAGAGACGATAGGAATCAGTGGCTGAGGACTCTTGGTGACTTGGCTAAAAATCGGTCACAGTGGTGCAGATGTATTCACTCCTTGACGTCTTCTAGAGTTTAAATAGTCGCACTAACCTTTATCTTCAGATTGCTTATGCAACTTAATCTACTCTGAAATGAGTCTTTTTCTATCCACCTGTTCTTTGTGTACTACTGTGGATTGTGGCAATTCGAACCGATGCACTTCAGTACAAGGTTGTACGTTGATTTTACCTGTCTGTCTGTCTGTTTGTCAGTACGTAGGTCCTTAACTATCCAATTTATCTATGGCGAGAAACATATGAGCACAAATCTTTGAATCGAATCACTGATATAATTTTCTTTTTATACTTATATAACGGATGTAGGGTTTGGTAAATGTATGAAACTGGCAACAGTGTTTAGTGAGCTTATGATAAAGTCTCAGTATAAGAACTACTAATCAACGTTTGAATATTGGTGACTTCAATATATTACTGAATGTAACCATCCATGGAATCATAGACTCCCTGTTGTTTTCAGTGGTAAAGTGGTTTAGTGACTTTTCCTAGTCACCTATTCTATAATTTTACTGATCTTCAAAATTATCAAGAATCAAGCAAGCGAACTGAAACTCAAAAGACAGATGATATGAATAATCAGTCCATTTGATCAATTTACTGACAAATAATTATCTATGGTCTCCTACATAGGAGAAAATAGTTGGAAGTGCATGATTAACCTGCACCTTGCTAATATGCTTACTCCAACCTCTTGAACAAACTAAATATTTGGCATTAATTTGGTTGTCCGTACATACTTAAAACTTTAAACTAAGTGTAAAACTTGGACTTGTTTATTTCATATTGTACATAGTGATACAGTATCACGTATTTGATGACATTTCCAGAACAATTTACATTCCATACAACTTCCAACATCAAAATTTTATGCTTCTATCACCTCTCGTATTGTTGGTTTTCAGTGTAAGTAAACTTAAGGAGTCATAAAATGAACATGGAGCTGTGCTAGGTAGCGAAATAAAAATTCACTCGATAACTTTGAGTACATTCCTGTAGTAGACAATGAACTACATCAAATGTCTGAGAGCTAATGATACTAAATGGCTGCCTAAACCTCGCTAGTTGGATTGGTGTTTGAACCCGTGATCCCCTGGTTGAAATTCAGCTGCCTTAACCAATGAGCCACAGCCCCTTCGAATTAAAACGAAGAACAGATGGTTGATTACATATCACCTTTCACAGGAAGTCAAAACACTCTGAAAGGTATCAACACTTCAGATCACCATATGCAATGTAAGTTAAACCAACCTTAGTGGGATATTTAAATAATGGAGCTGGAAAACTCAGTAGTAAATCAAAAACCCAAACAAGGAATTGAAACAAACAGTGTCAGGGCATCCGCACAGAAGACCATCTGCAAACGGAGATCGAACAATTCGACCTAGTATATATAGTAACGGGAAATTACAAGTATCAATAAACAAATAATCCTCTTGAGTTTATTCAAAAATTAGAAGGAGCACATTAGAAAATAAGTGATAATAGTATTAAAAATAGCAACTGTAACACAGACAGAAAAGAGTTAAACACTTCTATTATGTTGCCACAGAAGGAAGGAACATGAGAAACTTTATGTCAGATTCTCAACAAGGATGTGATTAGATTGGCACTCAATCTTTCAACTTCCCTCGGAAATAAACTTTGTCGGCTTAAATAGCCCATTGATCCAATTAAACAAAATAACACACAATGTCTGTAAGTCAAATACAAAGGACGAATCAACCGATTTGGTTTGATCAAATTACCCAAGTATATGAGCATTATAGACGGCACTAAGATCAGTAATACGGAAGAGCCTCAGCTCTTGAAGTACACAGACTTAAAAATAACCAAACAATAAGGTGGAAAAAAGCAACTGTACTAAAGCTAAATGTAGTTAGGTTGTGAGATAGATTGATGATAATCTTTGTTCATTGAATCACCACCCAACACACGTTATAAGAATGGAGCGAAGCCTATTTAGTAGATAAGGAAAGTTTCCCACCACTGAAAATAGACAACATGAGGTGGTAGAACAACAAAAACTGGACGTTAAAAGTTGTGTGATTGCTTAGAAATGATTATAGGTTATAATTTTTGTTTAAAACGTCATCACTGTGTACTAAAACAAATAAACCAGTCTTATATGTTATTTAGAAATTTATTTTACTGTTATTCTACATTTCTGTTTGAAGACAAATTAGTCAAGTGGTGGTTATGTTGAAAGCTGGACCCAGCATTTTTATTAGAGTTATCTGAAAAGTAGGATTAGCATTAAGTCCACCTCACAGTGTACGTTCATTCATAGTCATTTACATCAAAAGTTCTTTATGTATAACCTACACCTGTGTAAATAGACCCCACTACAAAAGAGATATTTGGCTGAGCCTCTGCAACCACTCGCATCATTAATATAAAAATTAGATTTCCTCAATGTCAAACTTCAAAAGAAACCCGATAGTTTCACTGAAAGGACTGTCTACAGATAGCCCGATTGGAACGGACAACAAACCAACTTTCAAAGTTGGGTGCCTTTAATTAGGAAGAAGAATCTTTTACGTTCTCTCTCGTCAAGAATAAGAAAGATGTGCAGTGGTGACGCACTTGTTCAAAAATTAGGAAGCCTCCAAAGAAATAATGTTAGAGAATGGCTACCCGTCCAGATTTATAGAGAAAAGTATGAAAGAAAAGAAGACTATGGAACCGATTCAAGTGGCTCCGAAGGAAATACTTTTAATGATTCTCACATTCAAAGGTGATGTTGCCGTGGAAATCTTTCTTCAACGATTGACAAATTCTCCAAGTAGAACATTCTGCGCTGCGAAACTCCGTACTTTATTCTCATGTCAACAACTGATTCAACAATGAGTGAAAGACAAACAAGGGTATTGAACCTGATTGGTGTGTATTTAAAGGTTCACTTGCTCCTGTGAAGCTGAATACGTAGGCCGTACTACGTGCCAACTTGGAAAATGAGCTCATGACAACCATCCAGCCTCGTTTCTGAAGGGTGAGCATAAAGCTATCTCAAGCACTGTTGTTGAACGTCTCGTAGACTGTTGACATATGGCTTCTCTGATAACCTCGTTTAAAATTGTCGACACTATTCGACCAAACCATTCGAAAGGGATGAGAATTAAACACCTATGTGTAGCCGAAACTTTGGCAGTTCATAACTTAAAACCTCAATTGTGTATTCAAAAGAAATATACACACATACTTTCTATTATGCACTAATCAGATACTTCAAACTCCTGTTTATATTTTACTTTTGTATTTTGTGTATTCATATATTTATGCATTTCATGTTTATTTATTTATTTTTTATCAGATACCGAATCTGTGTTCTCTGTATATTATAGAAACTATTGAGATCACGTGCTACGTAATATCACCTCAATGGCTACTGCACCGACCGATTAAGTTTGACCTTTAACCAGAATCTTGTTTGGAATATTCTATCGTCATACTGTTGTATTTACAAATGTACAACTGTGAAAATGAGTCGTTGAAAGATAATTATATTCACTATAACCTCTTTTTTGTCTTTCAATAATCAATGCTGGTTTTTCGTTAAATGAAAATACTTTAGGAATTTTTACAAATATTGGTAGCGCCTGTCATACTACAATGACTGGATGAACTCTTTGAGAACATTTGTTCAGGTTCAAAATTAGCGTTACAAGTGGTTTAACTTCAGCTACTAAGACATCATGAATTATAGCGAGACAGCTGACTTTCCATTTCAAAGCGTGATTTCTTCAAACACCACTGGATTTTCCCTTGAATAAGTGTAATAACTACGGGATTCTATTTGGGGTTTTGTGGGGACTTATTAATTTAAAGATTGTATTAATCTTAGACCAAAATCATTTGGAGAAACATTGGTGACTAGCTTCGAGAAGTGATTTCTAAAGTTCCACTGAGAATTCATGACCGGTGGGGCAAACCGGGAGGATGTGAGGTCAAATACTCAATGACGAATACGCATCACGGTCGCTCTATATAGCGAACTGACAGGAGTTAAAAATATGAACCACTGGATTCCGACCCGGTGACTCAATGCTAACGTGCTGGCCGTGGAACCCGAAAGTCCTGGGTTCAATCCCTGGTGGGGCGGAGTCATATGTGCGCACTGCTGAGGAGTCTGATATTAAGACGAAACAGCTGTCCAGTGGTCCCATGTTTACAGTGTTCCTCCAACCGATGTCAGTCAATGATGAATATTAATTTGAAATTACCGAGTTGTTTTAACAGTCAGATTAATAGAAATATGACGGATGTACCTGCACCCTAGTGAGTTATGTTGTTCCCACTTAGACTCGAACCCAGTACCCATCGCTTCAAACGCCAAGGCGTTATCCAGTAATGACTGGTCAGGAAGTAGAGTTACTTATTCACTTATACTCCCACGTGAAGTATGTTCAAAAATAAGTTTATTACGTAAACGAGATTCCTAATACTAGGCAAGGAACCGAAAAGAAACGCTTTTTCTGAAGTATCTTCATGAGTTTATCGCTGTCTCACAAGTGTATCATCTCACGCAAAACGGTTTTACTAAACCAGTATTAAGCTATATTCATCCAGCCAAAATTGTTGGGAATTTAGGCAGGCTGGGAGTTTAAGCCTACAAAACTGTGAATAAAAGGCACACTTTCAGTCTCCATCTTTAGACCAATTTTTTTAAGGTTCAAAACTGGTTGACAGTTCAGTGTCACAGTGAATTAAGCGAAACTATTTACCAGTGATTTCGAAGCCGATGTTTTCACTTTAACCATGGTCAAGGTCCTCTTCAGACTCGAGTTTCATTATTTGTATGTGAATATGAAGTTGACTGACTACAACCATTCTAGAAATTACAAATCTAAGATACCATTTTTGCCATGGTAGTCCAAAGAAGTCAATATCAGCTGAAACATCGTTGAAAGCTTGAAACTAAAAGACTATATTGTTCATCCACAGCCCTTCTCAGCATAGCACTGATGTATCCTAGATGTTAAGGCAACTACATCAACTTCAGATATGCTGAGAGTATTTGCATCCCATCATGTCTTGATCTTAAGTAGCTTGTCTCGCCCATACTATTTGTGCCAGATTCGAAGTTAACATGACATAGTTGTGCATATTTGGGAGCTATTCTATCAATTAACAATGATTGTAAAATGTAAATACACTAACTTACTAGTCTTGAATATGTTACCCCATGAACGAGGATTACTTTTGTTAATTTTATAAAAATCAGCCGTTACAAATCGACTCGATTTGTTGTTTTGCAACACATTGTACCTGTCAATCGCAAACTGGGCGACTAAATCTACATACGCTTCCTCTTCTGGAATAAATATCACTAAATACAAGGAAAATAATATCAGATAATCATTCTATAAAAAAAAATTAATTCAAAAGGCAAAAACTATCTAAATTTTGGTAGTCAATGAATGGCTGTATTGTCTTCTACACAGTATCTCTCATCAGCGTCTGTAGTTGATTTTTTTTCAAGGACGAAAGTTTTTGGTGAAAAATGAGGGACTCTAATGGCCACCTCAACAACAACTGAAATATCCAATTAGACTTCTTCGTCTTATGCAAAACTACTTTCCCAGTTGAAACAACGAAATTTGATTGGTTATTTTTGAAGTTACTACGATGGCCCCTGCAGTCAATCGAAACATAATATATTAGAAAGACCTAAAGTTAGTTTGATGTTGAACAAGTTTCATTTTTAATGAATCCTTGATAAAAGTATGACTGATATTACTGTGTGGCTGGTGTGTGTTTAGCTTTTCATCCAGCTGCATTATTTCCATGGTAATGTGATAGACACTACCTTTTCAAAATACCTTGACATTGAATGAAGAAATGTGATGAACGTATGAGAAGCAGATGACTTTTCTGAACTGCTTTTCAAAGTCTATTTAAGTAAGACGCTATAGTAAACTAAGCGAAAAAATAATCTTCCATGGTCCTTGAAACAGATGAGGAGACAATGGACAAGTGAAACTTTAATGTATTTCAATGTAAATACATATTAGCCTATCACTTTGACTGTCTGCGATAGTCGTGGTTTGGTAAACTCGTATTGATACTGGGGAATGATTGTGGGTGAAATGAAAATCTGGGCCATGATAGTCCTGGCTGGAAACGCAGTGTGAACACGATAACCGGATAGTTAGGCATCATAAATTCACATTGCAGCAGGTCAAAACCCTTGGCAGTGGAAGTGAAATTAAGATCTAGTCTTCACCTGGATCCAGCATCCCAGTTGGCAGAGAACTGGGCCAAACATCTGTAGGTTTCTGGTTTGAATCCTGCCCTGGGATATGTTTTCGTTTCACCTTCAATCACCAAGAAGTTTAAATACTAGTCCGTTCGTAGTCTAAAAATTGTCTCCTCCATTAGATGACCTGAGATCCTAGTAAGCTTTATATAACCGATTAACATGAATTTCGATTTTTACTTGATTTCAGGTCAAACTATGAGTTGTGAAACGGTAATAAGTTATAGATATTTAGTTAGATTGCCTATAGTGGTAAGAGTGACTGGATGGAATTATTCAACATCTCCATTCCTAATTTTCATAAGAACTATGTATATTCACTTTTGATGTGTTATATTGTTTTTTTCTCTCTGAATTCATATTTTACACCTTGTTAATTTTTCCGTAACATTTAGATAAAGCGTCAAATGGAAAAAATAAAGCACTAGTCTGAAAGTTGAACTTATTTACCAGAAAGAAACACAGAAATATTACTTAATTACTTTCATTCCAACAAGAAGCTGTCATAGATGATTATCTCACTACTGTAAATCTAAGAACTCATTATAATTATAGGTATAGAACAGCTCAAGAAAACAAATCATAAGCTATTAATGGCATTTTAGTCATCTTCATTTTGCCTTGTAGGTAATCACAGCATAACAGTAATATCCATACATTTATACATACATAGATACATACATTTGTGCGGTTTAACTAGGTAACAGACTTTATTGAGGAGTCACCGATGAAAGAAAAGCTTCCATAATGTCAAGTTTAAAAGACAGGTCAGGTAAAATAGTTTATTTCTAACAGTTTGAAACTGTTCACCTGCGTACACTCTCAAGTCATGCGGCGAAAACATTACAGTTCAGCCAGTTGAATGGAATCAGTTAGTTTACATTTTACAAACCTCATCATTGTGGAATATAGTTGCGTTATAATCTAATATTTTAGGTTGGCATTCTGTTCCACTTCTGATTTGGTTGACAGGAATGGGAAGTCAAAGACATAAATTATGTTAATATTCTTTGATGAAAACATAAGATTTAACACTGAATGTATGTACTGAGTACTTGGTAGTCTCTCACAACTGATTTCATATATGAGTTTCTCTCCCCCTTTTTATGTGAGAATGTTTACAACACTGCAGTCAAATGAGTATCGAAAATACTCAAAACACAGTAGTCACGTGGATGCTTTAATTTGTTGCACTTTGTCCAATTAACTTTATCAAATGCATCTGGGTCGTTTACTGCCACATAAAATTTTTGTTTTGTTTACTGTTTACACTCTGGTTTTCCACGTAGTGAGTTCGGGTATGATGGGTTATGAGTATGTTTTCAGGTTACTCATCTTCTACAAAAGGTTTTCACGTTTTGAAACCACTGAAAACAGACAAATGGGACAGGATTTGACTTTCAACTTCGAGTAATATTAGCTCAATCACATGTCAGACAATAAGGTTCTATAAAAGATTCAGTGTTCCTCAACGGAATTCTGTATTGTCATCAATAAGTGATAAAGTCAAATAGATGTTTATATACACGATCTCAAATTATTAACAGATGTAACTGAATCAGCAGGCTGGATGCTCCTTAAAGACTAATATACATACAGAGGAGGCTAAGTCAAGTGAAATAGAATGAGTAACATAAAATTCTTAGATAATTTCCAGTTTTAATGATAAAAAGAGTTGAATAGACACCTTTTCTTGACAGATATGTTTGATTATCATTTTGGCTATCTTAGATAGCCGTTGTTTGGCAGACTTATATTGATACTGCATGATGACTGAAGGTGGTGGCTGGTTAGAGCCCCCCTGTGACCGAAATTTTCATTTCACCTTCAATCATCACTCAGTATCAACATATATTTGAGTTGCAAGGAATAGACACTAAGTTTCTCTAAATAGCTGGGTTAAATAAGTAAGATATTTACTAAATTCACAGAAATTCGACCATTTACATTATTTATTAGTATATTATACAAGCATGTGACATGCAATAGATTGTTAGATACCTGTTTTAATGGTCATTAAGATTAATTGTCAGTCACCGTCATGCTTCACAGCTTCCAGGCATTGACTTTTGTATTCAGACGCATAACTCAGTTTGCAGATGTTGAAGATCATTATATTAAACTATCAAATTGTTCAAGTTGTTATTCATCGAAGACTGACATAAGTTGGAGGATCGAAGGAAACCTGGGAGCACTGGACAGCCGTTTCGTCCTAGTATGGGACACCTCAGCAGTGCGCACCCACGACCCCACCAGCAGGGATCGAACCCGCGATCTTCAGGTTCCGCGGCCAGCGCGTTACCACTGAGCCACTGGGTCAGAATCCAATGCTCCATATTTCCAACTTCCAACAATCAAATAGTTGCATAAGTGCGTAACTTAGATGTAGTTTAAGTTGCATAAAAATATGACTGAAGTTAAATAATTATGACTAACTGGTTTTGACTGGCTACCGAAAACTATGAGCGTCTGAGGAATTACTTTAATTGAAACAAGTTAATGAAAGCACACTATCATGAAGTAATCTACCCTTTAGTGTTTTCGATTTCAAAGTTGACAAAAGTCAGCATTTTAATAAAAACTCAACGATATCGAAAAAGTCAACTGTTAAACTTGTGTGTTTTAGATCAACGGGACAACTTACCTAAGTGAGCACTATAACAATGTTGAATGTATAATAAAGACAGGTTTAAAAATATGAAGTACTTTATTGTAGAGGTATACATATTGTTTATTCACTGCATAATTTAAACTAAAGAAATGTACAGTTACACGTGACACTTAAATAGATGGATGAAGGGGTGGAGTGAACAGCCATTGAAAAGGTGGATCAACCAATCATGATAAGGCACACTTGAATTCTGTTTTGTGATTGGTGAACTCTACTGTTTGTCATAAAGCGGGTCAACATGTTCATTATTGTAGATATCCGAACCAAGTTGAGATTTGATGACATGAAAAAATTTTTAGCATTAAATGTATGACATTCATTATTTCGGTAGTTGTATTTCCCAATGAATGTAAAATAAACATTTGTTTTAACTGGCGTTTCACTATTTAACGCTTCACCAAAATTAAAATAAACCGGAGTTTACAATATCCAAGCTTATATACTACAGCCTTATATGAGTTCTTCTCATGGATGATTCTGCTTTGTCAAGTTGTGGAACAAACTTGATGTCCATATATAGTGTTTTACTATGTATGATGATATTTGTGTACACACATGTTCTGATAGTCCTTATAGCATGTTTTGGGTTATGTCAGTATGCGGCGGCGCGTCGAAAACAGGTTTTCAGGTAGTAAGGTCGACTGTGACAATATCGAAATCACTCAGAAAAGTCTTTAGAAATTATTATGAACGTCTCAGAGCAGAATCTCATCGCATAAAGTTGATTTGAAATTTTCTAAATAGGAATAAGGGAATAAGACCTGGTTTCGATGCACCCCTACAGTATTAACACAACCGACACATATGAGATAAGGACTATCAGTATATGTGGACATACAAATCTCAATCTGTAATTCACACACTCATCATACATAATAATACACTATATGTGGACATCAAGTTTGTTCAATGAGAAATACGAATACTGGAATAATCAATACTCACTAATACATTACAATATACGTGGTTTTTACAAGTATACTCAATGTTTGTAAGATGAGGTTAAAACTAAAACCTTATTTAGAAGTAGTATTCATCATGGAGTGATATCAGTTGGGGAGCCACTGCAAATCTGGGGGCACTGGACAGCTGTTTCGTCCTAGTACGGGACTCCTCGGCAGTACGCACACACGACCCGGCTGGGGATCGAACTCAGAACCTTCGGATTTCACGGCGGACGCGTTAGCCATCCAGTCACTTCTAAATTAAAAATCTCTATTCATCAAAAAAATACATTACTGTATAGTACTTACTAGTGACTTTCTTCCGGATGGATATCACGAAGCTCTAATGAGAAGCCGTGACATGTGGCGTCAACCAGTCGGAAGTGAAGTGGATGCTAACTGAAGACCTTGGGTGACAGTCGCGCTATGTCGTGAATTGACAGAAGTTGGAAATTGTGAACCACTGGGAACCAACCCAGTGGCTGAATGGTTCACGCGTTCGCATGGAACCTGATGGTCCTGGGTTCGATCCCTAGAGGGGTAGTGTGTGCGTATTGCTGAGGAGTCCTATTCTAGGACGGAACAGCTGTCCAGTGCCCCAGGTTTCAGTGGTTCCCCAACTGATGTCAGTCCATGATGAATACTACTTCTAAATTAAAAAAATTCCCATTCATCTCAAAAATAAATCCTTATTCTTTAGTTATGTACAGCCTTATATATCTAGCTAGCACATTCCATTAAAATTTTTAAGCCACCCTTATGAATCAAAGGTTCTTCTTAGCTTGACTAACTGTTACGGTTTCTTAGAAGTATACATAATTTATCAATATAAAGTCTGTTGGAATCAATTTCGTGCGATTTCTTGAACCTAGAAATTTTAGGTGTTAGTAACATGCGTTGACCAAGCTGAGACAAGTTTACTTATCAAGATCCAAATCTGTAGCGTTCTGTGTTTTTGAGTAGGGATGGCTGAGAAGAATTTTGTTTATGAACCAGTCGGATTGGTTTCTAACATCAAGAAATGAAAATTGGTATAGAATCTTAGAAATCCCACTATTGTCATCATTCTCCTCCGTTATTTTGGGAATCAAAGATTTCAGAATAATTTTAAAGTTAACGGAATTGCTACATTTAAAAGTTCGTAGCATGGTAGTCAGTGATGCACTTTTCTTCACTTGTAACTTTGGATATAATTGGCCAGTCGGATGTAACTGTGCCCAAATGAATTATGGTTTCACCTAAACGAATAGGACCCATCACCTAATAACATCAATAAAGGTGTTAAATCTCTTGTTTGCACTGTAGTAGAAATGGCAGAAGTCTTCAATAACCCACTTACCCTACAGTCCCAAAAGTATCGCATAAATCGATCTTGTGGGTAAATTATCTGATAATGGAGAGCACCATACCTGATGTTTTTCAAAAGCAGTTGACATAAGACTCTGAGAATACAAATGTAGCCAATCCGGTGTTAAATGAACTCAAATATCCTTAGCCAACTTAACTGATACCTCTCGCTGCACTACGTATAGAAAAGTGCTCCAGTCTCTGAAGCATTATAGCCTATCCTTACATTATAAATACACACTGCTGATAGGATGCAGCAAACAAGAAATCTGCGTGAAGTATCTCCAGTCAGCTAGCTTCAATAATTCAACACCAAGTACACGATACCATAACACCATATCAACAAGCTTGTAAAATAAATTCTTCAATTTGTTGATAAAATTCTATCAGCACAGGAAAAATATCAGGCAGTTTGTCGTCAATCATTCTCCAGTGATTAAATGGTCGGTACGAATATATTGGAAAGTATTTTATGCATAAGACATTACACAACTTGCTTCTACATAAACTGACTAGGATGAATGAATAGTCCTAATAAGTAATTTTAATCTAGAACAGAATTTATGGGAGTGTTTTTTAGAAATTTTCTGTATAAAAACCTAACCGATAAAGTACTGGATCATGTGTCAATTCATTTCGTAAGTATTCCGTTAGAAGATATCTTACATAATCAGTATCTTGACAGAAATTGTCCAGCATCCTGGACACGCAGATAACTTAGATTGACCCTTAGTAGATCTACCTAATTTATTTTGAGTTTTATGGGAATTCAATTTATTTCAAGGCAGTATTTACCACGGACTGACATCAGGTGGAGAATCATTGAAAATGCATTCGCCGCGAGACTCGATTTCCATCCCTGGTGGGGTTGTGGTTTCATGCTGCTGAGTAGTCAAATACCAAAATGAAATAGCTTTCCAGTGCTTCCAGACTTTCAATTTCTAATGGGGTTGAGCTCTCCGAGCTGAGTTGTTTAATCGTCAAATTTCAGATCATTAGGAGAACCAATCAAAATAAAATTGGAGACAGGGATAAAACCTTGGCAGAAACGACCAACCACATAAAAGGATATCAGGAAAAGTTACTAAATAAGTTGCAGAGAAAATCTTATTGTTCACCTCCTACTGGAGTTTATGCTGATGATTTTGTCTAGAATGACAAAGAAAGCTCGACGATTAAACAATCCAGCTCAGAGAACTCAACCCAATAGAAATTATCCTCTTGAGCTGCAAATATTCTCCATTATCCGTGATGAGCATCAACTTGAAATCTACCAAGTGTACAACAACTTGCAGACAAAATTCCATTTATGAACAAATTTATGCGGGTATCCTTCTTACAACGGTGGGGAAGTAAGATGAGCAACCTCCATGAACTAGGAGTTTGACAGAATTGTTTGCATTGCTTCATATCTGAAAAATGTCAGACCTTACGTAATTAACGTGAGTATTTTTAATAAAGAATATGTGCTGTTTCTGTCTATAAAAATATTAGCATTATTTCTTGTCGATATTTTAATCTGCACTGTGAATCGGTAGAAGTTGTCACTGTGATGTGTAAAGCGTTAGTCACAAAATTGTTTTGTATTTTTTTTTTATGGAATATGGCGACGCATAAAATTGGATTCACGTGACCTACTGCTAAAGCAGTATGTTTTACCAATGAGTAAAGTATCAGTCAGTTAGTTGCACTAATGTATTGCAATGTTATAAATACGCATATATTGGTTTAGGCCAGCAAAAGCGACAGATCACCATGATCAGTTTTTAACCCTTCATGTTCTTCAATAGTATATTGGTTTTAGGTGCCTGAAAAGGAGACATAAAATCCGCAATAAACTGAACAAATCTTGGACCTAAAAGTGTCCTACCAGTTTTATATTCTTGTCGGTGAAAGAAAATTATAATTGGAAATCAGAATCCCTGCATGCAACGTTTACTTGAGGATAAATCTGCGGAGGAGGGCAGTGTACATAGCAAATGAGATTCAACCTCGGAAGTGGTGGTATGGTAGAGAATTTATTCTACCTCATTGCAATTTTCATATATATTTGCTGAGTATTATGTATTCGACAGCTACACAAGTCAACTCCCAGTCATCAACTTATGTATACACATTTCTGCATGTAAATGTACAGTATATTTTGTGATAATAAATGGTAAAATAATTGCGTAGGTTTGGGGTAAGTCTGTATCTGCTGCCAAATACGATTGTGCACTGGTAGAAACGATTAAATATGTCAGAACGTGTCAATTAATCACGATTATGCTACAGTTTCCTTATATTTTGCGTTTCTTGATTCTAAAGCTGTAAATAATTTAGTTCTGGAATAAATAAATAATTCGACTGTGTATAGCCACGGAAAATTACAAACATCAAATAAAACAAATGATACCTGTTGCACCAATGACATCTCAAGGTCCTTAGTAGCCTACTGGATAACATCCTGGTCTTTGAAACGATGTCCACTGGGTTTGAGTATCTGTTGGAATAGCACCATTCACTGGGGTTTAGGCACATCCAGCTGTTGAGTTCTAGATAGGACGGAACGCGCGTTCTGGATTCCACTGAGAGTCGCCAAGATGAATACGAAATAAGAAACATGTTCAAATGTCTGTTACAGGTTATTAGTAAAGGTTCATTTTCAGGGAAAGTACTAGACTAGGCTTGACAATAATTCACCTTTTGAAAGAATCCACAAAATCATTTAGGGCGTTACTTTAGAAATACCATGCCTTCTTACAATTTGATGAAAGCTACAAGGTTTCATCATTGCTTATTTCACTAAGTGATTGAAACACATTAATTTAAAGGTCACTTGCATTACTTGAAGAAACAAAAAATAGAAATAGACAAATGATACCATTAATCCCTAAATTATGACACGGATTAATATGTTATCTGCGTGAATAGGCAGTATTTTAACAATGCGTTGCTATAGCAACAAAATCAACCTGAAAAACGGAACAGAAACTCTTGATTTACGATTAGACTGGATTAGCCGTGAACGTACAAGTTTCTGTAATGAAAAAAGGACCAACATTCTCATTTTTGTCAGAATTATGCATAATGACAAGCTAAACTACATGAAATCTGACGCCACAGTTTCAGTAAACTCAATGAATGCAATAACAAGAAACATGCCCATCGTAAATATATTTTTATATAGATATAAATGTATAACTACAAGAAAAATATTGTCTTGATGTTGTTATAAAGCCATGTCACAAATTATGCATTGGCCGAATTTTTAACCTAACCAGTGTAGACTGTTTGGTTAATGTCGTTATGCTAAGGACTCAACTTGACGGACGCTGCTTAATTTTAGCTCGGCTTTCACTCATATCATTAGCAAAGTGAGTACATGAATTAAGAAGGATAGAGTGGAAGTAAGTAGATACATACAAGAAACAGGGAGGAGCAGTGAGGAGATGGGCATACGCTGGCTGGAACGATGAAAAGACCACAGAAGAAGATATGGATTTTGCCACCGCCAATGGTGATTTATGTCTAATGTCTTGTCGCACAAACTCGAAGATGTACAGGCAAAACCCAACAAGTTGACAGAAGAGGCGAGGCAGCGAAGACCGGACATCCTTCAAGTGAATGTAGAGAAGACACACGTGAAGAAGATACCTGACCAACCAACAACAACAGCAAGCAACAATCACCATGAACGGGAGAGATATGAATGGAGTAGTCTGTTTCACCTACCTCGGGAGGCAGCATCGTTTCAACTACAGGTGATGGTGGTGCAGATGAGGACGTCAAAGCCAGGCCAGGATAGGAAAAACACCAAGACAGGCCTTCCTGCATTAACTTGAAATCACTGTGGAGATCTACTGCAGTCCACTCCACTCAACTGCACTCGACTCAGCATAAAGTGCGAACATTATCCGGATTTTCAACACTAATGCCAGCCAAGTCAGTTCTTCTATGTGATGGCATGTCACGAAAAGTATTTCAAACAAACTACAGACATACGTCATCAACAGCTGCCACCTACGCTCACTCCATACTGAAGATCAGATGGATGGCCAGAAAGAATAAGCAACAAGGAACTCTGGCTGGCAACGAACCAACGAAGCGAGAACCTATCACCCAACAAATATGCAGAAGAAAGTGGAGATGGATAGTGCATACACTGAGAAGACCGATTTAGGACATCACTCGCCAGTGGAAGCCGAAAGGGAAACGACAAGTTGGACGTCCGAAGTGAGGGTGACATCGAGATCATGTGAGGAAGAAATGAAAGCTTGTAGGCTGTGGTGGAGCCAGGTTGAAAAGACTGGAGAGAAGAAATTGTAATGGCGACATGCAACTGAGGCCTTATGTTCCACTAGGAACCCAAAGCGAAAAATAATAATAATAACATAATAATAAGCAGATAAATAACAGAACTGATCACGTGGAGATATCTGAATTTTACATGAACAACAACCCGGTGCTTCGGCAAACTACAAAATTATCATGGCTGGTTTCTTTCTGACTGTGAGAACAATTTTTTTGGGGGGAAAACTGCTTCACATACACCTACAATTTTTATGTACATAAGCATACTCTGAGAAAAGACTTGATTAGTTGTTGTGATTACGAATTGAAGATCTGCCCAGAAAGCTAATCTTGAACACATATCAACATCGATCGAAAAATAAAACTCGAAATAACTCCATCTCAGTATCTAAAGACTTTAAGCGTTAATTTGTGCTTTTGTCGCTTTCTGTTATTACTATGGAACAGCTTGGTGTCTGGATAAGTAAAGTACTCGAGATTATCGATTAAGTTGACTCGTTGTTACAAGAGAAACGAAATCCCAATCAGTGAAATATTATGAAGCCTCATTCTAGTTTAACATTTTGCGAGGAGTTCGATAGAGACGCTGCTTTGATATTGCAAAACAGAATAGAAACCGTTTTCTCCACTCTCAGCTGTTCATGTCTGAGACCAACTGATACAAACCATATTTTTTTGAACAAGCTTGCGTGCCTGATAAATTTTGCTTAAAATCTTTCCAATTTATCTAGGTTTTTATCTAAAAACCGCGAAATAGACGGATCCACCTTAGCAGACCAAGAATCTTATCATATTATGTAAACCATCCATGGGCAATGACCGATAGTGCATATAGTCCTTTCGATTGTGCGAACTAATGTGAATCTTCAGTAGTCACATAATTCCAATTTGTGAGAATATACAACTATAGAGATCTACACCACCCTAATAGGAGTACGAATAATAACGATAACACGAGTAGAATGAAATCCAAAGCTTCCACTGTGTTACCATGTAAGGAATGAACATAAGAAACTTTACGTAGAATTCTCAACAAGGCTGGAGTTAGGGTAGTATTTAAACCTACAAAATCACTCAGAGATAAGCTTTGGCGGACTAAAGATCCAATAGAATCAATCAAGAAAAATAATATAATCTATCAAATTCCATGTAATGACTGTGAAGTCAACTACGTAGGTCAAACTAGCCGGTAGGGCTCAGTTAGATTAGCGGAATATGGAAATTTAACTAAATATGGAATGACAGACGGCAATCACATCAATAACAATTCGACTATTGCAATGCATGCATTAATACACAACCACACAATACGGTGGGATAAAACCTCTGCACTTATTTAAGTCCAGTATAATTAGGTAGAGATGGAGATTGATTACTGAATCTTTATTCATCAAATCAAAACCCAACACATGTAATAGGAATGACACAATACCTATGCCAAAGATATGTAAAATTTTACAACCAACTAAAACAAAGAATATGAGGTGACAGGATTATAAAAATCAGATGCCGAAAGTAGTGTGATTACACAGATATGATTATGAGCAATAACTTATGCTCGAAATGTCATCATCAAGT